>OZ014534.1:22767541-23967541 GCA_963966105.1 Volucella zonaria
TCTGCGGGGGTCATATTATGCACCAGAAAAAAGAAAATTCAAAACTTTAAAATCGCTATAGCTCCTAAACTAGGCGTCTGCGGGGGTCATATTATGCACCAGAAAAAAAAATTCAAAATCTTAAAATGGCTATAACTCCTAAACTAGGCGTCTGCGGGGGTCATATTATGCACCAGAAAAAAGAAAATTCAAAACTTTAAAATCGCTATAACTCCTAAACTAGGCGTCTGCGGGGGTCATATTATGCACCAGAAAAAAGAAAATTCAAAACTTTAAAATCGCTATAACTCCTAAACTAGGCGTCTGCGGGGGTCATATTATGCACCAGAAAAAAAAATTCAAAATCTTAAAATGGCTATAACTCCTAAACTAGGCGTCTGCGGGGGTCATATTATGCACCAGAAAAAAGAAAATTCAAAATCTTAAAATGGCTATAACTCCTAAACTAGGCGTCTGCGGGGGTCATATTATGCACCAGAAAAAAGAAAATTCAAAACTTTAAAATCGCTATAACTCCTAAACTAGGCGTCTGCGGGGGTCATATTATGCACCAGAAAAAAGAAAATTCAAAATCTTAAAATGGCTATAACTCCTAAACTAGGCGTCTGCGGGGGTCATATTATGCACCAGAAAAAAAAATTCAAAATCTTAAAATGGCTATAACTCCTAAACTAGGCGTCTGCGGGGGTCATATTATGCACCAGAAAAAAGAAAATTCAAAATCTTAAAATGGCTATAACTCCTAAACTAGGCGTCTGCGGGGGTAAATTATGCACCAGAAAAAAGAAAATTCAAAACTTTAAAATCGCTATAACTCCTAAACTAGGTGTCTGCGGGGGTCATATTATGCACCAGAAAAAAAAATTCAAAATCTTAAAATGTCTATAACTCCTAAACTAGGCGTCTGCGGGGGTCATATTATGCACCAGAAAAAAAAATTCAAAATCTTAAAATGGCTATAACTCCTAAACTAGGCGTCTGCGGGGGTCATATTATGCACCAGAAAAAAGAAAATTCAAAATCTTAAAATGGCTATAACTCCTAAACTAGGCGTCTGCGGGGGTAAATTATGCACCAGAAAAAAGAAAATTCAAAACTTTAAAATCGCTATAACTCCTAAACTAGGTGTCTGCGGGGGTCATATTATGCACCAGAAAAAAAAATTCAAAATCTTAAAATGTCTATAACTCCTAAACTAGGCGTCTGCGGGGGTCATATTATGCACCAGAAAAAAGAAAATTCCAAACTTTAAAATCGCTATAACTATAAACTAGGCATCTGCGGGGGTCATATTATGCACCAGAAAAAAGAAAATTCAAAATCTTAAAATGGATATAACTCCTAAACTAGGCGTCTGCGGGGGTCATATTATGCACCAGGAAAAAAAATGCAAAATATTAAAATGGCTATAACTCCTAAACTAGGCGTCTGCGGGGGTCATATTATGCACCAGAAGAAAGAAAATTCAAAATATTAAAATGGCTATAACTCCTAAACTAGGCGTCTGCGGGGGTCATATTATGCACCAGAAAAGAAAATTCAAAATCTTAAAATGGCTATAACTCCTAAACTAGGCGTCTGCGGGGGTCATATTATGCACCAGAAAAAAGAAAATTCAAAATCTTAAAATGGCTATAACTCCTAAACTAGGCGTCTGCGTTGGTCATATTATGCACCAGAAAAAAGAAAATTCAAAGCTTTAAAATCGCTATTACTCTTAAACTAGGCGTCTGCGGGGGTCATATTATGCACCAGAAAAAAGAAAATTCAAAATCTTAAAATGGCTATAACTCCTAAACTAGGCGTCTGCGGGGGTCATATTATGCACCCGAAAAAAGAAAATTCAAAATCTTAAAATGGCTATAACTCCTAAACTAGGCGTCTGCGGGGGTCATATTATGCACCAGAAAAAAGAAAATTCAAAATCTTAAAATGGCTATAACTCCTAAACTAGGCGTCTGCGGGGGTCATATTATGCACCAGAAAAAAGAAAATTCAAAATCTTAAAATGGCTATAACTCCTAAACTAGGCGTCTGCGGGGGTCATATTATGCACCAGAAAAAAAAAATTCAAAACTTTAAAATCGCTATAACTCCTAAACTAGGCGGCTGCGGGGGTCATATTATGCACCATAAAAAACAATTCAAAATCTTAAAATGGCTATAACTCCTAAACCAGGCGTCTGCGGGGGTCATATTATGCACCAGAAAAAAGAAAATTCAAAACTTTAAAATCGCTATAACTCCTAAACTAGGTGTCTGCGGGGGTCATATTATGCACCAGGAAAAAAAATTCAAAATCTTAAAATGGCTATAACTCCTAAACTAAGCGTCTGCGGGGGTCATATTATGCACCAGCAAAAAGAAAATTCAAAATCTTAAAATCGCTATAACTCCTAAACTAGGCGTCTGCGGGGGTCATATTATGCACCAGAAAAAAAAATTCAAAATATTAAAATGGCTGTAACTCCTAAACTAGGCGTCTGCGGGAGTCATATTATGCACCAGAAAAAAGAAAATTCAAAATCTTAAAATGGCTATAACTCCTAAACTAGGCGTCTGCGGGGGTCATATTATGCACCAGAAAAAAAAATTCAAAATTTTAAAATGGCTATAACTCGTAAACTAGGCGTCTGCGGGGGTCATATTATGCACCGGAAAAAAGAAAATTCAAAATCTTAAAAAGGCTATAACTCCTAAACTAGGCGTCTGCGGGGGTCATATTATGCACCAGAAAAAAAAAATTCAAAATATTAAAATGGCTATAACTCCTAAACTAGGCGTCTGCGGGGGTCATATTATGCACCAGAAAAAAGAAAATTCAAAACTTTAAAATCGCTATAACTCCTAAACTAGGCGTCTGCGGGGGTCATACTTTGCACCAGAAAAAAAAATTCAAAATCTTAAAATGGCTATAACTCCTAAACTAGGCGTCTGCGGGGGTCATATTATGCACCAGAAAAAAGAAAATTCAAAACTTTAAAATCGCTATAACTCCTAAACTAGGCGTCTGCGGGGGTCATATTATGCACCAGAAAAAAGAAAATTCAAAACTTTAAAATCGCTATAACTCCTAAACTAGGCGTCTGCGGGGGTCATATTATGCACCAGAAAAAAAAATTCAAAATCTTAAAATGGCTATAACTCCTAAACTAGGCGTCTGCGGGGGTCATATTATGCACCAGAAAAAAGAAAATTCAAAATCTTAAAATGGCTATAACTCCTAAACTAGGCGTCTGCGGGGGTCATATTATGCACCAGAAAAAAGAAAATTCAAAATCTTAAAATGGCTATAACTCCTAAACTAGGCGTCTGCGGGGGTCATATTATGCACCAGAAAAAAAAATTCAAAATATTAAAATGGCTATAACTCCTAAACTAGGCGTCTGCGGGGGTCATATTATGCACCAGAAAAAAGAAAATTCAAAACTTTAAAATCGCTATAACTCCTAAACTAGGCGTCTGCGGGGGTCATATTATGCACCAGAAAAAAAAATTCAAAATCTTAAAATGGCTATAACTCCTAAACTAGGCGTCTGCGGGGGTCATATTATGCACCAGAAAAAAGAAAATTCAAAATCTTATAATGGCTTTAACTCCTAAACTAGGCGTCTGCGGGGGTCATATTATGCACCAGAAAAAAGAAAATTCAAAATCTTAAAATGGCTATAACTCCTAAACTAGGCGTCTGCGGGGGTCATATTATGCACCAGAAAAAAAAATTCAAAATCTTAAAATGGCTATAACTCCTAAACTAGGCGTCTGCGGGGGTCATATTATGCACCAGAAAAAAGAAAATTCAAAATCTTAAAATGGCTATAACTCCTAAACTAGGCGTCTGCGGGGGTCATATTATGCACCAGAAAAAAGAAAATTCAAAATCTTAAAATGGCTATAACTCCTAAACTAGGCGTCTGCGGGGGTCATATTATGCACCAGAAAAAAGAAAATTCAAAACTTTAAAATCGCTATAACTCCTAAACTAGGTGTCTGCGGGGGTCATATTATGCACCAGAAAAAAAAATTCAAAATCTTAAAATGTCTATAACTCCTAAACTAGGCGTCTGCGGGGGTCATATTATGCACCAGAAAAAAGAAAATTCCAAACTTTAAAATCGCTATAACTCCTAAACTAGGCATCTGCGGGGGTCATATTATGCACCAGAAAAAAGAAAATTCAAAATCTTAAAATGGATATAACTCCTAAACTAGGCGTCTGCGGGGGTCATATTATGCACCAGGAAAAAAAATGCAAAATATTAAAATGGCTATAACTCCTAAACTAGGCGTCTGCGGGGGTCATATTATGCACCCGAAAAAAGAAAATTCAAAATCTTAAAATGGCTATAACTCCTAAACTAGGCGTCTGCGGGGGTCATATTATGCACCAGAAAAAAGAAAATTCAAAATCTTAAAATGGCTATAACTCCTAAACTAGGCGTCTGCGGGGGTCATATTATGCACCAGAAAAAAGAAAATTCAAAATCTTAAAATGGCTATAACTCCTAAACTAGGCGTCTGCGGGGGTCATATTATGCACCAGAAAAAAAAAATTCAAAACTTTAAAATCGCTATAACTCCTAAACTAGGCGTCTGCGGGGGTCATATTATGCACCAGAAAAAAGAAAATTCAAAATCTTAAAATGGCTATAACTCCTAAACTAGGCGTCTGCGGGGGTCATATTATGCACCAGAAAAAAAAAATTCAAAACTTTAAAATCGCTATAACTCCTAAACTAGGCGTCTGCGGGGGTCATATTATGCACCAGAAAAAAGAAAATTCAAAATCTTAAAATGGCTATAACTCCTAAACTAGGCGTCTGCGGGGGTCATATTATGCACCAGAAAAAAGAAAATTCAAAACTTTAAAATCGCTATAACTCCTAAACTAGGTGTCTGCGGGGGTCATATTATGCACCAGGAAAAAAAATTCAAAATCTTAAAATGGCTATAACTCCTAAACTAAGCGTCTGCGGGGGTCATATTATGCACCAGAAAAAAGAAAATTCAAAATCTTAAAATCGCTATAACTCCTAAACTAGGCGTCTGCGGGGGTCATATTATGCACCAGAAAAAAAAATTCAAAATATTAAAATGGCTGTAACTCCTAAACTAGGCGTCTGCGGGAGTCATATTATGCACCAGAAAAAAGAAAATTCAAAATCTGAAAATGGCTATAACTCCTAAACTAGGCGTCTGCGGGGGTCATATTATGCACCAGAAAAAAAAATTCAAAATTTTAAAATGGCTATAACTCGTAAACTAGGCGTCTGCGGGGGTCATATTATGCACCGGAAAAAAGAAAATTCAAAATCTTAAAAAGGCTATAACTCCTAAACTAGGCGTCTGCGGGGGTCATATTATGCACCCGAAAAAAGAAAATTCAAAATCTTAAAATGGCTATAACTCCTAAACTAGGCGTCTGCGGGGGTCATATTATGCACCAGAAAAAAGAAAATTCAAAATCTTAAAATGGCTATAACTCCTAAACTAGGCGTCTGCGGGGGTCATATTATGCACCAGAAAAAAAAAATTCAAAACTTTAAAATCGCTATAACTCCTAAACTAGGCGTCTGCGGGGGTCATATTATGCACCAGAAAAAAGAAAATTCAAAATCTTAAAATGGCTATAACTCCTAAACTAGGCGTCTGCGGGGGTCATATTATGCACCAGAAAAAAGAAAATTCAAAACTTTAAAATCGCTATAACTCCTAAACTAGGTGTCTGCGGGGGTCATATTATGCACCAGGAAAAAAAATTCAAAATCTTAAAATGGCTATAACTCCTAAACTAAGCGTCTGCGGGGGTCATATTATGCACCAGAAAAAAGAAAATTCAAAATCTTAAAATCGCTATAACTCCTAAACTAGGCGTCTGCGGGGGTCATATTATGCACCAGAAAAAAAAATTCAAAATATTAAAATGGCTGTAACTCCTAAACTAGGCGTCTGCGGGAGTCATATTATGCACCAGAAAAAAGAAAATTCAAAATCTGAAAATGGCTATAACTCCTAAACTAGGCGTCTGCGGGGGTCATATTATGCACCAGAAAAAAAAATTCAAAATTTTAAAATGGCTATAACTCGTAAACTAGGCGTCTGCGGGGGTCATATTATGCACCGGAAAAAAGAAAATTCAAAATCTTAAAAAGGCTATAACTCCTAAACTAGGCGTCTGCGGGGGTCATATTATGCACCAGAAAAAAAAAATTCAAAATATTAAAATGGCTATAACTCCTAAACTAGGCGTCTGCGGGGGTCATATTATGCACCAGAAAAAAGAAAATTCAAAACTTTAAAATCGCTATAACTCCTAAACTAGGCGTCTGCGGGGGTCATATTATGCACCAGAAAAAAAAATTCAAAATCTTAAAATGGCTATAACTCCTAAACTAGGCGTCTGCGGGGGTCATATTATGCACCAGAAAAAAGAAAATTCAAAACTTTAAAATCGCTATAACTCCTAAACTAGGCGTCTGCGGGGGTCATATTATGCACCAGAAAAAAGAAAATTCAAAACTTTAAAATCGCTATAACTCCTAAACTAGGCGTCTGCGGGGGTCATATTATGCACCAGAAAAAAAAATTCAAAATCTTAAAATGGCTATAACTCCTAAACTAGGCGTCTGCGGGGGTCATATTATGCACCAGAAAAAAGAAAATTCAAAATCTTAAAATGGCTATAACTCCTCAACTAGGCGTCTGCGGGGGTCATATTATGCAGCAGAAAAAAGAAAATTCAAAATCTTAAAATGGCTATAACTCCTAAACTAGGCGTCTGCGGGGGTCATATTATGCACCAGAAAAAAAAATTCAAAATATTAAAATGGCTATAACTCCTAAACTAGGCGTCTGCGGGGGTCATATTATGCACCAGAAAAAAGAAAATTCAAAATCTTAAAATGGCTATAACTCCTAAACTAGGCGTCTGCGGGGGTCATATTATGCACCAGAAAAAAAAATTCAAAATCTTAAAATGGCTATAACTCCTAAACTAGGCGTCTGCGGGGGTCATATTATGCACCAGAAAAAAGAAAATTCAAAATCTTAAAATGGCTATAACTCCTAAACTAGGCGTCTGCGGGGGTCATATTATGCACCAGAAAAAAGAAAATTCAAAACTTTAAAATCGCTATAACTCCTAAACTAGGTGTCTGCGGGGGTCATATTATGCACCAGAAAAAAAAATTCAAAATCTTAAAATGTCTATAACTCCTAAACTAGGCGTCTGCGGGGGTCATATTATGCACCAGAAAAAAGAAAATTCCAAACTTTAAAATCGCTATAACTCCTAAACTAGGCATCTGCGGGGGTCATATTATGCACCAGAAAAAAGAAAATTCAAAATCTTAAAATGGATATAACTCCTAAACTAGGCGTCTGCGGGGGTCATATTATGCACCAGGAAAAAAAATGCAAAATATTAAAATGGCTATAACTCCTAAACTAGGCGTCTGCGGGGGTCATATTATGCACCAGAAGAAAGAAAATTCAAAATATTAAAATGGCTATAACTCCTAAACTAGGCGTCTGCGGGGGTCATATTATGCACCAGAAAAGAAAATTCAAAATCTTAAAATGGCTATAACTCCTAAACTAGGCGTCTGCGGGGGTCATATTATGCACCAGAAAAAAGAAAATTCAAAATCTTAAAATGGCTATAACTCCTAAACTAGGCGTCTGCGTTGGTCATATTATGCACCAGAAAAAAGAAAATTCAAAATCTTAAAATGGCTATAACTCCTAAACTAGGCGTCTGCGGGGGTCATATTATGCACCAGAAAAAAGAAAATTCAAAATCTTAAAATGGCTATAACTCCTAAACTAGGCGTCTGCGGGGGTCATATTATGCACCAGAAAAAAAAATTCAAAATATTAAAATGGCTATAACTCCTAAACTAGGCGTCTGCGGGGGTCATATTATGCACCAGAAAAAAGAAAATTCAAAACTTTAAAATCGCTATAACTCCTAAACTAGGCGTCTGCGGGGGTCATATTATGCACCAGAAAAAAAAATTCAAAATCTTAAAATGGCTATAACTCCTAAACTAGGCGTCTGCGGGGGTCATATTATGCACCAGAAAAAAGAAAATTCAAAATCTTAAAATGGCTATAACTCCTAAACTAGGCGTCTGCGGGGGTCATATTATGCACCAGAAAAAAGAAAATTCAAAATCTTAAAATGGCTATAACTCCTAAACTAGGCGTCTGCGGGGGTCATATTATGCACCAGAAAAAAAAATTCAAAATCTTAAAATGGCTATAACTCCTAAACTAGGCGTCTGCGGAGGTCATATTATGCACCAGAAAAAAGAAAATTCAAAATCTTAAAATGGCTATAACTCCTAAACTAGGCGTCTGCGGGGGTCATATTATGCACCAGAAAAAAGAAAATTCAAAATCTTAAAATGGCTATAACTCCTAAACTAGGCGTCTGCGGGGGTCATATTATGCACCAGAAAAAAGAAAATTCAAAACTTTAAAATCGCTATAACTCCTAAACTAGGTGTCTGCGGGGGTCATATTATGCACCAGAAAAAAAAATTCAAAATCTTAAAATGTCTATAACTCCTAAACTCGGCGTCTGCGGGGGTCATATTATGCACCAGAAAAAAGAAAATTCCAAACTTTAAAATCGCTATAACTCCTAAACTAGGCATCTGCGGGGGTCATATTATGCACCAGAAAAAAGAAAATTCAAAATCTTAAAATGGATATAACTCCTAAACTAGGCGTCTGCGGGGGTCATATTATGCACCAGGAAAAAAAATGCAAAATATTAAAATGGCTATAACTCCTAAACTAGGCGTCTGCGGGGGTCATATTATGCACCATAAAAGAAAATTCAAAATCTTAAAATGGCTATAACTCCTAAACTAGGCGTCTGCGGGGGTCATATTATGCACCAGAAAAAAGAAAATTCAAAATCTTAAAATGGCTATAACTCCTAAACTAGGCGTCTGCGTTGGTCATATTATGCACCAGAAAAAAGAAAATTCAAAACTTTAAAATCGCTATAACTCTTAAACTAGGCGTCTGCGGGGGTCATATTATGCACCAGAAAAAAGAAAATTCAAAATCTTAAAATGGCTATAACTCCTAAACTAGGCGTCTGCGGGGGTCATATTATGCACCCGAAAAAAGAAAATTCAAAATCTTAAAATGGCTATAACTCCTAAACTAGGCGTCTGCGGGGGTCATATTATGCACCAGAAAAAAGAAAATTCAAAATCTTAAAATGGCTATAACTCCTAAACTAGGCGTCTGCGGGGGTCATATTATGCACCAGAAAAAAGAAAATTCAAAATCTTAAAATGGCTATAACTCCTAAACTAGGCGTCTGCGGGGGTCATATTATGCACCAGAAAAAAAAAATTCAAAACTTTAAAATCGCTATAACTCCTAAACTAGGCGTCTGCGGGGGTCATATTATGCACCAGAAAAAAGAAAATTCAAAATCTTAAAATGGCTATAACTCCTAAACTAGGCGTCTGCGGGGGTCATATTATGCACCAGAAAAAAGAAAATTCAAAACTTTAAAATCGCTATAACTCCTAAACTAGGTGTCTGCGGGGGTCATATTATGCACCAGGAAAAAAAATTCAAAATCTTAAAATGGCTATAACTCCTAAACTAAGCGTCTGCGGGGGTCATATTATGCACCAGAAAAAAGAAAATTCAAAATCTTAAAATCGCTATAACTCCTAAACTAGGCGTCTGCGGGGGTCATATTATGCACCAGAAAAAAAAATTCAAAATATTAAAATGGCTGTAACTCCTAAACTAGGCGTCTGCGGGAGTCATATTATGCACCAGAAAAAAGAAAATTCAAAATCTTAAAATGGCTATAACTCCTAAACTAGGCGTCTGCGGGGGTCATATTATGCACCAGAAAAAAAAATTCAAAATTTTAAAATGGTTATAACTCGTAAACTAGGCGTCTGCGGGGGTCATATTATGCACCGGAAAAAAGAAAATTCAAAATCTTAAAAAGGCTATAACTCCTAAACTAGGCGTCTGCGGGGGTCATATTATGCACCAGAAAAAAAAAATTCAAAATATTAAAATTTCTATAACTCCTAAACTAGGCGTCTGCGGGGGTCATATTATGCACCAGAAAAAAGAAAATTCAAAACTTTAAAATCGCTATAACTCCTAAACTAGGCGTCTGCGGGGGTCATATTACGCACCAGAAAAAAAAATTCAAAATCTTAAAATGGCTATAACTCCTAAACTAGGCGTCTGCGGGGGTCATATTATGCACCAGAAAAAAGAAAATTCAAAACTTTAAAATCGCTATAACTCCTAAACTAGGCGTCTGCGGGGGTCATATTATGCACCAGAAAAAAAAATTCAAAATCTTAAAATGGCTATAACTCCTAAACTAGGCGTCTGCGGGGGTCATATTATGCACCAGAAAAAAGAAAATTCAAAATCTTAAAATGGCTATAACTCCTAAACTAGGCGTCTGCGGGGGTCATATTATGCAGCAGAAAAAAGAAAATTCAAAATCTTAAAATGGCTATAACTCCTAAACTAGGCGTCTGCGGGGGTCATATTATGCACCAGAAAAAAAAATTCAAAATATTAAAATGGCTATAACTCCTAAACTAGGCGTCTGCGGGGGTCATATTATGCACCAGAAAAAAGAAAATTCAAAACTTTAAAATCGCTATAACTCCTAAACTAGGCGTCTGCGGGGGTCATATTATGCACCAGAAAAAAGAAAATTCAAAATCTTAAAATGGCTATAACTCCTAAACTAGGCGTCTGCGGGGGTCATATTATGCACCAGAAAAAAAAATTCAAAATCTTAAAATGGCTATAACTCCTAAACTAGGCGTCTGCGGGGGTCATATTATGCACCAGAAAAAAGAAAATTCAAAATCTTAAAATGGCTATAACTCCTAAACTAGGCGTCTGCGGGGGTCATATTATGCACCAGAAAAAAGAAAATTCAAAACTTTAAAATCGCTATAACTCCTAAACTAGGTGTCTGCGGGGGTCATATTATGCACCAGAAAAAAAAATTCAAAATCTTAAAATGTCTATAACTCCTAAACTAGGCGTCTGCGGGGGTCATATTATGCACCAGAAAAAAGAAAATTCCAAACTTTAAAATCGCTATAACTCCTAAACTAGGCATCTGCGGGGGTCATATTATGCACCAGAAAAAAGAAAATTCAAAATCTTAAAATGGATATAACTCCTAAACTAGGCGTCTGCGGGGGTCATATTATGCACCAGGAAAAAAAATGCAAAATATTAAAATGGCTATAACTCCTAAACTAGGCGTCTGCGGGGGTCATATTATGCACCAGAAAAGAAAATTCAAAATCTTAAAATGGCTATAACTCCTAAACTAGGCGTCTGCGGGGGTCATATTATGCACCAGAAAAAAGAAAATTCAAAATCTTAAAATGGCTATAACTCCTAAACTAGGCGTCTGCGTTGGTCATATTATGCACCAGAAAAAAGAAAATTCAAAACTTTAAAATCGCTATAACTCTTAAACTAGGCGTCTGCGGGGGTCATATTATGCACCAGAAGAAAGAAAATTCAAAATATTAAAATGGCTATAACTCCTAAACTAGGCGTCTGCGGGGGTCATATTATGCACCAGAAAAGAAAATTCAAAATCTTAAAATGGCTATAACTCCTAAACTAGGCGTCTGCGGGGGTCATATTATGCACCAGAAAAAAGAAAATTCAAAATCTTAAAATGGCTATAACTCCTAAACTAGGCGTCAGCGTTGGTCATATTATGCACCAGAAAAAAGAAAATTCAAAACTTTAAAATCGCTATAACTCTTAAACTAGGCGTCTGCGGGGGTCATATTATGCACCAGAAAAAAGAAAATTCAAAATCTTAAAATGGCTATAACTCCTAAACTAGGCGTCTGCGGGGGTCATATTATGCACCAGAAAAAAAAAATTCAAAACTTTAAAATCGCTATAACTCCTAAACTAGGCGGCTGCGGGGGTCATATTATGCACCATAAAAAACAATTCAAAATCTTAAAATGGCTATAACTCCTAAACCAGGCGTCTGCGGGGGTCATATTATGCACCAGAAAAAAGAAAATTCAAAACTTTAAAATCGCTATAACTCCTAAACTAGGTGTCTGCGGGGGTCATATTATGCACCAGGAAAAAAAATTCAAAATCTTAAAATGGCTATAACTCCTAAACTAAGCGTCTGCGGGGGTCATATTATGCACCAGCAAAAAGAAAATTCAAAATCTTAAAATCGCTATAACTCCTAAACTAGGCGTCTGCGGGGGTCATATTATGCACCAGAAAAAAAAATTCAAAATATTAAAATGGCTATAACTCCTAAACCAGGCGTCTGCGGGGGTCATATTATGCACCAGAAAAAAGAAAATTCAAAACTTTAAAATCGCTATAACTCCTAAACTAGGTGTCTGCGGGGGTCATATTATGCACCAGGAAAAAAAATTCAAAATCTTAAAATGGCTATAACTCCTAAACTAAGCGTCTGCGGGGGTCATATTATGCACCAGCAAAAAGAAAATTCAAAATCTTAAAATCGCTATAACTCCTAAACTAGGCGTCTGCGGGGGTCATATTATGCACCAGAAAAAAAAATTCAAAATTTTAAAATGGCTATAACTCGTAAACTAGGCGTCTGCGGGGGTCATATTATGCACCGGAAAAAAGAAAATTCAAAATCTTAAAAAGGCTATAACTCCTAAACTAGGCGTCTGCGGGGGTCATATTATGCACCAGAAAAAAAAAATTCAAAATATTAAAATGGCTATAACTCCTAAACTAGGCGTCTGCGGGGGTCATATTATGCACCAGAAAAAAGAAAATTCAAAACTTTAAAACCGCTATAACTCCTAAACTAGGCGTCTGCGGGGGTCATATTATGCACCAGAAAAAAAAATTCAAAATCTTAAAATGGCTATAACTCCTAAACTAGGCGTCTGCGGGGGTCATATTATGCACCAGAAAAAAGAAAATTCAAAACTTTAAAATCGCTATAACTCCTAAACTAGGCGTCTGCGGGGGTCATATTATGCACCAGAAAAAAGAAAATTCAAAACTTTAAAATCGCTATAACTCCTAAACTAGGCGTCTGCGGGGGTCATATTATGCACCAGAAAAAAAAATTCAAAATCTTAAAATGGCTATAACTCCTAAACTAGGCGTCTGCGGGGGTCATATTATGCACCAGAAAAAAGAAAATTCAAAATCTTAAAATGGCTATAACTCCTAAACTAGGCGTCTGCGGGGGTCATATTATGCACCAGAAAAAAGAAAATTCAAAATCTTAAAATGGCTATAACTCCTAAACTAGGCGTCTGCGGGGGTCATATTATGCACCAGAAAAAAAAATTCAAAATATTAAAATGGCTATAACTCCTAAACTAGGCGTCTGCGGGGGTCATATTATGCACCAGAAAAAAGAAAATTCAAAACTTTAAAATCGCTATAACTCCTAAACTAGGCGTCTGCGGGGGTCATATTATGCACCAGAAAAAAAAATTCAAAATCTTAAAATGGCTATAACTCCTAAACTAGGCGTCTGCGGGGGTCATATTATGCACCAGAAAAAAGAAAATTCAAAATCTTAAAATGGCTATAACTCCTAAACTAGGCGTCTGCGGGGGTCATATTATGCACCAGAAAAAAGAAAATTCAAAATCTTAAAATGGCTATAACTCCTAAACTAGGCGTCTGCGGGGGTCATATTATGCACCAGAAAAAAAAATTCAAAATCTTAAAATGGCTATAACTCCTAAACTAGGCGTCTGCGGGGGTCATATTATGCACCAGAAAAAAGAAAATTCAAAATCTTAAAATGGCTATAACTCCTAAACTAGGCGTCTGCGGGGGTCATATTATGCACCAGAAAAAAGAAAATTCAAAATCTTAAAATGGCTATAACTCCTAAACTAGGCGTCTGCGGGGGTCATATTATGCACCAGAAAAAAGAAAATTCAAAACTTTAAAATCGCTATAACTCCTAAACTAGGTGTCTGCGGGGGTCATATTATGCACCAGAAAAAAAAATTCAAAATCTTAAAATGTCTATAACTCCTAAACTAGGCGTCTGCGGGGGTCATATTATGCACCAGAAAAAAGAAAATTCCAAACTTTAAAATCGCTATAACTCCTAAACTAGGCATCTGCGGGGGTCATATTATGCACCAGAAAAAAGAAAATTCAAAATCTTAAAATGGATATAACTCCTAAACTAGGCGTCTGCGGGGGTCATATTATGCACCAGGAAAAAAAATGCAAAATATTAAAATGGCTATAACTCCTAAACTAGGCGTCTGCGTTGGTCATATTATGCACCAGAAAAAAGAAAATTCAAAACTTTAAAATCGCTATAACTCTTAAACTAGGCGTCTGCGGGGGTCATATTATGCACCAGAAAAAAGAAAATTCAAAATCTTAAAATGGCTATAACTCCTAAACTAGGCGTCTGCGGGGGTCATATTATGCACCCGAAAAAAGAAAATTCAAAATCTTAAAATGGCTATAACTCCTAAACTAGGCGTCTGCGGGGGTCATATTATGCACCAGAAAAAAGAAAATTCAAAATCTTAAAATGGCTATAACTCCTAAACTAGGCGTCTGCGGGGGTCATATTATGCACCAGAAAAAAGAAAATTCAAAATCTTAAAATGGCTATAACTCCTAAACTAGGCGTCTGCGGGGGTCATATTATGCACCAGAAAAAAAAAATTCAAAACTTTAAAATCGCTATAACTCCTAAACTAAGCGTCTGCGGGGGTCATATTATGCACCAGAAAAAAGAAAATTCAAAATCTTAAAATCGCTATAACTCCTAAACTAGGCGTCTGCGGGGGTCATATTATGCACCAGAAAAAAAAATTCAAAATATTAAAATGGCTGTAACTCCTAAACTAGGCGTCTGCGGGAGTCATATTATGCACCAGAAAAAAGAAAATTCAAAATCTTAAAATGGCTATAACTCCTAAACTAGGCGTCTGCGGGGGTCATATTATGCACCAGAAAAAAAAATTCAAAATTTTAAAATGGCTATAACTCGTAAACTAGGCGTCTGCGGGGGTCATATTATGCACCGGAAAAAAGAAAATTCAAAATCTTAAAAAGGCTATAACTCCTAAACTAGGCGTCTGCGGGGGTCATATTATGCACCAGAAGAAAAAAATTCAAAATATTAAAATGGCTATAACTCCTAAACTAGGCGTCTGCGGGGGTCATATTATGCACCAGAAAAAAGAAAATTCAAAACTTTAAAATCGCTATAACTCCTAAACTAGGCGTCTGCGGGGGTCATATTATGCACCAGAAAAAAAAATTCAAAATCTTAAAATGGCTATAACTCCTAAACTAGGCGTCTGCGGGGGTCATATTATGCACCAGAAAAAAGAAAATTCAAAACTTTAAAATCGCTATAACTCCTAAACTAGGCGTCTGCGGGGGTCATATTATGCACCAGAAAAAAGAAAATTCAAAACTTTAAAATCGCTATAACTCCTAAACTAGGCGTCTGCGGGGGTCATATTATGCACCAGAAAAAAAAATTCAAAATCTTAAAATGGCTATAACTCCTAAACTAGGCGTCTGCGGGGGTCATATTATGCACCAGAAAAAAGAAAATTCAAAATCTTAAAATGGCTATAACTCCTAAACTAGGCGTCTGCGGGGGTCATATTATGCACCAGAAAAAAAAATTCAAAATATTAAAATGGCTATAACTCCTAAACTAGGCGTCTGCGGGGGTCATATTATGCACCAGAAAAAAGAAAATTCAAAACTTTAAAATCGCTATAACTCCTAAACTAGGCGTCTGCGGGGGTCATATTATGCACCAGAAAAAAGAAAATTCAAAATCTTAAAATGGCTATAACTCCTAAACTAGGCGTCTGCGGGGGTCATATTATGCACCAGAAAAAAAAATTCAAAATCTTAAAATGGCTATAACTCCTAAACTAGGCGTCTGCGGGGGTCATATTATGCACCAGAAAAAAGAAAATTCAAAATCTTAAAATGGCTATAACTCCTAAACTAGGCGTCTGCGGGGGTCATATTATGCACCAGAAAAAAAAATTCAAAATATTAAAATGGCTATAACTCCTAAACTAGGCGTCTGCGGGGGTCATATTATGCACCAGAAAAAAGAAAATTCAAAACTTTAAAATCGCTATAACTCCTAAACTAGGCGTCTGCGGGGGTCATATTATGCACCAGAAAAAAGAAAATTCAAAATCTTAAAATGGCTATAACTCCTAAACTAGGCGTCTGCGGGGGTCATATTATGCACCAGAAAAAAAAATTCAAAATCTTAAAATGGCTATAACTCCTAAACTAGGCGTCTGCGGGGGTCATATTATGCACCAGAAAAAAGAAAATTCAAAATCTTAAAATGGCTATAACTCCTAAACTAGGCGTCTGCGGGGGTCATATTATGCACCAGAAAAAAGAAAATTCAAAACTTTAAAATCGCTATAACTCCTAAACTAGGTGTCTGCGGGGGTCATATTATGCACCAGAAAAAAAAATTCAAAATCTTAAAATGTCTATAACTCCTAAACTAGGCGTCTGCGGGGGTCATATTATGCACCAGAAAAAAGAAAATTCCAAACTTTAAAATCGCTATAACTCCTAAACTAGGCATCTGCGGGGGTCATATTATGCACCAGAAAAAAGAAAATTCAAAATCTTAAAATGGATATAACTCCTAAACTAGGCGTCTGCGGGGGTCATATTATGCACCAGGAAAAAAAATGCAAAATATTAAAATGGTTATAACTCCTAAACTAGGCGTCTGCGGGGGTCATATTATGCACCAGAAGAAAGAAAATTCAAAATATTAAAATGGCTATAACTCCTAAACTAGGCGTCTGCGGGGGTCATATTATGCACCAGAAAAGAAAATTCAAAATCTTAAAATGGCTATAACTCCTAAACTAGGCGTCTGCGGGGGTCATATTATGCACCAGAAAAAAGAAAATTCAAAATCTTAAAATGGCTATAACTCCTAAACTAGGCGTCTGCGTTGGTCATATTATGCACCAGAAAAAAGAAAATTCAAAACTTTAAAATCGCTATAACTCTTAAACTAGGCGTCTGCGGGGGTCATATTATGCACCAGAAAAAAGAAAATTCAAAATCTTAAAATGGCTATAACTCCTAAACTAGGCGTCTGCGGGGGTCATATTATGCACCAGAAAAAAAAATTCAAAATATTAAAATGGCTATAACTCCTAAACTAGGCGTCTGCGGGGGTCATATTATGCACCAGAAAAAAGAAAATTCAAAACTTTAAAATCGCTATAACTCCTAAACTAGGCGTCTGCGGGGGTCATATTATGCACCAGAAAAAAAAATTCAAAATCTTAAAATGGCTATAACTCCTAAACTAGGCGTCTGCGGGGGTCATATTATGCACCAGAAAAAAGAAAATTCAAAATCTTAAAATGGCTATAACTCCTAAACTAGGCGTCTGCGGGGGTCATATTATGCACCAGAAAAAAGAAAATTCAAAATCTTAAAATGGCTATAACTCCTAAACTAGGCGTCTGCGGGGGTCATATTATGCACCAGAAAAAAAAATTCAAAATCTTAAAATGGCTATAACTCCTAAACTAGGCGTCTGCGGGGGTCATATTATGCACCAGAAAAAGAAAATTCAAAATCTTAAAATGGCTATAACTCCTAAACTAGGCGTCTGCGGGGGTCATATTATGCACCAGAAAAAAGAAAATTCAAAATCTTAAAATGGCTATAACTCCTAAACTAGGCGTCTGCGGGGGTCATATTATGCACCAGAAAAAAGAAAATTCAAAACTTTAAAATCGCTATAACTCCTAAACTAGGTGTCTGCGGGGGTCATATTATGCACCAGAAAAAAGAAAATTCCAAACTTTAAAATCGCTATAACTCCTAAACTAGGCATCTGCGGGGGTCATATTATGCACCAGAAAAAAGAAAATTCAAAATCTTAAAATGGATATAACTCCTAAACTAGGCGTCTGCGGGGGTCATATTATGCACCAGAAAAAAGAAAATTCAAAATCTTAAAATGGCTATAACTCCTAAACTAGGCGTCTGCGTTGGTCATATTATGCACCAGAAAAAAGAAAATTCAAAACTTTAAAATCGCTATAACTCTTAAACTAGGCGTCTGCGGGGGTCATATTATGCACCAGAAAAAAGAAAATTCAAAATCTTAAAATGGCTATAACTCCTAAACTAGGCGTCTGCGGGGGTCATATTATGCACCCGAAAAAAGAAAATTCAAAATCTTAAAATGGCTATAACTCCTAAACTAGGCGTCTGCGGGGGTCATATTATGCACCAGAAAAAAGAAAATTCAAAATCTTAAAATGGCTATAACTCCTAAACTAGGCGTCTGCGGGGGTCATATTATGCACCAGAAAAAAGAAAATTCAAAATCTTAAAATGGCTATAACTCCTAAACTAGGCGTCTGCGGGGGTCATATTATGCACCAGAAAAAAAAAATTCAAAACTTTAAAATCGCTATAACTCCTAAACTAGGCGTCTGCGGGGGTCATATTATGCACCAGAAAAAAGAAAATTCAAAATCTTAAAATGGCTATAACTCCTAAACTAGGCGTCTGCGGGGGTCATATTATGCACCAGAAAAAAGAAAATTCAAAACTTTAAAATCGCTATAACTCCTAAACTAGGTGTCTGCGGGGGTCATATTATGCACCAGGAAAAAAAATTCAAAATCTTAAAATGGCTATAACTCCTAAACTAAGCGTCTGCGGGGGTCATATTATGCACCAGAAAAAAGAAAATTCAAAATCTTAAAATCGCTATAACTCCTAAACTAGGCGTCTGCGGGGGTCATATTATGCACCAGAAAAAAAAATTCAAAATATTAAAATGGCTGTAACTCCTAAACTAGGCGTCTGCGGGAGTCATATTATGCACCAGAAAAAAGAAAATTCAAAATCTTAAAATGGCTATAACTCCTAAACTAGGCGTCTGCGGGGGTCATATTATGCACCAGAAAAAAAAATTCAAAATTTTAAAATGGCTATAACTCGTAAACTAGGCGTCTGCGGGGGTCATATTATGCACCGGAAAAAAGAAAATTCAAAATCTTAAAAAGGCTATAACTCCTAAACTAGGCGTCTGCGGGGGTCATATTATGCACCAGAAAAAAAAAATTCAAAATATTAAAATGGCTATAACTCCTAAACTAGGCGTCTGCGGGGGTCATATTATGCACCAGAAAAAAGAAAATTCAAAACTTTAAAATCGCTATAACTCCTAAACTAGGCGTCTGCGGGGGTCATATTATGCACCAGAAAAAAAAATTCAAAATCTTAAAATGGCTATAACTCCTAAACTAGGCGTCTGCGGGGGTCATATTATGCACTAGAAAAAAGAAAATTCAAAACTTTAAAATCGCTATAACTCCTAAACTAGGCGTCTGCGGGGGTCATATTATGCACCAGAAAAAAGAAAATTCAAAACTTTAAAATCGCTATAACTCCTAAACTAGGCGTCTGCGGGGGTCATATTATGCACCAGAAAAAAAAATTCAAAATCTTAAAATGGCTATAACTCCTAAACTAGGCGTCTGCGGGGGTCATATTATGCACCAGAAAAAAGAAAATTCAAAATCTTAAAATGGCTATAACTCCTAAACTAGGCGTCTGCGGGGGTCATATTATGCAGCAGAAAAAAGAAAATTCAAAATCTTAAAATGGCTATAACTCCTAAACTAGGCGTCTGCGGGGGTCATATTATGCACCAGAAAAAAAAATTCAAAATATTAAAATGGCTATAACTCCTAAACTAGGCGTCTGCGGGGGTCATATTATGCACCAGAAAAAAGAAAATTCAAAACTTTAAAATCGCTATAACTCCTAAACTAGGCGTCTGCGGGGGTCATATTATGCACCAGAAAAAAGAAAATTCAAAATCTTAAAATGGCTATAACTCCTAAACTAGGCGTCTGCGGGGGTCATATTATGCACCAGAAAAAAAAATTCAAAATCTTAAAATGGCTATAACTCCTAAACTAGGCGTCTGCGGGGGTCATATTATGCACCAGAAAAAAGAAAATTCAAAATCTTAAAATGGCTATAACTCCTAAACTAGGCGTCTGCGGGGGTCATATTATGCACCAGAAAAAAGAAAATTCAAAACTTTAAAATCGCTATAACTCCTAAACTAGGTGTCTGCGGGGGTCATATTATGCACCAGAAAAAAAAATTCAAAATCTTAAAATGTCTATAACTCCTAAACTAGGCGTCTGCGGGGGTCATATTATGCACCAGAAAAAAGAAAATTCCAAACTTTAAAATCGCTATAACTCCTAAACTAGGCATCTGCGGGGGTCATATTATGCACCAGAAAAAAGAAAATTCAAAATCTTAAAATGGATATAACTCCTAAACTAGGCGTCTGCGGGGGTCATATTATGCACCAGGAAAAAAAATGCAAAATATTAAAATGGCTATAACTCCTAAACTAGGCGTCTGCGGGGGTCATATTATGCACCAGAAAAGAAAATTCAAAATCTTAAAATGGCTATAACTCCTAAACTAGGCGTCTGCGGGGGTCATATTATGCACCAGAAAAAAGAAAATTCAAAATCTTAAAATGGCTATAACTCCTAAACTAGGCGTCTGCGTTGGTCATATTATGCACCAGAAAAAAGAAAATTCAAAACTTTAAAATCGCTATAACTCTTAAACTAGGCGTCTGCGGGGGTCATATTATGCACCAGAAGAAAGAAAATTCAAAATATTAAAATGGCTATAACTCCTAAACTAAGCGTCTGCGGGGGTCATATTATGCACCAGAAAAAAGAAAATTCAAAATCTTAAAATGGCTATAACTCCTAAACTAGGCGTCTGCGGGGGTCATATTATGCACCAGAAAAAAGAAAATTCAAAACTTTAAAATCGCTATAACTCCTAAACTAGGCGTCTGCGGGGGTCATATTATGCACCAGAAAAAAGAAAATTCAAAATCTTAAAATGGCTATAACTCCTAAACTAGGCGTCTGCGGGGGTCATATTATGCACCAGAAAAAAGAAAATTCAAAATCTTAAAATGGCTATAACTCCTAAACTAGGCGTCTGCGGGGGTCATATTATGCACCAGAAAAAAGAAAATTCAAAACTTTAAAATCGCTATAACTCCTAAACTAGGTGTCTGCGGGGGTCATATTATGCACCAGAAAAAAAAATTCAAAATCTTAAAATGGCTATAACTCCTAAACTAGGCGTCTGCGGGGGTCATATTATGCACCAGAAAAAAGAAAATTCCAAACTTTAAAATCGCTATAACTCCTAAACTAGGCGTCTGCGGGGGTCATATTATGCACCAGAAAAAAGAAAATTCAAAATCTTAAAATGGCTATAACTCCTAAACTAGGCGTCTGCGGGGGTCATATTATGCACCAGGAAAAAAAATGCAAAATATTAAAATGGCTATAACTCCTAAACTAGGCGTCTGCGGGGGTCATATTATGCACCAGCAAAAAGAAAATTCAAAATCTTAAAATGGCTATAACTCCTAAACTAGGCGTCTGCGGGGGTCATATTATGCACCAGAAAAAAGAAAATTCAAAATCTTAAAATGGCTATAACTCCTAAACTAGGCGTCTGCGGGGGTCATATTATGCACCAGAAAAAAGAAAATTCAAAACTTTAAAATCGCTATAACTCTTAAACTAGGCGTCTGCGGGGGTCATATTATGCACCAGAAAAAAGAAAATTCAAAATCTTGAAATGGCTATAACTCCTAAACTAGGCGTCTGCGGGGGTCATATTATGCACCCGAAAAAAGAAAATTCAAAATCTTAAAATGGCTATAACTCCTAAACTAGGCGTCTGCGTTGGTCATATTATGCACCAGAAAAAAGAAACTTCAAAACTTTAAAATCGCTATAACTCTTAAACTAGGCGTCTGCGGGGGTCATATTATGCACCAGAAAAAAGAAAATTCAAAATCTTAAAATGGCTATAACTCCTAAACTAAGCGTCTGCGGGGGTCATATTATGCACCAGAAAAAAAAATTCAAAATATTAAAATGGCTATAACTCCTAAACTAGGCGTCTGCGGGGGTCATATTATGCACCAGAAAAGAAAATTCAAAATCTTAAAATGGCTATAACTCCTAAACTAGGCGTCTGCGGGGGTCATATTATGCACCAGAAAAAGAAAATTCAAAATCTTAAAATGGCTATAACTCCTAAACTAGGCGTCTGCGGGGGTCATATTATTCACCAGAAAAAAAAATTCAAAATATTAAAATGGCTATAACTCCTAAACTAGGCGTCTGCGGGGGTCATATTATGCACCAGAAAAGAAAATTCAAAATCTTAAAATGGCTATAACTCCTAAACTAGGCGTCTGCGTTGGTCATATTATGCACCAGAAAAAAGAAAATTCAAAACTTTAAAATCGCTATAACTCTTAAACTAGGCGTCTGCGGGGGTCATATTATGCACCAGAAAAAAGAAAATTCAAAATCTTAAAATGGCTATAACTCCTAAACTAGGCGTCTGCGGGGGTCATATTATGCACCAGAAAAAAAAATTCAAAATATTAAAATGGCTATAACTCCTAAACTAGGCGTCTGCGGGGGTCATATTATGCACCAGAAAAGAAAATTCAAAATCTTAAAATGGCTATAACTCCTAAACTAGGCGTCTGCGGGGGTCATATTATGCACCAGAAAAAAGAAAATTCAAAATCTTAAAATGGCTATAACTCCTAAACTAGGCGTCTGCGGGGGTCATATTATTCACCAGAAAAAAAAATTCAAAATATTAAAATGGCTATAACTCCTAAACTAAGCGGCTGCGGGGGTCATATTATGCACCAGAAAAAAGAAAATTCAAAATCTTAAAATGGCTATAACTCCTAAACTAGGCGTCTGCGGGGGTCATATTATGCACCAGAAAAAAGAAAATTCAAAACTTTAAAATCGCTATAACTCCTAAACTAGGCGTCTGCGGGGGTCATATTATGCACCAGAAAAAAGAAAATTCAAAATCTTAAAATGGCTATAACTCCTAAACTAGGCGTCTGCGGGGGTCATATTATGCACCAGAAAAAAGAAAATTCAAAATCTTAAAATGGCTATAACTCCTAAACTAGGCGTCTGCGGGGGTCATATTATGCACCAGAAAAAAGAAAATTCAAAACTTTAAAATCGCTATAACTCCTAAACTAGGTGTCTGCGGGGGTCATATTATGCACCAGAAAAAAAAATTCAAAATCTTAAAATGGCTATAACTCCTAAACTAGGCGTCTGCGGGGGTCATATTATGCACCAGAAAAAAGAAAATTCCAAACTTTAAAATCGCTATAACTCCTAAACTAGGCGTCTGCGGGGGTCATATTATGCACCAGAAAAAAGAAAATTCAAAATCTTAAAATGGCTATAACTCCTAAACTAGGCGTCTGCGTTGGTCACATTATGCACCAGAAAAAAGAAACTTCAAAACTTTAAAATCGCTATAACTCTTAAACTAGGCGTCTGCGGGGGTCATATTATGCACCAGAAAAAAGAAAATTCAAAATCTTAAAATGGCTATAACTCCTAAACTAGGCGTCTGCGGGGGTCATATTATGCACCAGAAAAAAAAATTCAAAATATTAAAATGGCTATAACTCCTAAACTAGGCGTCTGCGGGGGTCATATTATGCACCAGAAAAGAAAATTCAAAATCTTAAAATGGCTATAACTCCTAAACTAGGCGTCTGCGGGGGTCATATTATGCACCAGAAAAAGAAAATTCAAAATCTTAAAATGGCTATAACTCCTAAACTAGGCGTCTGCGGGGGTCATATTATTCACCAGAAAAAAAAATTCAAAATATTAAAATGGCTATTACTCCTAAACTAGGCGTCTGCGGGGGTCATATTATGCACCAGAAAAGAAAATTCAAAATCTTAAAATGGCTATAACTCCTAAACTAGGCGTCTGCGTTGGTCATATTATGCACCAGAAAAAAGAAAATTCAAAACTTTAAAATCGCTATAACTCTTAAACTAGGCGTCTGCGGGGGTCATATTATGCACCAGAAAAAAGAAAATTCAAAATCTTAAAATGGCTATAACTCCTAAACTAGGCGTCTGCGGGGGTCATATTATGCACCAGAAAAAAGAAAATTCAAAATCTTAAAATGGCTATAACTCCTAAACTAGGCGTCTGCGGGGGTCATATTATGCACCAGAAAAAAAAATTCAAAATATTAAAATGGCTATAACTCCTAAACTAGGCGTCTGCGGGGGTCATATTATGCACCAGAAAAAAAAATTCAAAATATTAAAATGGCTATAACTCCTAAACTAAGCGGCTGCGGGGGTCATATTATGCACCAGAAAAAAGAAAATTCAAAATCTTAAAATGGCTATAACTCCTAAACTAGGCGTCTGCGGGGGTCATATTATGCACCAGAAAAAAGAAAATTCAAAACTTTAAAATCGCTATAACTCCTAAACTAGGCGTCTGCGGGGGTCATATTATGCACCAGAAAAAAGAAAATTCAAAATCTTAAAATGGCTATAACTCCTAAACTAGGCGTCTGCGGGGGTCATATTATGCACCAGAAAAAAGAAAATTCAAAATCTTAAAATGGCTATAACTCCTAAACTAGGCGTCTGCGGGGGTCATATTATGCACCAGAAAAAAGAAAATTCAAAACTTTAAAATCGCTATAACTCCTAAACTAGGTGTCTGCGGGGGTCATATTATGCACCAGAAAAAAAAATTCAAAATCTTAAAATGGCTATAACTCCTAAACTAGGCGTCTGCGGGGGTCATATTATGCACCAGAAAAAAGAAAATTCCAAACTTTAAAATCGCTATAACTCCTAAACTAGGCGTCTGCGGGGGTCATATTATGCACCAGAAAAAAGAAAATTCAAAATCTTAAAATGGCTATAACTCCTAAACTAGGCGTCTGCGTTGGTCACATTATGCACCAGAAAAAAGAAACTTCAAAACTTTAAAATCGCTATAACTCTTAAACTAGGCGTCTGCGGGGGTCATATTATGCACCAGAAAAAAGAAAATTCAAAATCTTAAAATGGCTATAACTCCTAAACTAGGCGTCTGCGGGGGTCATATTATGCACCAGAAAAAAAAATTCAAAATATTAAAATGGCTATAACTCCTAAACTAGGCGTCTGCGGGGGTCATATTATGCACCAGAAAAGAAAATTCAAAATCTTAAAATGGCTATAACTCCTAAACTAGGCGTCTGCGGGGGTCATATTATGCACCAGAAAAAGAAAATTCAAAATCTTAAAATGGCTATAACTCCTAAACTAGGCGTCTGCGGGGGTCATATTATTCACCAGAAAAAAAAATTCAAAATATTAAAATGGCTATTACTCCTAAACTAGGCGTCTGCGGGGGTCATATTATGCACCAGAAAAGAAAATTCAAAATCTTAAAATGGCTATAACTCCTAAACTAGGCGTCTGCGTTGGTCATATTATGCACCAGAAAAAAGAAAATTCAAAACTTTAAAATCGCTATAACTCTTAAACTAGGCGTCTGCGGGGGTCATATTATGCACCAGAAAAAAGAAAATTCAAAATCTTAAAATGGCTATAACTCCTAAACTAGGCGTCTGCGGGGGTCATATTATGCACCAGAAAAAAAAATTCAAAATATTAAAATGGCTATAACTCCTAAACTAGGCGTCTGCGGGGGTCATATTATGCACCAGAAAAGAAAATTCAAAATCTTAAAATGGCTATAACTCCTAAACTAGGCGTCTGCGGGGGTCATATTATGCACCAGAAAAAAGAAAATTCAAAATCTTAAAATGGCTATAACTCCTAAACTAGGCGTCTGCGGGGGTCATATTATTCACCAGAAAAAAAAATTCAAAATATTAAAATGGCTATAACTCCTAAACTAGGCGTCTGCGGGGGTCATATTATGCACCAGAAAAAAAAATTCAAAATATTAAAATGGCTATAACTCCTAAACTAAGCGTCTGCGGGGGTCATATTATGCACCAGAAAAAAGAAAATTCAAAATCTTAAAATGGCTATAACTCCTAAACTAGGCGTCTGCGGGGGTCATATTATGCACCAGAAAAAAGAAAATTCAAAACTTTAAAATCGCTATAACTCCTAAACTAGGCGTCTGCGGGGGTCATATTATGCACCAGAAAAAAGAAAATTCAAAATCTTAAAATGGCTATAACTCCTAAACTAGGCGTCTGCGGGGGTCATATTATGCACCAGAAAAAAGAAAATTCAAAATCTTAAAATGGCTATAACTCCTAAACTAGGCGTCTGCGGGGGTCATATTATGCACCCGAAAAAAGAAAATTCAAAACTTTAAAATCGCTATAACTCCTAAACTAGGTGTCTGCGGGGGTCATATTATGCACCAGAAAAAAAAATTCAAAATCTTAAAATGGCTATAACTCCTAAACTAGGCGTCTGCGGGGGTCATATTATGCACCAGAAAAAAGAAAATTCCAAACTTTAAAATCGCTATAACTCCTAAACTAGGCGTCTGCGGGGGTCATATTATGCACCAGAAAAAAGAAAATTCAAAATCTTAAAATGGCTATAACTCCTAAACTAGGCGTCTGCGGGGGTCATATTATGCACCAGGAAAAAAAATGCAAAATATTAAAATGGCTATAACTCCTAAACTAGGCGTCTGCGGGGGTCATATTATGCACCAGAAAAAAGAAAATTCAAAATCTTAAAATGGCTATAACTCCTAAACTAGGGGTCTGCGGGGGTCATATTATGCACCAGAAAAAAGAAAATTCAAAATCTTAAAATGGCTATAACTCCTAAACTAGGCGACTGCGTTGGTCATCTTATGCACCAGAAAAAAGAAAATTCAAAACTTTAAAATCGCTATAACTCCTAAACTAGGCGTCTGCGGGGGTCATATTATGCACCAGGAAAAAAAATGCAAAATATTAAAATGGCTATAACTCCTAAACTAGGCGTCTGCGGGGGTCATATTATGCACCAGAAAAAAGAAAATTCAAAATCTTAAAATGGCTATAACTCCTAAACTGGGCGTCTACGGGGGTCATATTATGCACCAGAAAAAAGAAAATTCAAAATCTTAAAATGGCTATAACTCCTAAACTAGGCGTCTGCGTTGGTCATATTATGCACCAGAAAAAAGAAAATTCAAAACTTTAAAATCGCTATAACTCTTAAACTAGGCGTCTGCGGGGGTCATATTATGCACCAGAAAAAAGAAAATTCAAAATCTTAAAATGGCTATAACTCCTAAACTAGGCGTCTGCGTTGGTCATATTATGCACCAGAAAAAAGAAAATTCAAAACTTTAAAATCGCTATAACTCTTAAACTAGGCGTCTGCGGGGGTCATATTATGCACCAGAAAAAAGAAAATTCAAAATCTTAAAATGGCTATAACTCTTAAACTAGGCGTCTGCGGGGGTCATATTATGCACCAGAAAAAAGAAAATTCAAAATCTTAAAATGGCTATAACTCCTAAACTAGGCGTCTGCGGGGGTCATATTATGCACCAGAAAAAAAAATTCAAAATATTAAAATGGCTATAACTCCTAAACTAGGCGTCTGCGGGAGTCATATTATGCACCAGAAAAGAAAATTCAAAATCTTAAAATGGCTATAACTCCTAAACTAGGCGTCTGCGGGGGTCATATTATGCACCAGGAAAAAAAATGCAAAATATTAAAATGGCTATAACTCCTAAACTAGGCGTCTGCGGGGGTCATATTATGCACCAGAAAAAAAAATTCAAAATCTTAAAATGGCTATAACTCCTAAACTAGGCGTCTGCGGGGGTCATATTATGCACCAGAAAAAAGAAAATTCCAAACTTTAAAATCGCTATAACTCCTAAACTAGGCGTCTGCGGGGGTCATATTATGCACCAGAAAAAAGAAAATTCAAAATCTTAAAATGGCTATAACTCCTAAACTAGGCGTCTGCGGGGGTCATATTATGCACCAGGAAAAAAAATGCAAAATATTAAAATGGCTATAACTCCTAAACTAGGCGTCTGCGGGGGTCATATTATGCACCAGAAAAAAGAAAATTCAAAATCTTAAAATGGCTATAACTCCTAAACTAGGGGTCTGCGGGGGTCATATTATGCACCAGAAAAAAGAAAATTCAAAATCTTAAAATGGCTATAACTCCTAAACTAGGCGTCTGCGTTGGTCATATTATGCACCAGAAAAAAGAAAATTCAAAACTTTAAAATCGCTATAACTCTTAAACTAGGCGTCTGCGGGGGTCATATTATGCACCAGAAAAAAGAAAATTCAAAATCTTAAAATGGCTATAAATCCTAAACTAGGCGTCTGCGGGGGTCATATTATGCACCCGAAAAAAGAAAATTCAAAATCTTAAAATGGCTATAACTCCTAAACTAGGCGACTGCGTTGGTCATCTTATGCACCAGAAAAAAGAAAATTCAAAACTTTAAAATCGCTATAACTCCTAAACTAGGCGTCTGCGGGGGTCATATTATGCACCAGGAAAAAAAATGCAAAATATTAAAATGGCTATAACTCCTAAACTAGGCGTCTGCGGGGGTCATATTATGCACCAGAAAAAAGAAAATTCAAAATCTTAAAATGGCTATAACTCCTAAACTGGGCGTCTACGGGGGTCATATTATGCACCAGAAAAAAGAAAATTCAAAATCTTAAAATGGCTATAACTCCTAAACTAGGCGTCTGCGTTGGTCATATTATGCACCAGAAAAAAGAAAATTCAAAACTTTAAAATCGCTATAACTCTTAAACTAGGCGTCTGCGGGGGTCATATTATGCACCAGAAAAAAGAAAATTCAAAATCTTAAAATGGCTATAACTCCTAAACTAGGCGTCTGCGTTGGTCATATTATGCACCAGAAAAAAGAAAATTCAAAACTTTAAAATCGCTATAACTCTTAAACTAGGCGTCTGCGGGGGTCATATTATGCACCAGAAAAAAGAAAATTCAAAATCTTAAAATGGCTATAACTCTTAAACTAGGCGTCTGCGGGGGTCATATTATGCACCAGAAAAAAGAAAATTCAAAATCTTAAAATGGCTATAACTCCTAAACTAGGCGTCTGCGTTGGTCATATTATGCACCAGAAAAAAGAAAATTCAAAACTTTAAAATCGCTATAACTCTTAAACTAGGCGTCTGCGGGGGTCATATTATGCACCAGAAAAAAGAAAATTCAAAATCTTAAAATGGCTATAACTCCTAAACTAGGCGTCTGCGTTGGTCATATTATGCACCAGAAAAAAGAAAATTCAAAACTTTAAAATCGCTATAACTCTTAAACTAGGCGTCTGTGGGGGTCATATTATGCACCAGAAAAAAGAAAATTCAAAATCTTAAAATGGCTATAAATCCTAAACTAGGCGTCTGCGGGGGTCATATTATGCACCCGAAAAAAGAAAATTCAAAATCTTAAAATGGCTATAACTCCTAAACTAGGCGACTGCGTTGGTCATCTTATGCACCAGAAAAAAGAAAATTCAAAACTTTAAAATCGCTATAACTCCTAAACTAGGCGTCTGCGGGGGTCATATTATGCACCAGGAAAAAAAATGCAAAATATTAAAATGGCTATAACTCCTAAACTAGGCGTCTGCGGGGGTCATATTATGCACCAGAAAAAAGAAAATTCAAAATCTTAAAATGGCTATAACTCCTAAACTGGGCGTCTACGGGGGTCATATTATGCACCAGAAAAAAGAAAATTCAAAATCTTAAAATGGCTATAACTCCTAAACTAGGCGTCTGCGGGGGTCATATTATGCACCAGAAAAAAGAAAATTCAAAACTTTAAAATCGCTATAACTCCTAAACTAGGCGTCTGCGGGGGTCATATTTTGCACCAGAAAAAAAAATTCAAAATCTTAAAATGGCTATAACTCCTAAACTAGGCGTCTGCGGGGGTCATATTATGCACCAGAAAAAAGAAAATTCAAAATCTTAAAATGGCTATAACTCCTAAACTAGGCGTCTGCGGGTGTCATATTATGCACCAGAAAAGAAAATTCAAAATCTTAAAATGGCTATAACTCCTAAACTAGGCGTCTGCGGGGGTCATATTATGCACCAGAAAAAAGAAAATTCAAAATCTTAAAATGGCTATAACTCCTAAACTAGGCGTCTGCGGGGGTCATATTATGCACCAGAAAAAAGAAAATTCCAAACTTTAAAATCGCTATAACTCCTAAACTAGGCGTCTGCGGGGGTCATATTATGCACCAGAAAAAAGAAAATTCAAAATCTTAAAATGGCTATAACTCCTAAACTAGGCGTCTGCGGGGGTCATATTATGCACCAGGAAAAAAAATGCAAAATATTAAAATGGCTATAACTCCTAAACTAGGCGTCTGCGGGGGTCATATTATGCACCAGAAAAAAGAAAATTCAAAATCTTAAAATGGCTATAACTCCTAAACTAGGGGTCTGCGGGGGTCATATTATGCACCAGAAAAAAGGAAATTCAAAATCTTAAAATGGCTATAACTCCTAAACTAGGCGTCTGCGTTGGTCATATTATGCACCAGAAAAAAGAAAATCCAAAACTTTAAAATCGCTATAACTCTTAAACTAGGCGTCTGCGGGGGTCATATTATGCACCAGAAAAAAGAAAATTCAAAATCTTAAAATGGCTATAAATCCTAAACTAGGCGTCTGCGGGGGTCATATTATGCACCCGAAAAAAGAAAATTCAAAATCTTAAAATGGCTATAACTCCTAAACTAGGCGACTGCGTTGGTCATCTTATGCACCAGAAAAAAGAAAATTCAAAACTTTAAAATCGCTATAACTCCTAAACTAGGCGTCTGCGGGGGTCATATTATGCACCAGGAAAAAAAATGCAAAATATTAAAATGGCTATAACTCCTAAACTAGGCGTCTGCGGGGGTCATATTATGCACCAGAAAAAAGAAAATTCAAAATCTTAAAATGGCTATAACTCCTAAACTAGGCGTCTGCGTTGGTCATATTATGCACCAGAAAAAAGAAAATTCAAAACTTTAAAATCGCTATAACTCTTAAACTAGGCGTCTGCGGGGGTCATATTATGCACCAGAAAAAAGAAAATTCAAAATCTTAAAATGGCTATAACTCCTAAACTAGGCGTCTGCGTTGGTCATATTATGCACCAGAAAAAAGAAAATTCAAAACTTTAAAATCGCTATAACTCTTAAACTAGGCGTCTGCGGGGGTCATATTATGCACCAGAAAAAAGAAAATTCAAAATCTTAAAATGGCTATAACTCTTAAACTAGGCGTCTGCGGGGGTCATATTATGCACCAGAAAAAAGAAAATTCAAAATCTTAAAATGGCTATAACTCCTAAACTAGGCGTCTGCGTTGGTCATATTATGCACCAGAAAAAAGAAAATTCAAAACTTTAAAATCGCTATAACTCTTAAACTAGGCGTCTGCGGGGGTCATATTATGCACCAGAAAAAAGAAAATTCACAATCTTAAAATGGCTATAACTCCTAAACTAGGCGTCTGCGTTGGTCATATTATGCACCAGAAAAAAGAAAATTCAAAACTTTAAAATCGCTATAACTCTTAAACTAGGCGTCTGCGGGGGTCATATTATGCACCAGAAAAAAGAAAATTCAAAATCTTAAAATGGCTATAAATCCTAAACTAGGCGTCTGCGGGGGTCATATTATGCACCCGAAAAAAGAAAATTCAAAATCTTAAAATGGCTATAACTCCTAAACTAGGCGACTGCGTTGGTCATCTTATGCACCAGAAAAAAGAAAATTCAAAACTTTAAAATCGCTATAACTCCTAAACTAGGCGTCTGCGGGGGTCATATTATGCACCAGGAAAAAAAATGCAAAATATTAAAATGGCTATAACTCCTAAACTAGGCGTCTGCGGGGGTCATATTATGCACCAGAAAAAAGAAAATTCAAAATCTTAAAATGGCTATAACTCCTAAACTGGGCGTCTACGGGGGTCATATTATGCACCAGAAAAAAGAAAATTCAAAATCTTAAAATGGCTATAACTCCTAAACTAGGCGTCTGCGGGGGTCATATTATGCACCAGAAAAAAGAAAATTCAAAACTTTAAAATCGCTATAACTCCTAAACTAGGCGTCTGCGGGGGTCATATTTTGCACCAGAAAAAAAAATTCAAAATCTTAAAATGGCTATAACTCCTAAACTAGGCGTCTGCGGGGGTCATATTATGCACCAGAAAAAAGAAAATTCAAAATCTTAAAATGGCTATAACTCCTAAACTAGGCGTCTGCGGGTGTCATATTATGCACCAGAAAAGAAAATTCAAAATCTTAAAATGGCTATAACTCCTAAACTAGGCGTCTGCGGGGGTCATATTATGCACCAGAAAAAAGAAAATTCAAAATCTTAAAATGGCTATAACTCCTAAACTAGGCGTCTGCGGGGGTCATATTATTCACCAGAAAAAAAAATTCAAAATATTAAAATGGCTATAGCTCCTAAACTAGGCGTCTGCGGGGGTCATATTATGCACCAGAAAAGAAAATTCAAAATCTTAAAATGGCTATAACTCCTAAACTAGGCGTCTGCGGGGGTCATATTATGCACCAGAAAAAAGAAAATTCAAAATCTTAAAATGGCTATAACTCCTAAACTAGGCGTCTGCGGGGGTCATATTATTCACCAGAAAAAAAAATTCAAAATATTAAAATGGCTATAACTCCTAAACTAGGCGTCTGCGGGGGTCATATTATGCACTAGAAAAAAAAATTCAAAATATTAAAATGGCTATAACTCCTAAACTAGGCGTCTGCGGGGGTCATATTATTCACCAGAAAAAAAAATTCAAAATATTAAAATGGCTATAACTCCTAAACTAGGCGTCTGCGGGGGTCATATTATGCACCAGAAAAGAAAATTCAAAATCTTAAAATGGCTATAACTCCTAAACTAGGCGTCTGCGTTGGTCATATTATGCGCCAGAAAAAAGAAAATTCAAAACTTTAAAATCGCTATAACTCTTAAACTAGGCGTCTGCGGGGGTCATATTATGCACCAGAAAAAAGAAAATTCAAAATCTTAAAATGGCTATAACTCCTAAACTAGGCGTCTGCGGGGGTCATATTATGCACCAGAAAAAAAAATTCAAAATATTAAAATGGCTATAACTCCTAAACTAGGCGTCTGCGGGGGTCATATTATGCACCAGAAAAGAAAATTCAAAATCTTAAAATGGCTATAACTCCTAAACTAGGCGTCTGCGGGGGTCATATTATGCACCAGAAAAAAGAAAATTCAAAATCTTAAAATGGCTATAACTCCTAAACTAGGCGTCTGCGGGGGTCATATTATTCACCAGAAAAAAAAATTCAAAATATTAAAATGGCTATAACTCCTAAACTAGGCGTCTGCGGGGGTCATATTATGCAACAGAAAAAAAAATTCAAAATATTAAAATGGCTATAACTCCTAAACTAAGCGTCTGCGGGGGTCATATTATGCACCAGAAAAAAGAAAATTCAAAATCTTAAAATGGCTATAACTCCTAAACTAGGCGTCGGCGGGGGTCATATTATGCACCAGAAAAAAGAAAATTCAAAACTTTAATATCGCAATAACTCCTAAACTAGGCGTCTGCGGGGGTCATATTATGCAAACGAAAAAACTAAATTCAAAACTTTAAAATCGCTATAACTCCTAAACTAGGCGTCTGCGGGGTTCATATTATGCACCAGAAAAAAGAAAATTCAAAACTTTAATATCGCAATAACTCCTAAACTAGGCGTCTGCGGGGGTCATATTATGCAAACGAAAAAACTAAATTCAAAACTTTAAAATCGCTATAACTCCTAAACTAGGCGTCTGCGGGGGTCATATTATGCACCAGAAAAAAGAAAATTCAAAACTTTAAAATCGCTATAACTCCTAAACTAGGCGTCTGCGGGGGTCATATTATGCACCAGAAGAAAGAAAATTCAAAACTTTAAAATTGCTATAACTCCTAAACTAGGCGTCTGCGGGGATTATATTATTCACCAGAAAAAAGAAAATTCAAAATTTTAAAGTCGCTATAACTCCTAAACTAAGCGTCTGCGGGGGTCATATTATGCACCAAAAAAAAGAAAATTCAAAACTTTAAAATCGCTATAACTCCTAAACTAGGCGTCTGCGGGGGTCATATTATGCACCAGAAAAAAGAAAATTCAAAACTTTAAAATCGCTATAACTCCTAAACTAGGCGTCTGCGGGGGTCATATTATGCACCAGAAAAAAGAAAATTCAAAACTTTAAAATCGCTATAACTCCTAAACTAAGGGTCTGCGGGGGTCATATTATTCGCCAGAAAAAAGAAAATTCAAAACTTTAAAATCGCTATAACTCCTAAACTAGGCGCCTGCGGGGATCATATTATGCACCAGAAAAAAAAATTCAAAACTTTAAAATCGCTATAACTCCTAAACTAGGCGTCTGCGGGGGTCATATTATTCACCAGAAAAAGAAAATTCAAAACTTTGATATCGCTATAACTCCTAAACTAGGCGTCTGCGGGGGTCATATTATGCACCAGAAAAAAGAAAATTCAAAACTTTAAAATCGCTATAACTCCTAAACTAGGCGTCTGCGGGGGTCATATTATGCACCAGAAGAAAGAAAATTCAAAACTTTAAAATCGCTATAACTCCTAAACTAGGCGTTTGCGGGGGTCATATTATGCACCAGAAAAAAGAAAATTCAAAATCTTAAAATGGCTATAACTCCTAAACTAGGCGACTGAGGGGGCCATATTATGCACCAGAAAAAAAAATTCAAAATATTAAAATCGCTGTAACTCCTAAACTAGGCGTCTGCGGGGGTCATATTATGCACCAGAAAAAAGAAAATTCAAAACTTTAAAATGGCTATAACTCCTAAACTAGGCGTCTGCAGGGGTCATATTATGCACCAGAAAAAAAAAAATTCAAAATATTAAAATGGCTATAACTCCTAAACTAGGCGTCTGCGGGGGTCATATTATCCACCAGAAAAAAAAATTCAAAATCTTAAAATGGCTATAACTCCTAAACTAGGCGTCTGCGGGGGTCATATTATGCACCAGAAAAAAGAAATTTCAAAACTTTAAAATCGCTATAACTCCTAAACTAGGCGTCTGCGGGGGTCATATTATGCACCAGAAAAAAGAAAATTCAAAATCTTAAAATGGCTATAACTCCTAAACTAGGCGTCTGCGGGGGTCATATTATGCACCAGAAAAAAGAAAATTCAAAACTTTAAAATGGCTATAACTCCTAAACTAGGCGTCTGCAGGGGTCATATTATGCACCAGAAAAAAAAAAATTCAAAATATTAAAATGGCTATAACTCCTAAACTAGGCGTCTGCGGGGGTCATATTATCCACCAGAAAAAAAAATTCAAAATCTTAAAATGGCTATAACTCCTAAACTAGGCGTCTGCGGGGGTCATATTATGCACCAGAAAAAAGAAATTTCAAAACTTTAAAATCGCTATAACTCCTAAACTAGGCGTCTGCGGGGGTCATATTATGCACCAGAAAAAAGAAAATTCAAAATCTTAAAATGGCTATAACTCCTAAACTAGGCGTCTGCGGGGGTCATATTATGCACCAGAAAAAAAAATTCAAAATCTTAAAATGGCTATAACTCCTAAACTAGGCGTCTGCGGGGGTCATATTATGCACCAGAAAAAAGAAAATTCAAAATCTTAAAATGGCTATAACTCCTAAACTAGGCGTCTGCGGGGGTCATATTATGCACCAGAAAAAAGAAAATTCAAAATCTTAAAATGGCTATAACTCCTAAACTAGGCGTCTGCGGGGGTCATATTATGCACCAGAAAAAAGAAAATTCCAAACTTTAAAATCGCTATAACTCCTAAACTAGGCGTCTGCGGGGGTCATATTATGCTCCAGAAAAAAGAAAATTCAAAATCTTAAAATGGCTATAACTCCTAAACTAGGCGTCTGCGGGGGTCATATTATGCACCAGAAAAAAAAATTCAAAATCTTAAAATGGCTATAACTCCTAAACTAGGCGTCTGCGGGGGTCATATTATGCACCAGAAAAAAGAAAATTCAAAATCTTAAAATGGCTATAACTCCTAAACTAGGCGTCTGCGGGGGTCATATTATGCACCAGAAAAAAGAAAATTCAAAATCTTAAAATGGCTATAACTCCTAAACTAGGCGTCTGCGGGGGTCATATTATGCACCAGAAAAAAGAAAATTCAAAATCTTAAAATGGCTATAACTCCTAAACTAGGCGTCTGCGGGGGTCATATTATGCACCAGAAAAAAGAAAATTCAAAATATTAAAATGGCTATAACTCCTAAACTAGGCGTCTGCGGGGGTCATATTATGCACCAGAAAAAAGAAAATTCAAAATCTTAAAATGGCTATAACTCCTAAACTAGGCGTCTGCGGGGGTCATATTATGCACCAGAAAAAAGAAAATTCAAAATCTTAAAATGGCTATAACTCCTAAACTAGGCGTCTGCGGGGGTCATATTATGCACCAGAAAAAAGAAAATTCAAAATCTTAAAATGGCTATAACTCCGAAACTAGGCGTCTGCGGGGGACATATTATGCACCACAAAAAAGAAAATTCAAAATCTTAAAATGGCTATAACTCATAAACTAGGCGTCTGCGTGGGTCATATTATGCACCAGAAAAATAAATTCAAAATCTTAAAATGGCTATAACTCCTAAACTAGGTGTCTGCGTGGGTCATATTATGCACCAGAAAAAAGAAAATTCCAAATCATAAAATGGCTATAACTCCTAAACTAGGCGTCTGCGGGGGTCATATTATGCACCAGAAAAATAAATTCAAAATGTTAAAATGGCTATAACTCCTAAACTAGGCGTCTGCGGGGGTCATATTATGCACCAGAAAAAAGAAAATTCAAAATCATAAAATGGCTATAACTCCTAAACTAGGCGTCTGCAATGGTCATATTATGCACCAGATAAAAGAAAATTCAAAACTTTAAAATCGCTATAACTCCTAAACTAGGCATCTGCGGGGGTCATATTATGCACCAGAAAAAAGAAAATTCAAAATCTTAAAATGGCTATAACTCCTAAACTAGGCGTCTGCGGGGGTCATATTATGCACCAGAAAAAAGAAAATTCAAAACTTTAAAATCGCTATAACTCCTAAACTAGTCGTCTGCGGGGGTCATATTATGCACCAGAAAAAAGAAAATTCAAAAGTTTAAAATCGCTATAACTCTTAAACTAGGTGTCTGCGGGGGTCATATTATGCACCAGAAAAAAGAAAATTCCAAACTTTAAAATGGCTATAACTCCTAAACTAGGCGTCTGCGGTTGTCATATTATGCACCAGAAAAAAGAAAATTCAAAATTTTAAAATGGCTATAACTCCTAAACTAGGGGTCTGCGGGGGTCATATTATGCACCAGAAAAAAGAAAATTCAAAATCTTAAAATGGCTATAACTCCTAAACTAGGCGTCTGCGGGAGTCATATTATGCACCAGAAAAAAGAAAATTCAAAACTTTAAAATCGCTATAACTCCTAAACTAGGCGTCTGCGGGGATCATATTATTCACCAGAAAAAAGAAAATTCAAAACTTTAAAATCGCTATAACTCCTAAACTAGGCGTCTGCGGGGGTCATATTATGCACCAGAAAAAAGAAAATTCAAAACTTTAAAATCGCTATAACTCCTAAACTAGGCGTCTGCGGGGGTCATATTATGCACCAGAAAAAAGAAAATTCAAAACTTTAAAATCGCTATAACTCCTAAACTAGGCGTCTGCGGGGGTCATATTATGCACCAGAAAAAACTAAATTCAAAACTTTAAAATCGCTATAACTCCTAAACTAGTCGTCTGCGGGGGTCATATTATGCACCAGAAAAAACTAAATTCAAAACTTTAAAATCGCTATAACTCCTAAACTAGGCGTCTGCGGGGGTCATATTATGCACCAGAAAAAAGAAAATTCAAAACTTTAAAATCGCTATAACTCCTAAACTAGGCGTCTGCGGGTGTCATATTATGCACCAGAAAAAAGAAAATTCAAAACTTTAAAATCGCTATAACTCCTAAACTAGTCGTCTGCGGGGATCATATTATTCACCAGAAAAAAGAAAATTCAAAACTTTAAAATCGCTATAACTCCTAAACTAAGCGTCTGCAGGGGTCATATTATTCGCCAGAAAAAAAAAATTCAAAACTTTAAAATCGCTATAACTCCTAAAGTAGACGTTTGCAGGGGTTATATTATGCACCAGAAAAAAAAAATTCACAACTTTAAAATCGCTATAACTCCTAAACTAGGCGTCTGCGGGGGTCATATTATGCACCAGAAAAAAGAAAATTCAAAACTTTAAAATCGCTATAACTCCTAAACTAGGCGTCTGCGGGTGTCATATTATGCACCAGAAAAAAGAAAATTCAAAACTTTAAAATCGCTATAACTCCTAAACTAGTCGTCTGCGGGGATCATATTATTCACCAGAAAAAAGAAAATTCAAAACTTTAAAATCGCTATAACTCCTAAACTAGGCGTCTGCGGGTGTCATATTATGCACCAGAAAAAAGAAAATTCAAAACTTTAAAATCGCTATAACTCCTAAACTAGTCGTCTGCGGGGATCATATTATTCACCAGAAAAAAGAAAATTCAAAACTTTAAAATCGCTATAACTCCTAAACTAAGCGTCTGCAGGGGTCATATTATTCGCCAGAAAAAAAAAATTCACAACTTTAAAATCGCTATAACTCCTAAAGTAGGCGTTTGCAGGGGTTATATTATGCACCAGAAAAAAAAAATTCACAACTTTAAAATCGCTATAACTCCTAAACTAGGCGTCTGCGGGGGTCATATTATGCACCAGAAAAAAGAAAATTCAAAATCTTAAAATGGCTATAACTCCTAAACTAGGCGTCTGCGGGGGTCATATTATGCACCAGAAAAAAGAAAATTCAAAATCTTAAAATGGCTATAACTCCTAAACTAGGCGTCTGCGGGGGTCATATTATGCACCAGAAAAAAGAAAATTCAAAATCTTAAAATGGCTATAACTCCTAAACTAGGCGTCTGCAATGGTCATATTATACACCAGAAAAAAGAAAATTCAAAATATTAAAATGGCTATAACTCCTAAACTAGGCGTCTGCGGGGGTCATATTATGCACCAGAAAAAAGAAAATTCAAAATCTTAAAATGGCTATAACTCCTAAACTAGGCGTCTGCGGGGGTCATATTATGCACCAGAAAAAAGAAAATTCAAAATCTTAAAATGGCTATAACTCCGAAACTAGGCGTCTGCGGGGGACATATTATGCACCAGAAAAAAGAAAATTCAAAACTTTAAAATGGCTATAACTCCTAAACTAGGCGTCTGCGGGGGTCATATTATGCACCACAAAAAAGAAAATTCAAAATCTTAAAATGGCTATAACTCATAAACTAGGCGTCTGCGTGGGTCATATTATGCACCAGAAAAATAAATTCAAAATCTTAAAATGGCTATAACTCCTAAACTAGTTGTCTGCGTGGGTCATATTATGCACCAGAAAAAAGAAAATTCCAAATCATAAAATGGCTATAACTCCTAAACTAGGCGTCTGCGGGGGTCATATTATGCACCAGAAAAATAAATTCAAAATGTTAAAATGGCTATAACTCCTAAACTAGGCGTCTGCGGGGGTCATATTATGCACCAGAAAAAAGAAAATTCAAAATCATAAAATGGCTATAACTCCTAAACTAGGCGTCTGCAATGGTCATATTATGCACCAGATAAAAGAAAATTCAAAACTTTAAAATCGCTATAACTCCTAAACTAGGCATCTGCGGGGGTCATATTATGCACCAGAAAAAAGAAAATTCAAAATTTTAAAATGGCTATAACTCCTAAACTAGGCGTCTGCGGGGGTCATATTATGCACCAGAAAAAAGAAAATTCAAAACTTTAAAATCGCTATAACTCCTAAACTAGTCGTCTGCGGGGGTCATATTATGCACCAGAAAAAAGAAAATTCAAAAGTTTAAAATCGCTATAACTCTTAAACTAGGTGTCTGCGGGGGTCATATTATGCACCAGAAAAAAGAAAATTCCAAACTTTAAAATGGCTATAACTCCTAAACTAGGCGTCTGCGGTTGTCATATTATGCACCAGAAAAAAGAAAATTCAAAATCTTAAAATGGCTATAACTCCTAAACTAGGAGTCTGCGGGGGTCATATTATGCACCAGAAAAAAGAAAATTCAAAATCTTAAAATGGCTATAACTCCTAAACTAGGCGTCTGCGGGAGTCATATTATGCACCAGAAAAAAGAAAATTCAAAACTTTAAAATCGCTATAACTCCTAAACTAGGCGTCTGCGGGGATCATATTATTCACCAGAAAAAAGAAAATTCAAAACTTTAAAATCGCTATAACTCCTAAACTAGGCGTCTGCGGGGGTCATATTATGCACCAGAAAAAAGAAAATTCAAAACTTTAAAATCGCTATAACTCCTAAACTAGGCGTCTGCGGGGGTCATATTATGCACCAGAAAAAAGAAAATTCAAAACTTTAAAATCGCTATAACTCCTAAACTAGGCGTCTGCGGGGGTCATATTATGCACCAGAAAAAACTAAATTCAAAACTTTAAAATCGCTATAACTCCTAAACTAGGCGTCTGCGGGGGTCATATTATGCACCAGAAAAAACTAAATTCAAAACTTTAAAATCGCTATAACTCCTAAACTAGGCGTCTGCGGGGGTCATATTATGCACCAGAAAAAAGAAAATTCAAAACTTTAAAATCGCTATAACTCCTAAACTAGGCGTCTGCGGGTGTCATATTATGCACCAGAAAAAAGAAAATTCAAAACTTTAAAATCGCTATAACTCCTAAACTAGTCGTCTGCGGGGATCATATTATTCACCAGAAAAAAGAAAATTCAAAACTTTAAAATCGCTATAACTCCTAAACTAGGCGTCTGCGGGGGTCATATTATGCACCAGAAAACAGAAAATTCAAAACTTTAAAATCGCTATAACTCCTAAACTAGGCGTCTGCGGGGGTCATAATATGCACCAGAAGAAAGAAAATTCAAAACTTTAAAATTGCTATAACTCCTAAACTAGGCGTCTGCGGGGGTCATATTATGCACCAGAAAAAAGAAAATTCAAAACTTTAAAATCGCTATAACTCCTAAACTAGGCGTCTGCGGGGGTCATATTATGCACCAGAAAAAACTAAATTCAAAACTTTAAAATCGCTATAACTCCTAAACTAGGCGTCTGCGGGGGTCATATTATGCACCAGAAAAAAGAAAATTCAAAACTTTAAAATCGCTATAACTCCTAAACTAGGCGTCTGCGGGGGTCATAATATGCACCAGAAAAAAGAAAATTCAAAACTTTAAAATCGCTATAACTCCTAAACTAAGCGTCTGCGGGGGTCATATTATGCACCAGAAAAAAGAAAATTCAAAACTTTAAAATCGCTATAACTCCTAAACTAGGCGTCTGCGGGGGTCATATTATGCACCAGAAAAAACTAAATTCAAAACTTTAAAATCGCTATAACTCCTAAACTAGGCGTCTGCGGGGGTCATATTATGCACCAGAAAAAAGAAAATTCAAAACTTTAAAATCGCTATAACTCCTAAACTAGGCGTCTGCGGGGGTCATAATATGCACCAGAAGAAAGAAAATTCAAAACTTTAAAATTGCTATAACTCCTAAACTAGGCGTCTGCGGGGATCATATTATTCACCAGAAAAAAGAAAATTCAAAACTTTAAAATCGCTATAACTCCTAAACTAAGCGTCTGCGGGGGTCATATTATGCACCAGAAAAAAGAAAATTCAAAACTTTAAAATCGCTATAACTCCTAAACTAGGCGTCTGCGGGGGTCATATTATGCACCAGAAAAATTAATTCAAAATCTTAAAATGGCTATAACTCCTAAACTAGGCGTCTGCGGGGGTCATATTATGCACCAGAAAAAAGAAAATTCAAAATCATAAAATGGCTATAACTCCTAAACTAGGCGTCTGCAATGGTCATATTATGCACCAGATAAAAGAAAATTCAAAACTTTAAAATCGCTATAACTCCTAAACTAGGCATCTGCGGGGGTCATATTATGCACCAGAAAAAAGAAAATTCAAAATCTTAAAATGGCTATAACTCCTAAACTAGGCGTCTGCGGGGGTCATATTATGCACCAGAAAAAAGAAAATTCAAAATCTTAAAATGGCTATAACTCCTAAACTAGGCGTCTGCGGGGGTCATATTATGCACAAGAAAAAAGAAAATTCAAAATCTTAAAATGGCTATAACTCCTAAACTAGGCGTCTGCGGGAGTCATATTATGCACCAGAAAAAAGAAAATTCAAAACTTTAAAATCGCTATAACTCCTAAACTAGGCGTCTGCGGGGATCATATTATTCACCAGAAAAAGGAAAATTCAAAACTTTAAAATCGCTATAACTCCTAAACTAGGCGTCTGCGGGGGTCATATTATGCACCAGAAAAAAGAAAATTCAAAACTTTAAAATCGCTATAACTCCTAAACTAGGCGTCTGCGGGGGTCATATTATGCACCAGAAAAAAGAAAATTCAAAACTTTAAAATCGCTATAACTCCTAAACTAGGCGTCTGCGGGGGTCATATTATGCACCAGAAAACAGAAAATTCAAAACTTTAAAATCGCTATAACTCCTAAACTAGGCGTCTGCGGGGGTCATATTATGCACCAGAAAAAAGAAAATTCAAAACTTTAAAATCGCTATAACTCCTAAACTAGGCGTCTGCGGGGGTCATATTATGCACCAGAAAAAACTAAATTCAAAACTTTAAAATCGCTATAACTCCTAAACTAGGCGTCTGCGGGGGTCATATTATGCACCAGAAAAAAGAAAATTCAAAACTTTAAAATCGCTATAACTCCTAAACTAGGCGTCTGCGGGGGTCATAATATGCACCAGAAGAAAGAAAATTCAAAACTTTAAAATTGCTATAACTCCTAAACTAGGCGTCTGCGGGGATCATATTATTCACCAGAAAAAAGAAAATTCAAAACTTTAAAATCGCTATAACTCCTAAACTAAGCGTCTGCGGGGGTCATATTATGCACCAGAAAAAAGAAAATTCAAAACTTTAAAATCGCTATAACTCCTAAACTAGGCGTCTGCGGGGGTCATATTATGCACCAGAAAAATTAATTCAAAATCTTAAAATGGCTATAACTCCTAAACTAGGCGTCTGCGGGGGTCATATTATGCACCAGAAAAAAGAAAATTCAAAATCATAAAATGGCTATAACTCCTAAACTAGGCGTCTGCAATGGTCATATTATGCACCAGATAAAAGAAAATTCAAAACTTTAAAATCGCTATAACTCCTAAACTAGGCATCTGCGGGGGTCATATTATGCACCAGAAAAAAGAAAATTCAAAATCTTAAAATGGCTATAACTCCTAAACTAGGCGTCTGCGGGGGTCATATTATGCACCAGAAAAAAGAAAATTCAAAATCTTAAAATGGCTATAACTCCTAAACTAGGCGTCTGCGGGGGTCATATTATGCACAAGAAAAAAGAAAATTCAAAATCTTAAAATGGCTATAACTCCTAAACTAGGCGTCTGCGGGAGTCATATTATGCACCAGAAAAAAGAAAATTCAAAACTTTAAAATCGCTATAACTCCTAAACTAGGCGTCTGCGGGGATCATATTATTCACCAGAAAAAGGAAAATTCAAAACTTTAAAATCGCTATAACTCCTAAACTAGGCGTCTGCGGGGGTCATATTATGCACCAGAAAAAAGAAAATTCAAAACTTTAAAATCGCTATAACTCCTAAACTAGGCGTCTGCGGGGGTCATATTATGCACCAGAAAAAACTAAATTCAAAACTTTAAAATCGCTATAACTCCTAAACTAGGCGTCTGCGGGGGTCATATTATGCACCAGAAAAAACTAAATTCAAAACTTTAAAATCGCTATAACTCCTAAACTAGGCGTCTGCGGGGGTCATATTATGCACCAGAAAAAACTAAATTCAAAACTTTAAAATCGCTATAACTCCTAAACTAGGCGTCTGCGGGGGTCATATTATGCACCAGAAAAAAGAAAATTCAAAACTTTAAAATCGCTATAACTCCTAAACTAGGCGTCTGCGGGGGTCATATTATGCACCAGAAAAAAGAAAATTCAAAACTTTAAAATCGCTATAACTCCTAAACTAGTCGTCTGCGGGGATCATATTATTCACCAGAAAAAAGAAAATTCAAAACTTTAAAATCGCTATAACTCCTAAACTAAGCGTCTGCAGGGGTCATATTATTCGACAGAAAAAAAAAATTCACAACTTTAAAATCGCTATAACTCCTAAACTAGGCGTCTGCGGGGGTCATATTATGCACTAAAAAAAAGAAAATTCAAAACTTTAAAATCGCTATAACTCCTAAACTAGGCGTCTGCGGGGGTCATATTATGCACCAGAAAACAGAAAATTCAAAACTTTAAAATCGCTATAACTCCTAAACTAGGCGTCTGCGGGGGTCATATTATGCACCAGAAAAAACTAAATTCAAAACTTTAAAATCGCTATAACTCCTAAACTAGGCGTCTGCGGGGGTCATATTATGCACCAGAAAAAAGAAAATTCAAAACTTTAAAATCGCTATAACTCCTAAACTAGGCGTCTGCGGGGGTCATATTATGCACCAGAAAAAACTAAATTCAAAACTTTAAAATCGCTATAACTCCTAAACTAGGCGTCTGCGGGGGTCATATTATGCACCAGAAAAAAGAAAATTCAAAACTTTAAAATCGCTATAACTCCTAAACTAGGCGTCTGCGGGGGTCATATTATGCTCCAGAAGAAAGAAAATTCAAAACGTTAAAATTGCTATAACTCCTAAACTAGGCGTCTGCGGGGATCATATTATTCACCAGAAAAAAGAAAATTCAAAACTTTAAAATCGCTATAACTCCTAAACTAAGCGTCTGCGGGGGTCATATTATGCACCAGAAAAAAGAAAATTCAAGACTTTAAAATCGCTATAACTCCTAAACTAGGCGTCTGCGGGGGTCATATTATGCACCAGAAAAAAGAAAATTCAAAACTTTAAAATCGCTATAACTCCTAAACTAGGCGTCTGCGGGGGTCATATTATGCACCAGAAAAAAGAAAATTCAAAACTTTAAAATCGCTATAACTCCTAAACTAAGGGTCTGCGGGGGTCATATTATTCGCCAGAAAAAAGAAAATTCAAAACTTTAAAATCGCTATAACTCCTAAACTAGGCGCCTGCGGGGATCATATTATGCACCAGAAAAAAAAATTCAAAACTTTAAAATCGCTATAACTCCTAAACTAGGCGTCTGCGGGGGTCATATTATTCACCAGAAAAAGAAAATTCAAAACTTTGAAATCGCTATAACTCCTAAACTAGGCGTCTGCGGGGGTCATATTATGCACCAGAAAAACGAAAATTCAAAACTTTAAAATCGCTATAACTCCTAAACTAGGCGTCTGCGGGGGTCATATTATGCACCAGAAGAAAGATAATTCAAAACTTTAAAATCGCTATAACTCCTAAACTAGGCGTCTGCGGGGGTCATATTATTCACCAGAAAAAAGAAAATTCAAAACTTTGAAATCGCTATAACTCCTAAACTAGGCGTCTGCGGGGGTCATATTATGCACCAGAAAAAAGAAAATTCAAAACTTTAAAATCGCTATAACTCCTAAACTAGGCGTCTGCGGGGGTCATATTATTCACCAGAAAAAAGAAAATTCAAAACTTTAAAATTGCTGTAACTCCTAAACTAGGCGTCTGCGGGGATCATATTATTCACCAGAAAAAAGAAAATTCAAAACTTTAAAATCGCTATAACTCCTAAACTAAGCGTCTGCGGGGGTCATATTATGCACCAGAAAAAAGAAAATTCAAAACTTTAAAATCGCTATAACTCCTAAACTAGGCGTCTGCGGGGGTCATATTATGCACCAGAAAAAAGAAAATTCAAAACTTTAAAATCGCAAAAACTCCTAAATTAGGAATCTGCGGGGGTCATATTATGCACCAGAAAAAAGAAAATTCAAAACTTTAAAATCGCTATAACTCCTAAACTAGGCGCCTGCGGGGGTCATATTATGCACCAGAAAAAAGAAAATTCAAAACTTTAAAATCGCTATAACTCCTAATCTAGGCATCTGCGGGGGTCATATTATGCACCAGAAGAAAGAAAATTCAAAACTTTAAAATCGCTATAACTCCTAAACTAGGCGTCTGCGGGGGTCATATTATGCACCAGAAGAAAGAAAATTCAAAACTTTAAAATCGCTATAACTCCTAAACTAGGCGTCTGCGGGGGTCATATTATGCACCAGAAAAAGAAAATTCAAAATCTTAAAATGGCTATAACTCCTAAACTAGGCGTCTGCGAGGGTCATATTATGCACCAGAAAAAAGAAAATTCAAAGTCTTAAAATGGCTATAACTCCTAAACTAGGCGTCTGCGGGGGTCATATTATGCACCAGAAAAAAGAAAATTCAAAATCTTAAAATGGCTATAACTCCTAAACTAGGCGTCTGCGGGGGTCATATTATGCACCAGAAAAAAAAATTCAAAATATTAAAATGCTATAACTCCTAAACTAGGCGTCTGCGGGGGTCATATTATGCACCAGAAAAAAGAAAATTCAAAATCTTAAAATGGCTATAACTCCTAAACTAGGCGTCTGCGGGGGTCATATTATGCACCAGAAAAAAGAAAATTCAAAATCTTAAAATCGCTATAACTCCTAAACTAGTCGTCTGCGGGGGTCATATTATGCACCAGAAAAAAGAAAATTCAAAATCTTAAAATGGCTATAACTCCTAAACTAGGCGTCTGCGGGGGTCATATTATGCACCAGAAAAAAGAAAATTCAAAATATTAAAATGGCTATAACTCCTAAACTAGGCGTCTGCGGGGGTCATATTATGCACCAGAAAAAAGAAAATTCAAAACTTTAAAATCGCTATAACTCCTAAACTAGGCGTCTGCGGGGGTCATATTATGCACCAGAAAAAAAAATTCAAAATCTTAAAATGGCTATAACTCCTAAACTAGGCGTCTGCGGGGGTCATATTATGCACCAGAAAAAAGAAAATTCAAAATCTTAAAATGGCTATAACTCCTAAACTAGGCGTCTGCGGGGGTCATATTATGCACCAGAAAAAAAAATTCAAAATATTAAAATGGCTATAACTCCTAAACTAGGCGTCTGCGGGGGTCATATTATGCACCAGAAAAAAGAAAATTCAAAATCTTAAAATCGCTATAACTCCTAAACTAGGCGTCTGCGGGGGTCATATTATGCACCAGAAAAAAGAAAATTCAAAATCTTAAAATGGCTATAACTCCTAAACTAGGCGTCTGCGGGGGTCATATTATGCACAAGAAAAAAGAAAATTCAAAATCTTAAAATGGCTATAACTCCTAAACTAGGCGTCTGCGGGGGTCATATTATGCACCAGAAAAAAGAAAATTCAAAATCTTAAAATCGCTATAACTCCTAAACTAGGCGTCTGCGGGGGTCATATTATGCACCAGAAAAAAGAAAATTCAAAACTTTAAAATCGCTAAAACTCCTAAATTAGGCATCTGCGGGGGTCATATTATGCACCAGAAAAAAGAAAATTCAAAACTTTAAAAGGGTTAGAACTCCTAAACTAGGGGTCTGCGGGGGTCATATTATTCGCCAGAAAAAGAAAATTCAAAACTTTGAAATCGCTATAACTCCTAAACTAGGCGTCTGCGGGGGTCATATTATGCACCAGAAAAAAGAAAATTCAAAACTTTAAAATCGCTAAAACTCCTAAATTAGGCATCTGCGGGGGTCATATTATGCACCAGAAAAAAAAAAATTCAAAACTTTAAATTCGCTATAACTCCTAAAGTAGGCGTTTGCAGGGGTTATATTATGCACCAGAAAAAAAAAATTCAAAACTTTAAAATCGCTATAACTCCTAAGCTAGGCGTCTGCGGTGGTCATATTATGCACCAGAAAAAAGAAAATTCAAAACTTTAAAATCGCTATAACTCCTAAACTAGGCGTCTGCGGGGGTCATATTATGCACCAGAAAAAAGAAAATTCAAAACTTTAAAATCGCTAAAACTCCTAAATTAGGCATCTGCGGGGGTCATATTATGCACCAGAAAAAAGAAAATTCAAAACTTTAAAATCGCTATAACTCCTAAACTAGGCGTCTGCGGGGGTCATATTATGCACCAGAAAAAAGAAAATTCAAAACTTTAAAATCGCTATAACTCCTAATCTAGGCATCTGCGGGGGTCATATTATGCACCAGAAGAAAGAAAATTCAAAACTTTAAAATCGCTATAACTCCTAAACTAGGCGTCTGCGGGGGTCATATTATGCACCAGAAGAAAGAAAATTCAAAACTTTAAAATCGCTATAACTCCTAATCTAGGCATCTGCGGGGGTCATATTATGCACCAGAAAAAAGAAAATTCAAAACTTTAAAATCGCTATAACTCCTAAACTAAGGGTCTGCGGGGGTCATATTATTCGCCAGAAAAAGAAAATTCAAAACTTTGAAATCGCTATAACTCCTAAACTAGGCGTCTGCGGGGGTCATATTATTCACCAGAAAAAAGAAAATTCAAAACTTTGAAATCGCTATAACTCCTAAACTAGGCGTCTGCGGGGGTCATATTATTCACCAGAAAAAAGAAAATTCAAAACTTTGAAATCGCTATAACTCCTAAACTAGGCGTCTGCGGGGGTCATATTATGCACCAGAAAAAAGAAAATTCAAAACTTTAAAATCGCTATAACTCCTAAACTAGGCGTCTGCGGGGGTCATATTATGCACCAGAAAAAAGAAAATTCAAAACTTTAAAAGGGTTAGATCTCCTAAACTAGGGGTCTGCGGGGGTCATATTATTCGCCAGAAAAAGAAAATTCAAAACTTTGAAATCGCTATAACTCCTAAACTAGGCGTCTGCGGGGGTCATATTATTCGCCAGAAAAAGAAAATTCAAAACTTTAAAATCGCTATAACTCCTAAACTAAGGGTCTGCGGGGGTCATATTATTCGCCAGAAAAAGAAAATTCAAAACTTTGAAATCGCTATAACTCCTAAACTAGGCGTCTGCGGGGGTCATATTATGCACCAGAAGAAAGAAAATTCAAAACTTTAAAATCGCTATAACTCCTAAACTAGGCGTCTGCGGGGGTCATATTATTCACCAGAAAAAAGAAAATTCAAAACTTTGAAATCGCTATAACTCCTAAACTAGGCGTCTGCGGGGGTCATATTATGCACCAGAAAAAAGAAAATTCAAAACTTTAAAATCGCTATAACTCCTAAACTATGCGTCTGCGGGGGTCATATTATGCACCAGAAAAAAGAAAATTCAAAACTTTAAAAGGGTTAGAACTCCTAAACTAGGGGTCTGCGGGGGTCATATTATGCACCAGAAAAAAAAAATTCAAAATCTTAAAATGGCTATAACTCCTAAACTAGGCGTCTGCGGGGGTCATATTATGCACCAGAAAAAAGAAAACTCAAAATCTTAAAATGGCTATAACTCCTAAACCAGGCGTCTGCGGGGGTCATATTATGCACCAGAAAAAAGAAAATTCAAAATCTTAAAATGGCTATAACTCCTAAACTAGGCGTCTGCGGGGGTCATATTATGCACCAGAAAAAAGAAAATTCAAAACTTTAAAATCGCTATAACTCCTAAACTAGGCGTCTGCGGGGGTCATATTATGCACCAGAAAAAAGAAAATTCAAAATCTTAAAATGGCTATAACTCCTAAACTAGGCGTTTGCGGGGGTCATATTATGCACCAGAAAAAAGAAAATTCAAAATCTTAAAATGGCTATAACTCCTAAACTAGGCGTCTGCGGGGGTCATATTATGCACCAGAAAAAAAAAAATTCAAAACTTTAAAATCGCTATAACTCCTAAACTAGGCGTCTGCGGGGGTCATATTATGCACCAGGAAAAAGAAAATTCAAAACTTTAAAATCGCTATAACTCCTAAACTGGGCGTCTGCGGGGGTCATATTATGCACCAGAAGAAAGAAAATTCAAAACTTTAAAATCGCTATAACTCCTAAACTAGGCGTCTGCGGGGGTCTTTTTATGCACCAGAAAAAAGAAAATTCAAAACTTTAAAATCGCTATAACTCCTAAACAAATCGTCTGCGGGGGTCATATTATACAACGGAAAAATAAAATTCAAAACTTTAAACTATTAAACTAGGCGTCTGGGGGGTCATATTATGCACCAGAAAAAAAAATTCAAAATCTTAAAATGGCTACAACTCCTAAACTAGGCGTCTGCGGGGGTCATATTAAGCACCAGAAAAAAGAAAATTCAAAAGTTTAAAACCGCTATAACTCCTAAACTAGGCGTCTGCGGGGGTCATATTATGCACCAGAAAAAAAGAAAATTCAAAACTTTAAACTCGCTATAACTCCTAAACTAGGCGTCTGCGGAGGTCATTTTATGCACCAGAAAAAAAAAAATTCAAAACTTTAAAATCGCTATTACTCCTGAACTAAGGGTCTGCGGGGGTCATATTATTCGCCAGAAAAAAGAAAATTCAAAACTTTAAAATCGCTATAACTCCTAAACTAGGCGCCTGCGGGGATCATATTATGCACCAGAAAAAAGAAAATTCAAAACTTTAAAATCGCTATAACTCCAAATCTAGGCATCTGCGGGGGTCATATTATGCACCAGAAAAAAGAAAATTCAAAACTTTAAAATCGCTATAACTCCTAAACTAGGCCTCTGCGGGGGTCATATTATGCACCAGAAAAAAGAAAATTCAAAACTTTAAAATGGTTAGAACTCCTAAACTAGGCGTCTGCGGGGGCATATTATGCACCAGAAAAAAAAAATTCAAAATCTTAAAATGGCTATAACTCCTAAACTAGGCGTCTGCGGGGCTCATATTATTCGCCAGAAAAAAAAAATTCAAAACTTTAAAATCGCTCTAACTCTTAAAGTAGGCGTTTGCAGGGGTCATATTATGCACCAGAAAAAAAAAATTCAAAACTTTAAAATCGCTATAACTCCTAAACTAGGCTTCTGCGGGGGTCACATTATGCACCAGAAAAAAGAAAATTCAAAACTTTAAAATCGCTATAACTCCTAAACTAGGCGTCTGCGGGGGTCATATTATGCACCAGAAAAAAGAAAATTCAAAACTTTAAAATCGCTATAACTCCTAAACTAGGCGTCTGCGGGGGTCATATTATGCACCAGAAGAAAGAAAATTCAAAACTTTAAAATCGCTATAACTCCTAAACTAGGCGTCTGCGGGGGTCTTATTATTCGCCAGAAAAAAAAAATTCAAAACTTTAAAATCGCTCTAACTCTTAAAGTAGGCGTTTGCAGGGGTCATATTATGCACCAGAAAAAAAAAATTCAAAACTTTAAAATCGCTATAACTCCTAAACTAGGCTTCTGCGGGGGTCACATTATGCACCAGAAAAAAGAAAATTCAAAACTTTAAAATCGCTATAACTCCTAAACTAGGCGTCTGCGGGGGTCATATTATGCACCAGAAAAAAGAAAATTCAAAACTTTAAAATCGCTATAACTCCTAAACTAGGCGTCTGCGGGGGTCATATTATGCACCAGAAAAAAGAAAATTCAAAACTTTAAAATCGCTATAACTCCTAAACAAATCGTCTGCGGGGGTCATATTATACAACGGAAAAATAAAATTCAAAACTTTAAACTATTAAACTAGGCGTCTGCGGGGGTCATATTATGCACCAGAAAAAAAAATTCAAAATCTTAAAATGGCTATAACTCCTAAACTAGGCGTCTGCGGGGGTCATATTAAGCACCAGAAAAAAGAAAATTCAAAAGTTTAAAATCGCTATAACTCCTAAACTAGGCGTCTGCGGGGGTCATATTATGCACCAGAAAAAAGAAAATTCAAAACTTTAAAATCGCTATAACTCCTAAACTAGGCGTCTGCGGGGGTCATATTATGCACCAGAAAAAACTAAATTCAAAACTTTAAAATCGCTATAACTCCTAAACTAGGCGTCTGCGGGGGTCATATTATGCACCAGAAAAAAGAAAATTCAAAACTTTAAAATCGCTATAACTCCTAAACTAGGCGTCTGCGGGGGTCATATTATGCACCAGAAGAAAGAAAATTCAAAACTTTAAAATTGCTATAACTCCTAAACTAGGCGTCTGCGGGGATCATATTATTCACCAGAAAAAAGAAAATTCAAAACTTTAAAATCGCTATAACTCCTAAACTAAGCGTCTGCGGGGGTCATATTATGCACCAGAAAAAAGAAAATTCAAAACTTTAAAATCGCTATAACTCCTAAACTAGGCGTCTGCGGGGGTCATATTATGCACCAGAAAAAAGAAAATTCAAAACTTTAAAATCGCTATAACTCCTAAACTAGGCGTCTGCGGGGGTCATATTATGCACCAGAAAAAAGAAAATTCAAAACTTTAAAATCGCTATAACTCCTAAACTAAGGGTCTGCGGGGGTCATATTATTCGCCAGAAAAAAGAAAATTCAAAACTTTAAAATCGCTATAACTCCTAAACTAGGCGCCTGCGGGGATCATATTATGCACCAGAAAAAAAAATTCAAAACTTTAAAATCGCTATAACTCCTAAACTAGGCGTCTGCGGGGGTCATATTATTCACCAGAAAAAGAAAATTCAAAACTTTGAAATCGCTATAACTCCTAAACTAGGCGTCTGCGGGGGTCATATTATGCACCAGAAAAAAGAAAATTCAAAACTTTAAAATCGCTATAACTCCTAAACTAGGCGTCTGCGGGGGTCATATTATGCACCAGAAGAAAGATAATTCAAAACTTTAAAATCGCTATAACTCCTAAACTAGGCGTCTGCGGGGGTCATATTATTCACCAGAAAAAAGAAAATTCAAAACTTTGAAATCGCTATAACTCCTAAACTAGGCGTCTGCGGGGGTCATATTATGCACCAGAAAAAAGAAAATTCAAAACTTTAAAATTGCTATAACTCCTAAACTAGGCGTCTGCGGGGATCATATTATTCACCAGAAAAAAGAAAATTCAAAACTTTAAAATCGCTATAACTCCTAAACTAGGCGTCTGCGGGGGTCATATTATGCACCAGAAAAAAGAAAATTCAAAACTTTAAAATCGCTATAACTCCTAAACTAGGCGTCTGCGGGGGTCATATTATGCACCAGAAAAAAGAAAATTCAAAACTTTAAAATCGCTAAAACTCCTAAATTAGGCATCTGCGGGGGTCTTATTATGCACCAGAAAAAAGAAAATTCAAAACTTTAAAATCGCTATAACTCCTAAACTAGGCGTCTGCGGGGGTCATATTATGCACCAGAAAAAAGAAAATTCAAAACTTTAAAATCGCTATAACTCCTAATCTAGGCATCTGCGGGGGTCATATTATGCACCAGAAGAAAGGAAATTCAAAACTTTAAAATCGCTATAACTCCTAAACTAGGCGTCTGCGGGGGTCATATTATGCACCAGAAGAAAGAAAATTCAAAACTTTAAAATCGCTATAACTCCTAAACTAGGCGTCTGGGGGGTCATATTATGCACCAGAAAAAAGAAAATTCAAAACTTTAAAATCGCTATAACTCCTAAACTAGGCGTCTGCGGGGGTCATATTATGCACCAGAAAAAAGAAAATTCAAAACTTTAAAAGGGTTAGAACTCCTAAACTAGGGGTCTGCGGGGGTCATATTATTCGCCAGAAAAAAAAAATTCAAAACTTTGAAATCGCTATAACTCCTAAACTAGGCGTCTGCGGGGGTCATATTATGCACCAGAAAAAAGAAAATTCAAAACTTTAAAATCGCTAAAACTCCTAAATTAGGCATCTGCGGGGGTCATATTATGCACCAGAAAAAAAAAAATTCAAAACTTTAAATTCGCTATAACTCCTAAAGTAGGCGTTTGCAGGGGTTATATTATGCACCAGAAAAAAAAAATTCAAAACTTTAAAATCGCTAAAACTCCTAAGCTAGGCGTCTGCGGTGGTCATATTATGCACCAGAAAAAAGAAAATTCAAAACTTTAAAATCGCTATAACTCCTAAACTAGGCGTCTGCGGGGGTCATATTATTCACCAGAAAAAAGAAAATTCAAAACTTTGAAATCGCTATAACTCCTAAACTAGGCGTCTGCGGGGGTCATATTATTCACCAGAAAAAAGAAAATTCAAAACTTTGAAATCGCTATAACTCCTAAACTAGGCATCTGCGGGGGTCATATTATGCACCAGAAAAAAGAAAATTCAAAACTTTGAAATCGCTATAACTCCTAAACTAGGCGTCTGCGGGGGTCATATTATTCACCAGAAAAAAGAAAATTCAAAACTTTGAAATCGCTATAACTCCTAAACTAGGCGTCTGCGGGGGTCATATTATGCACCAGAAAAAAGAAAATTCAAAACTTTAAAATCGCTATAACTCCTAAACTAGGCGTCTGCGGGGGTCATATTATGCACCAGAAAAAAGAAAATTCAAAACTTTAAAATCGCTATAACTCCTAAACTAGGCGTCTGCGGGGGTCATATTATGCACCAGAAGAAAGAAAATTCAAAACTTTAAAATCGCTATAACTCCTAAACTAGGCGTCTGCGGGGGTCATATTATGCACCAGAAGAAAGAAAATTCAAAACTTTGAAATCGCTATAACTCCTAAACTAGGCGTCTGCGGGGGTCATATTATGCACCAGAAAAAAGAAAATTCAAAACTTTAAAATCGCTATAACTCCTAAACTAGGCGTCTGCGGGGGTCATATTATGCACCAGAAAAAAGAAAATTCAAAACTTTAAAATCGCTATAACTCCTAATCTAGGCATCTGCGGGGGTCATATTATGCACCAGAAGAAAGAAAATTCAAAACTTTAAAATCGCTATAACTCCTAAACTAGGCGTCTGCGGGGGTCATATTATGCACCAGAAGAAAGAAAATTCAAAACTTTAAAATCGCTAAAACTAATAAATTAGGCATCTGCGGGGGTCATATTATGCACCAGAAAAAAGAAAATTCAAAACTTTAAAATCGCTATAACTCCTAAACTAGGCGTCTGCGGGGGTCATATTATGCACCAGAAAAAAGAAAATTCAAAACTTTAAAATCGCTATAACTCCTAAACTAGGCGTCTGCGGGGGTCATATTATGCACCAGAAGAAAGAAAATTCAAAACTTTAAAATCGCTATAACTCCTAAACTAGGCGTCTGGGGGGTCATATTATGCACCAGAAGAAAGAAAATTCAAAACTTTAAAATCGCTATAACTCCTAATCTAGGCATCTGCGGGGGTCATATTATGCACCAGAAAAAAGAAAATTCAAAACTTTAAAATCGCTATAACTCCTAAACTAAGGGTCTGCGTGGGTCATATTATTCGCCAGAAAAAGAAAATTCAAAACTTTGAAATCGCTATAACTCCTAAACTAGGCGTCTGTGGGGGTCATATTATTCACCAGAAAAAAGAAAATTCAAAACTTTGAAATCGCTATAACTCCTAAACTTGGCGTCTGCGGGGGTCATATTATTCACCAGAAAAAAGAAAATTCAAAACTTTGAAATCGCTATAACTCCTAAACTAGGCGTCTGCGGGGGTCATATTATGCACCAGAAAAAAGAAAATTCAAAACTTTAAAATCGCTATAACTCCTAAACTAGGCGTCTGCGGGGGTCATATTATGCACCAGAAAAAAGAAAATTCAAAACTTTAAAAGGGTTAGAACTCCTAAACTAGGGGTCTGCGGGGGTCATATTATTCGCCAGAAAAAGAAAATTCAAAACTTTGAAATCGCTATAACTCCTAAACTAGGCGTCTGCGGGGGTCATATTATTCGCCAGAAAAAGAAAATTCAAAACTTTAAAATCGTTATAACTCCTAAACTAAGGGTCTGCGGGGGTCATATTATTCGCCAGAAAAAGAAAATTCAAAACTTTGAAATCGCTATAACTCCTAAACTAGGCGTCTGCGGGGGTCATATTATGCACCAGAAGAAAGAAAATTCAAAACTTTAAAATCGCTATAACTCCTAAACTAGGCGTCAGCGGGGGTCATATTATTCACCAGAAAAAAGAAAATTCAAAACTTTGAAATCGCTATAACTCCTAAACTAGGCGTCTGCGGGGGTCATATTATGCACCAGAAAAAAGAAAATTCAAAACTTTAAAATCGCTATAACTCCTAAACTAGGCGTCTGCGGGGGTCATATTATGCACCAGAAAAAAGAAAATTCAAAACTTTAAAAGGGTTAGAACTCCTAAACTAGGGGTCTGCGGGGGTCATATTATGCACCAGAAAAAAAAAATTCAAAATCTTAAAATGGCTATAACTCCTAAACTAGGCGTCTGCGGGGGTCATATTATGCACCAGAAAAAAGAAAATTCAAAACTTTGAAATCGCTATAACTCCTAAACTAGGCGTCTGCGGGGGTCATATTATGCACCAGAAAAAAGAAAATTCAAAACTTTAAAATCGCTATAACTCCTAAACTAGGCGTCTGCGGGGGTCATATTATGCACCAGAAAAAAGAAAATTCAAAACTTTAAAAGGGTTAGAACTCCTAAACTAGGGGTCTGCGGGGGTCATATTATGCACCAGAAAAAAAAAATTCAAAATCTTAAAATGGCTATAACTCCTAAACTAGGCGTCTGCGGGGGTCATATTATGCACCAGAAAAAAAAAATTCAAAACTTTAAAATCGCTCTAACTCTTAAAGTAGGCGTTTGCAGGGGTCATATTATGCACCAGAAAAAAAAAAATTCAAAACTTTAAAATCGCTATAACTCCTAAACTAGGCGTCTGCGGGGGTCATATTATGCACCAGGAAAAAGAAAATTCAAAACTTTAAAATCGCTATAACTCCTAAACTGGGCGTCTGCGGGGGTCATATTATGCACCAGAAGAAAGAAAATTCAAAACTTTAAAATCGCTATAACTCCTAAACTAGGCGTCTGCGGGGGTCTTATTATGCACCAGAAAAAAGAAAATTCAAAACTTTAAAATCGCTATAACTCCTAAACTAGGCGTCTGCGGGGGTCATATTATGCACCAGAAGAAAGATAATTCAAAACTTTAAAATCGCTATAACTCCTAAACTAGGCGTCTGCGGGGGTCATATTATTCACCAGAAAAAAGAAAATTCAAAACTTTGAAATCGCTATAACTCCTAAACTAGGCGTCTGCGGGGGTCATATTATGCACCAGAAAAAAGAAAATTCAAAACTTTAAAATCGCTATAACTCCTAAACTAGGCGTCTGCGGGGGTCATATTATGCACCAGAAGAAAGATAATTCAAAACTTTAAAATCGCTATAACTCCTAAACTAGGCGTCTGCGGGGGTCATATTATTCACCAGGAAAAAGAAAATTCAAAACTTTAAAATCGCTATAACTCCTAAACTAGGCGTCTGCGGGGGTTTAAAATCGCTATAACTCCTAAACTAGGCGCCTGCGGGGATCATATTATGCACCAGAAAAAAAAATTCAAGACTTTAAAATCGCTATAACTCCTAAACTAGGCGTCTGCGGGGGTCATATTATTCACCAGAAAAAGAAAATTCAAAACTTTGAAATCGCTATAACTCCTAAACTAGGCGTCTGCGGGGGTCATATTATGCACCAGAAAAAAGAAAATTCAAAACTTTAAAATCGCTATAACTCCTAAACTAGGCGTCTGCGGGGGTCATATTATGCACCAGAAGAAAGATAATTCAAAACTTTAAAATCGCTATAACTCCTAAACTAGGCGTCTGCGGGGGTCATATTATTCACCAGAAAAAAGAAAATTCAAAACTTTGAAATCGCTATAACTCCTAAACTAGGCGTCTGCGGGGGTCATATTATGCACCAGAAAAAAGAAAATTCAAAACTTTAAAATTGCTATAACTCCTAAACTAGGCGTCTGCGGGGATCATATTATTCACCAGAAAAAAGAAAATTCAAAACTTTAAAATCGCTATAACTCCTAAACTAGGCGTCTGCGGGGGTCATATTATGCACCAGAAAAAAGAAAATTCAAAACTTTAAAATCGCTATAACTCCTAAACTAGGCGTCTGCGGGGGTCATATTATGCACCAGAAAAAAGAAAATTCAAAACTTTAAAATCGCTAAAACTCCTAAATTAGGCATCTGCGGGGGTCATATTATGCACCAGAAAAAAGAAAATTCAAAACTTTAAAATCGCTATAACTCCTAAACTAGGCGTCTGCGGGGGTCATATTATGCACCAGAAAAAAGAAAATTCAAAACTTTAAAATCGCTATAACTCCTAATCTAGGCATCTGCGGGGGTCATATTATGCACCAGAAGAAAGGAAATTCAAAACTTTAAAATCGCTATAACTCCTAAACTAGGCGTCTGCGGGGGTCATATTATGCACCAGAAGAAAGAAAATTCAAAACTTTAAAATCGCTATAACTCCTAAACTAGGCGTCTGGGGGGTCATATTATGCACCAGAAAAAAGAAAATTCAAAACTTTAAAATCGCTATAACTCCTAAACTAGGCGTCTGCGGGGGTCATATTATGCACCAGAAAAAAGAAAATTCAAAACTTTAAAAGGGTTAGAACTCCTAAACTAGGGGTCTGCGGGGGTCATATTATTCGCCAGAAAAAGAAAATTCAAAACTTTGAAATCGCTATAACTCCTAAACTAGGCGTCTGCGGGGGTCATATTATGCACCAGAAAAAAGAAAATTCAAAACTTTAAAATCGCTAAAACTCCTAAATTAGGCATCTGCGGGGGTCATATTATGCACCAGAAAAAAAAAAATTCAAAACTTTAAATTCGCTATAACTCCTAAAGTAGGCGTTTGCAGGGGTTATATTATGCACCAGAAAAAAAAAATTCAAAACTTTAAAATCGCTAAAACTCCTAAGCTAGGCGTCTGCGGTGGTCATATTATGCACCAGAAAAAAGAAAATTCAAAACTTTAAAATCGCTATAACTCCTAAACTAGGCGTCTGCGGGGGTCATATTATTCACCAGAAAAAAGAAAATTCAAAACTTTGAAATCGCTATAACTCCTAAACTAGGCGTCTGCGGGGGTCATATTATTCACCAGAAAAAAGAAAAGTCAAAACTTTGAAATCGCTATAACTCCTAAACTAGGCGTCTGCGGGGGTCATATTATGCACCAGAAAAAAGAAAATTCAAAACTTTAAAATCGCTATAACTCCTAAACTAGGCGTCTGCGGGGGTCATATTATGCACCAGAAAAAAGAAAATTCAAAACTTTAAAATCGCTATAACTCCTAAACTAGGCGTCTGCGGGGGTCATATTATGCACCAGAAGAAAGAAAATTCAAAACTTTAAAATCGCTATAACTCCTAAACTAGGCGTCTGCGGGGGTCATATTATGCACCAGAAGAAAGAAAATTCAAAACTTTGAAATCGCTATAACTCCTAAACTAGGCGTCTGCGGGGGTCATATTATGCACCAGAAAAAAGAAAATTCAAAACTTTAAAATCGCTATAACTCCTAAACTAGGCGTCTGCGGGGGTCATATTATGCACCAGAAAAAAGAAAATTCAAAACTTTAAAATCGCTATAACTCCTAATCTAGGCATCTGCGGGGGTCATATTATGCACCAGAAGAAAGAAAATTCAAAACTTTAAAATCGCTATAACTCCTAAACTAGGCGTCTGCGGGGGTCATATTATGCACCAGAAGAAAGAAAATTCAAAACTTTAAAATCGCTAAAACTAATAAATTAGGCATCTGCGGGGGTCATATTATGCACCAGAAAAAAGAAAATTCAAAACTTTAAAATCGCTATAACTCCTAAACTAGGCGTCTGCGGGGGTCATATTATGCACCAGAAAAAAGAAAATTCAAAACTTTAAAATCGCTATAACTCCTAAACTAGGCGTCTGCGGGGGTCATATTATGCACCAGAAGAAAGGAAATTCAAAACTTTAAAATCGCTATAACTCCTAAACTAGGCGTCTGCGGGGGTCATATTATGCACCAGAAGAAAGAAAATTCAAAACTTTAAAATCGCTATAACTCCTAATCTAGGCATCTGCGGGGGTCATATTATGCACCAGAAAAAAGAAAATTCAAAACTTTAAAATCGCTATAACTCCTAAACTAAGGGTCTGCGTGGGTCATATTATTCGCCAGAAAAAGAAAATTCAAAACTTTGAAATCGCTATAACTCCTAAACTAGGCGTCTGCGGGGGTCATATTATTCACCAGAAAAAAGAAAATTCAAAACTTTGAAATCGCTATAACTCCTAAACTTGGCGTCTGCGGGGGTCATATTATTCACCAGAAAAAAGAAAATTCAAAACTTTGAAATCGCTATAACTCCTAAACTAGGCGTCTGCGGGGGTCATATTATGCACCAGAAAAAAGAAAATTCAAAACTTTAAAATCGCTATAACTCCTAAACTAGGCGTCTGCGGGGGTCATATTATGCACCAGAAAAAAGAAAATTCAAAACTTTAAAAGGGTTAGAACTCCTAAACTAGGGGTCTGCGGGGGTCATTTTATTCGCCAGAAAAAGAAAATTCAAAACTTTGAAATCGCTATAACTCCTAAACTAGGCGTCTGCGGGGGTCATATTATTCGCCAGAAAAAGAAAATTCAAAACTTTAAAATCGCTATAACTCCTAAACTAAGGGTCTGCGGGGGTCATATTATTCGCCAGAAAAAGAAAATTCAAAACTTTGAAATCGCTATAACTCCTAAACTAGGCGTCTGCGGGGGTCATATTATGCACCAGAAGAAAGAAAATTCAAAACTTTAAAATCGCTATAACTCCTAAACTAGGCGTCAGCGGGGGTCATATTATTCACCAGAAAAAAGAAAATTCAAAACTTTGAAATCGCTATAACTCCTAAACTAGGCGTCTGCGGGGGTCATATTATGCACCAGAAAAAAGAAAATTCAAAACTTTAAAATCGCTATAACTCCTAAACTAGGCGTCTGCGGGGGTCATATTATGCACCAGAAAAAAGAAAATTCAAAACTTTAAAAGGGTTAGAACTCCTAAACTAGGGGTCTGCGGGGGTCATATTATGCACCAGAAAAAAAAAATTCAAAATCTTAAAATGGCTATAACTCCTAAACTAGGCGTCTGCGGGGGTCATATTATGCACCAGAAAAAAGAAAATTCAAAACTTTGAAATCGCTATAACTCCTAAACTAGGCGTCTGCGGGGGTCATATTATGCACCAGAAAAAAGAAAATTCAAAACTTTAAAATCGCTATAACTCCTAAACTAGGCGTCTGCGGGGGTCATATTATGCACCAGAAAAAAGAAAATTCAAAACTTTAAAAGGGTTAGAACTCCTAAACTAGGGGTCTGCGGGGGTCATATTATGCACCAGAAAAAAAAAATTCAAAATCTTAAAATGGCTATAACTCCTAAACTAGGCGTCTGCGGGGGTCATATTATGCACCAGAAAAAAAAAATTCAAAACTTTAAAATCGCTCTAACTCTTAAAGTAGGCGTTTGCAGGGGTCATATTATGCACCAGAAAAAAAAAAATTCAAAACTTTAAAATCGCTATAACTCCTAAACAAGGCGTCTGCGGGGGTCATATTATGCACCAGGAAAAAGAAAATTCAAAACTTTAAAATCGCTATAACTCCTAAACTAGGCGTCTGCGGGGGTCATATTATGCACCAGAAGAAAGAAAATTCAAAACTTTAAAATCGCTATAACTCCTAAACTAGGCGTCTGCGGGGGTCTTATTATGCACCAGAAAAAAGAAAATTCAAAACTTTAAAATCGCTATAACTCCTAAACTAGGCGTCTGCGGGGGTCATATTATTCACCAGAAATAGAAAATTCAAAACTTTGAAATCGCTATAACTCCTAAACTAGGCGTCTGCGGGGGTCATATTATGCACCAGAAAAAAGAAAATTCAAAATCTTAAAATGGCTACAACTCCTAAACTAGGCGTCTGCGGGGGTCATATTAAGCACCAGAAAAAAGAAAATTCAAAAGTTTAAAACCGCTATAACTCCTAAACTAGGCGTCTGCGGGGGTCATATTATGCACCAGAAAAAAAGAAAATTCAAAACTTTAAACTCGCTATAACTCCTAAACTAGGCGTCTGCGGAGGTCATTTTATGCACCAGAAAAAAAAAAATTCAAAACTTTAAAATCGCTATTACTCCTGAACTAAGGGTCTGCGGGGGTCATATTATTCGCCAGAAAAAAGAAAATTCAAAACTTTAAAATCGCTATAACTCCTAAACTAGGCGCCTGCGGGGATCATATTATGCACCAGAAAAAAAAATTCAAAACTTTAAAATCGCTATAACTCCTAAACTAGGCGTCTGCGGGGGTCATATTATTCACCAGAAATAGAAAATTCAAAACTTTGAAATCGCTATAACTCCTAAACTAGGCGTCTGCGGGGGTCATATTATGCACCAGAAAAAAGAAAATTCAAAATCTTAAAATGGCTATAACTCCTAAACTAGGCGTCTGCGGGGGTCATATTATGCACCAGAAGAAAAAAAATTCAAAACTTTAAAATCGCTATAACTCCTTGACTAGGCGTCTGCGGGGGTCATATTATTCACCAGAAAAAAGAAAATTCAAAACTTTGAAATCGCTATAACTCCTAAACTAGGCGTCTGCGGGGGTCATATTATGCACCAGAAAAAAGAAAATTCAAAACTTTAACATCGCTATAACTCCTAAACTAGGCCCCTGCGGGGGTCATATTATGCACCAGAAAAAAGAAAATTCAAAACTTTAAAATGGTTAGAACTCCTAAACTAGGCGTCTGCGGGGGTCATATTATGCACCAGAAAAAAAAAATTCAAAATCTTAAAATGGCTATAACTCCTAAACTAGGCGTCTGCGGGGGTCATATTATTCGAAAGAAAAAAAAAATTCAAAACTTTAAAATCGCTATAACTCCTAAACTAGGCGTCTGCGGGGGTCATATTATTCACCAGAAATAGAAAATTCAAAACTTTGAAATCGCTATAACTCCTAAACTAGTCGTCTGCGGGGGTCATATTATGCACCAGAAAAAAGAAAATTCAAAATCTTAAAATGGCTATAACTCCTAAACTAGGCGTCTGCGGGGGTCATATTATGCACCAGAAGAAAAAAAATTCAAAACTTTAAAATCGCTATAACTCCTTGACTAGGCGTCTGCGGGGGTCATATTATTCACCAGAAAAAAGAAAATTCAAAACTTTGAAATCGCTATAACTCCTAAACTAGGCGTCTGCGGGGGTCATATTATGCACCAGAAAAAAGAAAATTCAAAACTTTAACATCGCTATAACTCCTAAACTAGGCCCCTGCGGGGGTCATATTATGCACCAGAAAAAAGAAAATTCAAAACTTTAAAATGGTTAGAACTCCTAAACTAGGCGTCTGCGGGGGTCATATTATGCACCAGAAAAAAAAAATTCAAAATCTTAAAATGGCTATAACTCCTAAACTAGGCGTCTGCGGGGGTCATATTATTCGAAAGAAAAAAAAAATTCAAAACTTTAAAATCGCTATAACTCCTAAGCTAGGCGTCCGCGGTGGTAATATTATGCACCAGAAAAAAGAAAATTCAAAACTTTAAAATCGCTACAACTCCTAAACTAGGCGTCTGCGGGGGTCATATTATGCACCAGAAAACAGAAAATTCAAAACTTTAAAATCGCTATAACTCCTAAACTAGGCGTCTGCGGGGCTCATATTATGCACCAGAAAAAACTAAATTCAAAACTTTAAAATCGCTATAACTCCTAAACTAGGCGTCTGCGGGGGTCATATTATGCACCAGAAAAAAGAAAATTCAAAACTTTAAAATCGCTATAACTCCTAAACTAGGCGTCTGCGGGGGTCATATTATGCACCAGAAAAAAGAAAATTCAAAACTTTAAAATCGCTATAACTCCTTAACTAGGCGTCTGCGGGGGTCATATTATGCACCAGAAGAAAGAAAATTCAAAACTTTAAAATCGCTATAACTCCTAAACTGGGCGTCTGCGGGGATCATATTATTCATCAGAAAAAAGAAAATTCAAAACTTTAAAATCGCAATAACTCCTAAACTAAGCGTCTGCGGGGGTCATATTATGCACCAGAAAAAAGAAAATTCAAAACTTTAAAATCGCTATAACTCCTAAACTAGGCGTCTGCGGGGGTCATATTATGCACCAGACAAAAGAAAATTCAAAACTTTAAAATCGCTATAACTCCTAAACTAAGGGTCTGCGGGGGTCATATTATTCGCCAGAAAAAAGAAAATTCAAAACTTTGAAATCGCTATAACTCCTAAACTAGGCGTCTGCGGGGGTCATATTATGCACCAGAAAAAAGAAAATTCAAAACTTTAAAATCGCTATAACTCCTTAACTAGGCGTCTGCGGGGGTCATATTATGCACCAGAAGAAAGAAAATTCAAAACTTTAAAATCGCTATAACTCCTAAACTAGGCGTCTGCGGGGGTCATATTATTCACCAGAAAAAAGAAAATTCAAAACTTTAAAATCGCTATAACTCCTAATCTAGGCATCTGCGGGGGTCATATTATGCACCAGAAGAAAGGAAATTCAAAACTTTAAAATCGCTATAACTCCTAAACTGGGCGTCTGCGGGGGTTATATTATGCACCAGAAGAAAGAAAATTCAAAACTTTAAAATCGCTATAACTCCAAATCTAGGCATCTGCGGGGGTCATATTATGCACCAGAAAAAAGAAAATTCAAAACTTTAAAATCGCAATAACTCCTAAACTAAGCGTCTGCGGGGGTCATATTATGCACCAGAAAAAAGAAAATTCAAAACTTTAAAATCGCTATAACTCCTAAACTAAGGGTCTGCGGGGGTCATATTATTCGCCAGAAAAAAGAAAATTCAAAACTTTGAAATCGCTATAACTCCTAAACTAGGCGTCTGCGGGGGTCATATTATGCACCAGAAAAAAGAAAATTCAAAACTTTAAAATCGCTATAACTCCTTAACTAGGCGTCTGCGGGGGTCATATTATGCACCAGAAGAAAGAAAATTCAAAACTTTAAAATCGCTATAACTCCTAAACTAGGCGTCTGCGGGGGTCATATTATTCACCAGAAAAAAGAAAATTCAAAACTTTAAAATCGCTATAACTCCTAATCCAGGCATCTGCGGGGGTCATATTATGCACCAGAAGAAAGGAAATTCAAAACTTTAAAATCGCTATAACTCCTAAACTGGGCGTCTGCGGGGGTTATATTATGCACCAGAAGAAAGAAAATTCAAAACTTTAAAATCGCTATAACTCCAAATCTAGGCATCTGCGGGGGTCATATTATTCACCAGAAAAAAGAAAATTCAAAACTTTAAAATCGCTATAACTCCTAAACTAAGGGTCTGCGGGGGTCATATTATGCACCAGAAAAAAGAACATTCAAAACTTTAAAATCGCTATAACTCCTTAACTAGGCGTCTGCGGGGATCATATTATTCACCAGAAAAAAGAAAATTCAAAACTTTGAAATCGCTATAACTCCTAAACTAAGCGTCTGCGGGGGTCATATTATGCACCAGAAAAAAGAAAATTCAAAACTTTAAAATCGCTATAACTCCTAAACTAAGGGTCTGCGGGGGTCATATTATTCGCCAGAAAAAAGAAAATTCAAAACTTTGAAATCGCTATAACTCCTAAACTAGGCGTCTGCGGGGGTCATATTATGCACCAGAAAAAAGAAAATTCAAAACTTTAAAATCGCTATAACTCCTAAACTAGGCGTCTGCGGGGGTCATATTATTCACCAGAAAAAAGAAAATTCAAAACTTTAAAATCGCTATAACTCCTAATCTAGGCATCTGCGGGGGTCATATTATGCACCAGAAGAAAGGAAATTCAAAACTTTAAAATCGCTATAACTCCTAAACTGGGCGTCTGCGGGGGTTATATTATGCACCAGAAGAAAGAAAATTCAAAACTTTAAAATCGCTATAACTCCAAATCTAGGCATCTGCGGGGGTCATATTATGCACCAGAAAAAAGAAAATTCAAAACTTTAAAATCGCTATAACTCCTTAACTAGGCGTCTGCGGGGATCATATTATGCACCAGAAAAAAGAAAATTCAAAACTTTAAAATCGCTATAACTCCTAAACTAGGCGTCTGCGGGGGTCATATTATGCACCAGAAAAAAGAAAATTCAAAACTTTAAAATCGCTATAACTCCTAAACTAGGCGTCTGCGGGGGTCATATTATTCACCAGAAAAAAGAAAATTCAAAACTTTGAAATCGCTATAACTCCTAAACTAGGCGTCTGCGGGGGTCATATTATGCACCAGAAAAAAGAAAATTCAAAACTTTAAAATCGCTATAACTCCTAAACTAGGCCTCTGCGGGGGTCATATTATGCACCAGAAAAAAGAAAATTCAAAACTTTAAAATGGTTAGAACTCCTAAACTAGGCGTCTGCGGGGGCATATTATGCACCAGAAAAAAAAAATTCAAAATCTTAAAATGGCTATAACTCCTAAACTAGGCGTCTGCGGGGCTCATATTATTCGCCAGAAAAAAAAAATTCAAAACTTTAAAATCGCTCTAACTCTTAAAGTAGGCGTTTGCAGGGGTCATATTATGCACCAGAAAAAAAAAATTCAAAACTTTAAAATCGCTATAACTCCTAAACTAGGCTTCTGCGGGGGCCACATTATGCACCAGAAAAAAGAAAATTCAAAACTTTAAAATCGCTATAACTCCTAAACTAGGCGTCTGCGGGGGTCATATTATGCACCAGAAAAAAGAAAATTCAAAACTTTAAAATCGCTATAACTCCTAAACTAGGCGTCTACGGGGGTCATATTATGCACCAGAAGAAAGAAAATTCAAAACTTTAAAATCGCTATAACTCCTAAACTAGGCGTCTGCGGGGGTCTTATTATGCACCAGAAAAAAGAAAATTCAAAAGTTTAAAACCGCTATAACTCCTAAACTAGGCGTCTGCGGGGGTCATATTATGCACCAGAAAAAAAGAAAATTCAAAACTTTAAACTCGCTATAACTCCTAAACTAGGCGTCTGCGGAGGTCATTTTATGCACCAGAAAAAAGAAAATTCAAAACTTTAAAATCGCTATTACTCCTAAACTAAGGATCTGCGGGGGTCATATTATTCGCCAGAAAAAAGAAAATTCAAAACTTTAAAATCGCTATAACTCCTAAACTAGGCGCCTGGGGGGATCATATTATGCACCAGAAAAAAACATTCAAAACTTTAAAATCGCTATAACTCCTAAACTAGGCGTCTGCGGGGGTCATATTATTCACCAGAAAAAGAAAATTCAAAACTTTGAAATCGCTATAACTCCTAAACTAGGCGTCTGCGGGGGTCATATTATGCACCAGAAAAAAGAAAATTCGAAACTTTAAAATCGCTATAACTCCTAAACTAGGCGTCTGCGGGGGTCATATTATGCACCAGAAGAAAGAAAATTCAAAACTTTAAAATCGCTATAACTCCTAAACTAGGCGTCTGCGGGGGTCATATTATGCACCAGAAGAAAGAAAATTCAAAACTTTAAAATCGCTATAACTCCTAAACTAGGCGTCTGCGGGGGTCATATTATTCACCAGAAAAAAGAAAATTCAAAACTTTGAAATCGCTATAACTCCTAAACTAGGCGTCTGCGGGGGTCATATTATGCACCAGAAAAAAGAAAATTCAAAACTTTAAAATCGCTATAACTCCTAAACTAGGCGTCTGCGGGGGTCATATTATGCACCAGAAGAAAGAAAATTCAAAACTTTAAAATCGCTATAACTCCTAAACTAGGCGTCTGCGGGGGTCATATTATTCACCAGAAAAAAGAAAATTCAAAACTTTGAAATCGCTATAACTCCTAAACTAGGCGTCTGCGGGGGTCATATTATGCACCAGAAGAAAGAAAATTCAAAACTTTAAAATCGCTATAACTCCTAAACTAGGCGTCTGCGGGGGTCATATTATGCACCAGAAGAAAGAAAATTCAAAACTTTAAAATCGCTATAACTCCTAAACTAGGCGTCTGCGGGGGTCATATTATTCACCAGAAAAAAGAAAATTCAAAACTTTGAAATCGCTATAACTCCTAAACTAGGCGTCTGCGGGGGTCATATTATGCACCAGAAAAAAGAAAATTCAAAACTTTAAAATCGCTATAACTCCTAAACTAGGCGTCTGCGGGGGTCATATTATGCACCAGAAAAAAGAAAATTCAAAACTTTAAAAGGGTTAGAACTCCTAAACTGGGGGTCTGCGGGGGTCATATTATTCGCCAGAAAAAGAAAATTCAAAACTTTAAAAGGGTTAGAACTCCTAAACTAGGGGTCTGCGGGGGTCATATTATGCACCAGAAAAAAAAAATTCAAAATCTTAAAATGGCTATAACTCCTAAACTAGGCGTCTGCGGGGGTCATATTATGCACCAGAAAAAAAAAATTCAAAACTTTAAAATCGCTCTAACTCTTAAAGTAGGCGTTTGCAGGGGTCATATTATGCACCAGAAAAAAAAAAATTCAAAACTTTAAAATCGCTATAACTCCTAAACTAGGCGTCTACGGGGGTCATATTATGCACCAGGAAAAAGAAAATTCAAAACTTTAAAATCGCTATAACTCCTTAACTGGGCGTCTGCGGGGGTCATATTATGCACCAGAAAAAAGAAAATTCAAAACTTTAAAATCGCTATAACTCCTAAACTAGGCGTCTGCGGGGGTCATATTATGCACCAGAAGAAAGAAAATTCAAAACTTTAAAATCGCTATAACTCCTAAACTAGGCGTCTGCGGGGGTCTTATTATGCACCAGAAAAAAGAAAATTCAAAACTTTAAAATCGCTATAACTCCTAAACAAATCGTCTGCGGGGGTCATATTATACAACGGAAAAATAAAATTCAAAACTTTAAACTATTAAACTAGGCGTCTGGGGGGTCATATTATGCACCAGAAAAAAAAATTCAAAATCTTAAAATGGCTACAACTCCTAAACTAGGCGTCTGCGGGGGTCATATTAAGCACCAGAAAAAAGAAAATTCAAAAGTTTAAAACCGCTATAACTCCTAAACTAGGCGTCTGCGGGGGTCATATTATGCACCAGAAAAAAAGAAAATTCAAAACTTTAAACTCGCTATAACTCCTAAACTAGGCGTCTGCGGAGGTCATTTTATGCACCAGAAAAAAAAAAATTCAAAACTTTAAAATCGCTATTACTCCTGAACTAAGGGTCTGCGGGGGTCATATTATTCGCCAGAAAAAAGAAAATTCAAAACTTTAAAATCGCTATAACTCCTAAACTAGGCGCCTGCGGGGATCATATTATGCACCAGAAAAAAAAATTCAAAACTTTAAAATCGCTATAACTCCTAAACTAGGCGTCTGCGGGGGTCATATTATTCACCAGAAATAGAAAATTCAAAACTTTGAAATCGCTATAACTCCTAAACTAGGCGTCTGCGGGGGTCATATTATGCACCAGAAAAAAGAAAATTCAAAATCTTAAAATGGCTATAACTCCTAAACTAGGCGTCTGCGGGGGTCATATTATGCACCAGAAGAAAAAAAATTCAAAACTTTAAAATCGCTATAACTCCTTGACTAGGCCCCTGCGGGGGTCATATTATTCACCAGAAAAAAGAAAATTCAAAACTTTGAAATCGCTATAACTCCTAAACTAGGCGTCTGCGGGGGTCATATTATGCACCAGAAAAAAGAAAATTCAAAACTTTAACATCGCTATAACTCCTAAACTAGGCCCCTGCGGGGGTCATATTATGCACCAGAAAAAAGAAAATTCAAAACTTTAAAATGGTTAGAACTCCTAAACTAGGCGTCTGCGGGGGTCATATTATGCACCAGAAAAAAAAAATTCAAAATCTTAAAATGGCTATAACTCCTAAACTAGGCGTCTGCGGGGGTCATATTATTCGAAAGAAAAAAAAAATTCAAAACTTTAAAATCGCTATAACTCCTAAACTAGGTGTCTGCGGGGGTCATATTATTCACCAGAAATAGAAAATTCAAAACTTTGAAATCGCTATAACTCCTAAACTAGGCGTCTGCGGGGGTCATATTATGCACCAGAAAAAAGAAAATTCAAAATCTTAAAATGGCTATAACTCCTAAACTAGGCGTCTGCGGGGGTCATATTATGCACCAGAAGAAAAAAAATTTAAAACTTTAAAATCGCTATAACTCCTTGACTAGGCGTCTGCGGGGGTCATATTATTCACCAGAAAAAAGAAAATTCAAAACTTTGAAATCGCTATAACTCCTAAACTAGGCGTCTGCGGGGGTCATATTATGCACCAGAAAAAAGAAAATTCAAAACTTTAACATCGCTATAACTCCTAAACTAGGCCCCTGCGGGGGTCATATTATGCACCAGAAAAAAGAAAATTCAAAACTTTAAAATGGTTAGAACTTCTAAACTAGGCGTCTGCGGGGGTCATATTATGCACCAGAAAAAAAAAATTCGAAATCTTAAAATGGCTATAACTCCTAAACTAGGCGTCTGCGGGGGTCATATTATTCGAAAGAAAAAAAAAATTCAAAACTTTAAAATCGCTATAACTCCTAAGCTAGGCGTCCGCGGTGGTAATATTATGCACCAGAAAAAAGAAAATTCAAAACTTTAAAATCGCTACAACTCCTAAACTAGGCGTCTGCGGGGGTCATATTATGCACCAGAAAACAGAAAATTCAAAACTTTAAAATCGCTATAACTCCTAAACTAGGCGTCTGCGGGGGTCATATTATGCACCAGAAAAAACTAAATTCAAAACTTTAAAATCGCTATAACTCCTAAACTAGGCGTCTGCGGGGGTCATATTATGCACCAGAAAAAAGAAAATTCAAAACTTTAAAACCGCTATAACTCCTAAACTAGGCGTCTGCGGGGGTCATATTATGCACCAGAAAAAACTAAATTCAAAACTTTAAAATCGCTATAACTCCTAAACTAGGCGTCTGCGGGGGTCATATTATGCACCAGAAAAAAGAAAATTCAAAACTTTAAAATCGCTATAACTCCTAAACTAGGCGTCTGCGGGGGTCATATTATGCACCAGAAGAAAGAAAATGCAAAACTTTAAAATTGCTATAACTCCTAAACTGGGCGTCTGCGGGGATCATATTATTCATCAGAAAAAAGAAAATTCAAAACTTTAAAATCGCAATAACTCCTAAACTAAGCGTCTGCGGGGGTCATATTATGCACCAGAAAAAAGAAAATTCAAAACTTTAAAATCGCTATAACTCCTAAACTAGACGTCTGCGGGGGTCATATTATGCACCAGACAAAAGAAAATTCAAAACTTTAAAATCGCTATAACTCCTAAACTAGGCGTCTGCGGGGGTCATATTATGCACCAGAAAAAAGAAAATTCAAAACTTTAAAATCGCTATAACTCCTAAACTAAGGGTCTGCGGGGGTCATATTATTCGCCAGAAAAAAGAAAATTCAAAACTTTGAAATCGCTATAACTCCTAAACTAGGCGTCTGCGGGGGTCATATTATGCACCAGAAAAAAGAAAATTCAAAACTTTAAAATCGCTATAACTCCTAAACTAGGCGTCTGCGGGGGTCATATTATGCACCAGAAGAAAGAAAATTCAAAACTTTAAAATCGCTATAACTCCTAAACTAGGCGTCTGCGGGGGTCATATTATTCACCAGAAAAAAGAAAATTCAAAACTTTAAAATCGCTATAACTCCTAATCTAGGCATCTGCGGGGGTCATATTATGCACCAGAAGAAAGGAAATTCAAAACTTTAAAATCGCTATAACTCCTAAACTGGGCGTCTGCGGGGGTTATATTATGCACCAGAAGAAAGAAAATTCAAAACTTTAAAATCGCTATAACTCCAAATCTAGGCATCTGCGGGGGTCATATTATGCACCAGAAAAAAGAAAATTCAAAACTTTAAAATCGCTATAACTCCTTAACTAGGCGTCTGCGGGGATCATATTATGCACCAGAAAAAAGAAAATTCAAAACTTTAAAATCGCTATAACTCCTAAACTAGGCGTCTGCGGGGGTCATATTATGCACCAGAAAAAAGAAAATTCAAAACTTTAAAATCGCTATAACTCCTAAACTAGGCGTCTGCGGGGGTCATATTATTCACCAGAAAAAAGAAAATTCAAAACTTTGAAATCGCTATAACTCCTAAACTAGGCGTCTGCGGGGGTCATATTATGCACCAGAAAAAAGAAAATTCAAAACTTTAAAATCGCTATAACTCCTAAACTAGGCCTCTGCGGGGGTCATATTATGCACCAGAAAAAAGAAAATTCAAAACTTTAAAATGGTTAGAACTCCTAAACTAGGCGTCTGCGGGGGCATATTATGCACCAGAAAAAAAAAATTCAAAATCTTAAAATGGCTATAACTCCTAAACTAGGCGTCTGCGGGGCTCATATTATTCGCCAGAAAAAAAAAATTCAAAACTTTAAAATCGCTCTAACTCTTAAAGTAGGCGTTTGCAGGGGTCATATTATGCACCAGAAAAAAAAAATTCAAAACTTTAAAATCGCTATAACTCCTAAACTAGGCTTCTGCGGGGGCCACATTATGCACCAGAAAAAAGAAAATTCAAAACTTTAAAATCGCTATAACTCCTAAACTAGGCGTCTGCGGGGGTCATATTATGCACCAGAAAAAAGAAAATTCAAAACTTTAAAATCGCTATAACTCCTAAACTAGGCGTCTGCGGGGGTCATATTATGCACCAGAAGAAAGAAAATTCAAAACTTTAAAATCGCTATAACTCCTAAACTAGGCGTCTGCGGGGGTCTTATTATGCACCAGAAAAAAGAAAATTCAAAAGTTTAAAACCGCTATAACTCCTAAACTAGGCGTCTGCGGGGGTCATATTATGCACCAGAAAAAAAGAAAATTCAAAATTTTAAACTCGCTATAACTCCTAAACTAGGCGTCTGCGGAGGTCATTTTATGCACCAGAAAAAAGAAAATTCAAAACTTTAAAATCGCTATTACTCCTAAACTAAGGGTCTGCGGGGGTCATATTATTCGCCAGAAAAAAGAAAATTCAAAACTTTAAAATCGCTATAACTCCTAAACTAGGCGCCTGGGGGGATCATATTATGCACCAGAAAAAAACATTCAAAACTTTAAAATCGCTATAACTCCTAAACTAGGCGTCTGCGGGGGTCATATTATTCACCAGAAAAAGAAAATTCAAAACTTTAAAATCGCTATAACTCCTAAACTAGGCGTCTGCGGGGGTCATATTATTCACCAGAAGAAAGAAAATTCAAAACTTTGAAATCGCTATAACTCCTAAACTAGGCGTCTGCGGGGGTCATATTATGCACCAGAAAAAAGAAAATTCAAAACTTTAAAATCGCTATAACTCCTAAACTAGGCGTCTGCGGGGGTCATATTATGCACCAGAAGAAAGAAAATGCAAAACTTTAAAATTGCTATAACTCCTAAACTGGGCGTCTGCGGGGATCATATTATTCATCAGAAAAAAGAAAATTCAAAACTTTAAAATCGCAATAACTCCTAAACTAAGCGTCTGCGGGGGTCATATTATGCACCAGAAAAAAGAAAATTCAAAACTTTAAAATCGCTATAACTCCTAAACTAGACGTCTGCGGGGGTCATATTATGCACCAGACAAAAGAAAATTCAAAACTTTAAAATCGCTATAACTCCTAAACTAGGCGTCTGCGGGGGTCATATTATGCACCAGAAAAAAGAAAATTCAAAACTTTAAAATCGCTATAACTCCTAAACTAAGGGTCTGCGGGGGTCATATTATTCGCCAGAAAAAAGAAAATTCAAAACTTTGAAATCGCTATAACTCCTAAACTAGGCGTCTGCGGGGGTCATATTATGCACCAGAAAAAAGAAAATTCAAAACTTTAAAATCGCTATAACTCCTAAACTAGGCGTCTGCGGGGGTCATATTATGCACCAGAAGAAAGAAAATTCAAAACTTTAAAATCGCTATAACTCCTAAACTAGGCGTCTGCGGGGGTCATATTATTCACCAGAAAAAAGAAAATTCAAAACTTTAAAATCGCTATAACTCCTAATCTAGGCATCTGCGGGGGTCATATTATGCACCAGAAGAAAGGAAATTCAAAACTTTAAAATCGCTATAACTCCTAAACTGGGCGTCTGCGGGGGTTATATTATGCACCAGAAGAAAGAAAATTCAAAACTTTAAAATCGCTATAACTCCAAATCTAGGCATCTGCGGGGGTCATATTATGCACCAGAAAAAAGAAAATTCAAAACTTTAAAATCGCTATAACTCCTTAACTAGGCGTCTGCGGGGATCATATTATGCACCAGAAAAAAGAAAATTCAAAACTTTAAAATCGCTATAACTCCTAAACTAGGCGTCTGCGGGGGTCATATTATGCACCAGAAAAAAGAAAATTCAAAACTTTAAAATCGCTATAACTCCTAAACTAGGCGTCTGCGGGGGTCATATTATTCACCAGAAAAAAGAAAATTCAAAACTTTGAAATCGCTATAACTCCTAAACTAGGCGTCTGCGGGGGTCATATTATGCACCAGAAAAAAGAAAATTCAAAACTTTAAAATCGCTATAACTCCTAAACTAGGCCTCTGCGGGGGTCATATTATGCACCAGAAAAAAGAAAATTCAAAACTTTAAAATGGTTAGAACTCCTAAACTAGGCGTCTGCGGGGGCATATTATGCACCAGAAAAAAAAAATTCAAAATCTTAAAATGGCTATAACTCCTAAACTAGGCGTCTGCGGGGCTCATATTATTCGCCAGAAAAAAAAAATTCAAAACTTTAAAATCGCTCTAACTCTTAAAGTAGGCGTTTGCAGGGGTCATATTATGCACCAGAAAAAAAAAATTCAAAACTTTAAAATCGCTATAACTCCTAAACTAGGCTTCTGCGGGGGCCACATTATGCACCAGAAAAAAGAAAATTCAAAACTTTAAAATCGCTATAACTCCTAAACTAGGCGTCTGCGGGGGTCATATTATGCACCAGAAAAAAGAAAATTCAAAACTTTAAAATCGCTATAACTCCTAAACTAGGCGTCTGCGGGGGTCATATTATGCACCAGAAGAAAGAAAATTCAAAACTTTAAAATCGCTATAACTCCTAAACTAGGCGTCTGCGGGGGTCTTATTATGCACCAGAAAAAAGAAAATTCAAAAGTTTAAAACCGCTATAACTCCTAAACTAGGCGTCTGCGGGGGTCATATTATGCACCAGAAAAAAAGAAAATTCAAAATTTTAAACTCGCTATAACTCCTAAACTAGGCGTCTGCGGAGGTCATTTTATGCACCAGAAAAAAGAAAATTCAAAACTTTAAAATCGCTATTACTCCTAAACTAAGGGTCTGCGGGGGTCATATTATTCGCCAGAAAAAAGAAAATTCAAAACTTTAAAATCGCTATAACTCCTAAACTAGGCGCCTGGGGGGATCATATTATGCACCAGAAAAAAACATTCAAAACTTTAAAATCGCTATAACTCCTAAACTAGGCGTCTGCGGGGGTCATATTATTCACCAGAAAAAGAAAATTCAAAACTTTAAAATCGCTATAACTCCTAAACTAGGCGTCTGCGGGGGTCATATTATTCACCAGAAGAAAGAAAATTCAAAACTTTGAAATCGCTATAACTCCTAAACTAGGCGTCTGCGGGGGTCATATTATGCACCAGAAAAAAGAAAATTCAAAACTTTAAAATCGCTATAACTCCTAAACTAGGCGTCTGCGGGGGTCATATTATGCACCAGAAGAAAGAAAATTCAAAACTTTGAAATCGCTATAACTCCTAAACTAGGCGTCTGCGGGGGTCATATTATGCACCAGAAGAAAGAAAATTCAAAACTTTAAAATCGCTATAACTCCTAAACTAGGCGTCTGCGGGGGTCATATTATGCACCAGAAGAAAGAAAATTCAAAACTTTAAAATCGCTATAACTCCTAAACTAGGCGTCTGCGGGGGTCATATTATTCACCAGAAAAAAGAAAATTCAAAACTTTGAAATCGCTATAACTCCTAAACTAGGCGTCTGCGGGGGTCATATTATGCACCAGAAAAAAGAAAATTCAAAACTTTAAAATCGCTATAACTCCTAAACTAGGCGTCTGCGGGGGTCATATTATTCACCAGAAAAAAAAAATTCAAAACTTTGAAATCGCTATAACTCCTAAACTAGGCGTCTGCGGGGGTCATATTATGCACCAGAAAAAAGAAAATTCAAAACTTTAAAATCGCTATAACTCCTAAACTAGGCGTCTGCGGGGGTCATATTATGCACCAGAAGAAAGAAAATTCAAAACTTTGAAATCGCTATAACTCCTAAACTAGGCGTCTGCGGGGGTCATATTATGCACCAGAAGAAAGAAAATTCAAAACTTTAAAATCGCTATAACTCCTAAACTAGGCGTCTGCGGGGGTCATATTATTCACCAGAAAAAAGAAAATTCAAAACTTTGAAATCGCTATAACTCCTAAACTAGGCGTCTGCGGGGGTCATATTATGCACCAGAAGAAAGAAAATTCAAAACTTTAAAATCGCTATAACTCCTAAACTAGGCGTCTGCGGGGGTCATATTATGCACCAGAAGAAAGAAAATTCAAAACTTTAAAATCGCTATAACTCCTAAACTAGGCGTCTGCGGGGGTCATATTATTCACCAGAAAAAAGAAAATTCAAAACTTTGAAATCGCTATAACTCCTAAACTAGGCGTCTGCGGGGGTCATATTATGCACCAGAAAAAAGAAAATTCAAAACTTTAAAATCGCTATAACTCCTAAACTAGGCGTCTGCGGGGGTCATATTATTCACCAGAAAAAAGAAAATTCAAAACTTTGAAATCGCTATAACTCCTAAACTAGGCGTCTGCGGGGGTCATATTATGCACCAGAAAAAAGAAAATTCAAAACTTTAAAATCGCTATAACTCCTAAACTAGGCGTCTGCGGGGCTCATATTATTCGCCAGAAAAAAAAAATTCAAAACTTTAAAATCGCTCTAACTCTTAAAGTAGGCGTTTGCAGGGGTCATATTATGCACCAGAAAAAAAAAATTCAAAACTTTAAAATCGCTATAACTCCTAAACTAGGCTTCTGCGGGGGTTACATTATGCACCAGAAAAAAGAAAATTCAAAACTTTAAAATCGCTATAACTCCTAAACTAGGCGTCTGCGGGGGTCATATTATGCACCAGAAAAAAGAAAATTCAAAACTTTAAAATCGCTATAACTCCGAATCTAGGCATCTGCGGGGGTCATATTATGCACCAGAAAAAAGAAAATTCAAAACTTTAAAATCGCTATAACTCCTAAACTAGGCGTCTGCGGGGGTCATATTATGCACCAGAAAAAAAAAAATTCAAAACTTTAAAATCGCTATAACTCCTTAACTAGGCGTCTGCGGAGGTCACATTATGGACCAGAAAAAAAAAATTCAAATCTTTAAAATTTCTTTAACTCCTAAACTAGGCGTCTGCGGGGGTCATATTATTCACCAGAAAAAAAAATTCAAAACTTTAAAATCGCTATAACTCCTAAACTAGGCGTCTGCGGGGGTCATATTATGGACCAGAAAAAAAAATTCTAAATCTTAAAATGGCTATAAAGCCTAAACTAGGCGTTTGCGGGGGTCATATTATGCACCAGAAAAAAAAAATTCAAAATCTTAAAATGTCAATAACTCCTAAACTAGGCGTCTGCGGGGGTCATATTATGCACCAGAAAAAAAAATTCAAAACTTTAAAATCGCCATAACTCCTAAACTAAGCGTCTGCGGAGGTCATATTATGGACCAGAAAAAAAAATTCAAATCTTTAAAATTTCTTTAACTCCTAAACTAGGCGTCTGCGGGGGTCATATTATTCACCAGAAAAAGAAAATTCAAAATCTTAAAATGGCTATAACTCCTAAACTAGGCGTCTGCGGGGATCATATTATGCACCAGAAAAGAAAATTCAAAACTTTAAAATCGCTATAACTCCTAAACTAGGCGTCTGCGGGGGTCATATTATGCACCAGAAAAAAGAAAATTCAAAGCTTTAAAATCGCTATAACTCCTAAACTAGGCGTCTGCCGGGATCATATTATTCACCAGAAAAAAGAAAATTCAAAACTTTGAAATCGCTATAACTCCTAAACTAGGCGTCTGCGGGGGTCATATTATGCACCAGAAAAAAGAAAATTCAAAGCTTTAAAATCGCTATAACTCCTAAACTAGGCGTCTGCGGGGATCATATTATTCACCAGAAAAAAGAAAATTCAAAACTTTAAAATCGCTATAACTCCTAAACTAGGCGTCTGCGGGGATCATATTATTCACCAGAAAAAAGAAAATTCAAAACTTTGAAATCGCTATAACTCCTAAACTAGGCCTCTGCGGGGGTCATATTATGCACCAGAAAAAAGAAAATTCAAAACTTTAAAATGGTTAGAACTCCTAAACTAGGCGTCTGCGGGGGTCATATTATGCACCAGAAAAAAAAAATTCAAAACTTTAAAATCGCTATAACTCCTAAACTAGGCGTCTGCGGTCATCATATTATTCACCAGAAAAAAGAAAATTCAAAACTTTAAAATCGCTATAACTCCTAAACTAGGCGTCTGCGGGGGTCATATTATGCACCAGAAAAAAGAAAATTCAAAACTTTAAAATCGCTATAACTCCTAAACTAGGCGTCTGCGGGGGTCATATTATGCACCAGAAAAAAAAAATCAAAATCTTAAAATGGTTAGAACTCCTACACTAGGCGTCTGCGGGGGTCATATTATGCACCAGAAAAAGAATTTTAAAACATTAAAATGGCAATAACTCCTAAACTAGGCCTCTGCGTTCAGTTTTCCCCCAAGGCCACTTTACGATATACTCCGACATATCGTGATTCGTTCGTAAGGCGTACAACTCGCTAATGGAGTGCCCTATTTAGCTCTCTATTTTCTAGTCATTACAACTTGCAAACATTCAGTGTACATCGCTATCTCTCTGAGTTTCCTTCGCCCGCACTGTGTGCAAATATTTTTAGAGAACCGGTAACCACTTGAGCGTGCTAATTATAAAAAAAATTGATAATAATAATTATGTCTTCCGACCTTTTTCAGTGAAGTCTTGCAATTTTGGAGTGGCCGTGTTGTAGTGGTACTAGCTATCGCTTCTCACTTGGGGGTGACCGTGGTGTAGTGACATGTAGATTTGGCTGTTGTAGGGTTTTCAAGCACAAAAACAACCGTTAAAATTCACAACCTCACATTCCGAGAGAAGAAAAATCTCTCCGTCCTATTCGGACTCCCACTCCTGGAGAGTCAATATCGAAACCAAACACACCTGAATTTCAAACCACTAAATCACAACTTTCCTTTCTCCTCCTTCTATCTATCCGCCCGCGCCCTGGCAACAGTATAAGGGTATTCATAACCCCTTAGGCGCGCGCAAATTTAAAAAAAAAAAAAAAGTTTTTAACTAGCTTAGATGCCGTTAGAAAATTCAGTAAGGCTTTAAGCCCAGCTTGGCTGTCACTATAGATGTAAACGATTCTCCCTCTCCACGGTCTCATCAGAATTTTTTTTGTCATCGAAAACCGACGCAAATTTCCCTAACAGGAATAAAATCTAACGTTTTCCTTGGTTTTGGATTTTTGGATTTTTGGTGTAATTGCATTAAAAGCTGGCTCTTTTGTAAGCGCGCAAGGTCATCAAAACTCCAGTGCATATTGTCCCGAAGACAACTTCTTTTCAAACATAAGATGGTTTTGAGAGTGCGGCTCATGATATGAATATGAAGAGAAGGAAGACCGAGCACCTTGTAGAGATCAAAGCCAAGCGTTCTAGGGAAAGCACTCATGTAGTTGAGACAGACCATTCTTTGTAGTCTGGTAAAAGCGCCTTTGGATTTTAGATCCAAAGAAGTTTCTTTGGAGAATCAAAATCGGATGGTGATGTAAACGATTCGTTTACTGAGATAGAGGATGCTTTCGCAAAGCAGTTTTAGGCGCAGGGGGCTCACCCATTCTTTCGATGCTCTTCAACATAAAAGTGGTCAGACCGAAGCTACTGACGAACAAATATTGTAGTCATATTTTCTAATTTTCAGTACAAAAGCTGCTCTTAATATTGTCATGCCAGTGCCAGTCTATCAGTGATGATTCTCTTCAGAGTTACTCTGGTCTATACCTTTTTGTAACATAACTAGATATATGCCACCAGCGCCAGACGACCTGAAGACATCAAAGGATGCAACAGCGTGTTTGATGGCCTCATCCGATGGCAGGTGCCAGTTGTGTCATGTTTTGCTTCTCAGCTCAATTGCAGTTTCGTTATTGGAGCAGGATGTGAGTTGGATCTGATGAAATTACTAGGAAGACTCCCTAAGACAGAGAGGCCCTGCTTACTACTGCTGCAGGCACTAGCCAGATTCCATCTGGCTGATTTCCCCCTTTTGACTAGCCTGCTGGTTTCAAGGTCTGTTAAAATCTTTTGAAAAAATTCTTTACTAGTGGCACTCTTCAAAATCTCAGTTAGCTTCTTATATTATTTTTGCTTCGATCTGTAAAGACTCCAGCCTCCTCCAAATTGGTCTTTAGTGTCTTTTGTAGTTTTTTTACATAGTAACTGCATAAGTATCTGTGTTCTACCAAAGAACTATTCAGTTTCTGAATAGAATTCTGTTCTCTAGTTTTTGTTTTGGTCTGAGTCTTTTTTTTTTTTTTTTTAAGAACTTAGCATTCAAGTGGGTATGACCACACTTATGATGCCAAAGCATGTGTTAAGTTTTTCGGAAAATGGGACAGAAAAAGAAAGAAATATGTTTGGACTCAGTGGCTAAATTACGAGTAATAGTGCAATCTCATCTCACGAGATTTTAGTTGCCTGAAAAAGTCTTTCGATCACGATTAGTATTGAACCCCGAACCATCCGATTGGGAAATTTAGAGGAGCATTAACAGGCTTGTTGATCTCCTCCGCTTTAAGTGCCCGTTTGGTTTTCCTCGGATTCCTCCTATTTAACAAGGTCGAGATCTCATACCTGTATAGTGTGACATGGAGACATCTAATAGCTAATCCCAGCCGTTAATCTCCTAATCGTACCTCTTAAGTAGCGTAAAGTCGATTATTTGCTGTCTTACTTTCAAAATAAATGTTGGCTGGGAGCCAACATTGTTAACAACCAGATTAGACGATATTATGAAATTCAGCAGATGATTGCCTCTCACGATGCATTTGCTACTACCTCAAAAAGTATTCTGAGCATTAGCATCGCTACATACGGCAAGTCCTATCTTCCTGGAATCACAATATTCAATGAGTTCGGCTCACCGAACCACCTTCGGTGGTAGTGGTGCTAATACCTTATCTCATCTGGAGAATTATGAGGCCGATATTTACTTCTTCAGGCAGCTTGAAAGGCTCGACTTCCTTGGGCGTATTTTCATCGTAAAAATCGGAAATTCATTTACGTTTCACTCTGGCTCACCGAGCATTGCGGATTCTGTTCTATGCTCCATCCAACTGTTGTAAACTCCCAGATCGGTGAAATGACAAATTTATTTGATTGGCCATTTCTTCGTTTTCAATTTGACTCTATTATTCTCTACGTCTAGGCCGTCTATTTTCATATTATTTTGTTCAGTAATGGCTGGCGGCACTGGAACTGGAAATCCGTTTGTTTCCATTGCTTTAAGACCTATTTCATCCAGTTTTTAAAAAAAGCAAATGACCTCCAGTTGGAAAGGACTTTGTAAATCTCAAGATGATAGATGGCCCATGGCCCATGGCCCATCTATCATCTTGAAATTTGAAAGTCGGTCAGTGGGTGGCAGTGGCTCATGTGGTAGTGGACTGGCTTCCAAATCGGAAGTTTCGATGTTCGAATCCCAGCCTCGGCCGAAAGACATATTCATTTTTTCAGTTAGCGTCAATCAAATAAGATGAGTAGTTGACTAGAAATCAACATCATGCCAACTTCCACTAAGAATTTAGTCTCCCCATTAAATGTTGGATGCCACCCATGGAGCGAAATAACCACTGAGCCCAAATATCTTTCTTACTCTCTCTATCCTATTTTCCAAAAAACTGAACACATGCTGAGGCGTTATAAGTGTATTCATACCCACTTGAGTGTTAAGTTCTTTAAAAAAACAAAAAAGCGATCAGGCCCCCTGAAGTTGCCCAAACAAGGTTTTTCAAAATCCACAGGACGTGACTTTAACCCTAGATAACTAAACATTAGTCTACCAGGCAACGCGACTCTGACCCACTAGCTGTCTAGATATATTCCCGTTACCGCACCCTCCGCCAATTTGTGACCCGTGCACACGCATTGCGTTCGCACGCTTCCTGGTTCTGTAGATTTTACGAATTATTGTATAGTATTAGTCTCTCAGTCCGTACAAAAAGCACAGAATGACCAAATATACTTGCCGCCGCTGCAAGACGGCGATTTGCGGGGAACATACGAACGATTGCCAAGAATAATTTTTTTGAACTTTTTGTTTAGTTATGTGTTAATTTAGAGGACATTCCATACTTTATGTAGATTTTTTCTAAGTAAATGCTTTGATTTTGAAAAATACTGAGGTTTTAATTTGTTAGTTTGTAGGACTAATATTTAGTGGCAGTGTTGCTCGAAAATAAGTTTAGTGATCTAGGGTTAAACTGATGACTACGCGTGCAGGACACCTACCAGTAAAAGGCATCATTTTCTCGTTCATGGGATAACAAATTCTATTCGTGGCTAGTTGATTGCAGCGTTGTTATATTCAATCAATCACTGGACGCACTCTCCACATTTTATTCATTGGGCTTGGCTTACTGGTAGCGTCAGATGTATTGTGTTCGTAAGCATTACGCTACGTCTTGTTTTTGTTTTAATGGTGGAAATTGAATTGTTTTTTAAGTTGTCTGTCCAGTTCAACGGCGTACAGAGGTGTGGCTTTGCACAGTGCGTATCCCATGACCCGGAAAGAATTGCCTTCACCTGAATTATTGCAGTTTAAATATACATACATAAACTAAACAAAAAATGTAATTACATTCCTCCACTTTGCCATCGGAGAAGAACTCCATATCAGAATTTTCGTGGAAATCCAAAACAAACTAAGGTCCTTCACAATTGCAATCTGATTACAACTAACATCGCATAATCTTAAACAATTAAAATAATAAAGAGCAATAAAAGCCGCTCAGTGCACAAATTGATTAACTCCACTTGTTGAAAAATCTTCAATTTAAATGTCAAAGCACTTGGGATAGTCATAACTTTTTATATTTATAATAACTTTCTTGAATAGTAAAGATTAACTTTCATTAAACGACACAATTTTGTTGGCCCTTGAATAATAAGTAATTTATTTCAGAAGCCATTTTTATTAACTCCATACTCTAATGTAAATCGTTTCAATAACATGATTCAAATGCACTAGCAAGCGTTGTTGAATGATAATGCTAATTTTTTTAACGCCGTCTTACCAGAATTAAAATAAAGTAAATTAGTCAGTCCCACCCTTATTGCAGCAGGATCAAGTACTTGTGAAGTGAAATTAATTGTTTTAAAAATAAAGTGTAATTGGGTTTATTTTAACTTCTACTGTATACTTTACCAATATTACACGGACTACATATTTGTTTGGCCTTTTCACAAAATTACTCCCAGATCGTATTTGGGTTTGAATTATTATAAAGAAATAAATATTATGCCGTTATAATCAAGATGAGTGAGACTAACAACAATGTGGATGGGGAAAACAGTGAATCAGGTGATGGTTCTTCAATACGATTTATCAACTTAAAAACTTGCTCAAGAAGCCGTTTATTGTTTTCCTCGGATTCATCTGATTGTAACAGTACAAATATCTCAACAAACACATTGATTGGGAGGAAAAGAAGTCGTAAGGACTGAAACGAATAAAATCTGTACATTTTAATACGGGCTATACTTAAAATGCGTAAAAATTGCAATCCCATTTTGTACCCAAATTAGCCTCTATATTCTATAGTTTCAGTTTGTTATTGATTTTAGTTCGGTGCGGTTTAAAATATTTATAAAATATGAGTCAAGAGGAACGCCGAAAAAAGATCATGGACAAATGGCTCGAAAATAATTCGCGTCCAAACCATTTCATGGCAAAAAAATTTAAACATAGCACGCAGTACAGGGGAATCTGTTATTAAGCGATATTTGGAGACGTTGACAGTTAAGCGAAAACAGAAAAGCGGAGCTAAAAGTGGAGCACATCATTCAAATTTGGACAGGAAAATACTGGGTACCATCGTAAAAAACTGGACTATGTCATCCAGAGATGTTGCTCGGAAATGTAATACCAACCAAACAATGGTACAAAGATTTAAAAAACGTAACGGTCTAAAAACTCGAAAAAAACAAAAAATACCAAAAGTTACTGAAAAGCAAAAAAAAGTCATAAAAACACGAGCCCGAAAACTATACGAGTTGATCGGCAACAAGAAAGCATGCTTGGTTTTGGATGACGAAACTTATGTCAAAGCCTACTTTACTACTCTTAAAGGTGCGCAGTTTTACAACTCGTTTGAAGCTGAGATTCTTCAGCAATCAACAACATCGATTGGGATGGAAAAATTCGGGTCAAAATATCTCGTTTGACAGGGCCTAAAAAAACGCTTGATTCCTTTCTTAAACAAACACGAGGGTTCAACATTATTTTGGCCAGATTTAGCTTCAGCTCACTATGCTCATGCGACGTTGAGCTTTCTTGTTGTTAAAAATGTCGACTTTGTCCCAAAAGACATGAATCCACCCAATGTTCCACAGTGCCGCCCCATTGAAAGGTATTGGGCGTTGGTCAAAGCTAAATTGAGGAAAAGTGAGCAGTGTGCAAAGGACGTAAAAGATTTTAGTGCTAAATGGAAAAGAGCGTCCAAAAAGATCACGGATGTAACTGTCACCAACCCTATAAAGGACATTCGAAAGAAGTTGAGAAAAGAATGGGAACCCAATTAATTTTTTTTATTTTTTGTAATTGTGAATGAATTTAATAAAAACAGAGTTTTAAAGCAAATAAAAAAAATTTACATGAATTATAAAAATATTTTTTTTTTTACTTTGAAGTTTCCAAATTTTATTCGTTTAAGTCCTTAATCCTGATACTTGGGCATGAAATTTACAAAAGCATAAAAGAACAAAAGGTTTGGCATACAGGAATAGAGGAGGAAATTTAATACCTGCAAAAACATTTATCGATATACGAGTAATAGGCAGATGCCGTCAAAAGTGCAACCAAAAAATTCTTTCGGATGAGAGAGAGGCTGCTATGAAGGCATTTTATACATAGTTTATATAGTCAACTTGGCCAAAATATTTTCTTAAGAGGTTGTATTAAAGTTAAAGAAATAAAAAGAAGGCGTCCCACGAATAAAACTAAAAAACGAAGATCACATTCTTTTACATATTACTTTCGAAGAGACAGACATGATATTCCCGTTTGCAAAAAATATTTTAGGGACACTTATCAGGTGAGTGATGGGCGGATATACAAATGTTGTTCTAAAGAACAAGTTACGTCTTTGGTTGAACAGCGCAAAGGCCGTGTTGCAAGCAATAAAATAGATGACACAAATGTTATCAAACATATAAAGTCATTTCCAGCTTACAGTAGTCACTACACCAGAGCTCATAATCCAAAACGACAATATTTAAATCCTGACTTAAATATTAAGAAAATGTACGAACTATACGTCACGCAACGTGAAAAGGAAAATGTAGTACCAGTGAAAGAAAAATATAACTATAATGTGTTCTCTACAAAATCTAATTTACATTTTAAACAACCATCAAAGGATACGTGTCAAACTTGTGACGCTTTGCAAATAAAAATTCAATCTGTAGACGGTGAGGGAATTAAGACGGCAGAAATTGAAAAGGAAACTCACTTAGAAGAGGCAGAACGGGCTCGCAGTCAAATGGCTGCCGATCAAATGGCAGCATCAGAAAAAAATTGCGTATTTTCTTTCGACTTAGAAAAAGCTTTAGCCTTATATAAGTGAAATTTATATGTTCATAATTTCGGATGTCATGAATTCAGTAAAAATATAAGCCACATGTTTGTTTGGCCAGAAACTGAAGGATCTTCTGGGTCTCAAGAAATTTCATCGTGTCTAGTAAAGTACATAAAAACTTATGTTGCAAACTTTGGAAAAATAATAACATATTCAGATTCGTGTACCGGGCAAAAAATAAGTATTAAAACTGTCTTAAGTTTATTGAAACTTGTTCAAAGTACGGAAATAAGAGCTGAGTCAATTGAAATGAAATTTTTGGTAAGTGGACATAGCTACAGTATTTGCCTAATGACTTAGATTTTGCCATTATTGAGGCACATGCGAAAAAAATTCAAAACATTTTTTCATCAGATGATTGGTTCAATATAATCAAAACATGCAAAAACAAAGCACCATTTAATCTAATCCAAATGACCCACCAAGATATTTTTTCAACAAAACCTTTAGAAAAATCAATCATTAACAGAAAAGCAACCGTTACATTGTTTCCAGTAAATTGGCTTAAGATATGCCGCATAAAGTTAGAAAGGTCCAAACCCCATCTCATATAATTCAAATATGACTATAATGAAGATTCTGAATTTAACGAAATTAACATTAGAAAATATGTAGCAGGTAGGCCACAAATTATGAAAAATGTAGATCAGCCTTTATTATATCCTAAAGGTAGAACTGTGACAAGGGAAAAAAGGAGAGACATGATGGACCTGCTAAAATTCATTCCTCCTGTTAACCATGATTACTTTAAAAACTTGACAACAAATCGAAATGCCGAGTCCTTACATACAGCTGATGAAGAAGACATTATTTATACTGCTGATAAATTAATCACAAATAATATATTATAACAGCACTGTCAACACTCATTTTTATGGAAAATTTGTAATAAAAATATATAATAACTAAATTTTTCTGTAATAAAAAACTTAACAATTTAAATACTTAATTTAATTTTATTATTTTTGTCAGTTGCCAAATCGATTAACTCCACCAGTCACATAAAAATTGTGACATTACTGACGATTATTTTTTTGGCTATTCGTTCTTATTAATTTTATATACCATTAGATGAAAGCAATATCTGCATTTGTGTATTCTACAATATATATTTGAATTTATATTATAAAGGGAATTTTAAAAAACAATTTACATTATTTCATCGCATTTCTCAAATTTTTGTTTTATGGAGTTAATCGATTTATGCACTGAGCGGGTCTATAGGATACGCAACGTTTAAATGTAAAGTAAGACTATTTATTAAGTAAAGTGTAATTTACGATGATGAATTCAAGTGTAGTACTCGTCCTGCAAGTTCAAAATGCATCACATTTATACATATATCAAACATGTATGGTATATAGGGAACATTTAACTCAGCATCGGACGATGTATTTATTTGGGTCAGTTGTTCCTACATCCGGCCATCCTGCAAATCATTCGTCCCGAATGATTTTACATATTTGGTTTTGGTCTTTTGATTTTATGTCTGCTGTCGCCAAGGTTCCATGAACTCGCAGCTCGTTGTTGTTGTCTTAGGACCCTCCGCAAGTTTTGTCTTTTTGACTGTATAGCGTCCACAACGACCTTTCGACACGACTTCATATGGACCTAGAAATAGAGAAGCAAATTTTTTACCATTGACGAAATGAGTTCGTTTTACAGTCACAAGATCTATAATGTTGTAATCATGTGCTTCTTTTCGGTAATTATCGAAAGTATTCTTGTTTTCGGCTTGGATTTTGAACTATGTATTTGCTGTTGCGCTTCTTGTCTATTTTTTTCTCGTTCTGCATCGTGCTTCTTCAGTATTTCTTGCATGATAAGATCCTAATTTAGAAAATCGGCTTTCTTCTTCATTGGTATTTAGAACATAACATCAAATAGCGTTCTTTGTAATGATCGCTGGAGTGTACTGTTAATTGCTATCTGGACTCTTGAGACGAATTTAGACCACTTGTCATCGGATATGTTCGATGTTTTCCTCCTGACAAAATGTTTTAAAAACATCCGACGTGAAAGCACTTCCTCTGTCGGTAATAATTCTGAGCGGGTTTCCAAAGATTTGCTGCTGGTCCTGAAGTTTTCTGATAACTTCCTCTGCTGTCAGAGTTTTTGTCGGATAAATCCAAGTACACTTCGAGAATCCATCGACAACCGTGAGGATATATTTTTTCTGCTTGCAAGTTATATCTTATGGTCCAATATGGTCCAAATGGTATGTATGTAATGGCTGATCTCCTTTACTCAGCTGCTCGATGAATCCTTTCTGTCTGCCTGCTTTTCTATTTGCCATAATACGTTGCACACAGTTGAGAATACACTGCTGAATTTTGTCTCTTAATCTTGGAATATAAAATTCTTGTGAAATTAAGTGATACGCTTTTGCAACACTAAAGTAACCTGTGTCATGTTTCATTTTAATTATTTCTGATTCCATTTTACGAGGAACTATTATACTAATAGCTCGAAGCCATTTTCTTCCTTAAATCGCAACTGATCCTTCATTTTAATGTGTACGTACTGCTTCTGCTTTTACTGCTTTCTGCTTCTACTTTTCCCAAGTAAATAGATTCTGAATTTCTTCAAAGCTCTAAATACCGCCAAAACTTCTAGAACGGACCTATGGAGTCACTCCTCTGATCCGCAGTTTTTCTGACTGTGAAAATGAACTGGATGAAGTTCGTTGTCGTCACCCTTCTGCATCAAGTTGTGTACTTCGGTGGCAGCAGATTGCCTGTAAATATGTAAAACAGGTTTCTTTTTTAAAGCTTCTTTCAAATTTTGAAAAGACCGTCTTTGACTCGAATCGAATGTAAACGTCACATTTTTTCTTGTCAGATCCGTAAGCGATTTCGCCAAAATTGAATTCCTACTGATGAAGCGTCTAAAAAATCCCGTCAGTCTAAGAAATGCTCGAACATGTTTCAAATTCCTAGGCTCAGGAAACCTAGAAACGGCTTCAGTTTTGTCAGCTGATGGACTTATTGTACCATTTTCTATCAGATGTCCGAGAAACTCTACTTTACACTTTCGCCAGTTGAAACGGAGTCCAGAAGATGCTGCAGTAAATGAAACATGTGTAAGCTTTTCCAGATTTTCGTCTTCAGTTTTTGAACCGACGATTAGATCATCCATGTATGGTTGTACAATTCCCCTTCGCACTAGGTCTTGAAAGACAAACTGTATGAAACTCATAAAAACTGCTGGCGCATTCGTCAAACCAAATGGAACTACGTTAAATTCAAAGTGTCCATTAGCTGTCATAAAAGCGGTAAATTTCTTGCTGCTTTCCGCTACTGGAACATGAAAGTAGCCGTTCTTCAGATCGAGCGTTGAGTATACCCTTGCTTCCTGTACCTACATTTTCTAGAATAACCTAAATTAATGGAATTGGAAAAGGTTCTTTAATGGTATTTTTATTCAATCGGCGATAGTCAATACAAACTCTGTGTGTATTATCTTTTTTTTTTAACTACAACTACCTGACTACTAAATGGAGACGAAGATTGGCGAATTGTTGACTCTTGCAACCACGTAGAAATTTGTTGTTTCACCAGATGCAGATGCTTTTGAGAAGTATGCAAAGGAAACAAGGGAACTATATCTTAAAAATTATGCCTGGTATTTTATGATAGTAAGTGTGCATAAGGTCTTGTTTCATGGAAAACAAATAATTTCTACTTGTACACTTCCAATCGGACAACTTTCAAAAGAAACGCAGAAGGCAAGAAACAAGGAAAATGGAAGGTTAAGGGAACTGTTTACTAGAAAAATATCACGTGTAGATATAAATACTGAGCTCTTAAATCGATTGCTTATAACCTCAGATCCATTCTTAGCAAGTCTAAGACGCTTTCCGAAAAGAAAGAAAATTGTCATGGAACATGAAGTCTTGCAACTTTTAGATGTACCAAATAATTAAAATAAATTAAAATAAGCTGGTTTTTAAGTATTGTTTTGTCTTGAAATTTGTAGTCATATTTTAAAAAAATTTGTTATATTCTATTCTATGAGCAATTTCAATTAAAAAAAAACAAAAAACCTGAACAAAAACATTTATTTGTGAGCGCTTTTAATTTAATTCCGGTAAATCAGCAATTCGTCACACTGTGCATTGCCTTAAAGTTATTGAACTACATTCTTGCCATTTTTCCCACCATCTGTTGGAAATACGTCGAAATAACAATATTTTGCAAGTGCTCTGTGACGTCCATTTTCTGAAAGAATATTTAGGTTGTGATATTTACTTCATGGTGTCGCTAGTTTGTATAGACTAAAATGTACATATATTATAGACAAGAACCAAAAGATTGAATGTCAATTGTCAAATGATTGGAATTTCCCAGTGAAACTTCCGATTCAGCAAATGTGAATAAATACAGTTAAATCACAGTTTTCAGAAGTTTTCAAATTTTGTTTCTGTTGCCACCGCTGTTGCTCTGGTTCGCGCTGATGCTTGCTGTGTCCGGTATAGCTTCTGTGCCGCTGTGGTTTAGTTACGTGGTAACAGTTTCTGTTGCGAATGCTAAAGGGTGTCCCAAACTCCACACAAGATTTGAATTTTGGGTCATGTAAATATAACTATTATATACAGGGTGTCCCCTAATTCGTTGGCGATAATTTGGGAAATGATTTCTGGGCATATTCTAAGAAAAAAATCGTTCTACAGTATCACTATAGTACACTATACGGCATCTACGACGTTTGCCCCAATAATAATAACAATACACCCCGAATTTCAGTAGGAAGTATAAGCCAAGTGGATCAACTAGTAAGAGCTACGAATTGGACTACTGTGTTAGAAGAAACCAACGTCGATGCGCTCTTCAATTCAGTGGTTGCGAAAATGAGCGACATACAATATATGAAAAATCAACATTTATTAGGAAAGAAAGAATTCGCCGAACAAATACCGCATGGATTACCAGAGACACGATAGAGTGCTATAAGGAAATAGATAGAATTTACCGCAGACGGAAAAACAATCGGAACAACTTAACGTATTGTGATATCCATTTGAATATTAGCAGCGTCATCTATATTTTCATAGCAGAAGATTTCGATATCGAAGAGAATAGAGACCATACGGCCTTAGTGCAGGCTATTGAGAAACGGTTTGGTGATAGACACATGCGGGAGGTTTACAAGGTCCAATTGCAAAGCTGTATGCAGCAACGAGGAGAAACACTGCAGCACCTCCAAGCAGACGTAAGTAGACTGGCACATTTGTCATACCCCCACCACTGGCCAGGAAATTATCGACGAAATGGCAAAGGACGCATTCATCAGGGGAATTGCAGATTCGAAGCTACAACCAGCAGTAAGGATGGCCGGGAAAAGAACCCTTGCTGAAGCACTTGCCTTCGCTCTGGCGATGGAAGCAGCCAATCAGGCTTACAAGGGAACACTTGTCGCCAGGGGAGTAGCATCTGTTGAATGTTCTTGCTCAATACTCAATGCCGAGGAACGAGGTACTCCACGGGATAAATGAAGAATACGCTGTTGGATTTGCAATAAAATAAGGCATCTTCAAGGGCATTGTAAAGAACCGGTACGACAAAAAGCCTGCCTTCACTGGGGTTACAGGCAAATAGAAGGAAAAACCGGCAGAAACGGCTACCAAGAGGCCATCAGTCGGGAAATGCTTATTTCGTCGAAGTTGGTAGTCAACAACTGGGTGAGCAGATTTGGGATCCTAATGGAGCTACACTCCATGGCCGTGGCTCAAGTGGTAGTGGACTGGCTTCCAAATCGGAAGGATCGGTGTTCGAATCCCAGGTTCCCCCGAAAGACATTTTTTCAGTTAACTTCAATCAAATAAAATGAGTAGTTGACTAGAAATCAACATCATGCCAACTTCCATTAAGAATTTAGTCTCCCCATTAAATGTTGGATGCCACCCATGGAGCGAAATAATCACTGAGCTCAAACATCTTTCTTTCTCTCTCTATCCCATTTTCCAAAAAACTTAACACATGCTGAGGCATTATAAGTGTATTCATACCCACTTGAGTGTTAAGTTCTTTAAAAAAAAAAAAATCAAAGGCGGAACTTTGAATCAAAAGTCGTCCAGGAAGTGTGCCAATATCTGCGAATAAGGAAGACAAGGACAACGCCACTACACCCTCAATCTGATGGAATGGTCGAGCGATTCAATAGGACCTTGAATGAGCATCTGTCTAAGGTTGTCGGCAACTGCCAGTGGGACTGGGATCGACACATACCCCTCCTCTTAATGATATACCGAAACGCGGTCCATAGTTCAGCAGGAATACCATCTGAGATCTTATTTGGTCAAACAGTTCGGTTGCCAAGTGAAACAAAATTTGGATCCCCACCTACGGAGCCTAAGGAGGTGAACGACTACTTGGATGCATTGCGCAGCAGGATTCGTAAATTGCATGAAAAAACTGGAGAAAAGAAGAAGCTAGCAAGTGACCGCATGAAGACTAGGTACGATATCCAGGCGAAATCTTCCGGCTTCATCGAAGGAGATCTGGTGTGGCTGTATAATCTTCAGCGTAAGAAAGGCAAATCAGAAAAATTTCAACAGGATTAGGAAAGTCCATACAAGGTAATAGCCCGAATTAATGACGTTGCCTACCGGATCCAGCGTGGGGATCGAGGAAAACTGAAGGTGGTCCATTTGGATAGAATGTGTCATTTCAACGGAAGGATAAATGACGAAGTTGTTCGGGACGGGACTTCTCGCTGCAAGCAGTATCTCTTATCTACTCATGCAGTATGCAACATCCACCCATCAAAATCCAACACTACGCAACTCAATATATTTGAGCGACATAGAATGCTCAGAGATTATCATTGTATTGAACCATTTAAGAATAAATAATGCGCCTGGAGCAGATGGAATCAGAGCCAGAGATTTGAAAACAAATGCCGATATGTTTGCCCCGATAATCACGAAAGTTGTGAACCTGAGTTTCGATACGTCAACGGCACCATAGAAGCTAAAAGAAGTGGTTGTAAGACCAATCTACAATGGAAGTTCGAAAAGTGCAAAGTCATACTATCGACCAATTACAATACTGCCGGCAAATAGAGAAAATTATGAAACACATTGTAGTTGCCCGTATATATGTAATGAAATTCGTCGAAAAACATAAAATAATCAGCAAACGTCAGTACGGATTCCAAAAGGGTAAAAGTACAAACCGACTTCTTTGTTGCTTTGCAGATTTAGTCAACTCAAGTCTAAGGAAACGCCATCACGTACTAGTTCTCTTTTTGGACTTTAGTAAAGTCCAAAACCTTTCGTGTAAAAATCGAAAACTGTTACAGTAATGAAAAAGAAGTACAGTATGGTGTTCCACAGGAGTCTAAATTGGCCCTCTGCTATTTATTCTGTTTACGAATTCATTACTAAATTGTTTCAAAATAAGTCAACGATTCGCGTATGCAGGTGACATGGCAATCGTAGTATCTGACAAGTCCAAACAACAAGGATGATGCAAAGAGAATAAGCAGAAGCGGGGAGAATGGTTTCATGAAAATGACCTTGTTATCAATGGGTGGAAAGCCAAGCTTATGCACATTCACACCTCACAGTACCCAGCTACGCAAATAGAGCTCAAAAACTTAAATTGTGCCACTCCATTAAGAGCGGAAGTAATAAAGTTAGTGGATATCTACAAATACCTCGGAATCATTGTAGGCAGCCATTTCCTCCGGGAACCACATATCAACAATTTATGTAACAAGCTGCGGAGTTATCTGTTTGCATTAGCTTGCTTACAATATGAGGCGACCACTCACGTGAAAGAACAAGTATAGTTAGGAACTAGCTGGTAGTCAAAGCTCCAAACTATTTATTATATATCTAATAAAACGACTGCTGATTTTGGATGAGGAATAGCTTGGCAGGTGTCAGGAACGTCTGCTTATCCACTTAGGCAACATAGAATTGTACCAAATCGTATATAAATCGGACAACAATCGAATAAAAGAAGAAGCAAATAGCATTGCTTATAAATATTGCCGTCTGCCGTGAATTGACAACTCAGAGCTACTTTGGGAATATTGATAAGAGTGATCAGAAGGAGTGATCCCTTCAGTATTAGGCATCCCGATGAAAAGAGGTAAGCGTCTCCTGCCTTATTGTGGTTGAGAAGATTACAGGTTGTTAGAAGATCTATTCTAGGTGGAATAGAATTAAGACCTAAAATCTCATCTCTGATTTTAAAGATAAGGCTTATCTGGTTGACCATCAGCTCAGTACTAATGTAGTTGTTCGTACCCAAGGTGTGGATAAGTCTGGTTGACGATCCTTGAGCTTTCTTCAAACATTGCTGATATATGTAGGTTGTGGTCTATCTTTGGTATACACCCATCAAATTCGTTTCGCCACTCATTAATACCGGCCTCATTTATGCCTGCCTAAAATGATATTATTGGAACTACCGAGAAAATACCATTCGCTGAAAGGCGTTAGGTTGCAATGGAACCCAAAATGTTTGTTTTTGTAGATTGTTGTTGGCTCTACGCATTACCTTAAGGCTATAGTCGGAATTTGCTTAAAAGTTTTTTCGATAAATTTGGGGGAGCCCAGATTCAGTGTGAATGGCATAGGAGGGTGTTTTAGTTGGAAGGCATGGTACGACTCGAGCTGTCAAGAGGCTGTCAGGGTTAGAGAAGTGTTATTTCGGTCCTTCAAGACCAATCCGACAGAGGAAAACCGGAAAAAATTTAAACGAGCCAGGAATGACTGCAACGTCTTTTTCAAGCGTGTGAAAACTCAATACTACCAAAAGTTGAGGCTAAAAATACTACAATGTCCCAAAGGTAGTAACATCGTTTGGTCATTTGTCAAAAACATTAGAAATTCTGCCTCATCTTCCATCCCAACGCTCATTTATAATGACATTCCAGCTGTCAGCTCTTTGGACAAGGCCAATCTACTTGCTGCACACTTTGCGGCCAGCTCAACACTCGCGGATTGTGCTCTGTGTCCGCCTACACTTGAGTGCGTCGAATCTTCAATGGGACGAATCCACTTTCGCACTCGTGTAGTAGCAAAAGTACTTAAAGATCTCAACATACATAAATCCGCTGATCCAGATGGTATATCTCCCCTTCTTCTAAAGAGGTGTTCTTACTCGCTGGCAAAATCACTGCGTAGGCTTTTTCATCAATAATGCTCTTTAGAGCTCTTTCCGAGCATCCTTAAAAAAGGCGAATCTTTTTCCCTCTCCTCCTACAGACCCATTGCACTTACGTCCCTTCTTTCCAAGGCCATGGAAACGCTGATATACCGTCAGCTCATGAAATATCTCGAAACACGAAAACTTCTCAATGACCGACAATATGGTTTTCGTAGCAACAGGTCCACTGGTGATTTGATGGCATGTCTCACCGAAAAGTGGAGCCAAGGCGTACATCATTCTGGCGAAAGCAATATAGTTGCATTTGATATTTCTAAGGCATTTGACAGAGTTTGGCATCAGGCTCTTTTGTCGAAAATGCGTGCTTTTGGGATCGACGACTCTTTTCTTCAATGGATTAGACATTACCTTTCGGAACGTTCAATTCAAGTTATCTTGGATGTTTTCAAGTCTGATATTCACAAAATTAATACTGGTGTGCCCCAGGGCTCCGTTCTGTCTCCGACACTCTTTTTAATTTTTATTAATGATTTCTTGTCTGCCACTTCTAATCCAATATATTCCTCTGCCGACGACAATACTCTCTGCTTTTCATATTCGTTTCCGGACTCACGTCCCTGCTCTTCGGGAACGGCAGCATATGTTAAACTTCCCAATTGGGGAACTATCAACAGAGTGGAATTTAATGCTTCCACAACACAATATTGTCTGCTGTCGTTAAAGTTGTAGTTAAACCAAAAAACTTTCCATTCTCGGTATCTGTGTCACTGACAAGTTACGTTGGATGTCGCCAAAAATGCTGCAAAATATCTAGGCTTTCTCAAACGATGTAAGAAATACTTTTCCCCTTCTGATCTGGCCTCAATATATAAGGCATTCATACGCCCAAAATTGAAGTACAACGCTCACATCTGCTCAGGTGTGACTAAAACATCTCTGCATCTGCTAGACCGGATTCAAAACCGTTCGATAAAACTCATAGCTGATACCATTATCATTCAGGCAATGGACACACTCGAACACCGACTAAATGTTTCGTGTCCTACTTTGTTTTATCGCTATTTCCACCACCAGTGCTCCATAGAAATCGCCAGTAGCATTCCGCCCCTGCAAACCTTTAACCGTAACACACGTCTCGCTATGAATGTTCATCAGTATACCCTCAAGTCCACTTTCGAATGTACTCTGAAATATCGTGATTCGTTCCTAAGCCGAACAACTCGCTTGTGGAATGCCCTGCCAAGCTCTCTATTTCCTAGTCATTTTAACATTCAGACACAGAAAACCAACGTACATCGATACCTGTCTTTCTTTCCTCCCTAAATTTCCGTCCCGCGCTGTGTGCAAACATTTTAAGGGTACCTTAACCCCTTAAGCGAGCGCTAATTTATAAAAAAAAAAAATACGTTAGAAAAGGCAACACTGGATAGATTAGAAAGTCCTCAAGTTTCTGCTATTCAATTTCTTGTGAAGCATAACAAAGACAGGCCTTAAAAGTAGCATCAACGATTCTAAATTTTAAGTTCGCAGTGGTGTACGATAACATTGCATTCGCTCATCACATTTGTTCCGCGTGATCAGGTCAGCTCTGTCTGGAAGAGATATCGAGCTGGGATTGACTATGACATCATATCTTAAACACCAGAGAAAGAGGCTAACTAAGTAGAGCTCAAAATAAATACGACTAAAACAAAAGTTCTAAGCACTTCCATTTCTCAGCATCACCTCAGTGTCGCTCAACTCCACATTGCTGGAGAGCAATTCGAGAAAGTAAGTACCTTTTGTATATCTAGGAAATATGCTATCAGAAGACCGTGGTACCGAATTAGATGTGGACAGCAGGGTAGGTGTCATGTATTTTGAAACGACCAGCAATTTTCGACCATTTTAGAAATCTGCGTCATGTAACTTTGTTTCGACTTGTTCTGACAGTCGTTTCGATTTCAATTTAGTCTTCAAGCAAAATTCGATTGACTTGTTAGTAACGTTTTTTTGCTTATCCAACAACAAAAATACTTTTAAGGCTTTCGAGTTTAAGTGTGCTCAAGCGGCGCAGATCTTCAAATACATTGACGCGCAGGCTTTCCTGGAGCTCTATGCCCCTCGAGAGTCAGAGGACCTAAGTAAAATTATTTACATTTCATTGTATCGTCATCATATATATCGCTACACTTCTCATATACGAGTACATTCAACCTACATTTAAAGATCTTAGAGCTCTCCATATAATATCTCATGAAATTCTATTGAACCTAAATTAGTAAGGATTTAGAATATTTTTACAGTTTTTAACTTATTGTCATCAAAAGTTCCTTATTGATGGTTTTATAGAGCAGCTTATTTGCCTGAGCAACATTTTAAAGCGAAACTAAACGTCACATGACTCGAAATTATTCATTTCTAATGGACATTATCTAAAGAGGTGGCGCACCTAATAGCAGATCTAATAGAAACCTTGTTCTGTTAACTCAAAACCACTAATTTCAAAATCAAAATGTCTGCTTCTCGTGCCCACGCATCAACAACGCATCAACAGATAGAGCTACAACCGCCAATAACTTGAAAACACACCCCGAGAACTAGTAGGAAATCGATATTTCCACAATCGAGAATCTTTTGTAGCGGCTCCATACTCGTACTCGTATCTGCCATGATGTCTACCTCGTCTCGTTAATTAGATCGCCCACGGTAATAACACCATGCATCCATTGTGGAAATTTGTCCATGAAGATAAAAGGGCTTTGCTACCCACCATACCACCACACAGGTAAAGGACAGGCAAGAACCCCATCACAAATACTTTTAATAGAACCATGAGCAGCATGCAGATGATAGCAATCGAGTGCTAGTGCGGGTAGGTGGTGAATACCATCACATTCTTCTTGTCGCAATTGCGGGTGTGAAAATGCCCAACTGTCTGCCATTGCTTAGATAAACATTTCAAGTAATAACGTAGACTACTCGACCTGTCCAACAACGACAATGATGATAATGTTTGAGTCCCAAATGACGATGGAGGGCACAGTGTACTCAGCTATCAAACACCTGAGCTAGTCCGGGATACGGGAGTCTCCCTGACTCTTTCTGTCTCTCTGTCCTGAAATCACCATAGTTCGGAGCCGGACGCAAAACGAACGAGCTCATGAATTCATTCATGAAAATTTCATGAAACCCAAAACAAATGTTCGATGTTCAAAAGACACAGCCAAACAAACCACAGAAAGGTGTTTTGTAATAACGACACGGGAGAGAGATTGAAAAAAATTATCTCCAAAAATAACACTCTTGAAACTTTAAAATAACTCTGCGAACGGGACCTAGCCGACGCACTTTTTTCCACCTCACCTTCGAGCCTTTTAGGCCTTTATCCGTAAGTGCAACAAACGGTTGACAGTTTCGTTTTCGAAGAAATTAATTTCTTTCACCTTTTTTACTGAACAAACATCGACGGCGGGAATGAATACTCGTATTTTCGTAATTCACCTATCAAAACAATTTTGAAATACGGGAACGGATTTATTGCATTCGTAGATGCTACGAGTAGAATGTGTGGTCTGTGGTTGCATCGACAAGTAGGAGGCTGGACATTTTCCTGGCATGCCTATTCATCGGATGTGGTTTGGTGTTATCTTTACGCCTCTTTTTGTGCCACTCTTTATGCTGGACAACTCAATGGAAGGTCCTCTGACCGGTGTGGTGACAAAAAGTAGCCATTGTGCGACAATGTTGTTTTTCTGATTCGGACAAATCCTAGAGTGAAGGTGTTTTCTTTCCATAAATGCATAATTCTCTGCGTCAACATTGAACCTGACAATAGGACTGGGAGGTGGGAAATCCTAATGGCGAGGCTACTACTGGTGAAAAGGATTCTGAGCAGGCGATTGTGGCATGAGCGTGCAAAATTCCCATGTGGAGATATTAACTTTTAAAGGCACGGTAATCCCGATTATCCAGGTGACTTTGTTTCGTCTTTTATGCCAAAAATTCGAAATAGGATTTTTGAGTGTAGAAAGGACAACCCTAACCGATTGGTGATAGCCACGAATGCAGATAGATCCAGATGATCGTACTGAGCTGATGACTATTTGATGGGATTTCAGACCAAATAATGGGAGTATAATTGGACTTTGGTGCTGTGAATTACTCTTGTTTTGTAGAGTATAATGAGAAGTGTACGATACTTAATGAAGTCAATGCGATAAAGCATTTGAAGGAAGTAGATTAGCTTGAGATGGGTATTGAGGATCGATACATATCTTGCACTGAATTAAAATCAACCGATACACTTGTAAACAGATAGAGATAAGGCAATATTTATCACACCTGTGGATGTTGATTAAGATGCTTCGATAAGGCGAAACAACAAATGGGGCTCTATTCTCTTGATTCACTAGACAAGGAACGGGCTGAAATAGACTTTAACGAACATTTTATTATGGTATGTATGCTATTTAGTAGCCCAATAACTTATTCATTATTTACATGTTTCATGAAACATCTTATGCCTTCGTAGGATTATAGGTGAACGCTATAGTGTTGGAATGTCTGTGCTATTAACATCTATGTATCACACTAAATTCTAGTACTTCTCGCCTATAATGTAGTGCCTGTGATGACAACCAAGGAGCCTAATAGAAGGTTGTTCGCAAATGCCAAATACACCAGGGTCAGTACCTCGTAAGCATTTAATTTGATGTCCCAGCTGCGTTTTTTTTTTTCAGAACTACAGAACCTTGTCTTTAACTTTGAAACTGTCTGACGCGACGATACAACCAAAGAGAGGAATGTAGCAACTACTTGATCCTTTAAGATGCTAGTGCCAAATATACAGCCTTATCTGTTTTTAGATGCATATTTACCTAACTTAAGGTATAGTGATAGGTTGTCGTAATTGAAAAGGGGCCCCATTACACATCTATTCTGAAATCAAATCTGTAAAGTACCGTTTTCACTCGTTTTATGGCCCGGACTCTGATGAAAATCTTGTATTTTTTTAGGACATTCTTAACACATTGCGTTAGACGCTGCAGTCATAAGAAAGTATCAATGACAGTTGACGCGCACGGTCTTTAAAACGTCCACTTTCTAAAAGGAGTTGTAAGGTATGACTTTAAGTCTAGAATGGATTTTATTATATGTATATCTATAGATCCAGAACTCGCTCAATGACAATCACAATGTCCTGTTGAAAACTTCTTTACACTTCCATCAAGTTCTGTCTTCAAAAAGTTAATTCGTTTTCGAATTATCGGGTTTTTCAATAAGGACATAACAATTTTGTATTTGAATAAAGCATAGAATAATTGAGAGGTGAAATTTATTCCAGGTGTAGTACACATGTTGAGTTGAAATATGGAAATCGATCTCGTTCATATGACCACCCAGAGCACACTTCTACCACACATATCGGCAGAAACGTTGGCAATTCCGCGTTCGATATTGCTCCTGAGCTCCTCTAACGTTGGTGGCTTGTTTAAATAAACCAACGACCTAATGTAACCCCATAAAAAGAAATCCAACAGCGTTAAACCGCTTGAACGAGGTAGCCATTCGACAGAGCATTTCTTGAGATTATATGATCACCGAAATTTAACTTCAATAGATCAATTGTTTGACCAGCTGTGTGGCATGTGGCACCATGTTGTCGGAACCATATATCACTGATGTCAAGTCCATCCAATTCTGGCCCAAAATACTCTTCCAACATGGCACGAAAGCAAACTGCATTGACCCTAACATGGCAATCATTTTCACCTCCGGCATGAAAAAATCCATACCATACGGCCACTTTTTATGGATGCACTGGAGTCTCCTGAAGCACATGTGGGCTTATTGCTGTCCAATAACTCATATTTTGCTAATTGACAAAGCAATTAAGCCAAAAATTTGCTTCATCGCTGAAGATGATTTTTCGATAAAATTCGGGATTTTCTTTGAACTTTTGCAGAGCCCAATCGGAGAGGTTTCGGCGGTTCAAATGATCAAGAGCCATCAGTTCTTGAATTAATTTAATCTTGTAAGAATTTAGGCTAAGATCTTTACGCACAATTCGCCACAATGTGGACTGAAAGATTCCCAATTTCTATGAAGGGCATGGAATCGACGGATTCAAGATGAGCCATTTGAACTGTAGTATTTACAGCTGCGATATTTTCGGTACTTCGACCGGTGCGTTGTCTCACTGGTACAGAAACCTACAATAGTGAATATGTTGACTCGAATTTATTCACTATAGCACGCACGGCTTGTATGGTGGGTCGATTATTACGACCAAAAATTGGATTATACGCTCTTAAAGTTGCGACCAAATGTTGTTCGTACGTGAACTTCATCAATTTTGGCTGATGTTTTGACATTGTATTTAAATACAAAATACAAAATTGTTATGTCCCTATTGAAAAGTCCTTTATTATAAATATGATACAATGGTCAAATACCTATGGTTATTACCGCTCCGGTCTAAAACTCCTCGATTCCTACACCAAAGGACAACGCAATAGAGGAAGATCTCGCTTAAGTAGCGGGCACAAATTAAAGATGTCGTTAACTATCTAATAGTGTGTTACACCAAACACCAAAGCCCACGTTAACTGGAAAATTAGTTGGAATCCTCGTCCAGCCCGGACTGTAAGGCCACCTACGTATGCTCAGAATAGTACAAAGTGGCGCAATGTTTATATGAAGTCTTGAATTTTTTCTCATTAAATCAAGAAAATGATATCCGCTAAGTGGCCGCCGCCAGAATTGATGCGCATTCGGGCCCGATTTGTGCTATTTTCCGTCACTCTTGCCAGAACTTTCAGCGATAGGTCCTCGCATTCTTGACGAATATTTTCTTTGAAGGCTTCAAGGCTTATTGATATAGATTCGTGACTTCAAAAAAACCCACAAAAATAACTCTGGAACGGTTAAATCAGGCGATCTTGCCGGCCAGTGCAAATCGCCAAAACGTGAGATTTTGGCAACCCGGAAATGCAGCGCTCAGAATTTCAGTTGTGGCTCGTCCAGTATGCGTGGTTGCTCCATCCTGTTAGAACCACATGTTCTCCAGTCCGAATTCATTAAATTGAGGAAGGAGAAAGTCGTTGGGTATGGCTATGTAGCGCTCGCCGTCCACAGGAGGCGTTTGGCTAACGGCGTTTTCGAAAAAATAAGGCCCCATGATGGCTCCATCGTAAACAGCACACTTTGCAGTAGCTTTCAGCGGGTGTAATAGCTCTTAGTGGATTATACGTAGATTTTCGGTGCCCCAGAAGCGATAATTTTGCTTATTCATGTATCCACAGAGATGAAAATGGGGCTCGTCATTTATGTTGATTTTCGATGAAAAGTTGTCTCTCTCGTGTTCCAGAATCAGGATGGCTTGAGGTTACTCGCGCTTGGCGGTCAATAGCTAACAGATGAGGCACTGTCTGCACTTTGTAAGGGAACATCTTACAGTCTTTCACCAAAATTCTCTGTAAAGATTGATGCCCAATTGTGTGGCATATCATCTGCTCGATACTCCGGGGTCCTCTGCGACATCTTCAAACACAGCTGCGATATTCTCAGCAGAACGGCTGCTCCGGGACGGGCCAGAACTAGCAACATCTACTGTCATTCCATACTCTTCTAGGCGAGCGGCTAATTGTCGTAGTGTTTCCCCAGTTGATGTCGGGCAAGCGAGAAATCTGCACAGAAATTCACACTGCGCCAACACCACCGACGAATTATTCCGCGTTCTTTCCACCACCTGGTAGTACCTTATATTCCAAAATGTATGGCTTCACCTTGCTGCTATCATTTAATGGTTAATGAACTATTGATATGCTTGGAAGCGGGAGGTAGCAGGGTGATTAACTATTCGGATGACGTTGCTATAGCCGTCTCAGATAAGCATCTTAATACCATTAAAGAACTCCTTCAGCTAAGTCTTAACAGATAAACCCGTTTGGCAGATCGCCAATATAAAATTCAAATTATAGACCCTCCCTCAATACAGGGTACCAGTTTAGTTTTTTCCGATATCTGGGTTTCATTTCTGACAGGAAACTAAACTGGAAACCTAACATTCAACCACTGACCGCACATCTCAGTCATAAGGCCGATACTCATCTACGGGGTTGTTGTCTGCTGAACGGCCTAAGACAATGTAGTCAGCTGCAGCATACTAAGCAGAGTCCAAAGAACAGCATGTCTATGCATAACCGGTGCTCTATGTTCTACCCCCTCCGCGGCATAAGATATTCTCTTTCATTTAACACTTCGATAATTTCAGCAGGCAAGTAGCTGCGACTGCAGCTATTCGCATTGTAGCGACTACACAGTGGATAAAAAATTAATTTGGCCACGCTAATATTATTAGGAATCCGCACAGAGAACATCGATTACACCATACCTGAACTTTAGTTTTACCAAGACTTCCATGCAAGCTTCCCCTCTAGATCCCCTTCTGAAAGGAAGATGCTTGAATGGAGGATAAGTCAATCCACTTTTACACAGATGGATCAAAAACTGATAGCCGGGTTAGAGGCGGCGTTTTCATAGATAAGCTAAATCTAGGTCTCTCTTTCCGTCTTCGAAATCACTGAAGCGTGTTCCAGGCGGAAATTTTGGAGATCAAAGAAGCTCTGTCCTGGCTGAAGAAAGACGTGATATCTGTAAAGGATATCCGCATCTTTTCGGATGGTTAGGCCACTATCAAATCCCTAGACTCAATCTAGGTGTCATCACTGGACACTGCCTTATAGGCTAGCATGCAAGAAGGCTTGACGTTTTTTCAAACGATTTTTGTAGAAGCTGCATGGGTGAGGAGGGACAGGAGACAATCATCCGCCTACTCTGTGCATGTCCAGCTCTCTCCCAGAGAAGAAAACTTCACTTAGGTGCTTTCTTTTACATTGATCTAAAGGATACAGACAGTCTCCTACACTCCATGAGTTAGAGGATCACAGATCCACGTGACATCATAACGGGCCACAACCCCCACTTAAGTGGGTTGGTCTCTCCAATAGCCACTTTTACCTACCTACCTACCTAACTTCCCTCCATCAGAAACTTCACACCTCTCAAAATAGATAAGCAATACTCTATTGGAAAAAACCAGACAAATGGTGAGAGGTGCAAATATACCGCCCTATAAAACGGGTCCGCACCAGATTGATAACACTGTGCATAACTGCTTATACCTGCATACGAGTATATGTTCAACTCTCTTTCTTAAGGTTTCACTACAGTTTGGAGTGGACGTTGTCCTCGACTAAAAGCTCTTTAAATTTAGCGCGATCTTACTTATCTAAGTCGAGGTCTTCCTTTATCGTGTTAACCCTCCGGGATGCATTCGAAGACTTTTTGGGCCAGAGCTTTGGTGTTCATCATTCGTTCAACAAGACCAAGCCGATGGATTTTAGTCCTTCTGACAAGGTCAATGTCAATGGAAAGCCCATATATTTTGTGTATCTTGTGTGTCTTTCAAAATCCCTCGAAGAACTTTTCTCCCGAAGCAACCAAGGGCATTTTCATCCGCTTTTGATAAAGTCTATGCCTCCGCGCCATACAGTACAATGGGACTTACTAGAGTAACCCCCTTGGGAATGAAAAATTTTTTTTTTAAATGTTTTTTTTTATTTTATTCGATATATATAGTAATAGTCACCTTTTAGTTTGATACACTTATTCCAGCGATTTTCCAACTTCTTGATCCCGTCCGAAAAGTAATTTTCCGGAAGGTCTGCAAAATACTTCTCCGTGGCGCCGATGATTTCCTCGCTTGAGCTGAATTTTTTATTGATGAGCCATCTTTTGAGGTTTGGGAAGAGATAATAGTCCGAGGGATCCAAATCCAGTTACTAATCGACGTCAAAAGTCCACCCGATTCCGCATCAGCAAGTCCAAACACTCTTTCGAAGTGCTCTCGCGTTCGTGTTTTTGGTCAAAAGTGAGCATGCGCGGCACCTAGCGGCAAGATAACTTTTTCATATGCAGAATATTGCCCAAAATATGGCGTGTGTGCTCAGTACTAATCTTTGTGGTATCTGCTAGCTGGCGCACCTTCTTTTTCCGGTCAGCCAACACCATTTCATGTATTTTTTTGGCATTGTCCTCTGTAACCGCATCGGAGGGCCTGCCGCTGCGGACTTGATCGGTAGTGGAGTTGCGGCCACCACGAAACTCTCGAAACCAATATTTGACGGTGTAATCTGACGGCGCATTAGCGCCATAATATTTATCCAACTTTTCATTTGTTTCCTTCTCCGTTTTGCCTCTCAAAAAATAATGTTTTATGAGAGAACGAAAATCGTTTTTGCCCATACTCAACATGATGCCAAACACGTCAACAACAATCAGCTGTCAAAACAAAACTAAAGACAGTATCGCACTGAAATTTGGCATGTCTGCGTAAATATGAACGGACTTCAAGGCACCATAACCTTTTTTGCAGTAGCAGCGCATTCTGGCGATCAAGGAGGTTACTTTTCACTCCACCTAGTATACAGTGCTTTCTGATTGTTCGTGAAGGGAACCTAGTTATCAATTGCCTTCTTAGTCCAAAGAGTGCCAAGAGTGAGTCTTCGCTTTATCTCTGTTTCTTTGTATGACCTTACAAAATTATAAGTTCCTGTTATGGCGTGCTGTCCAAGTCGTTGCTGTTCTTGTCGACAGTAGGTATACGAGTATACTTTCTTTTAACTTCATTTATTACTAAACCGCGTCTGTTTCAATCACCGCAAACGAAACAGTGACAGTTCGCTGATTTCTTTCCATAATGTCGATGTCGTCAGCGTATGCGGTTGTACAAATTCCTTCAGGTATGCTGTTGATGAATTCGCATGGCAGTGCGTTTCCTTGTCAAAGCCTTGTTTGCCTTCGAATGCTTCAGTGGTGTCATTACGGAATCTTGTTAAGCAGCGAATTTTGTTCATTGTCATCCTGCACAAGTAAACAAGTTTAGCAGGAATCTCAAAATTCAACATGCATCTATACACAAAACCCTGTCTTTAAAAAGATGATGGGTATAGATTTTATGCTCTAAGGTTTTCCTAAGATCTGCCGTAAGGCGACTTACCAGAGCTATTAGATTGTTTGTAGCAGTTTTTAGGTGTTCACATAGTCCGGTAGGTAAGATTTTGTACGCAATGTTAAGGGGACTGACTTCTCTATAGTCGGCGAGCTTCAGAGTTGACGTTCCACTCATTGAGAATATAGTACTTTCATTCGTCCAAATTTTACAGATTATCTGATATATGCTCCTATGCTCCTTACTAAGTTATCTCCCACAGCCTTCAATATGCGCCAGCAGACTTATAAGTTTTTAGTCTGGTGGACTGAGTCGTTGTCGGTCATCATCCAAGTTAAATCGTTCATTCTGCCTGAGCTCGGAGTACTGGTCGTGTTGGCGTTAAAGAGTCTACAAAAGTAATCCTTCCAGATTTTCAGCATCGACTGTGATTCTACTATTATATTCCCATCCTTAGTTGTTATTCCCTCTTTTTTGGATTTGCATCCAGATGTTGATAGAACTTCCGAACTTTGTTCTTGCAGTAGTATCTCTCCAATGCCTCGACCGCGCGCTTCTCTGCTTCGGTCTTTAGTTTTTTGAGAATCCGGTGTTCCTCCTAATTTTTTGATCATAGAATTTATGAGAAGCTCCCGTGTTTCTTAGCAGTGGCGCTCTGTATTCTTCTCGTTTCGCTGCTTGTGCTTGCCGTTACAGTTCATCATACCAGGGATTTGATTATGGTGGTCGGGTGAAACCTAACATATCAGATAGCATAGGATTTCCCGAGCGGCTTTGGGAGACTCGACCAGAAAAGACTGAAGATGTCTCCTGCAATTGTAGCCATTCGACGTCAAATCGCCAGAGTTTTGCCGCTTTTGTACATTGGCTACAACAGGGTATTGCTTGCGTCGAAGTTGGCTCCTCTCAACGTTCGGAAATCAAAAAATATTGTACTGCATTGTATTTGTATCTCTTCATTCTTGAACCTTATGGTAATCTTAATTTTACATAAGAGTAGATGCTTTAAATTAACAACGTTTAAGGTAAGAATAAGTCAATGATATATATTTTTTTTAAATATGTACAAGTAAAAATAACGTTAAATATGACTTCAAAAAGAACGAGCCGAAATGTGTTTTTTTGTTTTTTTCCGTGTCGTGGGTAGGGGAGAAATCTTCATAGACACTATGAACTTCGGTGCTTATAGTAGTGCGAGATTCTTACTCACTAAAAAACGCCTCCCTAATACAGACTACGACTGAGTTCACACTCAACCAGCAGTTCTCTCGCGTTTTATGTTGCTTTAATAAGATATTTTGCGGGCGATTTTCCATTGAAAATTCCTACGTACTTTAAAAATTAGGCGCTACTGATCACCGCGCTAGATCGAGAGGCTTAGTCCTTTTGTCTCGTCAAGGATCTGTTGAACAGAAATATTCGTATGTCCTTGTAGTCGATTTTTGTGTTTTCGCACAAACATTTTAATTTCGTTCTGAACGTTTTCCAGACCGGTTTTAGCACTTGCTTGTATAGCAGCGATTTGTTTTCTAAACTGAGCTTGGAATGCTTTCCAAGAAGCCAGTACATGTCTCTATACTCAATCTCAAGCTCTTCACGTTTTTTCTTAACGTGTGTCGAGTGTCATACCAAGATATTTGGCCTCGTTCGCGAAAGGAATTTGTACTGCGTTGTAAACACAGGTAGATTGTCAGTTTTCTTGAGAGTGAAGTTCACATGGACATACTTGTTTTCATTAAGCGCGATTCGCCAAGTCTGTCCAATTGTGAATCCGTGTAAGGGCACGTTGCAATATAGCAGTTGCTTCGGTTTTAGCTGTTGCCAAAATGCCAGTGTCATCAGCAAATGTGGCTAGCACAGTTTCGTCCGTTTGCGGTGTATCGCGGGTAAAAGGCAAATATAGCAAGTACACTTCCTTGCGGCACTCCCGCCTTTATTGTTTTATTCGTTTCCGTGTCTGACAGGGAAGAGTCAGTCATCTAGGTATGAACTTATATTATGAAACAATTGCTCGGGTAGAACTGGTCGAAGTTTATATTTTCGGCCCTCGGGCTATACCTTATCAAAAGCGAAACGCCAAGGAATGCGCTTGAACAGACTAACTTACACTCGATTGATCGTTCAATTACATCGGTTATTCGATGCAATTAGTCAATAGTTGAGTGTTGGCTTCCAAAGCCAAATTGATGATCGGCCAAGAGGCGATTTGTGTCAATAATCGGTTTAAGACGATTAAGTAAGACTCGCTCGAGGACCTTCGATATAATCGATATTAGCGATATTGTTCTGTATGAGTTGACTTCAGTCAGCGGTTTACCGGGTTTCGGAACCATAATAACTTCGGCAACTTTCCACTGATGCGGTATGTACTCTAATCTAATGGTGCCATTTATAAGATAGAGTAGCTTTAGCTTTTTTCGGTAGCGCTTTAAGTATCTCTCCCGCAATTAAGTCATATCCGGAGGTTTTATTGGGCTTAAGCGTGTCTATAACTTGAATAAGTTCCCTAAGTGTAGCCTTTTCTATTGGAAGGTTCGTCGTCACGTCTAGCGTATTGAAATTCTCTGGAAGCACTTCCCCGCCGAATGGTTTGAACGTTTCTGCAAGATGGCCGGCGAAAACTTAGCTTTTTCTTTATCTTCTTACGCCCAGTCATCCTGGTTTCTTCTTATTGGTACCACGTGTATTTGGGGCTTTCGAAGATTTTTAAAGGCTCTTCATATGGAGTAATTGGTATCTTTTGTCGCTTTGAGGCTTTCTAGGTAGTTATTAATACCTCGGTTATTGAAGTCCTTAATCGATTTTTTCAACAAGTTGCAGAGCCTATTAAAGGACGTTTTATCCACTTTTTCCGCGCTCTTCGTTCCTTTCTTATCATTTCCCTAATTTCCGGCGGGTATCTTATGCTGATACTGGCAGCTTTGTTAGATTCACATAATCTGGGTGGTTTTTGTTTCTTAACTGAGGATTCGCACAATGAAAGGATAATTGGAGAATGATCGAAGCTTTTTTCAACTTTGACGTAGCGTTTACTCCTTTTCCGATAAAGAAGTCTATCAGATCAGATGTATAGAGTTTTAAATTTTTGTGAGATACATCTTGAGCCCCAAAAGGTGTGCTTCGAATTAAGGTTGCCACCAATAATAAAGATTGGTCTAAGAGAGTTAAATAGGTCAATAAATTCGTGTTTTTCTATTTTGCAACGCGACTGGCAATAGAATGAGGATATACATATTGTACTAAAAGAGTAATTTTTATTTTTAGCGCGCACCGTGGTCATTTGAAATATGTGAAGTTCAATTTGTGCTTCCAGAGAGTGCTCAATGCAGTCTTTTATAAATAGGGATGACCCGCCTCTTGCGTTTCCTGATGGATGATGAGCGTGGTAGTCGCTGTAGCATTTTAGTTCCACGCGCGATTGTATAGTCAGGTGAGCTTCAGAAATTAAACACATGTCAACTGCTTTTTCCTGAATAAAAATATTTAGTTCATCAAACCTTGTTTTAGTCAGTTCTTCTAGTTCCTCGAAAATTACTGAGGAAACATTTGAGGCAGAATCAGGTGATTTACAGTTTTTCGTATTTGCTCGCGCCGCTATTTGCGCGTAAGTTTTTCCACTTTTCACTTGAGCATTGTTATTCTTGACGTTGTTGTTATTGGTGATTTTAGCGGCCATCACGGCGTTTGCTAACTTTGCGTTCTTTAAAGGCTTTGGGGTTGGACCGCTGTTATGATTTATCGTACTCGCTGGACCTGCGTTTTTAGAAGGTATCGTTTTGGATTAATAGCGTCGTTTTTGCAACTCCTTCGCGACTTCGCAGCCTCGATAGTTAGCTGTATGTTTTCCCCATATCGCTGGGGACTCTTTCGCGGCACTGCACTCTCGCGTCAGATGTTTTCCCGCGCATTTCACACAGCGAGGTTCCTTCTGGCAGTAGGCCTGAGTATGGCTGAATCCCTGACAACGTGTACATTGAGGAATCAATTTGACAACAAGTTCCAAAATTGAATTTATATAATAAATCCTTTCTAGGCTTTCGGTTTTGTCGAAAGTTAGCCTAAAAAGGTTTTTGCGCAAGTGTATTAATGGCGTCGATTATTTTTAAGCCTTTATTTTTAAGGTCGAATAAAATGTTTTCTTTAGGGCAAGAGCCATGTAAGCCTCTAGCTACCACGCGTATGGGTTTTGCGCTTTATTTTCGTACGTATGCCATTGAATCTTATCGGCATTTAATTTTTGCGAGAGCGAACGGTATTTGTCTGGATTAAGGACATTGACAGTCCATGTATCGTTATTGCGGGATCTAACTCTGTAATCGGTTGAACACAGTGATTTCAAAACTTTGTGCAACTTGTTATACGAGTAGTCCGAGATTCCAAAGACGTTTATTGGCGGCGGCGGTGTTTGTCTGGGTTCCTTTTTTTTTATTGACCTCAACAGTATTAGAGCTGGCTGCCGTATCTTTTTGTAAAATTTCAGGTGAGGAATCAGCTTTGCGTTTCTTACCTGGTCTTTTTTTAAGTATCCAATCTCTTTCTCAGACTAGCTCTTCTTCGTCCGTCTGAAAACTCGAGTTTTCCGGTCGGTCATGACATCTAATTCCTTTTTTAGTTCAGCTCAGAGCAATTCCATATTTTGGAGTCTAGCGCGGAGATCAGAATTTTCGCGTTGGAGATTTTGTAGCTTATTCTTGGTCTTTGCTTCCGCACGATTTTTCCAGCAAACCGCGTGTTGGAGATCTCGTAACTCTTGAGCTTTTTTTTGAAGGGGTCCTGGTTTGTATTTGTATTGTGTTGTATTGTATTTGTAGAAATCATTTTCAGCTGATCCGGAGGTCGCCAAGTATCCGGATGCTCCGTTAGAGATTGGGCTATTTTTTGTACTGGGCCCCCAACCTGGCCGATTCTGGCACGGGTTGCTTAACACCTTAATCCGGTCCAGCGATTTTCGATATCTCATATCCTATTTGAATTTAGGAGACCTATTACTCATAAAAGTTTGACGGATAAAAAGTGGGACTCCCTGTATTAACGAAATCGTGGTTAGTACTGCTTAGTAGCTCTGACATTTTTGCTATTCCTTGAATAATTCTGATAATTCTGGCCCAATTTTTTATAAATTTTCGTCAAATACGAGTATGTGCTACGAGAATATTAATAGATTTTGAGTAGTAAGAAAGAGTCCTCGACTTTTAAGGAAAAATTTACTGGATTTTGTCAAAGTTTTTTTTCAATAACTTAAATAGTCATCGGTGAATTTTTCCCAAAATCGAATGGCCGTGATTCGGCACGAACGCCATATAAGATTGCACTTGCAGTTGTCAAAAAAAATCAGAAACTAGACTATTAGTGACTGGGAAAATGTAGTATTGTCAGACGAGACCAAAATCAATCGCCTGGGTTCCGACGGCAGAGAATAGGTTTGAAAAAAGCCAAAGTAGTATCTATAAAAACGTTTGGCAAAAAAAACCGTAAAGTTCGGGAGCGCTGATATTATAATATGGGGATGCATGAACTCTTGTGGGGTGGAGTGCATACTAAAGAAGAGGATCGATTGACAGCACAATCCTACGTTCAAATATTAGTCTTGTCTCATCGCTGAGAAAATGGGGAAAAGGATTTTCGGAAATTTCCTTTCAATAAGGCAATGATCCGAAACATACAGCAAGACTTGTGATTGGTTTCAAAACAAAGGGATAAATGTTATAGACTGGCTACCCCAATTAATATCTTTCGGTGATCCTTAAATGCACGGTTTCATCTTGGGATCATTCTGCCAGATCTATGGATGTAGTATGGCATACAATATGGTCCTTTCAAAGAAAAAGTATTTTCTGATGCCATGTCGCGCGAAAACGTACGATAGTTGTTTTCTCGTATTATATTGTGGTACCTCGTGTTATCTCGTGTGTTCTGAGTAAGTGTAATTAGAAGTGATTTCATGTTGCCAATAATATTTTTTGTTCAGTTATAGGTTTGTAAAAAGTTAATATGAAAAATAGAACGGCAAACTATGAGTGATAATGAGATTGAGAGGGAGCCAGAAATTGAAGAAAGTGGCTACGATTGTTCAAGCGAGATTTGGACTTTGATGATAATTGTCTTCCAAATGATGACCCTAACACAGACACCGACTCGGAACCAAAGGATTTCGATGCAGTTAATGCGGAAGTTCCAGAAAGTGATGAGGAAGAAATTCAAGAAAAAATTGAGTAAGTGCCAGCTGCAAGTGAACCAAGATAACATCGTTCGCTGGACGGAGTTTTCTTCTCGACAAAAAAACCTTTCCCTTTACCGATAGATCCGATTTCCCCATAGAAATCCCTTCAACTATATATAAGCATCCTGGAAGCTTTTGTTGTTTTTGTGCAAGTGGAAGTTATACAGCCTATAGTTGAAGGAACAAATACGTACGTAGAGCAGCAAATAAATCGCGTTTGTATAAGTCGCGAATCGAGAAAAAAGAATTGGTTTCCGACAAACGGTCGAGAGATAAAAAAATTCCTCGGACTTTTGTTATGAATGGGCCTTGTAAAGGTGGGATTTTTGGAAGATTATTGGTCGAAAAAAATATCTATAGCGTAATTTGTAAGTAATTTGTTTAATTGATGCAAACCATAGTTGTTCAATATCAGGCTTAGGACATATTGAGCTTTTTTTTTATAATTTGCGCGCGCTCAAGGGATTTAGGTACCCTTAAAATGCTGGGACACAGCGCGGGCGAAGGAAAATCAGGGAGGATAGAAAGAGAGGTACCGGCGAACGTTGGTTCTAAATGTTTGAAGGTTATAATTGAGCTGGTCGTTTTGTAATGTCGGTGTGCCAAATAAACTAAGCAGTCGGTTATGTATCTGCCATTAGCATTAGACATTAATAATTACATAGTTTATTAAAACAGGATTAAGGACAAAAATGAATAACAAATGTACGAGTATGTATTATATTATTGGCGATTATATGTATTGGAAGCGGTTTTCCAGTGGAAACTATAGTGTGACTCAATTTTAAAAAAATCCATGTCCGAGAGAAAAAATTGCTTTGTTGAAGTCTTTAGCGGCAGATATCTTCTATCAACTTCCTTATATTAACAGGCTTCAGTTTAATTACGTTACACTAATTTTCATCGCGAAGATCTAAAGTAATTGTCATTTGAGTATGACAAAGCAAGGGCTTGGGGACGATTCACTTAAGTTTACACTGCAAATCCAAGCCCTTCTTCTGTGTATTTTGTTGCTTACATTTAATAATTGATAGATATTGTGCAGGATCTGCTAAAAGAAATATGCCGAATAGAAAAAGTAATTGTACATATAGGCGATCTGCTGTAAAAGCAAAAAATCAACATTTAGCATCGCAGCAAGGATCTCGACAAGAACGGGATCAACGACTTTCTCAAAAGAGGGAACGCCTACGTCCCATTCAAGCTTTAGAAATTCCATTAGAGAGATCTACTCGCTTTTCCGCATGTATCAACTGCAGTAAGGGAAACGAGGTTATGTTAAATGCGGCAATATGCAACTACAAGTAGCGCGGCCCAAACATCTTTTATTAGGCAAGATTGACCCCGGAAACTGAATCATCAGGATCAGGAAACGGTTCCTTCACAATATCCAATGCGGCTCGTGCTGTGCGGTTACACCGTCTCAGTTCAGTTCGGTTTATATGCATTTTGTTGAAACCACATGTTCACCAAGCCCCGCTTATCCAATTCCGGCAGTAAGAAGTCGTTTATCATGGCCCTATAGCGTTCGTCGTATTGCCGATGGCGTTCTCAAAAAAATACGGTTCAATCACTCCTCCCACGTGAACGCCGCACCACACAGTGGCTTTGAGTAGATGTAATGGCTCTTCGTGCATCATACGTGCATTTTCAGTGGCCCAGAAATGAAGATTTTGCTTATTGAGGTAACTGCCTCGTCGTTCATGATGATTTTCTCTTCGTTTCTGAGATTGAGGATGGCTTTACAGTAATTAACACGCGACAGACGGTCAGGAGGCATTAACTGATGCAGTGTTTGCACTTTGTACGGGAAGATGTGTAAGTCTTTCACTAAAATTCGCTGAAGGGTCCGTCTGGTGATGTCCAATTTCGTGGCCCGCCGTCTGGTTGATGTTTCTTTGTTCTCAGCGACATCGGTAGCCACAGACGCGATATTCTTGGCCGAACGACCAGTCCGGTGGTGGCCACGCCCTGCATGGTCTCCTGTGTTTCCACCCTGTTCGAGTCGAGTAGCAAAGTGCCGGAATGTCTGCCCAATTGGCGCGACACGATTAGGAAATCGACGTCGAAATTCACGCTGCGCTAACACCACCGACCGATTTTTTGCCAAAAACATCGACACAATTATTTCACGCTTTTGCGAAGTATAGCAAATCTTTACTTTTCTTCGATCTTTTTGTTGTCACGTAACCCTGGGTAACTGTTCTGTAAATTACGGTCCAAAATTGAAACATAACTATATCGGTTTTAACTAAAATATTGCTTTTTTGTCCATCCATGTATCTGAAAATCATTAATCACCCAACTTGAGCTGACTGTGCTGACAAAAACATGTACTATGCCATTTTGGCAAGTAACTTTAAAACATGGCGTATTTAGTTTGGATTCCAAAATGGTATGACACTTGCTAGACTAACGCTTAATTGAGGGCAAAAAAAATATTTTGTTTAAGAAACCCGATTCATAGTTAATTATTTTTAATAAGTTAAAATCAGTACCAAGTGTGAGCGAGACAGACAGTGACGCTGTGATTGAGGCGAATAAACACGCCATTTCGAGTGTGAGTGAAACAGATAGAGATGCCACCCTTGTGATTTCATTTAATTTTTTTCCTGTCACAGAGCACACAGAACCCTACGTTCTCTTGGTGTATACTCTCAGGATCGCCATCTACCGATCTTTTATCTTACAACAGATGTTCAAACTATTTGCCTTCAGCGGCAATGCAGGCTCTGCATCTTCTTACAAATGATCTGGTAATAAGACGGGAGTATCTTCTGGAGTTGATGTCTTCAACGGCTTCTGCAATTTTTTGTCGCAGCTCGTTTAAATTTTCTATCGGCTTAGAATAAACTTTTTCTTTTACTGCTACCCAGTAGAAAAAATCGAGTGGATTTAAATCAGGTGAACGGGCTGGTCACGAAATTATAGCAGACCACCCTGTCCACCTGTTGGAGTATTTCCGATCGAGGAACTCTCGCATTGTGCGGGCATAATGCGCTGGGCAGCCATCTTGTTGATACCACATGCATGCATAAATATTTAGTACCACTTCTTCCAATAAATTTGGTAAGTGGTTCTCCAAAAAAATCTAGATAAACCTCGGCATTCAAATTCTGCAGCAGCTCGAATGGGCCAATAATTCTACCATTCAAAATTCCCGTCCACATGTTTACTTTAAAACGGTACTGTGATTTATCTTCCCGCATCAAATGTGGATTTCCTACGTCACTCGTGCAAATTGTGGTGGTTCATGTAACCGTCCCTTTGAAAAGTTGATTTGTCCGACCATAGAAGTTTTTCGAAGAATCTCGGATCTTCTCTAAACCTCTGCAACATCGTTTGACAAAATTGCACTCTGTCTGGATAATCTCGGGGTAGCAGACTATGGACTCGGTGTACATGGTACGGGTATCTCTCATGATAAAGTCTGGCTGCAGCACTAGCATTACACCTGCGTTCCTCATAAATAAGATGCATGTTAGCATATTCCTGAGCAGTGTATCAAGATGGCATGATGGCGTTCCCACTACACAATCACGGAATCAACGATCAACACTAGTCCAGATGAAATCCAGGTTCGACAGAAACGGTCAGATAGCAAATCAAAGTCGCAATGCAATGAAGTCAAATAAAGAAAGCCAAAGTTGTAAGCTCGAAATCAACACGAATACAGAATAATGCGCTATAAGCGAAGGAGCGTAACGTACCCACTGCACGATGTGCCTATGCGTCACTGCTTGATAAGGGTGGCATCTCTATCTGTTTCACTCAAACTAGTCGGAATGGCATGTTTATCCGTCTCAATCACGCCGTCATTTTAACTTATTAAAAAGAATTAACTATGAATTGGGTTTCTTTAACAAAATATTTTGTTTTTCCTCAATTAAACGTTAGTCTAGTAAGTGTCACACCATTTTGGAATCCAGGCTAAATACGCCATCTTTTAAAGTTACTTGCCAAAATGGCACAGTACATTTTTTTGTCAGTACAGTCAGTTAAAGTTAGGTGATTAAGTAAAGATTTGCGGTCACAGTACTTGAAAGATCGTCACAGGGTGTCAGATTCCTCGATTTTTTCGAGTGCCAATAATTTTAAGAATGCATGACTTAGATTTTTTTTTTAATCACCCGTTTCCGTCTTGACGTTGATTTTTGGGACACCCTGTATAATACACCTACGCGCTGCCTTGCTTGCCGATTAAAATGTTTCAAATATTGGTAAGCTGTACATTTTGCCTTTTACCGTCATCTGTATTCCGCGATATATGCACGAGAAGACACAGGATGCAATGACATACGTTAGGGCTTATTGGCGCCCTGACCTCTTTATAACAATGACAAGCAACATCAAATGGCCGGACATAACAAATAATTTCCTTCCGGGTAACAAGAGTTATGATCGCCATGATATCATTGCGAGTGTTTTCCGTGCAAAAGTAAAGAATCTTATGAACCTTATAACCAACGAAAAGATTTTTGGAAAAAGTATATGTTGTATGTACAGCATTGAGTAGTAAAAGAGAGATCTGAACCATGTACATTTGCTACTCTGGCTTTCATAAAAAAAATCGCAGTAAGAACATTGATTCCGTTATATATGCTGGAATTCCCAATCCACAAAAAAATAAAGAATTACTCGATATCGTAATAAGAATTATGATCCATGGTCCATGTGGGCCTCTCAATACAGCGTAACCATGTATGAGTGCAAATGTTTGTCCCAAAAGATATCCAAGACCTTTGCTTGACTTGACAATTACTGGAGATTATGTATATAGGCGACATGCTTCATCAAACGGTGGGAGAACTGCTACAATAAACACAGGTAAGCAAGATACGAGTATAATTATAGACAATCCAAGGGTTGCACCATACAATACGGTTTTGCTTCGCACTTTCAATGCCCATATCAATGTTGAGCTATGCAGCTTAGTTAAATTTATTAAATATGTTTGAAAGTATGTCAATAAAGGAAATGACCAAGCAATATTTTCTCTGCAAAATCTACAAGATGAGATAAAGGTGTATCAAAATAGGCAATATATCAGCACTTCGAAGGCTGTTTGGAGAATATTATCATCCTGTAGTATTAATGACCACTCGCCTTCTGTTGTTCACCTTGCAATACATCTTGAAAATGGCCAAATGGTATTCTTTAATGCAGAAAATGTTAAAAATACTCTCGTGTAGCAAGTTTAACAGTTTTTTTTTAAACTCTGGAGAGAAGATAATTTTGCGCGAACTCTTTTTTCTAATGATATACTCACGTATTACGTCTCGAGCCAAGTAAGTTCCAAAGACGAAAACAAAGTGAACATTTAAGTGGTTATCCACTTATGGTGGTGTAAACCAGAGTTGCTGCGCAAGTTACGAGCAAAAGGGATGCAGTTTTAAACCCAGTTAGCCAGTGGATACAAGATGATGGACGTCCTGATTTGGATACGCATATTGGGCTCAGTTTCCAGCCCATGTGGGTGGCCGTGGCTCAAGTGGTAGTGTATTGGCTTCCCAATCGGACGGTTCGGGGTTCAATACCAGCCGCGACCGAAAGACTTTTCTTCAGGCAACTAAAATCTCGTGAGATCAATGGTTGTCTAAATACAACATCAAGTCAATTTACACTAATAATTTAGTCTCCCCGTTAAATGTTGGATGCCACCCATGGAGCAAAATAGCCACTGAGCTCAAAAATCTTTCTTCCTCTTTCTGTCCCATTTTCCGAAAAACTTAACACACATGCTTTGGCATCATAAGTGTAGTCATATCCACTTGAGTTTAAGTTTTTTTAAAAAAAAAAAAAAAAAAAGCTACATTTCTCAAAAGTCAATTATTGTGCAAAAGATGGGTGCCCACTTCAGCTTGATTACATGCTGCAAATTGTTCCAAAGGCAAACCAGCAAAGTAATTAACGTGTTACACGTTACTTCATTTTATGGGCATTTTGGTTCTAACAAAACTTTAAGAAAGATAAGGACACATTTTTATTGCATCGGAATCAGAGAAGATGTGAAGCAGTTCTGCTCTGCGTGTGATATTTGTGCGTCCAAAAGTAGGCCAAAGCGCGAAACCAAATGAAAGCTTTAATTGTACTTTTCTGGGTAGCAATTCCAACGCGTTGCAGTGGACACCTTAAAACCTATGCTCTTAACCAATCGGGGAAATAAATATGCCCTGCTACTTATTCATGAACTATTTTACCAAATGGGTTGAAGTTTTCCCCATTCCAGATTAGACTGCGCAAGGGATTTTGTAAAGGAAGTGTTTTGCCGTTTTGGGATTCCTTTGAGTTACATCAGAGTCGGAATTTCGAGGCCGACGGATTCCAAGACGTAATGGAGATTTTGAAGATCAACATAATAAGGACTACACCATTGCATTCACAATCCGATGGACCCATGGAGCGAATGAATGAGACGGTAATGCACTACCTTTCTGCAATAATTGGGATGACCGTTTGCATTTCTTTGCTGTGGCATGCCGTGCTGCTCAGCAGGAGTCTATTAAACAGTCACAATTGCTATGCTTGTTGGTAGAGAAATGCGGCTTCCTGAGCTGGCAGGAATGGAAATGCATCGAACTTCTAACCGTATGAAAAAAGAGATATATGTTAATACAGGGTGTTCCAGTATAGGTTTTCGTCCTGATAGCTGAAGATTCCTGAACTTATGGCAAACAAAAAATTGTATTGCAGGGGGGGGAGGTCTATTTTCACCCCCTCTCCAAGTTATAGGCCGTTAAAGTGAGGAACCTCTGATTCCGAGGTAAAAGTTCTTAAAAGGCCGTATCTTTCTAACGGATTCAGCTTAAGAAACCGTCATGCACATATTTTAAAGAGAATTTTAGTGTGCATAAAATACTAAAATTTCGTCGAGTTCGATGAACGCCAGCGAAAATTGTGGCATTTTAAAACTAACATTTTGAAAAATCGTTGGACCAATTTCATCAGAAAATTGCGTTTATCTCGAAATTATCAACTTTAAGGTTAACTTTTTTTATCAAAACTTTTGTCTTCTCTTCATTATCTACGATTTTATGTATAGCTTTTCTACCTACGAATAACGGAAGTTTTAGCAAATCACTATTTTATTCAGGCAAATGGGTCACAAACTGAATTTAATATCCCTTTAAATAGTTTTTGTGGTCCTAAAAAGGACCGTTGAGCTTTAAGATTTTCGAAATATTGCCCGTGCCTTTGGATGCACGTTCTAGCGCATTTGATGATTTCAGACTGCAAATTAATGTTTGGTAAAATGCCTTTTAGCTTCTTTGCCACTGTATTTATTCTCCCTTGGAGCTCTTCCCGACCTGAAATCTCAGTCAAATAAACCCTTTCTTTTATGGCTCCCCAGAAAAAAAAATCCATTGGCGTTAGGTCTGGAGATCTAGGTGGCCAAGGAAAAGGACCAAATCGGCCAATCCACCGTCCATTAAATTTTTGATTTAAAAACGAAGTTACATTATTGCTACAATGGCAAGGAGTTCCATCGTGTTGGAAAACCATTCTTTGCCTCTGAGCAAGAGGAACATTTTCCAGGAGTTCCGGCAACTAGTCTCTCAAAAATTCTCAATACAATAGAATATTGAATTTAGGACATGTGGAAGTGTGAATGGCCCGATTAAAGTACTACCCAATATGCCGGCCCAGACATTCACGCTAAACCTTCTGTGAAATGGTATACAGTGAAGAAAAACATTTGCATTTCAACTGAATCTTTACCTTTGAGAAGATGGTGTTCGTGTTAAATAAGGATTAGACACAGCCCAATATTGGGAATTTCGTTGGTTGGTAATGCCCATTCTCGTAAATTTTTTGAAAAAAACTGCTCATTCTCATCTCGTTGATGCAGCAGCCATTGGAAAAATGCAATTCTTTTTTGGAAGTCCCTTGGCAAAAGTTCTTGTACGGGCGTATAATGAAAGGGGTAAACGCGGTTGGCTTGAAGAACTCTATGGATTGTAGTTCTTGGAGTTGACAACTGTGCTGCAAGCCTTCTGGTGCTAATAGATGGCTGCATTCTTAGAGAATTTAAAATTCTTTCTTCCTCTTCTGCTGCTGCTATGTTAGACACTCTTTCTCTTCTTAACTCACATACTGAACCGACGGTTGAAAGGCGGTGAAAAGCACTGATAAAAGTTACCCTAGAAGGGATCCTCCGTCTAGGATATCGCCGTTGGTACTCTAATCTAGCTAATCCTGCATCCCCATTACGGAAACCATAAACGAAAATTATGTCGGCGTATTCGCGAATCGAAAACATTTTTTCTTAAATATTTGCTTAACACTTTACTCGTTCACTCTTAATCAGCAAATAAAATAACATCGGCACATTTCAAAAGTTGACACCGAATTAAACAAAAACATTCCACAAAATAGCGGAAAATTTACAGTTGGCCTAATTCTCCAACTTTGTTTTACTTCTTTTTATTTGAACACACTATTTATTTTGTGACCCATTTGCCTGAATAAAATAGTGATTTACAATAACTTCCTTTATTCGTAGGTAAATCGAATCGTAAATAATGAAGAGAAGACAAAAGTTTTGATAAAAAAATCTAACTTAAAAGTTGGAAATTTCGAGATATACGCATTTTTCTGATGAAATTGGTCCAACGATTTTTCAAAATGTGAGTTTTAAAATGCCATAATTTTGGCTACCGTTCATCAAACTCGACGAAATATTAGTATTTTATGCACACTGAAATTCTCTTTGAAAGATGTGCACGATGGTTTCTTAAGCTGAATCAGTTAGAAAACTACGGCCTTTTAAGAAGTTTTACCTCGAAATCAGAGGTTCCCCACTTTAACGGACTATAACTTGGAGCTATCAGGACGAAATCCTAAACTGGGGCACATTGTATATCTTCAGTATTTCATTACAATATAGAATCTCTCAAAATCCCCTGATTAATTGTACGCTAAACCTGTTATGGTAAGTGTACAGTGGGCTATCATCCGTAGTAAAACTTCCTCACAGTGCAGATCAACATCCGATGCGATGTTGTCCTTTTTTTCGTTTTGCAGTATTGGCAACAGCAAATCTGTCCTAATCAGAGACAATAAGTTTTTACGTGTCTTAATATATATACTCGTACAATAGATAACATCGTCCTCAACCTCCAACCTTGAAGGCCGGATGCCTTTGGGTTACCACTTGCGCAAAAAAAGCTGGATATTCTAAAGCCAGTAATTTCTGGGGATATGTCATCATCTTCATTTCAGCTCCATTAATCTGTGTTGGTTTTTTTTTTGTTTTATTTTACTATTCGAAATGAAAAAGCACAGATCCGATATTAACATTTTTAAGTTAGTTTTTATTTTTTATTCCTGAAATTTCCGATTTTTTTCTTCTTGATGCTCCGTGCACGGACTATTTACGACTGATACGAGTACATCATCATGTTCACATTTTCCTGCCGCTAGCTTTCTCCATCCATTCCCTTTTGTCTGTTTTTCCGAATGTTGCATTGCCAATAGTTTTATTTGTGTTTTTAATATTTTGTTTGTTTTTATTCCTACGTTAACAGTCTGAATTCGTTAAAATAGCCCATGGAACCTTGCCACGTAAAATTTTGTGTGCTTCAGTTGTTTACAATCATGGAATCGGGCCACTTTAAAAATCTTGTTAAAGTTGACCTTCACAAGTGCAATAATAAAAAGGGCGGGAGCTTTCGGCAGCTTGGAATCACTCGTAATTTTGTATATCGTAGGCAGGCAACCACAGTTCGTGTAAGTGGTTATCGGAAGATGTCACTGATTGGGTATCCTTAGTGGAAAAACTAAAGTCATCCAGATGAGTTTAAAAAACGGAAAGATTCCCTAACGCTTTTCTTTGCTAACTGTTGTACCTCACCAAAAGTACCTCACCAAAAGGATTTTGATCTCATACCAGCTGCATGGTCGCTGCGAGCACCAAACAAGCGCATAAAAAGAGTATTATTATTTCTTATAGTTGCTATCATGTATGGCATAACCTGCCTGACTACAGGTTCTCCTATTATCCAGAGGCCTTTAGGAATAGCTACGAGTAAGATTCTATCGATGTCAATTATAGAAGTTTAGTTGTATTAGATATTCGAATGTTAGATCTTTCTAGTTAGCCTAGGCCACTTGAAATTGGCCAACTTAAAGGAGAACTGATAAATTTTGATGTTTAACACTACCAACGGAATACTGACTGCTTCTGTTAGAGACTCCCAATTTATCAGCTGGTCCGTTCTCTCATTCTTTTCAAAGGTATTGTGCTCTTAAACTCAGGTGATTGTAACTGATGCAGAAAAGGTTAAGTTCTGACTGACATAGATCTTGTTGTTTGAATTATATAGTAGCTGAATTAATTACTTCAATTAAAGCCTGGCTATCACATTTAGAATGTATATGGGTTTCTAAATATGCGGCAGGCCTCCCGAAACTTAAAGTGACCCATGTGGTAGACACTAGCAAAACCCAGTGAGCGAAGAAACTTTGGCATCTGCAGTTTATCCAAAAATATGATCGCACTGACTCCGCAGTCTATTTAAAATCCATTCGTGTGACTCCTATGGTGTAGTCTCTGATCACTTCTTCGTTTATAAATTCCTCTCTAGTTAGAAATTAAATATCATAATCAATCGGATACGTTACCAAATTACTTTGTGGCGAATCCAGAACGTAACTGCGTAGCTGTATACTTATGGTATAGCTGACTAGCCCAGTATCCAAATTCTCTAAGCCAGACTGCACTTCAGATGCAAGAACAAGATTTCATTGCACTGGTAGGTCTTCCACAAGCTCTCCTTTGGAACACCTTCAAATGATTGATATTATATTCCTTGTTTAGGTGAGATGAACAGTAGCTGTGCATTGCCATACTATAATTTTTGACTTAAGTCCGCATTTTTCCCTGAAAGTTTTATTCCAGGCCTGAAATGAAGACCTGGCTTTCTTAGCACTCTCTTCAGTGTTTAACTCTCATTTAAGCTTTGAGTCAAGTATTGTGTGTAAATAATTAGTTCTGGCACATTGTGAGAATGGTTGACATCTCAATTTGGGTGATGTAGGTAACCACAGCACTAGGTCCAGGAGTGAATTATTGCCAGAGCTTTCTTCATATCAGCACGTCATCAGCGTACGCAGCTACTTTGAACTTTTCTAACCGCATCAACATTTTGTTCATAACTATCAACCACAAAAGAGGTGAGGTCACCCTCCCTGGAGAAGTTCCTCTGTTTATGGATTTGGTTTCCCTGACATTTGTTATGAAGCATGAATGATGGATCGCTCTACAGCTTATTTGATGAACTCCAATACGAACTTAGTGGAATGCAATACTTTTTCCGTGGACTATATGATAATATCGTCTCCTGTCAAGAGGTGAGTAGCCCAGATCAGTATAGCTTTCCAGAATTTGCATTTTATTTTGGGTATCCTGTTAAATTCTTTTTTTATTCATTTTAAGCTTTTGAATTTTGTTCTTGGCCGTGCCAATACACTAAGAAAATACACTGATACGACAGGCCATACAGGTGCTTCTAAAGAATCTCGTTTGCGACTGGTTTAATCTAACATACAGTCTTCCATTTTTTGATACAATTTATTGCATTAAATGCATTCACACCACCTTTTAAGTCAAATACCTGAATCTGATGGTCAGCAGACCGTAACAATATAATTATTAAGGACTTAAGGTCCATTGTCTTATCTCTGGCATACACCACAGCTGTAATAGTTTGAAATGGTTGGCACTCAAGCATAGTATTAGAATTCGAACCTTTGCCAGCATTCGGTTTGGTACTATGAGGAGTTCGATACCTGCAACAGTCAGGAAAGACTATTTCTTCCACTCAAATGGAAGATTGAAACCACGTCAGCATGAGCATTACCAAGAGCAGGTCTAGGTATACAAAAACAATGATGAACTTGTTATTATATGCGTTAAAACCACGAGAATTATTTTACTTTCGGTGATGCCAAATTTAGATGCATTCAAAATTCATCTACGAAAAGTGGGCATAGTTTACACACAAGTCGTCTGTGTTGTTCGTTCGGTGTTGCTATTATCACAACACGAACTAAGCCGGGCCTGGCCGGGATGCGTCTGTATAACACGTCCAATGATCCACTGACACGGAGGTTTGTTCTCATCTTTTATAATTACCACGTCGTCTATGCTGATGTTTTGGCATTTCACAGTCCATTTGGAACGTTTACGAAGTTGACTTAAGTAGTCCTGGGACCATCGCCTCCAAAACTCCTGAACTAAACGTTGCAAATACTGCCATCGATTTAACGTTTTAACCTTTGCCTCTAATACATTGGAGTCGGGAACTGTTGAAAGTGGTCGCATGATAAGAAAGTGCGCTGGCGTAAGTGGGTCTGTGTCTCCCTCAAAGTGGACACACAATGATCTTGAATTAGCGCAGGCTTCGACCTGACATAGAACTGTGGAGAAGTCTTCATAGGTGACTGATGTGTTACCTAGCACTCTACGCAGATGATACTTTACGGTCTTGACGCCAGCCTCCCAGATTCCCCCAAAGTGAGGTGCATGTGGAGGCAAGAAACGCCAGTTTATGCCTTCAGTTGTCAATATATTCGATACCTCTTCTTGAAAGCCTGAAGAATATAGCAAGCTTGACCATTTGTGTAGTTGTTGATTAGCACCAACGAAATTTGTGCCATTGTCACTGAACAGTGTGTGGCGCTTACCCTTCCGCGATTCAAACTGACGAAGAGACGCAATAAACGCCGCAGAGGAAAGCTCCGTCACCAACTCGAGATGTAGCTTTGGTTGACAAACCAATGTATAAAGCGATGCAGGCCTTGTACTCGTATTACTTCGCTCCACGGCCCTTCCAAGAACGTACTGTGACTGGACCCGCGAAATCTACACCTGTATTTTGAAATGCCATCCCAGGTTGCAGACGGTGCTTTGGAAGATGTGCCATTTGTTGCTTGAAAGGGATTGCAAGTTGGGCACTGGTATATGCATACTTTGATTAAATGATGAACATCTATAATGAAATAAGTAAGCGACAATAAATAAGTCATCTGTAGGATACTAGCATGCACATTTTTTAAACGGCAATCACGAACAATAAGTTTGGATAAACGGTGATCTTTATGCAAGATTAATGAATGCTTTTGCTCGAACGGAATGTTTGCGTTATCGAGCCTGCCTCCAACGGTAAAACAGAAAATTGAATTTGTGCGTCGCGTAAAAATGTTGGGCCGTTAAATAAGTTAAGATTTTATTGGACGCGGGAAAGCTACTTATAATTTGCGACAACCGATTGTCTATGAACGCGTTTCTTTGTCGATGATATCCCTGAATTCAATGCAATACTATGGAGGAATCGGTATATGAGAAGCAACTTACGTTGTGCATAGAAAGAGCATCTTTTACTTTGCTTTAGTAGTAAAGAGCCGCTTAACTCGTCTCACGGTATTGTGAGAGTAGGCTTTGCCGGTGCGACGCGGGTTTTAGCACATATTAATGACGTTCGTATTTTGTTATTTTTAACTGCGAGAGAGTATACTACAGCAGCGTAAGCTGACTCTGACGCGTCAGAAAACACGTGCAACTCTAATAAATCGTCTTTTTCGAACTGTAGCCACCTTGGCATACTAAGCGCACTGAAACCGTCAATCTCGGATCTGAAATCGGACCACTAGTCAAACAATTCACTAGAAATATGTGTATCCCAATCAATGCCTTTCAGCCACACCCGTTTTATGAAAATTTTCATTTTTACGACAGCTGGCGCGATCCAGCCTTAGGGGTCAAAAATACGGGCTATATCTGATAGGACTTGTCTTTTGGTAATGTATATGTCAAGAGAGGGTATTGAAGAACTGAATTTAAAGCAGTCATTTTTAGTGACCTATAATAGACCAAGGGTATTAACACCAATTTCACCGATAGGCAGCTCTGTTGCGGCCTCTCTATTTTCCAGTTGAAGCGTATTCAAAAAGGCCGATGAATTAGATGACCACTTACATAAGTCGATACCCGCGTAACGACGAGTAACACACTTTATTTTTGACATTAATTGCTTCTTCGTCACTATGAAACCACTCATATAATCGTCAACGTAAAAATCGTTAATAATACTATCAGACGCGCGAGGATACTTTGTTGAATTGTCTATTCCGATTTGTTTAAGAACCTGTGTAGCCAGAAACGAAGCCGAAGCTGTACCGTAAGTTACAGTGTTAAACCTAGAATCACGAAGCCTTTCACTAGGATGATTTCACCAAACAATTCTCTGATGGTCTAAATCAGACTGTTGGACGAAAACACAGCGATACATTTATATCTGCTTTTACTGCAGCTTTATATTTTCCGAATCGTATCAAATTATGTTGAATCGTCGGTCCTACTAACAAAACATCATTAAGAGCAACAACAACGATTTACACGAACCATCGAACACAACTTTTAACCTTGTTGTTGTGATGGAAGGTTTAATTACCGCGTGGTGGGGCAAGTAAAATGACGAATTATTAAGTTCATTTCGCGGCACTATCGACATATGACCCAGCTCCTCGTATGCATGCATAAAATCTAAGTATTCGCGCTTAAGATCGGGGATAGTACGGAACAGTTTTTCCACAGCATGATGCCTTTTTAATGCCGAGTTTCGTGACTGTCCAAGCTGCACTTGTTGACTCGCAAATGGTAAACTCACTACATACCTACCATCCGACCGAACGTAGTGTGTAGAAACAAAATGTTTTTCAATGTTATTGTCTTCTTCGGGAATTCGCTTAACGTCTTGAAATTTTTCAAGCTCACAAAAGAGTTTGAAGAGCACGTCGAGATCGAGGGACGTATGAAGTATTTTTAATTCACAATGTTGACTGGCTTGAACATTACCCATCCAAATATCGTATTTTTTCGTCGCGGAGAACATCAAAGAATACTCGTATATCAGCGCCAACCAAAATATCGATTTTGCTTGGGCTGCAGTACGATTGATCAGCAAGTTCGAGGTTGTCAAAGAAGGAAAGACTCTCTTTCGAAATTTCCATATTCGGCAGATCACTTGTAATCGAAGAAAGAATGTAAGCTTTTGTACAAAGCGACTAAATCCTGTGCTGACGATGGGCACATAAAAAGATTAACTAACCCTCTTGTGCCTTGAAAATGGAGTTGTTCGCCAATACCTGCAATAGGCAACCTGGCATTCGATCTTCTTAAATTAAGCCGTTGTACGCATGCTTCGGTAATTATTGTGGATTGTGATCCCGAATCTAGCAGTGCCCGGCACTGTTGCAGTTGATCATTTGAGTCTCTAATAAATAACGTTATCGTGGGCAGCAAAGTTACAACCTCGAATGGTTAATGCTCTACTGAATTCACTAAGAGATTTTTAGAACTGTCTTTTGATGTACTTGGTTGAACGTCGGAATACCCGTCGGAATACAGCGTGTTGTGCTTGCAACCACAGATTCTACACGACGAGAACTTACACTCTGACGGAAGACAGTTAATACAAGCTCGATTTAATTTTACGAATTCTATACGCGACGGTATGGGAAGACATCTAAATTGATTGCATTGATACAAAAAATGTTTTTCTCTGCACTTGAAACAGTCAGGCGAAATAGAATTAAAAGCACTGTAAACGTAGCTGGTCACAAAAGACGTAAAATGGGCTTTGGCATGCACGAACTGTGTGTGCTAACTCTACTGCTTCTAATTCACTGATGCGCTCTTAAAGGAATGAAATTAGGTCAACATACCACCTTGATCAAAAAGTTCCCGCACCACACCACCGTGTGGCGCTTCCATTATTCAGATGTGAGTTCTGTTTTTTTTGTTAAGTTGTTGATATTCCCTCTAAATCTTAGCGTCATAACTTGACATTTGCAATAGTTACATAGCCAAGAGTACATCGATCTCTGTGTGTGTATGGCGATTTTTTACAATTTTAGAAATGGATTTAAACTTGCAACAACGAACTTGTACGAGTATTACATTTTGCGTAAAAAACGGATTTAATGGTGGGCGAACGTTGGAAATGTTGGAAAAGTGTTTCGGCAACGATTCTCTAAAGAAAACGGTCGTTTACCAGTGGCACGAGCGGTTCAAAAGTGGTCGTGAGTCAATCGAAGATGATGAACGCAGGGGCAGACCATCGACATCGAAAACCGACGAAGACATTGATCAAGTACAAGAAATGTTGGTCAATAACCGCAAATTAACCATCAGATAGCGGAAGACTGGAACATTGCCTATGGATCCGTCCAAGACATTTTGGTTAATGATTTGGGTTTCCGTCGTGTAGCAGCAAAGTTAGTGCCAAAAGACCTCAATTTCATGCAAAAAAGAGACCGTGTTGACGTCGCAAAAGAGATGATTTGCGAGGCTGAATCCAATCCCACATTACTGGAGACGAGACGTGGGTTTATGAGTACGACATACAATCCAGATATCAGGCAAATGAATGGCGTTCACCAAATGAGCCGAGACCAAAAAAAAACACGTCCTTTTCAGTCAAAAAAGATGGCAATGCTCACGGTTTACATGGATTACAACGTTGTCACGGTATTTTTGACGAAAAATGCAACAAATACCATCCAACAGCCACTGAATTCACCTGATTTAGCTCCCTGTGATTTCTTTCTGTTCAATCGAGTTAAAAAACAGAAACCACTACGGGGAACGCGTTTCAGCAGCCGGGAGGAAGTAATGGAAAAATCGCAGGAAGGACTGATGGCCATACCGAAGATCGAATATAAAAAACTGCTTCGAGGATTGGATCAAGCGCTGACACAACTGTGTTGCAGTGGATGGGGATTACTTTAAAGGGGACTATATAGATTTAAATGAATAAACTTGTATTTCCAATTTTCGGAACTTTTTAATCGAGGTGGTATGATGGCCGAGCATTATTTTTATTTTGTCGCGTCCACAGTACTTTGCTCTCTGCATCAATTTTTTTGTCAAATGTCCCACGATTCGATTTGGAGTTTTAAAGCCCGGACCGTGTTAATGTTTTCGTTGGTGGTGTTAAACAATTATTTCATGTCAAAGAGCGACGAATTTCTTAGCGGTTGTTGATCGAATATGTTATCTACAATAAATGCGCGACTACTATTTTTGACTCATTTTTATCGTAATGTTCTTTAAGAATTTTCCACGCTTCCGCAAAATTTTCATTACTTCGCGACATGTGTTTTATTAGGTATGCCGCTTCTCTCCTTAACCGTATTTGTAGGTATTCCATTTTTTCAATGTCGGCAATTGTACTTTTGTTAACAACTAACGCAGAGAATAAATCTCTAAACCGAATCCACTCATCGTATTTACGGCAGAATCCGGGCAATTTTATTTCAGGTAGTCTTGGCGATTCGAATTTATTAATATTAATGGATTTACGCGATGCATTACGAGGGCATTGAGTGAAGTTTGACTTTCAGTTAACGCATTTAGAGTGGAACTAACACTTTAAGAATTCTCGAAGGGATTGGACTTCATATAATATTGTTCATCTGTAACACCCTCTTCGATCTCGTTTTGGATTCTTTCAAAATCTGGCATGTATTGCTCCAATTTCGATTGGCGAGCTTGTAAATTGGGAAGTGAAAGATTTGAATCAGTTGATTGGCAATATGTGTCAATCCTCGTGATTTGTTCTTTGATGGATGCACGTTGTCGTTTCAATAATTCCATGATTGATCCACAAATTCATTAAACATCCTCTGCTTGATAGGACCAAATTTGTATGCGTTAAAACCACGAGAATTCTGGATTTTTAAATAAAATAAACTGCTAAGAAAAAAATAAACTCGAATAAACTTTTAACAAATTTTATTGGTTTCCTTTCTAAAACAAGGCTAACCAAAAAAAAACGACAAAACAAATGAACAAATGATATGAGGGTTGCTGAAAAGAAAAACCGAACAATGATACAAGACATTTTTTCTCAAATTTTTTTTTTTATTTTTCTACATAGTCTCGTTGTAACTCTACACACTTCTCCCTTTACTATCCCACAAAATAGTCGCCATCACTTTCCCAGCTGAAAAAACAGTTTTGCTTTTTTTGGAGCCGGCTCGCCCTTTTCAGTCCACTGTTTTGACTGAATTTTCGTTTCGGGCGTATAATGGTGTATCCAAGTTTCATCTTTTTTTTTTTTTTAAAGGAACTTAACTCTCAAGAGGGTATTACTACTCTTAAAATCTCATCTACAGTAATTAATGCTCATTCGAACACGCTTTTGGTCTAACGTAAGCAAACGCGGCACCTAACAAACACGTTCTTTGGGCATTTTCATAACCTCTACTATCTCTCTCACTTTAATTCGGCAGTCGTTTAACACCATTTGGTGAACTTTAGCAATGTTATCGTCAGTGGTTGAAGTTTTTGGACGTCCCGAACGTTCATCTTCTCCCAAGCTCTTACGGCCACGTAAGATTCAGCTGCCCAAAATTTCACTATGGTAAATGATGGTGCAGAGTGCCCATACACAGAGTCCAACTCATTTTTGATTTGCGTAGGCATATTGCCTTTCAAAAACAAGAATTGAATAACACCTCAATACTCAATTTTTTCCATTTTCACAAAAAACACTCACACCGACACACTCAAACGACCGTCAACTAAAAACTGCGCGTCCAAAATGACTGAAACTTCGGTAAGTAACTGCCAAAAGATGCACAGCTAGCATTCACTAGCTTTTATTGACGAGTGCCACTATCTTTACGTTGAGAAAATTTTTCATATAACCCTCGTATAAGATCAGAATGAGATAACATATGGTATGTATGCATTATTTTACTTTCTGTGATGCCAAATTTAGTTAAGAGGCAAACAGTTATTCTGGACTACAATCCATAAATCTGTTTGATTGAGATAAGATACGAGTAGTACTTGTTAATAACACCAATACAGTTAAGATTTTATCAATGTTGGGATCATTTTGCAAAGCTGCGACCATCATCAATGCAGAACCAAAACAAAGACCAGGAATACGATCGACTTGCTTTTCTCATAAAACGTAAATATGTACAATGTATGTACAAACATGTGCATATATGTACGAATATTGGTGATGATCACAGCAGTTGAAGTCTATGACCCTCGACCTTAGTTAATTTGTAACAGAGAAGTCTGCATCGTTACGCGCAGATACTTACAAATGTCAGAACAATGAGAGTATTTTAAATATGTACCTAATTACTTTAATTCTTTCACCCCTCGAGAGGCATAATGAGTCATCTTGATCGGAATGTTACAACGAGTCTGAGCTTTATTTAACTTTTTTCCAAACTATTATAATTGATTCCTCCTTAATTATTCTGTACGCTCTGGCTGAGGCAGTGATTCTGTAGGAATTCCACTGCATGGCATAGGTAGGTATTGTACATACGTCCAACCTCCCACCTACCTACCTACCTAGTATAGTCTAAAGATTTTTGACCCGATCTTTGAAAAAGTTGTTTGTGGCTGATACGATAGGTTTGGAGTTTGCCAATATACATAAGTGTCATGGCTTTTGTTTTAGCATTTTGTTTGTCTCAGTTTCTAGATTCTGGCGCATCAGATGAAGGTCCAATATAAGATGTGAAAGCTGGCAGATATAGTCATTGTAGCCAAGGCTTTAGCTTAGTGTATCGCTGATGAACACCAAGAACAATATGTAAGAGCTGAAACTATTAACGTATCTATCTAGAGATGCTTGTGCAAGGCTAAGCAGATCAAGCTGTCAAAAGCCGTCTTAAATTAAGTAAACTCTAAATGTAGTATATACCTGTACTCTAATATGATTCGTTAGCTATTTATGTGGCTATACAGAAGGATTTATTCGTTATTGAGAGTTGAATCCATATGTTTCTTAATCAATTCTTATATGCCTCTAACTATTTTATTTGCTACGACCAAGAGAACGTACACTGCTGTGCAAAATAATAAGCACATATGCTACAGCAAACATTTTCCTTTTCTTTTACATTTTTTACCCCTGCGGGTAGGGGTTAGAATATACCCGCGGTAGGAATGCCTGTCGTAAGAGGCGACTAAAATCCATCTGGGCCGGATTCCCAGATCCGTGAGAGGACGCCGCCTTTCAAATAAGTATTCCATCCTCAAGGCAAGGTGTTATGCGACCCGTGCCAAGGCCTGAATGGTGCTCGGGGTGTAAGATCAATAGAGCACCGCGAACGGAGCCCTCCGGATACCTGGCGTCCTCTGGTTGTAACATAGCCTTACCGCATTACAGGGGTCTCTGATGCGGTGGACCTCCCTTCCCCCATACTCGTGGGATCTAAATATGAACCTAGACAAAAACAAAACAAATAATACAAACAACGCAAATAACGCAGTAAATTCAGATCCCTTCTCTAAAAGCTCACGATCTCCACCACCAAGATCGAATTTCTCCGGGAAAAGAAGTCCGCCCGAAGCACCTACGCGCGAAAAAACAAACTAAGTGACAAATAAAAGCTTGGAGGACGAAAACAACACACTCCGTACGAAGCTTAAGCAAATGGAGCTACTTTTTCAAGAGCTTAAAAAAGAAGTAGACATACTCCGAGGGGAAAACAACACTCTGAAAACAAAGCATATAAACGAAGCCCAAGAAAGCAGTCCACTCCGCTCAACTAATCGGGAATACCATACAGATGAAGAAGAGCTTACGCGCGAAACAAATTGGACCGTAAAGAAAAGACCGTCTAAGAAACGTAAAGCTGGTTCTTCACCTGAAGTCGTTCCAGATAAGAGCCAGGAGTCACAAAAAAAGCAACTCCCAACAAAATTACGTCTTCCACCTCCAATCAACGTTGTTGGGGTTTCAGACTATAGCAAGTTGCATTGCTTTCTCAAAGATACGCTTAAATATAAGTATAAGGTTACATCACTGCGCAACAATGTGTGGAAAGTTAACGTCGACAACTCCGATGACTACCGAGCATTGTCCGAAAAATTAAACACCGAGAAGGTCCAATGGTACACTTTCGAAAACAAGTCAGAAAGACCATTACGTGTAGTAGCAAGAGGACTTCACCCTTCGTGTACTAAAAACGATATTGTAAGCGACCTCCATGCAAAGGGCTTTAAAGCTCTAGACATCGTAAATATTATTAAAAAAGAAAAGAGAAAAACAGAGGAAGACGAGAAAATCTTGGTTAAGCGGGGACTTCCACTGTTTATGCTTAGTTTCGATAAGTCCGAAAATAAAGAAGACATCTATAGTATCAAAACTATTCTAAATATCGTAGTCAAAATCGAACCTGTGCCAAAGAACACAAGATCGATTCCGCAATGTAAGCGTTGCCAAGGTTTCAATCATACGCAGACTTACTACCAAAAAGAACCGCGTTGCGTAAAATATGCCGGTAAACATCTCTCAGAAGAGTGTAACTTAAATAAAGAACTTCCACCGTCTTGCATAACTTGCCAAGGAAAGCACCCAGCAAACTATCGCGGTTGTGAAGTGGCAAAAGAACTCCAAAAAAGGCGCGATACGCTTAAAAAAAACCTTACGTCCAAACCCAAACGCAACTACAAATAAACCTAATATTGCTAAAGAACAGGCAGTGAAAGAAAGAAAATCCGTCGTGGTAAAGTCGAAGGATATACAAAAAAAAAACGCAAAGGAAAAGCCGCCACCCATTGATGCCCTAACGTATGCACAAGCTGCGTCGCAAGGAAATAAAAAAAGCGGTGTTACGCCAGATCCAGTGGCTCACGTTTTCTCCCTAATTCTCACGACTCTTGAGGAGCAAAGCAGAACAAATAAACTTTTAGTTGAAAAATTGAGCAATCTCGAGAAAGAAATACGTAAAACTCGATTTCAAGCATGAATATGAAACAAGTGCTTAAAATATTGACGTGTAACGCAAACGGCCTTATTAAAAAACTCGACGAACTGGAAGTGTCCTTACAAAAAGCCAATATTGACATTTGCTTGATTTCTGAAACTCACTTGAGGAAAGGACCTCGTGTGGAACTAAAGGGATACTGTGCTTATCATGCATACTACCCATCAAACAATGCCAGAGGCGGATCCTCATTGTTCATTAAAGATTGTATTGAGCACTCTATAAATATGAAGATTGAATGCGATGCAATGCAGTTAAGTTCGATTCGCGTAAAATATAACCACCTGCACTACAACATTGCATCCATTTATTGTCCTCCGCGATGCAAGCTAGAAAAAAATGATTTTAAAGGTATCTTTGATTCACTCGGACCGAATTTTATAATTGGTGGTGACTTTAATTCAAAACATAACTTCTGGGGCTCAAGATGTAATACAACGAAAGGCAGACAACTCTATGAAGGCGGTATGCAATGTAAAATTGACTTTTTCTCGACAGGAAAACCAACATATTGGCCTTCGGATATAACAAAGGCCTCCGATCTTGTAGACTTCTGTGTCACAAAGGGAGCAGCCAAAATCGAGGAAAGTTATGATCTCTCCTCAGATCACTCAAAAGTCATTTTAACACTAAGCATACTCCTAATTAAGAAAGAAGTGGCGCCTAGATTAACTAATAACAAGACTAACTGGGACGGTTTTAGAAACTACTGCAATGAACATATTATTCTAAAAGTGTCGCTAAAAACACAAAACGAAATAGAAGACGAAGTCGACAGATTCATCAAAGTCCTGCAGAACGCTGCCTGGAATAACACTCCAACTCCAACAAGAAAAGAGAAAGCAAGTGGTGAAATAAAATATCCGCCGGAAATAATAGAACTGGTAAGAGAAAAGAGGAGAGCACGAAAAAGATGGCAACAATCCTGTGCTCCCCAGCACAAAACATACTTAAACCACTTATGCAACAAATTGAAGGAAGCAATACGAGATTACAAAAATCGGAATATCTCTACATATCTCGAAGGTCTGACTGCCGAAAGAAGTTCAAATTACTCCCTCTGGAAAGCCATGAAGGCAATCATAAGAAAAAAATAATGGCGAATGGACAAAAGGAGATAAAGAGAAGGCGGATCTATTTGCAGAGCACCTAGAAGAAACGTTTAAGCCTTTTGATGGACAGGCGTTAACAAGAGGTTCTAATTATATAATTACGGCACGGGACAATTTTAGAATAAAAACAGTGTCGCTACGAGAACTTAACCAAGCAATTAAGAAATTGAAAAATAACAAAGCCCCTGCTTGTGATTTAATAACTGCTCAAATTCTCAAGGAGCTGCCAAAGAAAGCCCTGATTCAAACTGCTCCAACTTGTAAATGCCGCGCTAAGACTATTACACGTTCCAAGCCAGTGGAAAGTTGCCGAAGTTATAATGGTCCCGAAACCAGGCAAATCTCTAAATGAAAAAAAGTCCTACAGACCCATATCGCTTCTGCCGATAATATCTAAAATATTTGAAAAACTCCTATTGAAGCGCTTGCAACCGATCATTGAAGAGAGACGTCTAATTCCTGAACATCAATTCGGTTTTAGAACTAAGCATTCCACAATTGACCAGGTTTTTGGAATTACGAATGAAATTGAGAAAGCCTTAGAGGGGAAAAAGGTATGTTCTAGCGTGTTTCTTGACATGTCTCAAGCCTTTGGGAAGGTATGGCACGAAGGCTTAAATTTTAAGTTAAGCCAGGTTCTTCCGAGAGAGCTGCATACGATTCTGAAATCGTACCTGGAAAACAGAATTTTTCGTGTTAAACATGGCACCGAATACTCGGAATTTAAAGAGATAGCTGCTGGAGTTCCGCAAGGAAGTGTACTTGGACCGGTATTGTTTTTACCCTATACTCGAGACATACCGGAAGAATCAGGTACCATAGTAGCCACGTTCTCGGACGACACGGCGATACTATCTACAGATACTTCTGTCGAGTTAGCTACTGGAAAGCTACAAACGGCTTTGGATAAAATCTACTAATGGACAAAGATATGGCGAATTGTTCTCAATGAGACCAAATCTACTCATGTTAATTTTACTTACCGGAAAATAAACAACCTTCCCATTTTCATTAACTCGGTACAAATACCATAAGCAAATGAAGCAAAGAATCTAGGAATGACACTAGATGTAAAACTGAAATGGAAGCCGCATGTTAAGAAGAAACGTGATGAACTTGAAAATAAATTCAGACAAATGTACTGGCTACTAGGAAAACATTTCAAGTTAAGCATACATAACAAACTGCTCATCTATAAGCAAGTTGTACGGTATACAACTTTGGTAGTACAGCCCCAAGCAAGCAACCGAAATATTCTCCAAAGCTATCAAAACAAAGCTCTAAGACAAATCGTGAACGCGCCATGGTATATCAGAAACAGTGTTATCCACAGAGACTTAGGAATAGTTACCGTCGAGGACGAAATAATGAACTTTGCTCGCAAACTCCGTATTCGTCTTCATGGTCATTGTAATAATAAAATACTCCAAATCTGGACGAGACAAACTCAATGCGTCGATTACAAAGAATGAGACCATTCGATCTGGCGCGATAAGGACTATCCGCATATAATAGCGGTACTAGCAGGTGCTTTTGCTGGAAAGCTACCTTCCCCACGCAAACGTTATTTGAAACAGAAACTACTTGATAAGGTAACTTAGGTGTAGTCGATAAGAAGGGAGGCGTGTTTTTAGTGAGTAAGAATCTCACGCTACTATGAGCAACGGGTTCATAGTCTCTATGAAGATTTTCACACCTACATACCAAAAAAAAAAAAAGTTTACATTTTAAGTGATAATAACGTAAGCCAAATTCGCATTATTTTTGTTGAGCTGAAAGAACAGCTAGAATATGACACGACAACCGCTCCAATATTGTTAAATTCAGTAGCCTGGACGAGTTTGCTTTGGGAAGTTACCTTTTCTGATTTACAAAATTATAGGCACAAAAAACAACTGAAAGTGTTAATTTGTCAATAGAATTTGCCAATCGACATTTTTAAAAAAAATGATTCGGAAGAAACGTTGCTAAGAAGCGAAAGAAAATCGTCAAGAGTTGTTACCAAAAATGTTGAGTGTAGGAATGGTAAGAAATGCTTTAAAATACCATAATTCGGAAGAAATTCGAAACTCGTCGAAAACGCAAAATGTCTCTTAAAACTGACTTGTGTATATGTAGTTCGATGTGCTAAAAAGGATCCGTTCATAACATCAAATCAGATTAAAACCGAATTAAATTTAAATATCGATACCTCGGTAACCAGGATAAGGTTGATAGAGGACAATTTAAAAGTTTACCATCCAAAAAAGTGTCCTCTTCTATCAAAGAAAAATATCAAGGACCGAGTCCACTTTGCAACATCGAATTCCAATGGAGCAATTGAGAAAATAATTTTTTTGGACCGGATACCAAAGCAAAGTATGTTATAAGGCAGCTTGGAAAGGAATTTGATCCCAAGTTCACTGTCAAAACAATAAAACATCATGGCGGGAATACTATGAACTGGACATCTTTTTCCTATTATGGTGTTGGATAAATTCACTGCATTCAACATATTCCACTAAAAGAAAAACACGTAGAGATTTTGGAAACAGGAATCGGATTGGATTGCAGATTTGGAAAAATGTTAAAAAACTGTGGTATGAATTTGGTATTTCAATGTGTTAGAAACTGCCCGGTAGAAGCAAGGCCGTTGTACAAAAAAAGGCAGCACTACAAAATACTAATAAGAATATTCATAATGATTTATAATAATACACTTAATTTTATATTTTCATTCTTAATGTAAATATTTTTTTGATTTTTTTTTTAAATTGTATTATTTGTAACTGCACAGCAGTGTAGGAGTCTACCATATATGTACAGAGCGACAAAAGTCGACGTACGACCCACCATTCTTGCAGCCTAACGAGTTCAAAAGCATTATGAAAAAATCTAATGATGCAGTTTTATTTCAAATCTCTTTTTATTAATAATACACTACAAAGTAAATGAATTTAACAAAAACTTAACAAGTGATTCACAAAAAAAGAAAAATAAATAATGACAAAAGTGTACATACGGCATATTACCTAACATAAACATCTTTAATCCATTAGGTAACACTATTGTATGTTAAATGATAAATTTAATATTTTGTAGGTCGACCATGTGCATCTAGAACTGCCTGCAAGCGTCTGGGCATTGAAGCAACTAAATTCTTTAATTCATTAGCTGTTATGGCTTTCCACTCTTTTTGGAGCTTCTGTTTTCGTATTGAGGCACTACTTACGGCATATTTTCTTATCTTGTGTTCCAGAATCTCCCATATATGTTCTATGACGTACAAGTCCGGGCTTTGGGGTGGTGTGTGTGGTTGTCTTGGGGCGTAGTAAATTAGCCAATCTTTGAAAATTTGAGCGGTGTGCTCGGGGTCATTGTCCTGTTAAAAGATCCATCTCGTGCCAACATGTAAGCTATCGACGGATGCTTTCAGGTTTACTTCTAAAATAGACTAGTATTGATAGCGATCCATACTACCTCCAATAAAGACTAGATTTCCTACCCCAGACGCAGCTATAGCACCCCAGACCATCACGCTGCCACCACCGTGCTTTACCGTAGAAACCAAATTTTTTGGATTCATTGCTGTGTTATTTTTTCTCCAAAATCTAGCTCTCCCGAATATATTATATTTTGATTCGTCAGTAATTAATTTCGTTTCCAGAAATCCATTCCTTTTTCAATGTGTTTTTGGGCAAATTTTAAGCGCAGTTTTCGGTTTTTTTTCACTTATTAGTGGTTTCCTGCGTGAAGTTCTGATGTGGAAACCGTTATTATTGAAGGCTCTTTGAACTGTGCGTGGATGCACAATTGTATTTGATCTTTCTGCCAACTCTTTAGACAGCATTGTGGCATTCACTCTTAGATTATTGCCTAATTCTCTCATGATAAAGCTGACATCTCGGCGATTCTTTGGGCTGCCATAACGCGGTTTGTTTTCGATGGTACCGGTGTTTTCGAAGTTATTGTTTGGACTGTTGATTTGCTTAAATCCAGGAAATTTCCAATTTCACCAAACGATTTCTTTTCTTTTTTATATTTTATTACAAAATTTCGCACTTCAGCCGCAATTTCTCTTCGAGGGGCCATTGTCATAGGTAAAACTTATTGAAGCTGACCAAACTACAACAGAGAGCCAGAAATCTGATTTTCCCAAATGGAAAAATTCAAATACGGTACTTTTCCGTTATCCTCCATCAGCGTATAACAAAAATCAAACATGGAATGCCGGGCGTATGTAGACTTTTGTCATTATTTATTTTTCGTTTTTCACGAATCACTTTTTAAGTTTTTGTTAAATTCATTTATTTTGTAGTGTATTATTAATAAAAAGAGATTTGAAACAAAACTGCATCATTAAATTTTTTCATAATGCTTTTAAACTCGTTACGTTGCAAGACTACTTGTACCTCTTCAGCCTCCAAAATCCTGATTTTATTGGAAACGTAACGATCCTACATTACAATTCCTGCGGAAATTTCTAATTTTCCGAAACTCTTCGTCTGGATCTCTTTGTAGCAGTAGATCCACTGGTGATTTGATGGCATGTCTCACCGAAAAGTGGAACCAAAGCGTCTTTCAATCTGGCTAAAGCAAGATAGTTGCACCTGATATTTCTAAGGCATTTGATAGAGTTTTCATCAGCTTCTTTTGTCGTCTTTCAATCTGGCTAAAGCAAGATAGTTGCACCTGATATTTCTAAGGCATTTGATAGAGTTTTCATCAGCTTCTTTTGTCGAAAATGCGGGCACATGGAATTGATGAATCTTTCCTTCAATGGAATGTTCAATTCAATTCTTCTTCTTCTATATCCACAAAATAAATGCTGGTATGCCCCAGAGCTCCGTTCTGTCTCCGGCACTCGTTTTAAATTTTCATCAATGATCTCTTGTCTGCTACTTCTAATCCAATATATTCCTTTGCTGATGACACTACTCTCTGCTTTTCATATTCGTCTCACGTCTAGGTTATTCGGCTGTGGAATGGGAACGGCAGCGTTAGCTAAGCTCATTATTCATCTGGCCTTACTATGAGACATTCATCCGCCCAAAATTGGAGTACAATGTCCATTTCTCGTCAGGTGGTCCTAAAACCTCTCTACACCTTTTATATAGGATTATAGGATTGATGGTAATAACATCACTGACAACCTGGCATATCAACGAAATGTCTTCTGTCTCTCCTCTCTATCGCTATTTCCACCATCACTGCTCCCCAGAAATTGCCAGTAGCATTGCGCCCCATCAAACCTTTAGCCGTAATACCCATCTCTCTATGAATGCTCATACATTGAAGTATCGTGAGTCTTTCCTAAGCCGTACATTATAACATTCAAAACGAACGTACATCATTAACTCTCTTTTTTCTTTCCTACCTAGCTTTCCTTCGGCAAATATTTTAAGGGTACCTTAACTCCTTAAGCGCGCGCTAATTTAAAAACAAAAAAAAAAAGAAATTTTGCCAATTCTGTATTTGGCGCTGCTTGAATAATTCAACAAGAATCCCGTCAATGCCCACCACTCTGTTATTCTTGATGGACTTGATTGATGTTGTTATTTCTGTTTTACAAGAAAGTCCGGTGAGATTAGGAAACATGTACCTTCAAAAGACTTAGAAGTATTCTAGATCATAGCACCATCGTGCAAAGCGATGGACTGTATTGTGTATGAAGTATTCCGTCCATATGGTGAGCCGATTTTCCATAGAAATCAGAAGATTACGGAATACTCTTTAAAGCTACGACGACCAATTCGATCCTATAGGCAATCTTTCGTTCCCACCTGCTTCTTCGGCCGTTGGAGCAACTAAGCCGATATATTGACAAGTATCATGTCCCATACAACTCCGCGATATTAAGCTTCCAATTCGGTTCTTTTCACTACTGCCACTGCAACCCGACCCTTGATTGCAATAAGCTCATCGACCCGTCTCCAAGCGTCTGCCGATACCCATATGCGGCAATTTTAATTTCATTTTTAACGTTGTAGGTACATATGGTATGTGCCACAGTTGCAAAACCATTTTTACAGCATTCCAGTAATCATCTACGTGGAACTGCATTGAACTGCTGATTGTTTCTGCTTGTAAGACAAAGGACCATCTTGAATAGCTGAGGATTCCTAAATAGCCTGCCAATATTGAATTTGATAATGTTGAACAGATTCCAAGGGGTGCCATTGACGAATGCAGTATGAAGGCATATGAAAGCTTATACATATGAAATGAAGATTGCTCTCGTGTCCGATGTCGCATACGCGTTTGTTTCGGATGTCTAAGAAACTATATAATTGCTCAGCCGCATCTTTGACGGGAACAAAACACTGTACTCTTACGCCAAGCTTTGTGGCCCTTCCTGAAGTGAGTCGAGAAGGGTCTTGATGATCCAGAAACTGATCATTGTCAATAAAGTACCTATCTGTCCGTATTCAAAGTGCTGTATTCCATTTCGGAGCAATAGCGTTACAGTTGAGGATCGCTGGGCCACAAAACAACCAACACCAACCCGTTGTATGACGCAGTAGGCTTATCATTATCTTACGGAGTTCCTAAATTTTTGACTGCAGTGGATCTAGTATACCAAAATATGTATGTATGTTCGATATATCGGGAGGACTCTAAGGGATTCGTCATACATATGTACATATGTTTATCAACCCCAGTTTGCCAGCTTTCCAATTTGTTAATATAGAGTTATCGTTTTCCGTCGTATCCTGGCCCCACTTGGTATCTAAGACTCCTTGGATCACCCTCAAAACTATATGATTTCTATTTAATAGAAAGAAAAGCACCATAGCTACCTAAGTAGTTTCCTTAAGAGACGATCGTCAATGATAATCTGTATTTAAATAAACCCGGAGAAATCTAAATAGGTACAACAAATATAAGAATTTCAACTTGAGATACTAATTCGAAAAACATGTTCATCTTTTCGTTTCTTAATTGGATCAAATGCGCAAAGGATTTGGAAATATTACTTATAGGTCACATTTGACCTCTCATTGTTGGACGTGCTAATAACCATCTTAATGGGGGATTAAACTGCTTTCGAGCTGAAAGACACATAAACTCTGTAATTGATTAGCCGCTTGGGAATTCCCAGCTCTCTACCGCATGTTCGCAATTCAAATCCATTGAGAAGTATGTACGCATCCTTGTTGAGTTCTACGGCTAACACTTCGATCTGAGGAATAATTTCCGAAGTTTCACGGTGGTCATAATCCGGAGGTATCTACACACATACCTACATGTGGATGCACTTACATACGGTAGACTCGCACAGTACCGAAGAACCGCAAATATAATATTAATCCTGATTACAAGCCTAAACACATTCACACCTACGGATGGGTAGGTACCCACTGGTCAGGATGCATACGTTCTTTCGTAATCCTCATGCAATTCCCTTCATCTGATGTCCTCGGTAAAACCCACCAAATCGATAATGATATTGCTCTTATCCAGTATCTCTGGCAGGTAGGTAAATTTTATTCATACCTCATCCAACGCGACCGGAAACTGGGAAATCCCGGAATAAAAATACAAATTTCTTCACCCCGTCCTCTTGCTAATGATAACGCTGATGATGAAGATAGTCAGCGTCTGCCACTGTCTCGTCAAAGGTCTGACTTCATGGACAGGTATCTGGAAACTTACTTAATTCGGTTGGTCGGTCTTAGCGCCTAGATGTCAGCGTGTCGCCTGATCTCCGGAAAAACACTGTAATAAGCAAACTAATGCGAAACGCGTTAATCCGCGTTGTGGTTGGGCAGATTAATTTCGCGCTTAATCGAGGAATTTCCAACAGAGGATTTCACAATCGAGGATTATCTATTGTTAAACCGTTCGCGTTTATACTCCACGAGTATCCAAAAAGGAAGCAATCAGGCAATAAAGTCCATTGTTCTTGTCAAATCGATTTTATAGGCAATTTTCTTCTCTTCCTGATACGAAAAAACATCAAAAAAATCTATGTATTCGGTGTGGAAAAAAATCAAAAAAAAATAAAAATACAATTATGACGTCATATTTGTAGATACTTCACCATGCCGGAGAAAGTTCCATACACGCGCATCCAATTACTTTACTGGTACGCCAATGAGCAGAGACTAGGAGTGGAGCTGTGTTTTAGACACACCCCTTCTGCCGACGTAGTGGTACTGCTGGAAATAGGCATATGTATAGATCTGGCTATGTACGTCTAACTATGTATCTATGAATTTTATCACAGCTGAAGTAATCTTCATCGATCCATGGCGTTCACATCTCATTCTCCTCGATTTATCTTTTGTATGACAAGGGTGGCAGTGTCGAAGCAGCAAATGTTTCTCTCCTTAAATTATCCGTAACGTTTACATGTCGAAAGGACGCCGAACCTAGGGGGATGAATAAGAGATAACTGAAATGTGACTATATCCTTAAGATGCATTTAAAATAGAGGAATAATTTTAATTTTTCTTTTTATTTGCAAACATCTTCTGGATAAATGGAGAAGGGAAAAAATGAAATAAAACACTTCTGGAGACTATCTGGCGGCAACGGTAATTTATTTTTTTTCTACTTTGGTCAATCTACAATTGAAATTTATTTCCAACTTCTCAAGGTACCCTGCCTTTGGGGGAATACATCATAAGGAGTTTCACGACATTAAGATTGTGTTAAATGCGGTTTTGACTTATTTCTCAAAAATTCTACAAAATCGTTCTTTTAATTCTAATACGAGTATCCTTATCCTAATCCTTAAATGCTTATCATTTAAATATCAAAAATCATTTGGTTTCATCAGTATCAAATTAAAACACAACATACCATGTTAGAAGGTAGAATAAAAGGAGTTACTTTTCCAACTATTGTAATCAAACTGAAGAAATGATGTGATTTGTGAAAAGTGTTAAAGTGCCATATCTGAGCCTTGTTCAACGGCTTCCCTTGTAAACAAATAGTTTCGCACATCCTGGTTTCATTTAACCGACGGGTTTTTGTAAGCTTTCAGCGATTTATTTATTTTTGTCTAGCTCTTTTATAGCAACTAAAGGACAACTGAAAACTACTTAAGAAAGGCTCTTTTGCTTCAGATAGTTATACTTGGACGACGGAATTCAAAATTCCAATTTATGTTGTAGTTCTACCCGGAAATCTTGGTGTAATAATTTCCTGAAACTATCACAAAGTGCATTCAGGGAGCGTCAAACAAGAGTTGGGAATATGGGATAACCAATTTTTATGAGGAGGATAGGTATGGGAAAGTGGGGCACAATAGGGCAAACTTCTAGGTATTTATTTTTATTTATTTATTTTAATTAAATTAATTATTAAAATTATAGGTGCATTCTATAGCCTTACAAAGACTAGAGTCGAATGTACAATTGTTGTGGGGACTTTACGATAAGAATTACATTGAAAAAAAAAAATAAAAAATTCCAACTTACAACAAACATAAAATTAAATTAAAAAAAAAACTTAACAAAAAAAGTGAATAAATCGAATTAAGAAAAAAAATGTTTAGGTAATCGAAAATTAAAATGGAGAATAAAGAAAGTAACACATTATACAGTGTTCAAAGACAGATTTTGGTTTGAGGCATCTTTTTACTTTAATTAAAAATAGATTCAATTCAATTCAATTTTATTCAGTTAAGCGTGTACATATAAGACTTAGTCTTTTTTAGTACTTAAAATTATGGATAATATACAAGATTAGTTTAATATTTATATTTAACATTAAGAGATATTTTAATCAGGAGAATGAAACAAAAGGAGGAATAGTGTGGCGGTGGGGAATAGTAAAGGACAAGAAATAGTCTGTTGTTGAATTTTTATAGAATATGCTCCAAAATAGCATTCTTAAATTGTATTGCTCCAATTATTTGTTTTGCTGATGTAGGCAGAGAATTCCATAGTCTGGTGGCAAAGACGATGAAAAGACGCGAGGAGTTCAAATAGTTCGAGGATGGAGTTATAAGGCTGTATGTTCTAGGCGAACGAGCGAACTGAAGTTTCTCAAAAAGGTATGGTGGCGACATGGTCTGAATAATTTTGTGCATGAAGATATAGTACCTAACATGCAAGAACTGCTGGACCGTACAATCGAGGATATTTGTATGATAATTGGATATGTGGTCGTGTCGGCGGAGCCCATAGACATACCTTACCATATTATTGAATGCCACAGTAAGTTTATTCTAAGATAGGGAGTCGAGTTTGCAGTACACTGCTGATGAGTAATCAATATACGGAACAAGTAAAGTTTTAACAAGTCTCAGCCTCGTATTAACAGGAGTAAAACTAGAGAGCAGCCAAAGTTTGCGTAGACTTCCGTAAATTCATCCCACAGTGTAATTGATGTGGCTTACACATGAGATGGATCGGTTTATCTTAAAACCCTGGTTGGTTACAGTCTCCATGAACTGCAATTGCGTATCGTTGAAGTAAATGGGCGGCAGTAATTCAGCATTATGAAGTTTTTTAGATATTAAAATCAGCTCAGACAATTACGTATCGACCATTGGTAGGTAGATTGCGGATAAATCCTCATTCAACCTGCAAAAAAGATCCTCAACTAGACCAATACATCTAGATAGGTACCATCCGCATAGAAGTGAAGACTAGCATTTGAGCAAGCTTTGGGGAGGTCATTAATCAATACGCAAAACAATATTGGACCAAGTATTGTGCCCTGTGGTACTCCGGCTTGTATATTCCTAATACGAGAGGATTTTTCACCAACCAAAACCCTTTGACAGCGATTACTTAAGTAATTAGTTATGAAACGCGCCGAACTTTTACCAAGTAAAACCAAAATACCTTCTTCGTTTCTCAGAAAGTATTGAGTGGTTGACTGTGTCAAAAGCTTTTGAAAAGTCAAGGAGGCAAAGTATAGTGAGGAAGTCCGAGTCATAGCTGGTCCTTATGTCATCGAGAATTTTAACCATAGCTGTAGAACAACTATTTTTCCCTCGAAAACCAGACTGTACCGAAGCAAGATGCTTATGATGATTTAGATGACTTGAGATTTGCTTGGCAAGAACTTTTTCCAAGACTTTTGAAAGGCAAGATAATATACTGAAGGGTCGAAAGACAGCAGCCAAAGTCGGTTGTGGTTTTTCGGGACAGGAATTACTTAAGCCAGCTTCCAACTAGACGGAAATGATGATGACGTAATGCAAAAATTAATTACGTGAGTAATTACACAAAGAATGTGGGTTAATGCCATTTTGACAAACTGGATAGGAACTCCATCCTCACCAACGGCATCTGATTTGTGTGAACGAATGATATTAATAACATCAACTTCCGATACAGCTTCGAATTCAAAAACTGTGGGTATTTCAGAAAAATATTGAAGGTTCGGTAGAGAAGTTGTACTTTCTAATGAGGTGGATAAGAAAACATCATTAAGATCATCAAGATCAGGTAAGACGCCTACAACATGGTTTTTAGAAACACCAACCAAGCGTAAGTTGCCCCAGAGCTTTTTGGGATTTTGGTCCGTTCCCAGCTTAGATAAAAAATATCTTTTCTTAGAGAGTCTCGTGATAGAAGTTGAGAAATTACATGCTTGACAGAAGTTTACCCAATTTAGATTTGTTGAATTTCGCTTCCACTTCGAATAGAGTTTCCTACGAACTTTAATGGCATTATGAACCTCAGACGTAAACCATGGACAAATTCTATTGCGCACCATCACTGTTTTTAAAGACACATGGTTATTGCATAGGTTCGTTTTCGGTTCGATTTCGTTTTCTAATTACCAACTCTAATCTCGTATGGCAATCGGTTATATAATGCTGATGCTGACATAGTTAGATCCTACTGTAGTTTTGAGTTAACAAGATCATAGTAGATAAATCACATTAAAACCCATTAGCGCCCATTGTCCTCATCTGAGGACAGGCGTGTTTTGACCTGTAGGACAGTCCTATCGCGATCTGGGAACCGGTTGTGCACTATTCTGTCTTGTTTCAGTTGCCATCTGGAGTGGATGCAACACATGCTGAAAAATGAACTTGGGCTTAAGCCATTGAAGTTCCAAAAAGCACACGATCTTACACCGTAACCGAAAAAAGGTAGAGTCGAAAGAGCGAAGGAGCTGCTACGCTTGCACAAAAGTGCTGAGTTGCCGAATTTGGTTTTTTCCGATGAGTTGCCATTTGTTATCGAGCAATATGTCAACAAACAAAATGACCGAGTTTACTTGCCAGAAAGGTCCTTCGAAAATTTACACCTCCGGACGGCCACCAGAAAGCAGGCAGCACCGATGGTGATGGTTTGGGCCGCCATAGCCGCCGATGGTCGCTCTCCGCTCGTATTTTTCGACCGTGGCGTCAAAATTAATGCGATCGTATACCGTGAAACTGTCTTAGAGGCAGTATTGAAGCCTTGGGCAAACAATCATTTCGGTCGGAGACCGTAGACATTTCAACAAGACTCGGCACCGTCTCACAAAGCGCGCGTCAACCAAGATTGGTTAAAAAACAATGTTCCACACTTCATTTCTTCGACACAATGGATTGCAAATTCTTCGAATGCAAATCCGTTGGATTTCTCTGTCTGGGGTATTTGGAAAGCGAAGGTTGGCACTAAAAAATACCAAAGTTTGGACCACCTCAAACAAGCACTTCGCCGGGAATGGGCAAAAATACCGCAGAGGAACTTGCGTGCAGCATGTGATGCTTTCTTCGGCCGTCTCAAGGCCATTATTTGCGCCAAAGCTGGACATATTGAAAACTACTGATACAATTTGAAAATTGATGTATTTTCCAACATTTTTTGCTTTGGCACAATAAAATTTTTCAAAAAATAAGAAAATTATAGCATTTTAAAAAGTTGGAGTTCGAGTCATTCACCCTGTAGTTTTGAACATGAAGGAAGAAGTATATCTGAAAATTTTGACCAAATGAGTGGAGAAGTGAGGCGTAAAACACCCACTGAATTATTAGAGCTATTTTTTTAGCAATGAAGTGTTGCCCCACATTCGAAAAGAATCCATGTGTTATGGGAAGTAAACGATAAACGCTCATGACTTCAACTTTGATATCAGCGAAATAAAAGTAATTGTTGGTTTATTGATATTTTCAGAGTATCACTCTCTTCCAAGTGAATGGGATTATTGGTCAACAGATGATGATCTTGGGATTTAGCTTGTCAAAAAGACAATGATCCGCAATAGAAATTTACAAATAAAATCATTGTTTCACTTCAATAACAATGCACTCGTATCTGATTATAAAAAAGATAGAGTCATCAAAATTGGACCACTTTTTGACTTGGTAAACAATAATCTTCTAAAGTGGAGTGTTTTTGAAAAAGAAATTTCAATAGAGGAAATGATAGTGAGATATTATGGGCATTCCGGTCTAAAACAATTTATAAAAGAGAAGCCAATAAGATTCGGATACAAACATTGCAAGAGGGTACTGTTTCAATTTTTCCCCTTACTGTGGTAAAGATACAGCTGCTAAACCAACAGAACCTCTTGGACAAAGGGTTGTTTTAGAAAAGTTATCATATAAAAGCGACCCCACAAGCCATGAGGTTTATTTTGACAACTTTTTCACTAGTCATGCTTTGTATTTATTTATTGTTCTATTCATTGTACATATAAGATATAAATTATACATCTTTTAAGTTGCATATGCTTATATTATATTTCAGAGTTACACACATTTTAAATAAAAAAACTTATAAAAGGACTTATAAAAGAAATTCAGTTTTAAAAAATTAAATGAAATAAAGAAGAAAAGAAGGGGAAGAGAGAGAAGAAAAGATAGGAAGGAACATGTAAAAAAAAAGAAATGCAGGAATTAGGAATTTTCGGCAAAAAATGTAAAAGTCTTTTTCGCGAAGGTGTTTGTGTTGCTTATAAGTTTAATACATACTGAGGGGAAGTTGGTTCCAAAGTTGAACGGCATGAACAAAAAATTGCTTTGAGGTCACAAGGTACTAATATCTGGGTACAAATATTTGTAATGTCCGATTACTTCTTACAAACTTGATATGGTCAAAAAGATATTTTGGTTCTTTAGATTGTATTACTTTTTTTAATAATAACAAAGTTCGATATTTCAAAGGATTTGATAAGAAGCAGTCTGCTATTTGTTTGGAGTAGTCGGAAATGTGGTCGTATCTTTTCAGATCAAATATACCAGCTTGATCAAAAAGTTCCCGGGGAACAAAACCGTGTGGCGCTCCCATTGTGCCGATTTGAGTTCCGTTTTTTTTTTTCAGGTTGGTAAATCTGTTGTTGACATTTCCTCTAAATTTTAGCGTCATATTCACATTTGTAAAAGTTTCGTAGCCAAGAGTACATCTATCTTTGTGTTTGTTGGCGATTTTTTACAATTTTACAGATGGATTTAAATTTGCAACAACGAACTTGTACGAGTATTAAATTTTGCGGAATAACCGATTTAATGGTGCGCGAACGTTGGAAATGTTGGAAAAATGTTTCGGCAACGATGCTCTAAAGAAAACGGTCGTTTAATAGTGGCACGAGCGGTTCAAAAGTGGTCGTGAGTCAATCGAAGATGATGAACGCAGTGGCAGACCATCGACATCGAAAACCGACGAAAACATTGATGAAGTAAAAGAAATGTTGGTCAATAACCGCAAATTAACCATCAGATAGCGGAGGACTGGAACTTTGCCTATGGATCCGTCCAAGACATTTTGGTTAATGATTTGGGTTTCTGTCGTGTAGCAGCAAACTTGGTGCTAAAAGACCTCAATTTCATGCAAAAAAGAGACCGTGTTGACGTCGCAAAAGAGATGATTTGGGAGGCTGAATCCGATCCCACATTCATCAAAAGGATCATTACTGAAGACGAGACGTGGCCGTGGGTTTATGAGTACGACATGCAATCCAGACATCAGGCAAGCGAATGGCGTTTACCAAATTCTCCGAGACAAAAAAAACCACGTCGTTTTCAGTCAAAAAAGAAGGCAATGCTCACGGTTTTTATGGATTACAACGGTGTAACGGGTGCATCATGAATTTTTGCCAGAAGGCCAGACAAAGAGTATTATTTGGGCGTTATGTGAAGCAATTCGCCGAAAAAGACTAGAATTGTGGGTAGAAAACTCGTGGATTTTGCACCATGATAACGCACCGTCGTACAGTGCCATCATTATTCGTAATTTTTTGACGCAAAATGCAAGAAATACCATCCAACAGCCACCGAATTCACCTGATTAGGCTCCCTGTGACTTTTTTCTGTTCAATCCAGTTAAAAACCCACTACGAGCAATGTGTTTTAGCAGCCGAGATGAAGTAATGGGAAAATCGCAGGAAGCACTGATGGACATACCGAAAACCGAATATAAAAAATGTTTCAAGGATTGGATCAAGCTCTGGCATAAGTGTGTTGCAGTCGATGGGGATTACTTTGAAGGGGACAATATAGATTTAGATGAATAAACTTGCATTTTCAATTTTCTGAATACATACCGGGAACTTTTTGATCAACGTAGTATATCCTGCGCAGCTGTTCTATGCAACAGTAAGTTGTCTCTTGGACTCAAAGTTCATGTTAGCAAATAACTCGCAGCTGTACAGAAAAATGGGTAAAATAAATGATTTTATTAATTTGAGCTTCACATTGGCTGGCAAATGCTTTGCTGTGGGACTTAGGCGTCGAAGCGTACCATAGATTTTTGAGACTGTCCTATTTATATGTACATCCCAGTTTAGGTCGAAATTAAAGTAAATCCCAAGATTTTTTGTGTTTTCCACATATGCCATTGGATTCTGGTTGTGGAGGAGAGTAGGTAAGTATTCTTTACATCTGCTTCTGCTTAAGACCATGGCTTTGGTTTTTGTTAGATTGAGCTTCAACTCATTTTCAACCGTCCAAGATGAGATTTTACACAATTCCTGATTCATTCTGCTGGACGCTGGAATTACATATATCCGATTTTGGAAACATTTTATAAATTTGAACATCGTCTGCATAGATGTGGTATTCGGAATCTGAGAAACATTCAATTATATCGTTAATGAAACAGGAAAATAAAAGGGGTCCTAGCACAGAGACTTGTGGGACGCCCATTGGAACCTTTAATCTACTAGAGCACTTAGTTTCGTGAAACACATACTGTGACCTATTAAAAAGGTATGATTTGATCATGTTGCATAAGGAGTTTTCAAAGGAAAACTTATCCTTAAGTTTATTCAATAAAATGTTATGATTGACGCTGTCGAATGCCTTTGAAAAATCCAAGAATACAATCAATCCCCCCATATCCTTGTCAAACCCAGCACGAATTGGTTGAATTAAAAAATAAAGGGTTTCGTGCAACCGGTATAATCAGAGAAAACAGAATTGCAAAATACGTTTTAGAAAAACGCAATACATTTGCTAAGAAAGACAGAGCAATGTTTGACTACTTCTTTGACGTGCAAAATGCAATCCTAGCTGTAATGTGGAATGATAACAGGCCCGTGACAATAGCAACAAAACGCACGAAGATGGAGTTCTGAGAAAAAGGAGAAGGTTACGTTGTCTCGGTCACTTCTTTTTACCAATTATAACAAGAATATGGGCGGTGTCGACCATCATGTCTGGTTACTAGAGAAACATCATATCACTATTAGAGGTAAAAAATGGTGTTGTTGTCTTTTCAGTCGTTGTGTAGACATGGCCCTCGTAAACTCATATGTACTACACAGAACAGTAGAAAAAGAACCTCTTTCAATAAAAGATTTCCGCTGTCATATACCACGAGTTTATCTAAAAATTGGGGCTAACAATGGAAATTGTAAAGGGAAGCCTAGAACAATCTGCGGCGAATGCAATGTGACACTTTGTGTTAACTATTTTCTATCATCAAAATGCAACCACAATTTCTGACACAGGTACATTAACTGGAGCTAAGGGCCAAGGAATGGTCTTTGATAAAGTGCGAACGAGACCTTCTTGAAAAAGAAAAAGTCATTTTTGCAAAGGTGCGTGAAATAGCCGAACAATTGAAGAGTTTAGTTCCAACCAGTTGGATACAAGATACTGTTCTGAACAGGCCAAAGCTAAATTGTACCATCAGAGAGATCGCCGATGCAATGCCTGTTTTTTCACCAGGGGAGATTACTTCCCTGTCAGCTGAATGTTGGGTAATCCGCGTAGAAAAACTGAAAAACATGTATGGATGGGATGGGATGATATGGCATTGTTTTGGCAGCTTCATCACGAATACATGGACCAGTATCGTGATACTGGTGGGACTCGTGTCAAGAAGTTCTAATATCTTGGAGTCAGTTAGCCTTAGGACTCAAATTAAACTTCCCGCATCATTGTAGTGAAGATGGGGTACATCAACAGCTGATGAAATGAACAGTATCAAAGTATACTCTCCTACTAACGTCCTAGAGTCGTTACAACTTCACGGCCTTCAACAAGCGATTCAGTTAATTCAACTGGTTCCTCACGGAAACTTGAGACAAAATATAAAGGTCCCTATGCGGTAATTGCTAAACTACAATATGATAGATACCAAATAGTCGACATGCTCTTAGCTCAAAGAAACCAAAAACCCTATTCATCCGTGTGCAGCTGACAGGATGAAGCCTTGGATAGAGTTCGATAGAGAACTCGACGAGGACGTCGATGAAGACAGGATGGCCGAATCTGTAACGCAAAACGAAACAATTGGGAACACGGAAGAAGAGAAAGAGAGAGGTAGAAAGAAAGAAAATTAAGAAGAGCCGGCATTCTGATGGTAACTCGGTAGGTGACGGATTAATAAACAAGAATAAAGTAATTTGTAGAAAGATATATCGAAATTTTAAAAACTGTTACTTTTTGTTCATGTCTGATGGTCTAAATGAGGACAGCCTCTCCTGTTTGAAATTCGAGTAAATATTGCCATTTCTTATTTTAAGGTGACCTAAAGAGAAATAATTTGGGCTTTAATGGGTTAAGATGTCTTTTAGAACTATGCAGTTGTATATATCCGCAAGCAGAAAGCCAATGTCAATTGGATGGGACTTAACAGCGGCGCGTTGCACATAACACACTATATATGCTTTTTATGTCAGCCGTATGGATTTTCCAACTCAATTTGTTTATCTATTAATACACCTAAATATTTAAGATATTCAACAGAGTCTATCTTAAAACAATTGTAACAATGTTTAAATTACCACAGTTTTGAGAGGACATTGAGAATTTTCGACATGTAGCAGAATGAAATGCAAGATTCATGTAAGCCAAATTGAAATTTTTAAGGCTGAAAATCATGACCTCATTTACAATAAGCTCATGCACTGCAAATTATTGCCTTAACAACTTACTCGTACGTTCGTCTCTAATTTGATCACCGAATCGAATAAGGAAGTGTTTGAATAAGTAAAAGCCATATCATCGACAAAAGCAGTGAAATTACTATTCAGATTTTGTTTGATGTTGGAATTTATATATCTATCTATTGTAGATTATGAATAGGATGGGACCTAAAAATGAACCCTGAGGTAAATCAATCAGAATTTCTAACTCATTACTATATAAAAACTCCATTCACCTTTACGCTTTGAGATCTTTCTGGTAAATAAGATCTAAACTATAATAAAGCCTTTAACAATTGAACGCTTTACAGACTAGATACACATTGACATATCAGTCTCTGCGAAACCGAGTAGTCAATAAAATAAAAGTGGCAACGAGAAATTCCTATCGGAATAAGATAAGGCCAAGCAGCAATGGAAAAATCTCAAACAAATCAGAGTTGGAAAGACTTCACTTAAATTAAGTGATGCGTTGGATCTAAATAAATTGAACTCGGGCTTTGTATCACTTCGTTTCCCATCCTTGGATACTTACCTAGGTTAGGGTTAGGTAAGAATAGCTGTAGATCCACGTGGATCTGTTATCCTCCTACTCTTTTAACCATTTTGAGCTCATAATGTGGCGTATTAGACTGTTAACGTCTATATTGTTTATACGTTATTGTTGGGCAGATTTGTTTGTTCACTAGGCATGTTGATCTAAGCCATCTAGGGTTTATCCTTCTATTAGCATCCAGCTATAATAATAGTTTGCTCATACCGATTGGTATTCCGATGCTACCTTTCTAAAGTAGAATAGCTAGAGTGGTTCAAATTTTGGCGAGTTCGTCGGCACTAAAATTCCCTGGAATGTCTCTGTGGCCCGGCACCCAACAAAGTTGAAGGTTGAACTGCTCTGCCATCTATCCAAGAGATGATCGGCAGTCAAGGGCTGTTTTATAACTTTGTGGGACTGAGTCCAGGGATTCGATTACGGCCTGACCATCAATAAAGATGCTGATATCCCTGGCAGATATCTCGTTTTTCTTCAGCCAAGACTCTACTTTTTTAATTGCCAAATTTTCCGCCTGGAATACGCTACAATGATTTGGAAGGCGGAAGGAAAGGCTTAGGTTAGGCTTATCTGAGAAAACAGCGCCACCAATCCTGCTGTCAGCCTTCAATCCATCCGTATAAAAATGGATTGACTTGCCATCCATAAAAGCATCTTCCTCCCAGAAGGATCTAGAGGGGATGCCTACATGAAAGCCTTTTTTGGGGCGTAGTGTAGTCGATGTTTTATGGAAGGATTCCTAGTTTGTTAAGAATATTAACATGGCCAAATAGTTTATTTATCCACTGTGTAGTTGCCTTAGGGCGAATTGTAGCATTAGCGTCTACTTGCCTGTTGAAAATATGGAGCAGTGTCGAATGAAACAGAATATCCAGTGCAGCGGAGAGAGTTGCAGTTGACTGCATTATTTAAGGCCGTTCACCCCTTAGGTGACTATCGGTCTTATTACCGAGACGTATAGCCAGTGTGCAATGCGAGGTTGAAAATCCCATTTGTTCCCAATGGCTTTTTTGCAAGAGAATAAAGCTACTCTAGCTTTCTCTACTCTTTCTTGAATATTAGGTTTCCAGTTTAGTTTCCTGTCAAAAAAGTAGACTGTATCGCTGTGTCGGAGAAGACTAAACTAGTAGCATTGATTGAGGAAGGGTTTGCGATTGTAAATTCGTATTTCCTGGAAAAAAGGACAAAATCAGTTTTATGGAGGTTTACTCCCAAATCACAGTGATCCGCCCAATGGGTTAATCTGTTAACATTTAGCTGTAAAAGTTCCTTAATGGTATTAACATGCTTACCTAAGATGGTTATAGCAACGTCATCCGCATAGGCAATCACGCTGCTACTATCCGCTTCCAGGTATATCAGCAGTTAATTGACCACTAAGTTCCAGAGAAGGGGTGAAAGGGCACCGTCTTGCGGTGCAGCTCTGCTGGAACATCTTTTAGCAGAAGCTGCAGTTAGTTTGGAATTGATTATCCTGCTATTTAACATCAGAATATCAACTCCCGAAGTGAGTCGTGTTTCTTCAACGTTGACAGCGCCGACAGGCACCTTCTATGCTCAAGAATGGGACCATTGTGCACTCTCTATAATGTAGGGATGTGGCTAGCCAATATGTGTAAAGCCGTTTCCACAAACATTCCTTTACAGTAAGCATGTTGAACCGTAGTTTGTCGAGGAACAATTTTAGATCGCATATCAATCAGAAGGATAGATGATGAATAGAACCAGACTGTGGATTTTGGTAGTGGCAGCAGTAGATCTGATAGGATTGTTGCTGGCCGTGAATAGGGAGCTACTTGGAAAGTGTGTGTCCAGTAGCACGTTGAGTGATTCCTCACTAGGGGTCGTCCAAGAGTTGTTGGTTTTTTTCAAACAGCTGTGCATCGAAGGATTTATAGAGAAACCGCGACTCATCAGAGGCTTCTGTTATTTTGTTACAGAATAACCTCCAGGATTGTCGCATTGCTCTGCTCAGTTCTTTTTTATATATTTTGAAGGATTCTTTATATGTGTTCCAGTCTGTCACTTTTTTTGTGCATTTTGGTTGAAAATTTTCCTGCAAGCGTTTCTAAGCGGTCCCAGTGCTGATGTCCACCAGTACGGCTTTTTTCTTGCCTCTAGGCTGAACAAGAGGGCAGAAAGCGGCTATTGCCTCACCAGCCACGGTGAGAGCCTCGATTTTCATGCCAAGCTCGTTGATGTTACAGCTCATTACAGTACAGTGTTCAGAGGGGAGAAGTTTCAAAAGTGTTTCTCTGTATGTTAGCCAATAAGTTTTTCGATAATGCGGAATGCTAGTTGCCGGGAAGAACATCATTCCGACTAAATTGGATATACCTGTGATCTGAAAAAGAATGTTCAGACCATACCATCCAACTAATTATGCGAGGGATGTTGCCGGAGACAAGAGTGATATCCAGCACTTCTCGTCGGTTGTTTTTACGAAAGTGGGCTAATTGCCTATGTTTCAAACAATGAGGTTAGTACTTAGAATATAATCGAAAAGTGACCCACGGTACTGCCCTTACACGGTATGATATGCGTAAGAGTAGCACACGATAATGAGGCCCGTTTTTATCCTTCCAGCTTCCAGTACCACCCTTTCTAGGTTGTCACACGGAAGAGGGCACTCACAGTCGTGGCCAAGATATGCCGATGCAAGTCAGTAGGTGTCTTTGCCAGTCTCCAGTCTGGCAACAATTATGTCAGGGTCGCTAAGGCTCTTTTTCACTAACATACGTACGAGTACAAGCTCTAATCTTACTTTTGTCTCTTGTGTAGAGGCGAACGTATTCAGGTGTCCCATTTTCGACAGGGTATCAGAGGTGGAGACCGTCGACTTAGTTGTCACGGGGGATAGATTGGAGTCGTCGATATCCAATTCACGAAAGGATATCGACGCTCCAGGATTTGAGGTTGAATTGGAAATTTCAGTTAAAGAAGAAGTACAATAGGTGGCTTATCAGCATCCAGCTCATCCTTTTTGTAAGTCCCAAGGTTTACTGACTCGAACCCGATCCGGGTCGTGCCTTTGGTCTGCGCTAGAGGGTTAAGTGATCCCTTATTGATCACAATTAGCGTGCAACTATCAGGGCCCCTTAGTTCCTCCAGTTTGGAGGCCTTCCATGCATGAGTCGGAAGGGTTGGGTTACTGAGCCCGTTGATCTCCAGAATGTTTTCTGGGATCCAAGTGCGAGTTTTAGGTCTGCTAGGGATATATACCTTAGCCACGACCTAAAGCTTTGCACCTGACCAAACCTCTTCTAATCTACCTAAAGCTTTTGTGTTGTGATTGAGACATCATTTGTCGGCATAAGCGATAACCTTCACGTGACCTTGATACCAACCATCGTCCCTTGTAATAGGAGATGGTCCGGGATTTTCCCGAATGATGGGCAAGAAGTTTCCCGAAAACTTTAGGTTGATCAACTGCTACCGTTCAGGTGATTCACCGCGATCGTTATAGCATCTTTTAGGACTTCCCTAAAAGACCGTGTCATTGGAAGGCTCAGGGGAAATTTTGACAATTTTAATTTTGGGCCTGTTGGGAGCCGGCACGGTTTCCTCCAACGATCTCTGGCGTTTGGAGGGGTCTTTTGGCGTATTCGGAGCTACATCCGTCTTTAAGGATGTTAGTAGCCGACTCTATTTTGCTTTTCATGTCCAGAGTTCTCTCGGCCATCGGAATGGATTCGAAGGTTTTGATTATAAGTGCAGTATTTCGGCGTAAGGACAAGAGCGCCTTAGAAGAGCTTAATGACGCGGCTGAGACTTTTATTCCTCTTTTGAGAGAGACCTCTTTGTAGCAGCAGGAAGACCGTGGCTTGCCACAAACTCGCTGCTGCTAGGGGTGGAAGAAGTGGTAGGACCATAGCTTTTCACAGTCTTGCAACTCTTTGAGGGTTTGGATTTTGGAGCGCTGCGTTTGCCTTTTGAGGGTGAAACATGGCCTGCCACAGTTTTACCTTTGCTCAACATTATAGGAGCCTTGCCGGTAGTTGGTGCAGGTACCGTATTAACGCCCGGTATTAAAGGAGTACTAGTCTCGGGCTTTGTTATTTTAGAGATATTTTGCATTCGGTATCCCACGAGTAGCAGAGTAAGGAAGGTTAATTTGTACTGAATACAGATAAGGCTAACTAATCCGGGGGACACCAGGTATCATAAGGTAGTGAACAGTGGGCGTTAATAAAATATCTCTCCAAAAAAATTATGACAAATTCAAAATTTTAAGTTCTTAGAAAGAAATGATAACACTTTCCATCTCCAATAGCTTTTGACATATTAATTTTAGGGCAACATTACCTTCAAATCAATTAAAGTATGTATTCATATTTATGACTTCAACGATACCCCATTTGTTACCATACAGGCATAAATTTGTAAAACATAAGTTTTTCATAGGAGTCAAAACAGACCAGTCTAAGGCTTTGCTTAAAACCCTTGATCTCAGGGGGTATGCATTCTTTCTTAAAATTTGTCAATTAATCTCTCCGTTTAGTCTTCGACAAATTATCCGGAGCATGATGAAGATGATTGTAAAACTTATGAAATTGTATTATTCCTATTTGATATTTATTTAATCTTTTTTATTTCTTTTAAATTAATCATTAACCCTTAACTGCAGTGGTGAAATTTAGTTACGTATCTATAGAGGTGGGTCCATTGGACCCAGCTACTTAGAAATGATGAAAAAAATACAGGTTTAAATTTTTTTTTAAATATTTTAATTTAACGCTTAAAAAAGAACAATTTTAAAGGTAGCTTAAAAAAAACATAGGATAACGAACTTCATTTTTACATCAAATTTGCACTTTAATGCTCAGTCATAAAAGTTACTCTAAAACAAATGCCATTTTAAAAATGTACATTATAAAAAAAAACAAAACAAAAAAGAAAACTTAAAAAAAACATTTTTCTTAAAGATAAAATAATATTCTTTAGTATTTTGAAAACAACAACTTGAAAACTTTAACTCAAAAAATTTCGGCATTAATTAAAAATGGTAATTTAGATGCATGATTTGCATACTTGCATGGGGCTAGTATAAGAGTAGTATAAGTTTATTTGTAAGTTTGTGGGTGGCCGTGGCTCGAGTGGTAGTGGATCATTAGATGTAAGTAGATTAAGATTTATTTTTAAGTAGTCTGTAAGTTTTTAGTTTTAGGTTTTTATAATTAATTAATATGTCCATTTACTAAGTTTTTCTTAAAATCTATTTTCTTAGTTTTAGTTGTAACATATAAATATAAAATTAAATATAATGTAATATACGTCGAAAGACTTAGTTTAAGTGTTAGGTTTAATTTAGAGTGCCCGCATGGGGCCATTAAGTTAGTATAAGATTACTTGTAAGTTATTTAAGCTAATTTTTAAGCGTTTTTTGTTTAGCATGTAAGATTTAATTAAGTATATAAATAAAAATGCATTCAAACTGAGTGGTAGTGGATTGGTTTCCAAATCGGAAGGTTCGGTGTTCGAATCCCAGTCTCGCTCGAAAGACATAGCACCCATTTTTTCAGTTAACGAAAATCAAGTAAGACGAGTAGTTGACTAGAAATCAACATCAAGCCAACTTCCACTAAAAATGTAGTCTCCCCATTAAATATTGGATGCCACCCATGGAGTGAAATAACCACTGAGCCCAAACATCTTTTTTTCTCTCACTATCCCATTTTCCAAAAAATTTAACACATGCTGAGGCTTTGGTTATAGTGTGTTACCATCATGTGCGGCTAACACTACATTTGTGCCAGTCCTTTTAGAAATGTCACCCTTGTCATTTTTGAGGCCTTTCATGACTCTGTTGGACGATATAACCATTCAGAGCACTCATGTCTAATAGCCTACAAAAAACAGGCATCGGCCAACTACGTGATCTGCGACTGCTTGAGTAGACTGAGCACATTTGGTCTACAGAGTCAACACCACCTTTAGTGCCATTATAATGCTTTATAATTTCCAACTTGTTGGTGGACTCTTCAACGATATTGTCATGGTGCGTAGATGAGACGAGCACCACAGATTTGTTCTTTTTTTTTGGGTATAACTCACAATTGTCGTATATTTCGTGAATCCAAAGAGCGATGATCCAACTGGCCTGTCCTTGTATGGTAAGAACTCTTTTGGAACTTCCTTTTTTTTTTTTTTTTTTTTCAAAGTCTCAACGATGGTTAGACCTTTAGATTTCATGACGTTTAAAAGTTCCATCGATGTGTACCAGTTGTCAGTTGTTATATTTCGATTGGAGTTTAAAATTGGTTTGCATAATCGAAGACACACTTGCGTTGGTATTGGATACCATCTCTCTTCATCTGTCAAAGCAAAACCATTTGTATTTTTACCACAGTATAGATACGTATTTAGCACGTAGTGCGTCCTCGGATCCGCATTGCATTTTCAACCTATATTTGTAGGCTTACTCGGGATGTACATTTTAAAAGCACATCGACCTCTAAAAGCAACCAACATTTCATCAATGGCAGCATTAGCACCGATGCATCCCGGATGCATTTTTTCCGTTCACTTCTGGCTTCAGGATTATAAAAAAGGAAGACATACTAAGAGCGTGTAGAATCGGACTGAAGACATGTATAATCGAAATATGTCTCGCCCTGTTCCATCGGTCGCAAATAGTGATACTACAGCTTCATGGATGGATTTGAATACGGCTGAGTAAAGCAGTAGGCCCAAAAATGCGTCGAGCTCTTGTAGAGTGCATTCATTTAGTTCTGGTCGCTCCGTATTTTTTTTTTATATCCCCATTAAATATTTTTTGAAATGCTTCTTTTGGATCATATGGCTCAACAGGTCTAGATCGGCAAGTAGTGCAAGGCAATCGGATGATGTTGTGGCTCCTCACGCGGGTATTTCTTGCAGGTGGTGTTTTTGCCCATTTAAACATATTTTTTCCATAAAAGTATCCGGTTGCAGTATCTTCAGCTACATTTTACTTTTCTCCTTCGCTGTCAGATAATTCCGAGTCTGATTTATGGTCACTGGTTATAATGAACTCTTCATCACTGTCAGAAAAATCATTGTCTGAATGGCTTCGGATATTATTTCGCCTAGATCTTGAGCTTTGTGCAATTTCATCGTAATCACTGGATAACTCACTCATTTATCCATTGATTTAACAACTGCTGCGACATTTTTCTTGTTTTAAAATACCACAATTCTGATTTTCGAAAAAAAATATACCTGAAATAAAACAAAAACGATACCTAAGCACCAGAGAAAAAAGTTACGTATCTACGTGCACGCTATAACTCATCGAATGATAGACGAGAAAAATACGTTCTTTCATCTTCACACTCTTCGGCTTACTGAGGATAGGTATCTGTAACTGCGGCGGACGTAACGGTTTTTATGCATGTTTAAAAATTAGCTGTTGGTTGAGGCATTAGTTAACCAACAACTTGTCTGCTGTATTGTGTGAAAGCTTACAACAGCTTTTAAGGATCTGATGGGCACCTATCGATGTGGTCCACCCGCAGATTCTGTGGTAGGCAGATTCTTTAGAAAATCTTTTTCTTTAATATTTATATCAGCCTGATTATGTATCCACAGTTGTAGGAGTAAACGGGAATCTAAAAAGTATGGTTCGAATTCTTCAAGCCCAGCACGAAGATCTTCATATTTCCCAAATAAATGCACAAAGCTTCCACCTTAAAATTGACGAATTCAGACATATATTTATTAACTCCAAGGCTGACGTAATCTGTGTCTCAGATACATGGTTTCATCCATACGTGACTGATTGCACATACAAGTGGATGGCTACAAGCTGTTTCGATTCGATAAGTTTAACCGTACTGGGGGAGCAATTGCTATATATATTTGTACGCAAAACTTTAAAATATAATTTCGTGTGCGAGTCAGACATAAGTTGTGCCATCAACTTTCTTTTCATGAGCATAACGTGCCACCAAGAGAAAGTAACGATTGTAGTCGTGTACAGACCAAATGACCTTATTTCCTTTGACCCAATTTATAAAAGCCAATTAAATAATCATGGGTGGCGACTTAAACCGTATCATTTTAAATGTACCTCACTCAATCAACTTTCTTGAGTACATGAAATCTCACGATGTATATACAGTAAATACGTTGATAGCTACTCACTTTACTACAATAATTCAACAACCGCCCTTATCGATTCAATTTTTGTGTCTGATAAAGGAAAAGTTTCACTATATAGACGCCAGAGTTCTCAAAACTGTCCTACTTTTTCTTTTATACCAAGTAGATATGAATGTACAAGTACGGTAAACTATTATGCAATTCAATAAGATATTTTCACGATAAATCGGGGTGGCATTTACCAATTGGCCGTTAGTTGATTACCAGACGAATTTTCTGCAAGAAAGAGTTGTGACCCTTTTTAACAACCATCTTCCCGCAAAAATAAGGACCATCGAACCTCTTTCACCTCAGTGGTTCACGCCAGATATTCTGCAGCTGATAAAAAAGCGCAATGGCGCATTCAAATTTTGGAAAAAATCTAGAACTGGTGAACTCTTTGATAGATATCGCTCACTTCGCAATAAAGCAGTATGCAAAACCTAAGCTACTAAACAGGCATTCAACAATAGAAAATTTGGAATGTGTTCATCAGGGAAGGAAATGGTGCAAACAATTCTAGAGACCGGACTAAAAAAGCCAAAGCTAAACACTCCGGATAATCAGAAAGAAAATGGATGCAAGTCAAATAACTATTTTAGTCCTTTTCGAGCTATCTAAAGCTGCTGTCTGCTGCGAGGCTCCTACCTAGAAGGGAGGCAGCAAAAATTTGTAGCTGGTGAGCAGTCTTCGACTTACCTGCTAATCAAGTACAGCGTACCACAAGGCTTAAAATTGTTAAGCATTGTTCGATTCATATGTTCGCACATAAAAAAAGGCATATATAAGTCGTCCGCTTGAGTAGAGGAACGAAGCCATCATCTTGATGAATGAAGATTTAGATGAATAAACTTCACCGAATCTCAGATTGGTCGTATAACAATAAATGCTGAAATGTCTGAAGTCTACGGCTATTGCAATATGCAAAAACAAGTTGGACATATCTCATCTCTCCCTCCGATTCAACCATCAGAAAACCCGATACAATATGTCGACCCTGTTAAAAATCTGGGTTTGATAGTCAATAGGACTTTAACTTGGTCCACTCATATAAATGCTGCTATCGGTAAGGTGTATTCCTGGGCATATTCTAAAAAAAATCATTTTACAGTTAGGGCCTATCTCCAATGATCATTTATCGAGGATTTAAGAAAAAATCTTACTTTGGTACACCCTATCCCATGTTAACGGCAATTGCTCTCTTAATGCTAATGGTAGAAACTTCGTTTCGGACTTTATTTTTAGAAGAAATACTGGTCTTTGTAATTGCGCTTAAGTCGATATCTTTTCTGAGCCTTCAGATATCCAATTCCTAAGCCTGATCCATTTTTCTGGCCCATGCTAATTTTTGACTTTGAGGTCAGTTTTCTTCAGAAAATGCCTAATTTCCATAACGTTTTACTATTTTTTTTCTTATGAAAGTAATAATAATAATAAAAAAAAAATCATCATCAAGTTTGCACATAAACAAACAAGTAAGTTTTCCAGGTATTCCCTCATACCATGACCAAATCTTTGTTAACTTAGATATACAGATTAGTGTAGTGCCATGTCCCGTGCAATTTACCTTCCGTGATTTTTGTAAAATTAACGAGCTCGATTTGACTTTGTTGGGAAACTTGTTCAGTCGATGATAAAGTAAATTGTCCAGTCACTTTTCCAGAAACATGTACGAATTAAAGTTAAGAAAGTCATCAATAATGGCGTCCCCTGGTTCTCTGAAAACATCAAAAAACTTATTTTAAATAGGGATAGATCGTATTCTCGTTGGCTGCAAAATCGTAGTAGAAATAATTGGAATATCTTCAAATTTCAAAGAAATAGAAAAGCCAAAGCAACATTTTACTCCTCTGGAAGAACTTCCGATCCTTACGAATTGTTGAAAAGACGTCAGTGGGATGCGATCTAGATCCGAACCACTTAAACAGATTTTTTCTTAGAACATTGGATAGTTCAGTTACAGCTAATAAGAGCAACACTGATCTTACTGTAACCAATCATGATAATTCTAATTATCTTGAGTTCCACTGTGTTAGAGAGTGATGTGGATAAAGCCTTATCCAACATCAAATCAAACTCGGTAGGAGTAGATTGTATATCTATTTATCTATTAAGTTTATAAAACTAATTATGCTCTATATTATCCTCTTACGCACATTATTAACTCATGTATCATGAGATCTGAGTTTCCTTCAACTTGAAAATATGCTAAAGTTGTGCCAGTGCCAAAAATACTACGAGGAACCAGCCAGAAGATTTTAGGCCTATTAGTATTTTACCGTGCCTATCAAAAATTTTTGAGATTTTATTAAAAAACCAAATCAATGAGCATATAAGTTCAAATAAAATGTTATCTCCGTTTCAATCAGGCCTTAGAGAAAATCACAGTTGTACCACGGCTGTAATAAAAATTCTAGATGATTTAAGAAGAGCGTATGATAAGAATAATGTATCTATTCTGTGCTTATTGGACTTTTCTAAAGCCTTTGACTGTGTAAACTATCAACGTTTGATTGAGAAGCTGAAAGTCAATTCAGTTTTGGTAATAACGCTGCATCTCTTATATTTAATTATTTAAATGGCAGATTTCAACAAGTACATACCAGCCAGGGAAGTTCAAGCGGTGCATTCAGGTGTCCCACAAGGATCTATTTTAAGACCACTCTTGTTCTCATTGTTTATAAACGACATGCCTCAGGTCTGTATTGATGCATCGGTGCATTTATATGCAGACGATGCTCAGGTATATCTGTCTAGACCGATTGGCTTAATGGATGATTGTATAGCTAGACTTAATCAGGACTTCGAACGATCTGTTCTCAATAAACCGTCCTTAAACATTGCTAAATCTAAAGCAATTGTTATCTGTAATTACAGGATTCATTTCAGTTGCTTGCCACAAATTCATTTAATGGGACAATTGATTCCATATGAAAATGAGGTGAAGAACTTAGGAATATATGTACAATATATCAAATGCAAACTTTCCTGTGAAAGCCATATCAATTATGTTATCAAAAGAATATATGGTAGTCTACGCCAACTTTATATCTCATCCGCCTTTGTCCCGACCTTAACAAAGTTTAAACTCGTAAGAGCTCTGTTTATGCCCATTATAAACTACAGCTCAGTAGTTTATTGTAATATTGATGCAATGTCCTTTAGGAAACTAGAATTAGCATTTAATTCGGCGATTCGCTACATACATATATAAATGGTCTCCGTAAGATTTCAAGATTTTCCCTTAAGCTTACCGGATGTACCCTTAGACAACATATAAATATACTAAACTGCACATTTCTGTATAAATTGCTCAAAACTAAACAACTGACATATCTCTTCGAGAAACTAAGTTTGGCTCATTCAAATAGTACCCAAAATATCAATGTCTACAAGTAGACAAACAACATTATATTTCTCACACTTAATTTTGCTGAATGCGCGTCTCGCATCTCAGGTTGCCGTGCATACTTTGTTAAAATTCACTTTCCCACACCAAAATTAGCTGAATGCGCGTCTCGCATATCAGATTGCATCACACTTTTGTTTTATATTAAATGTTACATTTTTAGTTGAAATGAAATAAAGATTTATTGTCTATTTTACAACCGAACCATCAAGTGCCTTTTTCTGTGCTTCTAACATTGGTCCTTCGAGCCGGATTTCCTAAAGCTTCCAGAGACTGAAATCTGCCTTCTAAAAACATCAACACATCTCTTAGAAGTGGTATTTCACGCGGATCTTTAAGTGATTGTTCGTATAGCTTATGCGTCTCTCTGTCCACCTTTTGAATTAATAAATAAGCTATCAATGGACAATGGTTTCAACTCGCAAATTGTTAATAGCATGCATACTTTCTTGTGTTATGTCATGCATTTGTTTTATCAAATACGCCGATTCCCCTGATATGTTCGGTTGATTGAGCTTATGATTGCATTTTTTTTTTGTATTTTTTCCACTTTTTGCAGTTTATTATTATCATGGATAATCTTTTCGTAAATTTCCCTAAAAGCTATCCAGTTCTTATATTCCCCGTCAAATGTTGGAATATTTATTCGGGGCAGTTTAACATCATAACTTTAGTTGCGATCATCTTCGTTTTTCTTAGTTGCTCTTCTTTCAATGCTGTGCAACTTTATAGTGAAGCTGCGGTATTCTTCTTCCAGAAATTCGTAACTTTTGTCGGCAACGTACGTGTCATCTTCGCTAGCGTGCAGTAAGATTTCTTCATGCAAGTGGGATATGTTCTTCCACATACGAGTATCTGTGGCTTCATTTATCTTAAACCGATAATAAATAAGCGATTTTTCTCCTTCGTTTATAGAGTCACATTCTCTTTCAATGTATCTCTTTAGTATGGGCATTCTTATGCCCTGTTTCTTAATACGTAGTAATTGTTCGTTTGAATTAAACTCTACTTCTGTATTGAGGTTGAAATCTTGATCGCTAGTTAGCTTATCTTCTTGATTTTCTTTAATTGTATATTTTTCAATTATTCTAATCCGATTGTCTATATCGTTCATCATTTTGTCTACAACCGCCTGAACCTGCTGCTTGAAATTATTTGTAAAATAATTATAATCAGGAAATTTTTCTTTCAAGTTCTGGATTTTTACGTCATTATCCAGAAACTTTTTCCAATTTTCCTGCAGTGTCTCTTTTCTCGTTATTAAATATTTGATTGTCTTCCTAGATTCCCCATCTTTCTTAAAATTAACATACTGAGTTTGGATCGACTTACCGAGTTCAAGTTGGATGCTGAATTCTTGATTATCCATTTTAAAATATCACCTTGAGTTTAATTAGTTTAAAGTTTTTTCACAACACTATTCCAGTTAAAGTTCACTAAACAGTTCAAAGTTCGGCTAGGATTCGCAGTTAAAGTCCTCTAAACAGTTCAAAGTTCGAGAATAGGTAAAAAACATGGGCAGAAAATGCAGTAAATGTTTCACCGTTTGATAGAGTCGCGATTAAAATAATTGTTAATTTTTTTTTTCACTTCTTCACTGCAGAGCCGCTAGTTTTACTTTAATTTCTCTCGAAGGACCAATGTTCGAAGCACAGAAAAAACGCACTTGATGGTTCGGTTGTAAAATAGACAAGAAGGGACAACCCGGAGGTCAAGGGCTAGAAAAACCAGTGTAAAATAAACCAGCTGAAAAGAAGCAGGTTAAAAATCACCATACAAACCTGAGAACTTGCAGATATTGTAAGGGTTAACAAAGTATTATATATACTCATGTGCTCAATTTAGAGGAAAGAGTGTTTCTGAAAGGCTCTTTTATATCAAGCAAAATAAGATATGCAAAAATTGTCTTAATCATGAAACTAAAGACAAGTGCTATAGTACTTCAAAATGCGCTTTACGTGAACGACAACATCATTCCTTGCTACATTTTTCAAAACCTGGCAAGCAGAACGATTCAAAGGACTCTCAAAATATATCGACCCATATATCAATATCTGAAAATTCAGAGGAAATCAAACCTACGTTTATAACAGAATGTGCAGTGCAATTGTTAGGCTGCCCTAAATACAAGGCAAACGTAACGATTTCTGACATGGCTAACTGCAAAGCTAGAACTTGCAAGAGCAAAGTAATGCTTGAATTAACTTCAAGATACCCTTCCAAGTACAAATTACACTGCGAGGCACTGGTCCTTACAACACTAAGGAACACTCAGCCTGAAGAATTCTTAAAAATCGGTAATATAAACCATTTCTTAAACAAAAACCACATTTTAGCGGATCCAACGTTTGATATACCGGGCCCAATAAATCTTTTAATTGGAACTGACACATTTCCGAAAATAATTTTAGAAGGAGTAAATAAAACAAAGGAAGGCATACTGGCTCAAAACACACAATTTGGATGGATTTTATCCGGAAAAACAGAACTAAGAACTAAAACTACAAACAAAAACATTTTGTCAATGATAACACTTAAAGACATAGACGAAGAACTAAAACGGTTTTGGGAGACAGAAGAATTAGCCCAAGATGTAGAAATGACACTTGAACATAAAAAAATGTGAAGATATTTAGGAATTGAATACTGTTCGAAATAAAAATGGAACTTATGCTGTGAAAATTCCATTTAACGATAAAGAGTTTAACTTAGGAGAATCTAAAATAAGAGCGATGGCGCGTTGGTTTCAAACTGAAAAGAAACTATCGAGGAATAATACTTTATGGCAAAACTATAATAACTTTATGCAAGAATATCTAGATCTTGGTCATATGAAGCCTCTAAATGGAGAGGAAATCAAGAATACTAACGAAAAACGTGTATATTACATGCCACACCAGGCAGTTATAAGAGAAGAAAGTTCAACTACGAAATTGCGCGTGGTGTTTGACGCATCGATGAAGACAAGTAGTGGGTTAAGCTTAAACGAATTAATGCTAAACGGACCAAAATTACAACAGAATCTTCAAAGCATTTTGCTTCGCTGGAGAATTCATAGTTATGTTTACACGGCGGATATAGAAAAAATGTATCGACAGATATATGTTACTGAGGATGATCAGGACTTTCAAAGAATACTATGGCGACGGTCTGTGTTATGTTACTGAGGAGGATCAGGACTTTCAAAGAATACTATGGCGACGGTTTCCAAACCGAGCGACTACTTCTTGTTCCCAAACCTGAAGAAATGGCTTGGTGGAAAAAGATTTGACTCCAATGATGAAGTCATCTCGCAAACAAAGGCCTATTTTGAGGACCTCGACAAATCATTTTTTTTGGAAGGGATAAAAAAATTGGAGAAGCGTTGGATAAAGTGTATAGAGCTCAAGGGAGACTACGTTGAAAAATAAAATTATTTTTTTATCAAAAAATCTGTGTTTTAATCCGGACTTATTGACCCGCCCTCGTAGATAGAAAGATTTTGGGCGCAGTGGTTATTTCACTCCATGGGTGGCATCCAACATTTAAGGACTGAAACGAATAAAATCTGTAAATTTTAATACGGGCTATACTTCCAATGCGTAAAAATTGCAATCCCATTTTGTACCCAAATTAGCCTCTATATTCTATAGTTTCAGTTTGTTATTGATTTTAGTTCGGTGCGGTTTAAAATATTTATAAAATATGAGTCAAGAGGAACGCTGTAAAAAGATCGTCGACAAATGGCTCGAAAATACTTCGCATCCAAACGATTTCATCGCAAAAAATTTAAACATAGTACGCAGTACAGTGGATTCTGTTATTAAACGATATTTGGAGACGTTGACAGTTAAGCGAAAATAGTGGGTACCATCGTAAAAAACCGGACTTTGTCATCCAGAGATGTTGCTCGAAAATGTAATACCAACCAAACAATGGTCTAAAAACACGAAAAAAAAAATACCAAAAGTTACTGAAAAGCAAAAAAAAAGACATAAAAACACGAGCCCGAAAGCTATACGAGTTGATCGGCAACAAGAAAGCGGTTTTGGATGACGAAACTTATGTCAAAGCCGACTTTATTACTCTTCCAGGTGCGCAGTTTTACAACTCGTTTGAAGAGAAATTCTTCCGCAATCAACAACATCGATTGGGATGGAAAAATTCGGGTCAAAATATCTCGTTTGGCAGGCCATTTGCCAATGTGAACACAGAAGCTCATCGTTTATTACAACGGGAACAATTAACGGAGAAGTGTACATTAACGAGTGTCTAAAAAAACGGTTAATTCCTTTCTTAAACAATCACGAGGGTTCAACATTATTTTGGCCAGATTTAGCTTCAGCTCACTGTGCTCATGCGACGTTGAGCTTTCTTGTTGCTAAAAATGTCGACTTTGTCCCAAAAGACATGAATCCACCCAATGTTCCACAGTGCCGTCCAATTGAAACGTATTGGGCTTTGGTCAAAGCTAAATTGAGGAAAAGTGAGCAGTGTGCAAAGGACGTAAAAGATTTTAGTGCTAAATGGAAAAGAGCGCCCAAAAAGATCACGGATGTAACTGTCACCAACCTTATGATGGACATTCGAAAGAAGTTGAGGAAAGAATGGGAACCCAATAGTTTTTTTTAATTTTTGTAATTGTGAATGAATTTAATAAAAACAGAGTTTTAAAGCAAATAAAAAAAATTTACATGAATTAAGAAAATATTATTTTTTTTTACTTTGATATTTCCAAATTTTATTTGTTTCAGTCCTTAATGGGGAGACTAAACTCTTAGTGGAAGTTGGGTTGATGTTGATTTGTAGTCAACTACTCATCTTACTTGATTTTCGGTAACTGAAAAAAAGAATATGCTTTCGGGCGAGGCTGGGATTCGAACACCGAACCGTCCGATTTGGAAGCCAGTCCACTACCACATGAGCCACTGCCACCCACAACAAGCACATACATTGACGCTGAATTTGTGTTGAAATGATTTATGTATCATTGTATGTGGATTGTCCGCAGCCCACGTATGAAGATTATGAAAATTTGTGATCCCATCTCTTGTAAATTGAGATTCGGCCGTCCAAAGAATTCTGCCAATCAACTCGTTGTCATCCAAGCTCCGTTCCAGCAACCAGTTAGAAAACTCAAGTCTCTATTCCAAATCATTGGTAAACAGTTCTTGTACAGGTGTATGGTGGTATGAATAAAGATTTTTTCCATGCAGCACGTTAGAAATTTTATGTCTGCAAACAATAAACATTGTCATTGACGCAAAGCTATGCATCTTATGCTGATTGATGGATCAGTTGTAACAGCTTCCAGTATTCTTGCATTAGCCGAATTCCTTCTTACTTGTGGAGCTCCCGCATTCGGTCGTGTATTTGAAACTGATCCCGTTTCTCGAAGCCTTCGATACGTATTTATAATTACTCTTTTATTAGGAAGTCGTCGGTTAGGATAAAGTTCATGGTATTCGTATCTTTGTCGCACACTAATTGAACTTCCATTGCACAGCCCATAAACGTAAATAATGTCTGCGTATTCTTGGTTTAGAAATGCAGACATTTCAAATAGCATTTCTAAGCAACTATAACGTTGGCATAAAAAATTAAACTGATGAATTATATTTTTTTTCTAAACTTTTATACCATTTCTGTAAGATATACGATATTTTCCAAATAGGCCTTCATACCCTAAAGCTAACACTTCTGAGAACTTTAAGGAACAGGATAAGGAAATGAGGGTAGTCAAATTAAAGAGCACGCTTTAAAACTCTTTAATAACTATTCAGTTTTAAAAAAAAATATTGGAAAATTAGTAATTCGTGGAAAATCACTATTACGAGTATTGTTAACTGTTGTTAGAAACGTTGGTAAAAATTCATAAATTCCTTTTTTTACGTGCTGCATGTTTTTCCAAGCATCATAATATCTATGGGTTTTTGTGCATACTTGATGATGATTTTTTTTATTATTATTGTTACTTTCATAAGAAAAAAATAGTAAAACGTTATGTTAATTAGGCACTTTCAGGAGAAAAGTGACCTTAAAGTCAAAAATTAATATGGGCAATGAAAATGGAACTGGCTTAGAAATTAGATATCTAAAGACCCAAACAAGATATCAACTTTATTTAGACGCCGTTACAAGGGCTAGTATTTCTTTTAAAAAACAAAGTCCTATAAGAAGTTTCTACCTTTAACACTAACAGCAATCTCCGTTAACATGGGATAGAGTATACCAAAGTAAGTCTTATCTTAAATCCTCGGTAAATGATGTCAACCCTCATTGTACCCTCACGATTTTTTTCTTAGAATATGCCCAGGAATCGTTTCCCAAATTATCGGACATAATATATACGAAACTATGTAATAAGCGGATGCACTTTCGATAACCTGCTTAAATATATATAAAACGTTATGTTTTCTACACAAACTTGTGAGATTTCAGAACGTCAGTTTTTTGTTTTCTCCATTCGGCTGTGGAATTCCTTGCCAATTTGTGTAAGGAAAATCAAAGGCATTCATTGTTTTAAGAATTCTCTTAAAAAAATTCCTGTCCATTGGAAATTGATATATAAGTATACGCTCTCATTTTTAATTATTTTTTTTATTAGTTTTAATGTTGTGTAAATAAAATCAACTCAGTAGATCTAGATAGAAAACGCTTGCTGCAGAACTCTCAACCTAGCACCAAAAGCATACTTTTATAAAAGTCTGTGCAACTATAATCATACCCTTATAATTTGGATATCATTGTCAGGACGCAACGAGCAGTCACTGGTGCAGTATTATGAAAACAGCAAAAGAAACGTGTATAACTAACATAATTAAAACGTAGTTGTGATGGTCAGAAGGTGAATACAAATAATAAAAATAAGGACTTGTGCTCCTTCATTCCTTTAGGCAAACGAATGTATGTAAGTAGACAAGATACATTGAGAAAGAATAAGCAAAACACGCTTTGAATCCTGAAAGCATTGGTTCTGTAATTAGAAATTATGTTGTATTTATCTAGAAGTGAATCTTCCATGAGAAGAATTCTAGAAAAACAGACAAAACCGAATTGATCTTGCCTGGAAGAGACGCAAAAACAGTGAAGCGTACCCAAGAGGGAAGGAAAAACTGAGAGAAGAAGGCAAACTGAAAATAGTGGTTCTTCGACGGCATCGACAAAGTGTTTCACTTTAAGAAAGGCCACGCCATTTTCCATTCCATTTTATTGCTGCTGATAGCCAGCAGGAAAACTGCAGATTGCTTTAAGATTCAACACTAGGCACTATGTTCGTCAAGCAGCTTGACGGCTTAAATAAGCCTATTCAGAATAAGACGATGGATTCCACTGTGTTCTGACTAATCCCCCAAAAGGCGCATTGTTTCAATTACCTGTTAGCAAATCACTATTACTTAATTTGGGACACTTGAACGCCTATGAACGCTATGTTAGAATTCCTGCAACGCGCTTTATCTTGGACTCTTAAAGTCCTGCGACAGCTAGTCATTCTGCAGGTTGCTTTGATAAATGCACTGCTTTTTTCAGATATATATTTCCTGCACAAAGAGGATCCCGATACCATCTAAGTCTAACCCAAGGAGGTTTCGCCCTAAGAAAACCGCTTATATAAAATCTTCTCTTATAGCAATTTCCCTGGATATCCCATCTGACGATGCTTATGGTAACAGTCCGTATTTAAGAATTTGTTACTTCAGTACGCTAGTCAAAGTCATAAAACATACGATTTTTAACCGACTGGTATAATATTTTCTTGACATAATTCCTCCATCTTTGTAGCTAGTCCACATCCGAAGCCAGTTGACAAACTTTCCACTGATATACTTTCGTTAGATAACAGTGTCCCTGAAGCAACAACCAAACCAATAATAGAGAAAAATAAAAACACCCGTTTATTCGAATGACTTCTTTATACTTTTTATTCTTCTGCTCGTACCACGACGTATTCGGTAAAATTGTCCACAATCGCTAGAACGTACCTGGTGCCTCCTTTCCGTCTGGTGAATGGTCCAAGGTGATCCAGATGAATAGTGTCGAATGGGAGCGGTACTCTGAGTGCACTATGTAGCTCGCCTTCCAGATTTCGACACTTTCTTTTCGAGTAGTCGGTTAAGAACATGCAATGATGCTTCTTCCATCACCTTAGGCTCTCGCCTAAGGCCGCTTTCTTATCAGGTTGATGTACCATTCCAAAAGAGAACTCTTGGAGCTTGAACCACCACCTGCCCACCCTAGGTATAATTTTCGGCTTGTTTTTCGTCGCCACGATTCGACTCACAGTCAGTGACTACCTTGAAGTCTTTCCCCAAAAGATAGACCCGGAATCGATCAAGACTATTTACATTGGCAAACGCTTCGATTTTGTAGGAATGGTACTTCTTTTCATTTTCTGACGGCTATAGAACATAACTGGGCGCAGCATCAAGAATTCTATTCCTCGTTGGAATAAAATTCCAGCCAGCGCCACAGAAGAAGTAGCCCTGTGCACCTCGTCCTCACACTCAGGGTCAAACAGCTCCAGCACTGGCGGGCTGCTCAGGGTGTTCTTTAGCTTCCGGAAAGCATTCATCGTTTTCATCAGCTCTGTGAGAGGTACTGCCAACTGGAATAATTCCGGACAAATTTTCGAAAGAAGCCTGTAAGTCCCAGAAACTGCCGCACTTCATGGAAGTTTTTCGGAGTCGGGAACTTCACAATCGCTATCGTCTTTCGTCGGCTTGGCTTCAGACCATACTTGCAAATCTCGTAACCAAGAAATTCGATGTTAGTTTAAAAAAAAAAACGTATTTACTTACGTTAAGTGTAAGCCCGAATTTCCGAAGTGCCTCCAAGACCCTTCACAGCTTGTCCAAGCCCTCCTCTATCGTTCTGCTTGCTATAATGACGTCGTCTAGATATGTCACTGCATCGTCCTTCTTCAGTGACTACTTCACCGAGTTCATGCATGCCTGGAAATGAGCAGGGGCATTTACCAGCCCAGAAGGCATACTATTGAACTCAAAGGATCCCTCGTCCGTTATGAAAGCCGTGTACTTCGTGTTGCGCTCCTCCATCCGGATTTAGTGGTACCCAGCACCGTAAAAAATGGATTCCCACTTTTTAGTGACGTGAACACCTCGTCAATCACTGGCATGGGGAAATTCCGCTTTACTCTAACTTTGTTGAGAGCTCGGAAATCGATGCAGAACCGTGTTTCTTTTTCGTCAAGACAATCGGTGAACAGTAATCCGATGACGATGGACGAATCACTCCAAGATCCAGCAATTCTCTGACTTTTTTTGCAAATACAAGCCTGTATGGCGGGTTGAGATGTTGGTATCTGAATTGTGCACTCGCCCAGCTTCGACTTCCCTAATTCATGTGTTCCAATGACGAAACAGCTACGGTAGTTATCGATGAGCTTTTGTAAATTTAGCAGAATTACTTCTCCAACATCTCCTACATCCAGCTCTGTTACATAAAGCTTTTTCTTCACTATCTTTGGGTACTTTTCCTCAGCCACTTTTGTTTCATGCGATGTTTCCTGCATATCGTCGCTAGTTGACAACTTCATGAAAGATTTCTTCACACGGACCTGTGGCTGATCCAAGAGCTTCCGCCCAATAATCATTGGGTATGGCTGGTTGTTATCCGATACCACTAGCACTAAACACCAGGATTTTAAGCGATCCACCGAAATTTCTACATACAACCGACCACCCATCGCGCATCCTCCGCCACCAAATCCCTTCCAGTTCGTTGTATACAAAGTGTACATCAAATTCTCAGCCTCTGCATCCGATCTACGCAGTGTTACGCAATCGCTACCTTTGCTTTGTTGTCTTCAAAGATTAACTCCCGTCCCGCTTGTGGACATCTGCGTTTGCCCGCCTCTTCTGGACTAGAACTTGCACCACTCCGCTCCACGTTCTGGGACACTTCATTCTGAGGGTAATTAAGCCGATAATTTCCAGCTTGTTGACACTGAAAACACAGTTTGAGTTGGTGGATCCTCTATCACCCTTACCTTGGGTTCTGGGTCTCGCTTTGACCTTGATTTTAATGCTCCAACCCAGCGGACTCTGTTAACCAGTTCGTGAATCGTTTATGGAGGTGATACTCAATACGCCTCAGATCCGGCGTAGATCTCTAATTTTCCGATCCACGCCGATGATGAAAAACCTTACCTGTTCTTTGGATTGAACTCCGGAATCATCTCTGTTATATCTGGCACCATGAAGCAGCTCCTTAAAGCGCTCTCGTTTTCCTTCTCCTCGGTCGGTAGTTGTACTTTCGAAGTATTGTAGAAGCCGAAGCATTCGATGTGTCACTGTCGGTAGCAACTGAGCGCTCAGACCTACTTGTCGCCTCCACCGATGAGCAATGTTTTAGAGCATCTTGCATCTAGGAGAAGAATTCCTGCATGCGACCAGTCTATTTAAGTAGATAGCACCAGATCTTTAAGGTCTTTACGTTTCGGCTTGTATACAACTGTGTTATCTACTGCAATTCGGAGTTGATAGAATTTTTTGCAAGGTATCTTTGACTGTTGGCCTTTAACACTTAATAACACTGCAAACATAGTGGGCTTGAGTGGAAAAATGGTTTCAAAAAATATATAGAGTGTTGGCCAAAACTAAAGTAACTTTTACATAAGCACAAGATTCTGCAATAAAACTGATTAAATTTCAATATATTTTATTATGTTTTCTTTACAAAACAAGTAAATATGTGTTTTCGAAAACAAATTAAAAGAAACAAAATTAATTGTTCGTGAGCAGAAAAAACAGGAAAATAAAAATACTGGAACTATGTCGATTTTATGCTGACCAAAACAAAAGCAACTACGTAGTAAATTTTCACATTTAATAATAATCATCGCGACGAAACCTTTGTTTTTGATTAGTTCACTAAACATTCTTGGCATACTCTCGATTAGATTGGAAATTAGAGATCTTCGAATGTATTTTTCAAGCCTGGACTTAAATATAAAGCTCGTTCCTATTCCTGCACATCTCGCGAATTATTCACCGATTTACAATCTCCCATAGATCTACTAACCGGTTGAGATTGGATTACTGGGCAGACCATTCCATAACATGATTTTCTGATCTCAAGACCACTATTGAACTATTTTTGAAGCATGCTTCGGATCGTTATCTTACTGAAATATCTGAATTCGAATAAATAGCCGAAAAAGATTTCAGTGGGCTTGCCTTTACAACGATATGGACCAGTCCAAAATTATTTCCACTGACGAAGCTTCATTTATTTTTTTATTTTAAACAATCCATTGAGACGTGTGTGGAACTGTTATCTAACGAACAGTGAAACATCCGGCAAAAGTTCATGTTTATAGCTGTTTCTGTGCGGCGGGTTTCGGAAAATTTGATCTCGATGCTCAAAGAATGATACAACTGTGCAAGAAAGAATTGCTGGGATCCACTGAAATGCTATTCAGACGTGGATAAGCCCCTACAAGAGGACAACGATCGTAGTCGTATCTGTCAGCACCTCAGAGAGAGAGAGATGACGCCAATGTATTGGGTTGGAGACTTATGAAGCAAAGGATTAAAGGAAAATATGTAAGGACAATAAAACACCTCGACCTGCTTTCAAAAAGAATTTGGTGACAATTACCGCAGGACTACGCAAAAAAATTGACTCTAAGTTGTCAACAAAGTTGCGAGGCCATAATGGAGGAGACTCGACAATATATTAAGTACGAGTACATTGCACAGTAAGAGAAATATTAAAAGCTTTAAAATAAATACTTTTGTTTTCCTGGGTCAAGCGGTTCTTTTCTTTTAAACCACAGGCTTTTGTCAAACACACTGTACTAGGTTGGGTGAAAAGTAACCTCCTTGGGAATGAAAAATATTTCTTTTAAATGTTTTTTTTTATTTTATTCAGTATATATAGTAGTAGTCCCCTTTTAGTTTGATACACTTATTCCAGCGATTTTCCAACTTCTTGATCCCGTCCGAAAAGTAATTTTCCGGAAGGTCTGCAAAATACTTCTCCGTGGCGTCGATGATTTCGTCGCGTGAGCTGAATTTTTTATTGATGAGCCATCTTTTGGGGTTTGGGAAGAGATAATAGTCCGAGGGATCAAAATCCAGTTACAAATCGACGCCAAAAGTCCGCCCGATTCCGCATCAGCAAGCCCAAACACTCTTTCAAAGTGCTCTCGCCTTCTTGTTTTTGGTCATTCGCGGTATCCAACGGCAGAATAACTTTTTCATATGCAGGATATTGCCCAAAATATGGCGTGTGCGCTCAGTACTAATCTTTGTGGTATCTGCTAGCTGGCGCACCTTCACTTTCCGATCAGCTAACACCTTTTCATGTATTTTTTTGACATTGTTTTGCCTCTCAAAAAATAATGTTTTATGAGAGAACGAAAATCGTTTTTGTCCATACTCAACATGATGCCACACAGTCAACAACAATCAGCTGTCAAAACAAAACTAAAGACAGTATCGCACTGAAATTTGGCATGTCTGCCTAAATATGAACGGACTTCAAGGCACCATAACTTTTTTTGCAGTAGCAGCGCATTCTGGCGGTCAAGGAGGTTACTTTTCACCCCACATAGTATATTCGCTAATAATTGTTTTCTTTAATCTCATTGGAGTATTTATTTCCGGCCTCTTTAGATAAAATTTAGGGAACAATATCTTTAGATCTTGCTGTAGCAGTCTAATACACGCGAATGAGTCAATTATCTTTTTTTTTTTAATATGAGCAGTTTGGTCAAAGTAACGGTTTTCTAGAACGGAGAACTTTCAGGAAAAACTACGGAGCAAATTGAGTTGCTTTTGTTTTGGCCAGCTGAAAAGTAAAGTGAATTCAATTGGATATCTGTATTTTTTTTCTTAATGCCGTAAAATTTCTGCTCTTTGATTTTATACATTAATCAACAATACTCCAAGCTATTGGAAATTTTTTTTTTTCTTTGGACAAAATTTATATGAAATGTATCGCAAAACACGGACTTGCAGTTTTAGTTGCTTTAGTTTTAGCCAACACTGTATGTATTGTTTTGCTTCTCAAAACTAATATTTTCAATAAAATGAGTGAAGTTCGCAGAACACCTATGCGAATTCCGGGAAAATGCCGACGGATGCTGAGCATAATCATATTTGTTTAACTTCTCGCAATGTTTATTCGTTGGGCTGATTTTTACGAACAGTACTGAACTCATTCGTGTAGCAGGTATAGTGCACAAATATACTAGTATAAACCACCCTGTCAACCCTTCCAAATGCGGTTCCAACTAGACTTTATAGTCCTGGAAAAGCGCACTTATGTACGAGGGTTTGTATTATAGACTACAATATAGCAATAGCTTATAGCTAATCAATTTTATCAACATACCACCCTAGACCTACCATGCCTACCTACTTGCCTGAAGTAAACGCGGCGGTACAAATGCCCGTACCTTTTGCTGGATCCTCCTGCCACTCGACCGAGTTGCTTATTGAACAAATATTTTCATTTATAATTTAATTATTTATTGTTCTTGGCAGCTTAAAAATAAATTTCTGTTTGTGGATATTTTCAGAGATAATAAATTCAGCTTTTGGCGGAGTCCTCGCTCGGTTCTCGGTTTGGATCCGTTTGGGCTTGTGAGCTGGTATTTGTCTTTAATTTGGTGTTCCTGCGCCAGTCCAGGATGTGCCGGATTCCTTGAATTCTGTTTCACATCGTTGGTACGAGTATATGGATGGGTGTGGTTTTCTTTCCAACTTATCCAGCAGTATCTACAACGTATAAACGACAAACGTGAAGGCACACAGTCAACCATATATGTATCTATGTAGCAACTGCTACAGAGAAAAGTTGTACGAATGGCTGTCGCCTGGCACTGGCAGAGGCATGATGTTGATGAACAACTTTCGTTAAAAAATATTTTTGTTTTGATAAATAATTTTGAAATGCGATTTAAAAATCTCCCCATCGCGATGGCGAACGAATTTTATTTTTGCAGAGATACCACTACCTACCCACCACTTGGCGATTTGTTTGTTGTTTTTGTGCGTTCTTTTTTTTTCGAGTTTGGATGTATCTTTTTTTGACCAATTGCTGTTTGGAGGAGAATCCCTTCGGTTTAGGTCAACGGGTCAAGCCTGGAATGTTTTTAAACGAAGTAAAGTGTGTTAGAAAAATGTTTGTGTTAAGGTGTGGAGGTTTTTTTTTTTGCTCTAGGTTTGGATTAGTAAAGTTCAAGGTGAACTGCTTCGGAAGGTAGAGAATTTAGTTTATTTTATGTGAAATAGCGTGGCTGCCCCCGTGGGGAATATGACACTCCAAATTGGAGAGTTGGTGTCCATTTATAAAATATATGCATCCATTCTCAGTTTACAGCGTAGTTCAGGTAGACAAAGTTATTTATTAGCTCAAAAATATAGCTAACCGCCCTCGTATGACCGGCTGATCTTATGAGTATGTACAAACATATGTACATAGCTTGGGTGTTGCATGATTCTCTAATCAGGCACTTCGCTTCGCTGACCTGGAGATGTCTAGGGCTATACATTGCCAATTGATGAATGAACAAAATGTTCATTATACCTTCTCCTGGCAGCCATCGGGTACGTACTGTTCTCGCCCAACCGGATTTGACTCGGCAAACTAAAAGGCGTGAGTGTTAAGTAAGAAGAACACAGCAATACTATAATCTGGTATTAGAGTTGAACCCCAGAAGCAGAATGGGTAAATTCGGATGTTTCAATCAACGATGGCGCCATCAGTCAGCATTGCAGATTCAATTTACGTGTTATTTGAAGCTCAAATTTTCAAGACAAGCCAGGGTGCCGGAATAGGCGGACGGAACCTTAATGGGTTAACAACAGCTCTCTTATCTTTAAAGCGGACTACTGGCTTTGAAATATCCGTACCATTTTGTCCAAAGAGTACCAAAACCTGGCCGTTCAGTATATTGTGTAAATTGGTCAACGACGTTCGGACTTTGAACAGGTCAGGAGCATACAGGGCAGTGGAACCCATATACTGCCATAAAGCAAATATCACCGCAATTCAGAAAGTGTAGTGGTTTTGGCCAGACAACAGGAGGACGAAAAACGGTGACATGTGTATGTCGCTCGTCGTAATCTTGAGCTTTCAACACCTGCGAGAACGCCTTATTATAATCCCCATCAAGGCTGAGTTTGCCAACATCAGCCTGATATCCGTTCACGTCTTCACAGAAGAAATAGACGAAGCTATAAAAGAGATGACTAAGAACTGCACTCTGAAAACCAAAATTTGCATCCACCCTACCTTTATACTCTATAAGAGCATATTGCGTTACAATGCTTCCGAGCCGAATGGCCTATCTACCGGGTTATATGAGTCAGTAGAAGACGACTTGAAGGAAGAAATCATGCTGATGAAAGGATCTTCAACATGGTTTGTCCGATCAGTAAGTCAGCGGGGCATCTTAAGTGCATATCTCAGTATTGCCAGATGCATTTTCATTGCAAGGAAACTCTAAGGAGACTTAATCGCGGTCATTTTGAACGCAATATTTTTGAAGTGTTTTGTTCCTACTTGCTTTGGTGGGCTTTGGATTGAACTGAGCATTAGTCGCTTTCACAGGAAATGGAGAGCGAATGGATATTAATATTGCTGTAGGTGTCGTGCTTAATTAGACGGGATCACTACCATTTCGGAGTGCGCCAGCGGAGGAGGTTGGACAGGCTTAACTGTGGAAACTAATTCTAAATAAGATATAACATATAGAAGATAAGCAGGGACAGAAAACAATGAAATTTATTTCACGGACGCCGATGTTAGCGAAGCAATAAAAGAAGGATCCAGAGACATACAGTTGGACGGGGTCACATACCTTCTGAGAGGTGGGAAAAAAAAAATTAGAAATCCCTCTTTGATCTTGGCTTTTTTCAAAAAAAGTAATGAGATGCAATAGGATATCTAAATAGTACAGAGAATACTTTATTGTTCCACTGTGGACTACACCATGCGGTGATTAAACTGATACCAATTTCAAGTCTATGTTACTGTCAAAATACACATGATGGCGCTATTAAAATTTGACATTGAGTACTTCATTTCATTATTCACAAGCGTTTGGCATTGTAGGAGCATTTTACTCTGGTGTGCTCTGTTTTTCTTTTATCCATAAGAGTGCGAATACGCTTCATTTGACGCTTCATAAATCGCAACCAACTATCGTCCGTGAGCTGAAATTTTTATAAGCGAATAATGCATTTGCTGATCGGAGAAGAAGTACAAATGGACCCGCAACGGCGCAAAAGATCAGGAGGAGAATTTAGCGGAGTCCGACAAAGTGCAGGAAAGATGACAAAATAGCGGTATTTATCGAACCGGAGCATTCGACGCATACTGGAAAATTAGCTACTGGTGAAGCCATTCAAGATACAACAATTTTCATAATCTCAATGTTAAGCATAAGAAGCAATGTTTGGAAAAAACGAGGGATTTGAAGCGTCTTGCCTGGAGTGCCGCATTTCCGGACACCGTCATTTCTGAAGAGAAATTAGATACGATTCAATAAGTCGTAAACCAACAAAACGATCGGTTTTGGTCAAAGGAGATATCATATGAGAATTTTAGCGCTCGGATAGCGACCGGGTCACAAAAGCCACCTTCCTTAATGATGTGGGCCGCAGGGTCTACCAAAAATGGCACTCCACTAGTGTTATTGAGTTTTGATTAATATTAAGCCAAACTGAGTATCGCGAAAAATCGCTGGAGAGAACACGAAAAAACTCTGGGCACGTAAAGAATTTATTTCCACATCATGCATGACTCTGCATCGTCTCAAAAAAGCCAAGGTGAACAAAGAATGGCTGAAAAACAACCTTCTTGGAATTCATTCCGGCCGAACAATAGTTCACGAATTCAGCAGACGCTAGTCCGATTTTTTTTTTTTTTCAAGCCCACTTGAGTCTAACTTGTTCATGGACCCACTGACTCAATGTCATCATCAAGGCTATACGAGGGTTGTCTGAAAAGATAACCCTAGTGAATGCTAGTTGTGCATCTTTTGAGAGTTTCAGTCATTTTGGACGCGCGGTTTTTAGTTGACAGTCGTTTGAGTGAGTCGATGTGAGTGTTTTTTGTGAAAATGGAAAAAATTGAGTATCGAGCTGTTATTAAATTCTTGTTTTTGAAAGGCAATACGCCTATGCAAATCAAAAATGAGTTGGACTCTGTGTATGGGGACTCTGCAACATCATTTACCACAGTGAAATGTTGGGCAGCTGAATTTAAACGTGGCCGTAAGAGCTTGGGAGATGATGAACGTTCGGGACGTCCAAAAACTGCAACCACTGACGATAACATTGCTAAAGCACACCAAATGGTGCTAGACGGCCGCCGAATTAAAATGAGAGAGATAGTAGAGGTTATGAAAATGTCCAAAGAACGTGTTTGTTACATATTAAATCAAGATTTAGGTATGAGAAAGCAGTCCGCGCGTTGGGTGCCGCGTTTGCTTATGTTAGATCGAAAACGTGTTCGACTGAACATTTCCAACGCTCTGTTGGCGCAGCTTGGCGCCGATTAATTACTGTAGAAGAAACTTGGATACACCATTATACGCCCGAAACAAAAATTCTGTCAAAACAGTGGACTGCAAAGGGCGAGCCTGCTCCAAAAAAAGGAAAAACTGTTTTTTCAGCTGGGAAAGTGGCGGCGACTGTTTTTTGGTATAGTAAAGGAGTTATTTTAATCTATTATCTTCAAAAAGGAAAAACCATTATAGGAGCATACTACTTGCCAAGCTGAATGCAGAAATTGCGGAAAAACGGCCACATTTGCAGAAAAAGAAAATCCTATTTCACCAAGACAACGCGCCGTCTCACACCTCAGCGGTTGCCATGGCGAAAATCCATGATTATGGTTTGAACTGCTTGACAATCCGCCTTATTAACCAGATCTAACCCCAGCCCCCAAACGACTTCTTTTTGTTCCCTCATCTAAAAACTGCGCTCGGAGGACAGAGATTTTCTTCAAATGAGGAGGCAATCACCTTTCTGAGCAATTATTTTGCAGAAAAAAACGCCAAGTACTATTTTACGGGTTATAGAGATGGGAGCATCGCTGGGAGAAGTGTGTAGAGTTACAAGGAGACTTTGTAGAAAAATAAAAAAAAATTTGAGAAAAAAATGTCGGAAACGTTTCAGACAATCGTCGTATCAAAAAATAATTTAGTTTCCCGAAATATGGTCATTACTAGTTAGCTTTATTAGATTTTTCATTCGCCGTAGTATTCGTAACATAGAGCGAGCTGTATGAGCGAAGTGCGAAGTAATTAAATACTAGGGTTCAGTCATATGCATGCCCACAACGATGGTTGATTAATAAGTCCGTGACTTTTTGAATGAAAGACAGTTTGTTTCAGCGAAAAAATATACCTCCAATTTTTGTGTCTTTCCCAAATGATTAAATTTGTCGATGTCCTTAACGCAAGTGTTTGTTTGAGTGTTGATTTTATCGTTGGATTGGAGCCAATCTCTTTCTTCAGGTAAACGATTCGGAAGAAGTACGGCCCAATGTCACAATGGAAATAAAATCCACATCAACAGTCAATTTTTCGTATACAGTGGCTGCTGTTGGAACACCTCACACTTATTCACTAATCGCTTAATTGTTGTCTTATCGGAACGATTATAATGCCGAAAATTGTAGTAGCTGATCGCGAATTATGATAAAAAACCTGAACGTTGTCGAAATGTGTCTAAACCTTGGGCCGCCGTTTGCTAGGAATATAGTTCGCCTTTATCTACGTTGTCGTAAATGATCTAGAAATCAAGAAGAAGGTGGTGAGTGTCGATCCGCGATTTCGAATGTTTTTCAAACACTCGTAAGAGACTGGTACCACTATGATAGATGCAGTCTATGTGGTGTTCATTAAATAATAAGGCCGCTTCAAAGTCAGCGTTTCTGATGACCTCCTGCCAGTAGTGGTACTGACCTTATATAGTCAATAACAATTGCTTCTGAAGATTTTAAGAGACACACGATCGGTAAAGTCTCTTCCGATCTTTTGCAATTGTACCTGTTAGACGTTGTTTTTTTTCATAGAAATAGTCCGTTTGACGATTACGATTCGAACCCGTACTTTGGCTTCACATCAAGTAGTATGTCACTACATAGGTTACCGGCTTGGAAATTCTGAACATCAGATAGACCTGACTAACCAACTGGTAATATGAGAACCATGTTCTTCTGTGAGTGATTTAAAGTGCTCGGGCCAAGTGTAAGCTTGTCTCGTCGAGCAGCTGTAAAAATTTTCTTGGTAACATCATCTTGCTAATCCATGTGAGCTGGTGCCTTTATGGTACTTATGTTGGCGAATTTAGCATATGGGCCGAGAATTTCCAACTTATTGGCGAAGTTTGTCTCTAATATCTAATTCAATTTCCCTCGTAACTTTAGTAGATGTCTCAATTTGTTCTGCCTTTTGTATCTAGTCCATCCCAATGCACTTTCTGAGAAGCTGTGAGTTTTGCATGAAGGATCAAGAACTTTTGTAATTATTTGGAATGCAGGTAACCTGTTATATATGGTTGCATTCCGTGTTCAGATTTGAAAATCCTTGCATTTCAGTAAAGATTGTCAACATTAAAATCAGATACATCTGAAGTTGATTGTTTTTTCATCGCAGAATATTTCTCTTTCGTATGACTTGTGAGGCCAATAGATTACGGTAAGAGATAAGCCCGTCATGCAGCATTATCTACTTCTTACCACTCCTCATGTGACTACTTATGTATATCCAGAGAAGCATTTCATAACTCTGATAGGCAAAATTCGACGACGCTTGCAATTTCGCATATACGCAAGAGGATTTGACAAATAGCAGCTCATCACTTGCTCTAGAACATAAAAGCTAAGTACTGGATCGATATATGTTGTGGGCATAAGGACTGCCCAGTCACTCACAATGTAGGCATCCAAGGACGTGATACCCGCACTGTATTTGATATCCAATAGTCAGATGGACTTTATTTTGCCTCCTGATGGCTGAAAGATGCCATAAATTAAAGAAAATAAATATTTATTTTTTTTTTAAAGGCCGTATATACACTTGAATATATTTGTAAACACCATCAAACATAAAGTAACACTAATTGATCTATATTTGTACGAACACATGTATCTCGGTATATCAAATGTCCCCGTATCTACACATTCCGATGTGCATACCTACTTCCAAGCGCAACAAACAATTGAAGGCGAACTCACTTCTTTAGCTAATATTTAGTTAAACCGTGTTAACACTTTAAACATATTAAGCTCGCCCAATTAGTTATCAAAAAGGGCAAGAATAAATAAATAAATATCTTCTGGCAATACCTACACTTCATCCGATGAAATAAAAAAAATATTTTTCTTTCAATTGCTTATCCAATCCAACACTAATAATTTCTGCATCTTTTTTCCTCCTTCATAATCCGGCTACATGGTCTTCTCTTTTTTTCTGTGTTAATTCGTAGGAAAAAGGATTAAGAGCACATGCCATCTCCCTCAGAAGGTCCTTTCCCACCTTCACGTTCAATTTGAATGGCTAATGCTTTCCAATGAAAACACTCCAAGTTTCCATCCCAAGCCAAATCACCCCGTTCAACACATGTACGACCAGAACTGTGTGACGATCCTGTGCACTTCCAAATAGGGATAAATTTGAAATTGCATTCAATTTTCCAGCATAATATTTACCTAGCACTGTGTGTATATTTACACTGCACCTTGTTCCATCATCACATGCCATCTATCAGATACAAATTCGGTGCTGTATGCGTGCGTGAGTTCCATCCAATTCGGTGAAAGAAGGCGGGAATATAGTACTCCGCCTGTATGGCAATTTCTCTACACCAACACTAGGGCATTGATATTTTTTCCGATGCACGGGTGTTCTGTTCAGGCTGTCATACATTTACTGGTTTAGATGTGTGAGTGATTGTATGTATCTATAGGAAGCCACTCACCAGATGAAAAAAAAATGAAAATAGAAAAAATAAAAACAAAATCTAAAAGACCAAAGAAATAACAAAAACCGCCTGACTGGCTGCCATGGCCCATCCATCCGAGAATCTGTCCATTCATCCATTCATGTATCTATCTATCTACAAGCAGAGTATCTGCTTCGTCCCGTTCACAGCTCTGCCCCGGAGGAGGAGGAGGAAATGAAAACAAGTCTGAAGTGATTTTTGTGGGATCGTGTCGAGGTGAATGTTATTTCAGATACAGATTCAGTATCAGACGTGTGACTGTCCCGAACGGATGGTAGTGAATCAAATAGAATTCCCATAAAGCCCGTGTGTATTGATGTGTCTCCATCTATCCGTTACCGTTGGAAAAATAAAATAATATTTTCATTCTAACGAGGCGCAAAAAATAAATATTTTCACTGAAAAAAAAAAAAAAATTGAAATATAAACCTGCCGATCTACTTTCCCCTAAACACGAATAAAAATGCGAAAACGCTTTTAAGGAATAAAATAATACAAATCCAAAATAAAGAAAGAAATTATTTAAAAAAAAAAAAAAAAGAGTAAATCTCACGCACCTTATGGATATAAAGTGAAGTTCGCGTAGGGAATCGAAATAACATCGTGTCGGGAGAAATTCTATCAAATTTCGTGAGTTTTATTGTGAAGTGAAAAGTGAAGTAAGCTACTAAAATGCACACCCTATTCACCGATCAGAACTCCTTTTCTCGCCATTATGCCCAAACGGCGGGCTACCCCACCACAGCACCGGGAATGACATCTGCCGCTGCTGCCCATTACGCATACGATCAGTATTCACGATATTCATATCCAGCGTCGGCATACTCCCTTGGAGCACCTCATCAAAACAAGGAAATTGTTAAGCCACCATATTCCTACATTGCTCTCATTGCAATGGCCATTCAGAGTTCACCAGATAAAAAGGTCACTCTGAATGGCATCTATCAGTACATCATGGAACGATTTCCCTACTACCGGGACAATAAGCAAGGTTGGCAAAATTCCATCCGTCATAATCTTAGTCTTAATGAATGCTTTGTGAAAGTAGCGCGAGATGATAAGAAACCAGGCAAGGGAAGCTACTGGACATTGGATCCTGATTCGTACAACATGTTCGATAATGGTTCGTTTCTGCGACGACGACGGCGATTCAAAAAGAAAGATGTCCTTCGAGAGAAAGAGGAAGCAATGAAACGCCAAGCAATGATGAATGAGAAGTTAGCTGACATTAAACCGCTCAAACTTATGCCCAACGGTATCCTTGACATGAAACACACTCAATTTAAGAAGGAACCCCTCATGGACTTGGCCACCGGTTGTTTGTCTAAAGATGCCCACCTTTCAGTTAACACTGCAGCTATGATTAATTCTTGTCATGATACCTTAGCCCAACAAATGAATCTGAATTTAGGGACATCAGTCGATCATGGTTTTAGTGTTGATTCTCTGATGAATGTCTATAATCCAAGGATACACCATACCACCTATCCATATCACCTGAACGAAGAAAATCTTGCAGCGACGGCAGCTGTAGCTGGTAGTCAGCTTCGACATCCACATCATCATCATGCGCATCACAGCAATCCGCATCATCATCATCCGCATGGTGGCTGGTATACCCCAGAGACGCCACCCGAATCTGTAATTAATCATAATCACAATAACAATAATAACAACATCAACAATAGTAGTAGCAACAATAATAATAGCACCATGCCAACTAGTAGCAACCACGCATCAGTAGTGGCAACCACAAGTCCATCGTCCGTATCAACTTCCGTCGGTTTTCGCGACATGGTCTTTGAACATAACCAATCCTGCCAAATGGATACCGGCAGTCCCAATGGAAGTATTCAATCGGCTAGTCCTCCGACAGTCACCATCGGTGGTCATCATTCTCATCATCATGCGGCGCTAAATCATCACCATCATCACCTGCATGCGGGAAACCTTACCAATTTGGGTAACCTCAGCAATTTAACACACTACCGGCCTCATTACCAGGACTACGGCATCAAGTATGGTGTTTAGGTGCTTTCAGACACAATATCTAGCCCGTAGGTTTAATTCGCATTCAAATTTTGTACAGAAGAGATTAATTAGGAATTTCTCCTCATTTCACCTGTAAATATAATAACTATAAATAATATTTATAAGAATTTGTTATATGAAAATTGGATTAGTAATTTTGAATAGTTTTCTTTTTGAAAATGCAATAAGTCCGATGTGAGCGAACGATTATTTTACAAAAGAGCAAAATGAGATTCGATAACGAAATGTTTTTTTTTTTTTGAATTTTTCATTTTTTTTATTTGAATGAACGTCTAGATAATAAACGTAAGTTGTGATGTATTAAAATTAAAACCGAAAAAGAAAAAAAAAATGTAAAATAGTAAAAAGAAAATTGAAAAATGAAAAGTAATAGTAATAATACAATAATTATAACGAAAAGATAGTTTTAAGTGAAAATAAGAAAATAGAAAAAGCGAAAGTTTTATTGAAAATTACAAAAAAACGCATTTGGACTTTTTTTGGAGCTTGAGATTGTGTGAAAGATACACTTGCAGTTGAGTCAATGCCACTTTTTGGTAAAAAGCAGTCGGCAAGCCTTTGTGCAGTTCAAACTTCTTTACAAACTTTTTTACGATTGCCTTTTAAATTTTATTTGAATTCGCCAGACAGATACGTATGAATAAATTTAGAATACAGAGATACTAAAAATAGAACAATAATGGCTTTAACTTGTGATGAAAAAGAAACAAATCAGGATGTGATCCACGTCGGAATCTAAAAAAAGAAAAGTGCCAAAAAACATGCTCGACTATCTATAGAAAAAACGTTTTAACGTAGGAATTAAATCAAAAGATATCTGTTTAAATTACGTTTCTTGTCAGTTTAAAGAAAAGTATTCATTTGACAGAAGATGTTCATAAACTTGTGTTTTAGTTTCTAAGAATCAGAGGCATGCCTGCAGTCAAAATATTTGTGTTTGCATATTCTTTAAGCTTCAAACTGACACTGCCACATTAAAGTGAGTTTAACCAGGCTTTAACCACACTTACTAAGCAATCACTTGAGGCCATTCACTCATCCAACATATCGGAAATGGACGTTATGTGATCTTTCTGCCTCGATTGACTTATTTTTCCTCCTTTCTGGGGAAGAGGGATGCAATATATTGCATGACAAGAGATGTAGGGGCCATATTTTCGAAAATTGTTTCCAAAATAATCTGTCATCGTCTACACATCGTCGTCTTTATAAGTTCCTAATATCTTTCTCCAAGTTTCTTAATAGGATTTTTCATCCTGTTAGGCTACAAAGATTTTGCTGATCTGTTTGCATTTGAGTGATCCAATTATTTTTTGGAGCTTGAGCTTATATGGTTTTAAGGATCAAATTTTTCGACAATCTTCGTTGATCATGACAAAACCGGTTGATTTTCTCAGCCTGAATTTTATGTGGAGACCTCCGCAAATGTGCTTATATCTAATAAGATTACGTTTCCTTACACCCACTGACATTCGTAAAATTTTCATTTCAGCCGCTGTCATTTTTCCTTTACACTCGTACATGGTCCAACATTGCGAAGCGTATCTCAAACTTCGACGAACGACTGTAAAAACCTCTAAGTGTCAGCAGCATTTGTCTGTCGCAAAACAGAGTTTGCGGGCCATTTAAACCGCCCCACGATAGCTCAATATGCGACATCGTAATCGCAATGTCTAAATATTTTAATTGTATGTACTTTGCCACAACAAATTTCAGGAGTTGGATTTTCGGATTCGGTTTAAGTAAAACTTATTTGTTGCACGTAATCTTCTGGTGACTTTATCCAATTAAAAAGGATTATTTAAAGAGCTGACATGTCGTCGCTTATGACATCGCTTTCATCTGCAAAAAAAAAAGAGATATCGTTCAGAGTTTCGTAGCAAGCTGCTTCAATTTTGCACGACATTGAAAAGCAACGTACTTTATACGCTTTTTTCGTTTTGATGTCATGTTACATATCGAGTACCTTTCTTACATATACATACTACATACGGACGTATCGGATACAGTTTAAGGTCTTACCGCCCACGTCATGAGATCTCTGGAAAATCTATTGAACGTTTTTCCAAATCGATGAACATGGCATGCAGATTTCCCGAAGCGTCGCAATGTTTCTCCACCATTATCCGTAAACTTTGATTCGCGTCATTTGTCGACCAGCCTTCCACAAAGCCGCATTGGCAGTCATGGAGTTTAATAATATTGCGTTGTCGACCGTCTAGAACTCCTTCATATACTTTCATAATACGCGACATTAGTTTTAGCGATTGGTAGTTATTGCAATGTTTCGTGCCACCTTAGCCTTTTTACAGTGAAACGAAAAAGCACTCCATTAGCCATTCGATCGCCGCTCATCTTTTATATCTTATTGTCGCCAATGCTTCAGAGGGTTGTGATCCGTCCCGACGGTATGCTCCCGGCTTATTTCTTTTAATTCTTTGCTTACTTCGGCTCCTGTAAAATCTGTCGTTTCCTTCTCGTTCTTCATATAGACGAATTTAAGTATTCTTCCCATTTATTGCACGTTTCGTTGTTTTTCATTGGCAAGTTAATAGATTTTGGCGATTGAATCCCTTTTGCGTTTTTCTCTTTATCTAGCTTCGACGTTGCACTTCTTCTCTGTTGCTTTTCGCCTGCTTATAGGTTGTAAGGATACCTCTTCTGATTCCCGATACAATGCTTTTATTCCTATTGCACATGTTCTAGTCACCGATTTTCGATTTCGCCATTTTTGGTAACGTTTATCGGTTTCGTTGTTTCCACTGTACTAAGTCCACTATTGAAAGTATCACCGTGTTTCTCCTTTTACATTTTAGTTCTTCTTCTTGGTTCATGGCATTTTGGGCATATGCTCGCAAATATTACCCACAGTTGGCTTCTTTTCGGTAGTTTGCTTAGTAAAAAAAATCCGTCAACAAGGGCTTGCTAGCGGATACCCAAAATTATTTTTGGATCTTTAACGTTTTCGCCGCTGCAGTATGTAATTCTTACTTAATTCAGAGCCTATAAAATATAGTTAGACCGTGTGGTTTGCATGAGCTAGATTGTATATATCTTTTCTCGCTCAGTTTCCCATTTAAAAAAAGGTTCCTCCCAGTCCGTTGAAATGCGCACCGATGAAAAGCATTCCTTGATATTTAATTTCGTAAGTAGGCTGACGCTAACAATATTCCAAGTTTCGTATTCAATTATAAGTTACAATCTTATAGAGGAATTCAGGCGTGACGATGTTAGCAACTCCGTGCTTACCTTGTCCCGTTTCGTAATAATACGTGTTGTTAATTTTTATTGGTTCGGCTTCTCATATCGAGTTTCCTTTGCCGTATTACGCTTGCTGTTTTGAAACTTTTTTCCGTCATTGAGCGGATGTCCCAACTTGCGACAGGAGTTTATTTTTGGAAAGTTTATTTCATCCGCATGTCGTTGATATGCGTGAATGTATGAATGTACATCTGCCATCTACATCTATCAACCGGTAGCTTTCACATATACAGTTTTGGGCAGTCTCTTAAAATGTAAATGCACCGCAGGTTAATTTTTTTATAATTGCACGCTGTGTACAGTTAAAATGTTTGCAAAAGCAAGGCGAGGCAAAATTAGGAAGGGAAGAAAAAGAGATACCAATGTACGTTGGTCTTGAATGTTCGAAGGTTATAATGGCTGGGAAGTAAAGAGCTCAGCACGATATTCCGAATTATACAATATTTCAGAGAACGTCCGAAAGTGGGTTTTCGGGTAAACTGATGAACATTGATCGCGAGGTGAGTGTTAGGGTTCATAAAAGTAATAGTAAGTAAATTAAAGTATACGGGAATATATTTCTCCTATGAGGAAAGCATCGTCAAAACCATTTATGTATTCTTCTCCTACATCGCTTTGAATTTCGAATTCCTCATATATCATAGATTATATTCTCTTTTGTTCTATTTTAATTTTACTCACCAACGGGATATTAGTGAAGTGTACAAGTACATACATCTACTGTAGCAGTCAAGGCAGTCACAATTCGAAACCAAAGCAGTTTTCAAAGTTCCCTCCGGGTGACTTTTCTTTACAAAAAAAAACCTACATTAGATTTAAAAGGTTCGGTTTTGTGTTAAAACTTTCTGTCTGGGTACCACACTATCTAAGCGAAACAATTTAATGAACCGAATTTCCATGTGTGCTTTAAACCTTGCTCGTAAGAAAAAAGTGGCGCTTTTGAACCACCTGGTTACAAGAGATAAAAAGTGAAAAATAAAAATATTGCAAGAAAATTGGCCTACGTTTACAAACGGGAAACTCTCCCATCAGTATTGTTGGTCGTGTGCACTATTACCTGCTTAACGAAATTAAAACGATGAACATTGATCGTTATTGAACTCAGCATGATTTTTGAATATAGTAAAAACTTTTGGTCGATCGTCAAAATCATTAACAAAGACGCCTCATCGCCAATTTCAAAGCCCATTTATAATGAGGCTCTTTTGTTGATAATGCATGCATTTGTGATCGACGATTATCTCCTCCAATGGATCGGAAATGCAATTTCGGAAAGTTCAATTGAAGCGGTTTTGAAGGGTTGCAAGTCTGGTCTCTACTAAATAAGCCCTGGAGTGCTCCAGGGCTCCATTTTGTCTCCTGCACTCTTTTTAAACTTAATCGATGATCTCTTGGTTGCCACTTCTAATCCTATTTATTTCTTTGCTGACGGCATTAGTCCCTGCTTTGCGTATTCGTTTTCGGACTTATGTATGTCTTAAGGAACGGCGGCGTATATTAGCTCATTAAATTCCGAAATAAACAACATAACTTGTGGCCAGCACTAACTAGAGTAGAATTTAATGCTTACAAAACGCATTGCTGTCGTTAGAGCGAAATTCAAATACCCAGCCGTTATCGATGAACTGCACTTGTTTTATCGCTGGCAGCGCATAAGAATTCAAAAAGTTTGGTCAGAGAATGCCTCGACTGACATGTTTCGAGGTTAGGTGGTGGGGGTGGCCATGGTGTAGTGGTACTAGCTATCGCTTCTCACTCGGAAGGTCAAGGTTCGAATCCTAGTCACAGCAAGTTTTCATTTGTGTAATTTGGAACTCAGTCAGAAAAATCTGCGTGTGAAGGCATAACACTGACATGTAGATTTGGCTGTTGTAGGGTTTTCAAGCACAAAAACAACCGTTAAAATTCACAACCTCACATTCCGAGAGAAAAAAAATCTCTCCGTCCTATTCGAACTCCCACCCCTGGAGAGTCAATATCGAAACAAAACACACCTGAGTTTCAAACCACTACATCACAAACTTTCCTTTCTCCTCCTCCTTCTATCTTTCCGCCCGCGCCATGGCAACAGTATAAGGGTATTCATAACCCCTTAGGCGCGCGTAAATTATAAAAAAAAAAGGTTAGGTTAAGTAAGAGTAGCTCTTGGTTTTTCTCCCATTTAGGCCCATTTAGCCCTATTGGCCCATTGTGTTGCCAAGTGGATCTCTGATCCTCCCACTCTTAGAACAAATTAAATTGCAGCTTCTGACAAAACGACGGAAACTGCTAACGCCTATGTTGTTTAGATCGCTTAAGTTATTGTAGAAAAGGTTACTAAGTGGAGCTTTCTTCTTTGAGAGAGAGCAGGATATGTACAAAGTAGGTGGAGAAATGTCTCCTCCTCCTTTACGAAGTATTGACGTTTAAAAGGTTTTTCTTGCTTTCTTAAGTTAGATTTAAATTTTTTTTGTGGAGCTCAGAAGTCTTATGCCAGTTTTTATGTTTTGTTTAATGCTTTTTTTTAGGTCAGAACCGGCTGTGCGTGTTGCGGAAAAGTAGTGATCCATTTGCGCAGAGATCCGCTGTATCCTAATTCACTGAGTTCTCAGCCAGGCTGATTATCGGCACGGGATCGCATTACATCTTAATCCAGGATATGGAAGAGGGAGTGGGGAAAAGGAGAAAGGGTGGGAAGTTGCTTGGAATTAGCTAAGCAGCGGTTATCTCTTAGCTGAATACATTATGCTATACACGACAATCACTATGTGGAAATGTTGATGTGACGACTCGATGTTGGCCCTACGTTTTGGGCGATGATATGCTTCAAACAATTCTGCATTTTGACACTTTCAACTTTTCCAAGATAATTCTGCTCTTTGAAAAAAAATGATTACAACTAGTCAAGCAGAAGATTCTAAGAAAAGTGCAAGACCTAAATCAAGTAGCATATGTTTCGACACGATTCTTCATAAATTTAAGTAATAAGACACCGTTCTCTATACAACCAAGAATCCAAAAAACAAAGTTTATTTGCATTTCTGCGGAAATATGATAAATGAAAAAATGATGTACGAGTAGTTCATCTCAATCAATTGTTGTGAATTATTTTTTGTATTATTTTGAGCCACAACAATAACAATAAATTAAAAATATACTTGGAAAATAAATTATGTTAAAACACTAAAATATTGTGGCGTTACCAAATCCAAATTTGACAATATTTTTGTTTTTGGAGGTGTATTAAATTTCGCCTAGGCATAGAAAATAAACAAATCCGCAGTGATGACATGCTTAGGAAAACAAAATATACAAAATCAAGTGGATCCTTATTGAAAAAATATTCGACGTACATAAAATCAACATTTTTGTTTATAATATCAAATTGTGTGTCATGCTGGGACAATAGAAAAAGCACAATTGCCTTTCCAGAATGACAATACACATTGCTCCAGAATGGCCATTTGGTTAGCATTCTATTCGAAAGCATTAAGAAAAAATGTAAAATGTGCCTTCTATTTTTAGATTTGATCTTCGACTCCGTGTAGATGAGATCAATAACTTCAACATCCCAACGCATATAAATCTCTAAGAACATTTGAAAAATATTTTCAGCCTAGTAGCGGCAGACATTGTCGAAAAATGGTAAGGAAACTAGGTCAAGTGGGCTTCTGAAGCAAAATTCAACAGCAAAAGACTCTTATTATTCAAAGCGCGACAAGGGTGATTCTAGCGGACAGAGTATATACAACGGCGGCAGTTTAAGGGATAAGGCGTCATAACTCAATGGCGGCAATAGTTCTGAATTGCTGCAAGCTAAGTGGAAGCATTCAGTGTACAAGGCTTACGGAACAACTTTTAGATTCTATTGCCGGAATAACACCAAAACTCTGTTCAGTATCTCAAAAAAAACTTGACTTTATTTACTTAAGGCAGCGCAACAGTTCGCAGTGGACTTCGGCATCAACTTCCAGATTTCTTCTTCAAGCAAAATCTTGCTTTAACCAACTCTAGCTTTAGACATGCAATAGGTTGAGGTCTCCTTTCTCATTTCGATGAGTCACCTAAGGCTTTAGCGATCTAAGGACTGTACGTGGCGAAGTGTTAATTTGTTCAGCATATCCCAGCTTCATAAACCGATGAATTTCGACCATTCTGATAGGGTCAATTTGTTTGCAGTTTGGTTAAATGTCTATTCAGTTCATTCTTTCATCTTCACCTCCACGTTCCGTTTAGCGGAACAAACGAAAGCATTTCAAGGGCTTTTGACAAAGTCCATGCTCTTACGTTATAATGTAGGAAAAGCAATAATGTTGCAAAAAAAAACAAAAGCCGAACGAAAACTGTAGCGGCATCGCGTCGGGAATTAGAAGAGGAGTCCTCATAATACACCTTGAATGACTCGAACTGCAACCAACTTCAGACTGCTATGATTTCCTAACCGTTCATGATAGTGAGCTCAAATTTTGACACATGACAGATAATTTTATTATTTATAAGCCTGTTAAACGATTTGCGTCTCAGTTGTGTCGAAAAATTTTTATCCGCGATGGAATTCAAACGTGATAGTGTGATTGCTTTACTATATATTTAGCTTGAAAACCACAAGTAGCTATCGTTAGAGCCCTCCAGCACCTCAACGTGAATAAATCATTTGTGTCTCGAACCACAGCTCGTTACCGTAATACTGACAGCGTTGCAAAACGCCATGGAGGTGGTCATAAAAAAACAGCAACATCGACAGAAATGGTTCGGAAAGTGAAGGCTCGAATTGAGCGAAATCCGCGTCGAAGTGGGAGACAAATTGCTCGTGAGCTCAACTTATCGTTGGAACGGATGCAACACATACTGAAAAATGAGCTTGGGCTCAAGCCATTGAAGTTCCAAAAAGCACACGATCTTACACCGCAACAGAAAAAAGTTAGAGTCTAAAGAGCGAAGGAGTTGCTACGCTTGCACGAAAGTGCTGAGTTGCCGAATTTTGTTTTTTCCGATGAGTCGCCATTTGTTATCGAGCAATATGTCAACAAACAAAATGATCGAGTTTACTTGCCAGAAAGGTCCTTCGAAAATTTAGGCCTCCGGACGGCCACCAGAAAGCAGGCAGCACCGATGGTGATGGTTTGGGCCGCCATAACCGCCGATGGTCGCTCTCCGCTCGTATTTTTCGACCGTGACGTCAAAATTAATGCGATCGTATGCCGTGAAACTGTCTTAGAGGCAGTATTGAAGCCTTGGGCAAATAATCATTTCGGTCGGAGACCATGGACATTTCAACAAGACTCGGCACCGTCTCACAAAGCGCGCGTCAACCAAGATTGGTTAAAAAACAATGTTCCACACTTCATTTCTTCGACGCAATGGATTGCAAATTCTCCGTATGCAAATCCGTTGGATTTCTCTTTCCGGGGTATTTTGAAGGCGAAGGTTGGCACTAAAAAATACCAAAGTTTGGACCACCTCAAACAAGCACTTCGCCGGGAATGGGCCACTTGTAGCGTGCGGTGCTTTCTTCGGCCGCTACTAATAGACACGTTTTAGGTGGAGATTGGCAAATCTGTTAATGCTCCCCCTAATTTAAGACAAATCAAAAGTTTACCAAGCACTGTGAGCTGCCATGCCAAGCTAGGAAATAATCGTGCAGGTCGCCCTGCGCAGATATGGAGCGATTAGGTAAGGAAATAAGAAAACCTAACAAGTCACATAGGGCTAATTTGAAGAAAGACTGGGGTCTTTACAGATCGAAGCAAAAAGAATATAGGAAGCTGATTCAGATTTCGAAAAGGGCCTCTTATAAAGCCAAAAGATCGAAAAAATCGGTGAAGCCAGCAGGCTAGTCAAAGTTCTCAAAAAGAAGAAACCCATTAGACTGGAATCAGCCAGAAAATCTGAAGGGGCCTACACTGAGTCGAAGCAAAAACTCTCTGTCTATGGTTGAGACTTACTTCCCAGGTAACCTAATTAGAACCAGCTCACAGCCAGCACTTATTAACAAAGTTGCTAGTGAGCTAAGGATCAAAGCACACCATAGGTGATAACACGAGTTACTTCCTGGCTTCAAGCTATCAAGTAGTACGAGCGTAGTCCTAGAAGTCCCCGACCTAATAAAGAAAGCACAAAAAAATTGTAGAAAAATATATTCATTTCTCTACGTAGACTCCTTTTAGTTCAATACACTTTTCCCAACGATGTTCAATAGCTTCAATACGCTGATTGTAGTGAGAATCGTCGAGCTCCTTAAAATAGTCATCAACCGCAGACTCCACCTCTTTACTGTTGGCAAATCGTTTACTTCCGAGTCATTCTTTCAAGTTTGGAAATAGAAAATAATCCCAGGGGGCCAAATCTGGCGAATAGGATGCGTGAGGAAGTAATTCGAACTTTAAGTCATTGATTTTGGCCTTCCTGATGACCCATATGTGTAGTGATGCATTGTCTTGATGAAACCAAACATTTTTCCTCGCCAATTGTGGCCGTTTTTTTCTTGATTTCATCTTTCAAACGCTGCAATAAGTCCGCATAATATACGCCGTTGATTGTTTTTCCTTTCTGAAGATAGTCAATGAAAATTTTCCCACGCGCATCCCAAAAAACTGACGCCATGACCTTGCCTTCGACTTCTTTGGGGCCGATTCTCCCCTTTGAGTCCATTGTTTTGACTGTTCCTTCATCTCGGGTGTGAAGTGATGGACCCATGTTTCATCCATGGTTATGAATCGACGCAAAAACCCGACTTTATTGCAGTAAAACTTCCCAAACACTCGATTGAAACATCCTCACGACGGTGTTTTTGTTCCATTGTGAGTAATCACGGCACCCATCTCGCACACAGCTTTCTCATGTCCAATTTTTCAGTCAACATGCGATGTACAGCACTTTTTGAAAAGATGCTAGTTCGTGCACTTTCAATCGACAGTCATCCAATACTATTTCATGGATTTTTTTCAACATTTCGTCATGGCAACCCGTACGGCCTCGCTTAAATATTTTGTTGTTGTAAAGGAAGGAGCAGTCTCCCCTAGAGTAGAATCCAGTTCCGTTTTGATGTTGGTTGGATTGAGGCCTTTGAAAGGAAAGTATTGTATCACATAACGATGACCAATTTTTTCCATATTTAAAAATTCATTGAGAGCGTTCACTATTAACGGCTTCTAACGAAATACTAACAACGTAGCGTTGTCAAACTTCAAATTTACGCTTCATAAGGTTGGTACTATCTACAACAACCGCCATCTAAATATCGGGTCGGGTACTTCTGAACCTACCTTCGTATATACCGAGTTATGCCATAAAAAGAAGAGAAGCACCACTGTTAGCATAGGACAGCCGTACATACCAAAGCCCTGACGAACAGCGAGGATAACGTTTACACCGAAAATCGGAAAAGATGACTTCGCTCGACAAGAACTTCAGATTCGTAAGTCTGGTCGCTTCATACTGAATAGCATGGGGAAAATGGTTAGGCTACAAGCACGCAAAACTATCTTGCAGTACTTCCTCTATCGAATATGAAACATGCGTATCAACGCGGAAGATTCTGATAGAGTTTGCTTCAAAATCTCGTGAGCAGCGACATTGAGATTGCTTTCGACAACGCAACTTTTGACTACAACTCAACCAGAAAACGCGTTGCCTTGACGTTTATATACTATCTATTGGATCATGCCTAGCGACTGTCTGCCCTGAGGCGCAGGCAACTCCAGACATGATCGACGATTAGTGCACTAGAAATGAGTTTTCAGTCAATCTTCACAAAACCGAAGTTGTTCTCTTTATGAAAAGAAAGAGGCTGACTGGTCTGACTCATTTAGTGCTTAAACGCATCACCATCCATTCTTCCTTCAGCTAAGTATTTGGACGTCATTCGGGATATCAAACTTATTTGGACTAACCTCGAAAGCTTCCAAAGCCATGAAGTAATAACAAGGTGTCTAAAAGCTAAACCGAGCAAAACAGTAGTGAATAAAAGTAAACGAACCATTTTTTTTAAAAGTTGTTTTAGGTGTATCAAATGACCATTTAATAAAATTTTTCAGTGATTCATTCCAAGTCAAGAAGTGGAGAATAAAGTAAACGGACTAAAAATTTGAATAAAAAAGAATTTGATTTCCTGGAAATTTTCGTCAACATCCGGTGTAATGTCTAATAAACTTATCATTTCTGGAGAGTATTGTGTTTTGAGAGCTTTTTCAGTTCTGACATGCCTTAGCGAAGAAATGAGTACGTCCGATGAGGCTGCAAGCATCTTCAAAAAGTCTTTATTCTACCGCATCCTTGAAAGCTTGCACATGTTTTGATATCCACATATATTCCTTGTTGTCTTTATTTTTGGATTGGTGAGCTTCTTCTTAAAATTCTGCAAATGATAACGATTGATACTAGATTATATTTTGACTTTAAGCTAAAATTTTATGAAGAGTTGATGTGAGTTGTTTTTCGGCATACTTTTGCTTTAATAACTCTGTTGTTTTCTTGGGATACCCCACAAACTTGACAGTGTTAACCTTTTCCCTGCAATTCAAAGAATTAAGTAAGTATTACTTCAAGCCACGTTATAACATCTCTATTGACCCCAAAGCTGTTGAGTTTGATTCTTGAGAAAAATCGAGGTATTTCAATCTATGGACATCGAGCCCAATGTCATCGTGAAAATACTTTTGGAGCTCTTGTTTTCATTTTTTTTCTGCCTCCTTGATTCCAATAGATTCATCAATATCCTCTCCCTCTTGTCAAAGTGTGTGCATCTGATTCTTGCACGCAATGGGGAGATTCCATATTCGTAGTTATGTTCATTATCATTTGATTCATCTTGATTGTTGAAGCTTTTTTGTGTTCTTTGCGTGGGGACTTGTCACAGAGGAAGGCCTTCTAGATCTACATGATTTTGAGAAGGCCGATTATATTCTTTGTAGCGGTCCTCTGGTGGGACGAGCTCTCACGAAAATACGTTACTACTGCTCTTATTAGACTCCAGAAAAGGTCTGTGTCGGTTGCATGGAGGCTTTCCCTAGAATTCTCCGCTCTATACTAGACGCACTGATGAATATCCTCCGCTTTGATATTCATATCATGGTATTTGGAACAACCAGCTCTGGTCTCTGGACATGCCATCTGATGCAATGACATCACAACTTAACAACTTAAAAAAAGCTACGAAATCGACCTATGCCCAGTTTTCAATGGTCTTGGCCAGTGCAATGGCTCGAAAACAGATATAGGATACAGCGCTGATATCTTTCTGGAAGACATTTGAATAAATTTGCTGATTTCAACGAGCTATCTTGTGAAGAACAAGTAGAAGTGGCGAAATATTTGCATCTGACGTGATAGCCAAGCTCCGGTTAAAGCCTTGCTGAAACCTCTTACAACTTCCAAGCTAATTTGAGAATGCAAGACAAGCTTACAATAGGATCACGGCTAATGAAATCAGTGGTGAATACGTTAAGTCTGCCTGCGTCTTCGGTTAGGGCTTGCATTGATAGCTGGATCTCAAATGAGCATGACGCCTTTAAAAGTTCAGCGAATTTTCTGTAGTCCCTCAATAGAGATGACTGCAACCTGCTTTTGCTAAACATCCATGTACAATATGTGTGCTACTCTTAAGTGACAAAACATCCTGCACGATTGCTGTGAAAGGTATAGCATGAGAGTGCAAACCATTATCTCTGTGGGTGCCTGGCCCGGGTATTCGGCGCTGATGTGCTACTTTATCACTGAAGCACTTATTTATCTTTCCTCGAAATTCCTAGAAACTCCAGTAAAAGAAACAACGACGAGTAGAATGGACTAGTTATTTGCCCGAGTGTCTGTTCCGACGGAAAAAAAAGCACAATAACGAGTCCGGCACGACTTCTTTTCTTTTCGGTGATTCATTCAGAAGGATGCGTTGTACCGAAGTGCCAAAAATTTAATTATTCATTCTTTATCGTTAACTACCAAAGAATTTGCGATGACGATATCATACATAGATTTAGTTTGGAGTGGCTTGAATGACATGAAAACTCTGTGGTGTGCTATGACCGAAAAAGCTGTCTACGTATGGTTTATGGTTTGTTATACTTGTTAGTCGTTCGTCCAGCCTTAACATACGCATCGCAGTGTTATGGGTTTCGTACAGTGTTCTTATTCAATTGCTTCAAACTTTCCGGTTCTCAACAACATACCCATCTAAACCGCCGCCTTTCAGAGAAATGCGCTCATGAAGTGACTTGAATCACCGTCAAAGCAGTCTCAATTTAGCCCAAAAGCAACTATGAGAAGTTAAGAAGTGACTTCTTAGGGATATTGTTATGGTGGGGGGGGGGGGGGGATAATTTTGCTACAGGATAATAATCTATGTCTTCTGAGACCTTCAAACAAAGTAAATTTATCTGCGAATCTCAGGAATCATTTTTTTTTTATTATTCAAAATAATTTCATTCACTGTTGCAATGCCAGTCATTCTCGCCATGGGAGCAATGCATCTTCAATGACGAAAAAAGACAATTTTTTTTTTTCATTCGATCATCAAGAGACACTTTCGTCAATACACTCGTTAGTATACTCTTCTGCATCAGCAGTAGCATCACCATCACCATCAGCATCAGCATCCAATCCAAAGGAATTCTTTTTATCTGCTGGAACCTTCAATGCCCAGTGGGGATATTGACAATGTGCTGACAATTGACAATCGCGCAGTATTTAACAAGTGGAAAAAGATTTGTAATCAACCGTGAGCAGTATTGAGATGGATGCGTTGCTGCACGAAACAATCCAACTGCTCAGAAACGCTCTGTCATGGCTTTGAATGAGGTGGGGGGGAATCTGTTGCACGCAAACTCCCAAAGGCTGTGGAGATGGATTCCAAGGGCTAATGACTTACCGTTTACGTTCTTTCCACTTATTCTCAGCGTATCTGTCAGTATGTATCTTCTTTTGTTGTCGTTGTAGATACTACAGCACTCTTGTTAGTATATGGTGTGAAGTTGATTTTTGTTGGTTTATTAATTCGATATTTTAATTAAATGTGATTAATGGTGGACGAAACAGAGCCAGAGAGGTGGTACTGATCGTGCCTGTTGTTAGTCTCTTGTAATTCGGCTACGCTTGTCAGACGTGACAATGAGTGGAGGTTGAAGCATTGTCCAGCAATGAGCTTTTCTTGGTGCGATTAAGTCCATCAGTACCTTACTTTCATTTTTTTTTCCTTACCTTTCAATGGTAATTTGCTATGTCATCTTGGTTAAGTCGACAGTAGGAGCTAAGTTTGTACAATGAGCACGGGCAATTGCTTTTGAATGTGTCTGACAAATAAGACTTCTCATAAGATTGAGTGATCTTGTTTGGTGACGCTATGGCTCGGAGTACTTACGTATCTTTAGAGGGCAGATGGATGTAAGATAATTTTTCGATTACCAGTATTGTTAGAATGAATGCTTCATCGACTAGTTTTCATACATTATTTGGAAGAGCAGCGAGTTATTGTATTATATTGTGATGTAGTTTCCATACGTGAAACTTTTATATATTATATCTTTGAGCTGAACTAACGTTGCTTATTTCCCGATGCCGTAGTACCATAGATTTAGAAAGGCAAAAGGAGGACCCTGTGCATTCACTACTAAGGACTAAGGACCATAACTCTATTAAGTTTTCTCTTCATCTGGATAATGCTGGCTTGTGTTTATTATAAAAGCAAAAGCGGTTTAAAGACAAGAGACTAAGGGCTATAAATTTATAGCTAGAATCTAGGTTTTATTTTCGAGATTCTAATAGAGCTACTTCGCTTTAAGTCCCACAATCTAATGCGAGAAAGTGACCTATGGACTAAACACAACAAAAGATTTATTGATAGTCTAGGATTCTGAACAGACCAAGTGATCCTCAACACGTCATCAGAAAAATGAGATAGGATGGGCCGTGCAACAAAAACTGCGCTATCTTTTATGGCGATTGCAATTCGCACTGCAGAAACAGACTTAAGCATATGAGTAACAGACGGCATTGCCACATCAAATCCAACATTTTGCTTGTCAAGAAAAATCTTTGAAAAGAACGCACCCAAATTTTCAAACGGATCTGTCAAAGAGTTTTGTTGTGACAGCCATTTGAAACAGACGCCTACGAGAATTTTCGTGAAAATAGAAAAAAGAGAATTTCGTGTGCATATTAAGCACTACATATTTCTTGAGCAAAAAACCATCACGCAAGCCAACCAAAAGCTTGAAAAGTTTTATGTGGACTCAAAACCATCGATTGGAACCGTCCACCACTGGTTTACTCAATTTCGGTGCGGTCGTACCAGCACAAGTGACGGCGAACGTTCTGATCGTCCAATTGAGGTCACCACATCAGAAATGATTGATAAAATTCACGGTACGATATTGGACGGTCGGCGAGTGAAGGTGCCCAAAATAGAAGAGGCTACAGGCTTATCACATGAATCAGTGATTTCAGTTTTGCAAATCCGCCAGATATGTGCCGCCGACAACTTCAAAGGAATATTTGGCGTTCGTAACAGTGAACGAAACATGGATTCATTACAACACACCAGAGACTAAGGATTTCGTGATAATGGACTTCTCGTGGCGAATTGAAGCCGAAGGTGCGTCTGTCAGCTAAAAAGGTCATGGCGACAGTTTTTTTGGAATGCGTGCGCTGCCATTCACACGGATTACCTTAAAGAGGGTAAGAGAGTAAAACGATCACCGGCGCCTATTATGCAGAGCCAAAGCTACCGCATTTGGTGAGAAAAAAAGTTCTCTTCCACCAGGACAACACACCGGCGCGGCGCACAGTGGCTCATTTTGACTTTTTTACTTGCAAAAATCATATCTCTTAAACGAATAAAGGTATCGTGACGCTTTTTTTTTATGTTTAACGGAACTTATGAAAGCAGTGCTTTCAAAAGATGTTTCAGAGTCTTCTGCTGAAATAGGACATTCTCACCACAGGTGATAAATATGATATGTTTTTTACTTCAAAAATATTCAAAAGTTCAGGATTGAAGTAATGACAAGGTGTCTAAAAGCTAAACCGAGCAAAACAGTAGTGAATAAAAGTAAACGAACCATTTTTTTTAAAAGTTGTTTTAGGTGTATCAAATGACCATTTAATAAAATTTTTCAGTGATTCATTCCAAGTCAAGAAGTGGAGAATAAAGTAAACGGACTAAAAATTTGAATAAAAAAGAATTTGATTTCCTGGAAATTTTCGTCAACATCCGGTGTAATGTCTAATAAACTTATCATTTCTGGAGAGTATTGTGTTTTGAGAGCTTTTTCAGTTCTGACATGCCTTAGCGAAGAAATGAGTGCGTCCGATGAGGCTGCAAGCATCTTCAAAAAGTCTTTATTCTGCCGCATCCTTGAAAGCTTGCACATGTTTTGATATCCACATATATTCCTTGTTGTCTTTATTTTTGGATTGTTGATCTTCTTCTAAAAATTCTCCAAATGGTAGCGATTGATACTCGATTATATTTTGACTTTGAGCTAAAATTTTATGAAGAGTTGATGTGAGCTGTTTTTCGGCATACTTTTGCTTTAATAACTCTGTTGTTTTCTTGAGATACTCCACAAACTTGACAGTGTTAACCTTTTCCCTGCAATTCAAAGAATTAAGTAAGTATTACTTCAAGCCACGTTATAACATCTCTATTGACCCCAAAGCTGTTGAGTTTGATTCTTGAGAAAAATCGAGGTATTTCAATCTATGGACATCGAGCCCAATGTCATCGTGAAAATACTTTTGGAGCTCTTGTTTTCATTTTTTTTTCTGCCTCCTTGATTCCAATAGATTCATCAATATCCTCTCCCTCTTGTCAAAGTGTGTGCATCTGATTCTTGCACGCAATGGGGAGATTCCATATTCATAGTTATGTTCATTATCATTTGATTCATCTTGATTGTTGAAGTTTTTTTGTGTTCTTTGCATACGGGGCATGACTGCGTTGACGGTGAATCTGTAATTTCATTCAGAACTTTTCTGTCCATCATAGTTTAGGAACTCGGGATTGACAACTAGCCCTATTTCGTCATTTGCTTTACAGTTGGGTGAAAATTAGCAATTTGACTTTTGATATCGGTGACTGAACTTTTTATGAGTTCTCCAGTTTCCTTGGAACATTATAGGTAGGCAAAAATAGACTGATGATGGACGAGGGTTCCATCAATATTCACAATTTCAACTGTTACGTCTAAGTAGAACAACTGAGGCTATAAACATATTTTTTAACTCAACCTTAAATCTAAAAAGTGCGCCGAAAATAGTGTTTCAAAAAACGTTAAATTAAATATTTTCCAAAAAATTATAAAAAAAAACCGCACCCATCTTTTGATTTCACAAATAAACAGGTATATCGTATAAAATGAAAAATAAATGATTTTTTGAAATCCTTAGCCTAGTTTTCACACTGAAACCTAAAAAAAAAAAATAAAAAAAATCGATTTTTAGGTGACCATAAAAATTACTCACCTTAGACTGGCTCTACAACCACAACTTTTGATCCAAAATAAATAATTTTTCGACTACCAGAGCTCCAAATACTTGTTAATGCAGCGAACTTAAAAATTTTGCCTTACATATGTACGAGTATATGTAGATCCACCCGAAAATTAAATTATACAAGCACTTTTGCCAAAATGAGCCCCTGTGCGGCGACAAGTACGCAATTGCAATGGCAAAATTGAATGAATTAGGTTACGAGTTGCTCCCTCATCCAACTTATTCCCCAGATTTATCTCCCTGCGATTATTTCCTGTTTGCAGAACCATCGGGAGGTCATCGATAAAACAAACGCCTATTTTATGGGCCTCGAGAAGTTGTATTATTTTAAGGGCATCACAAAATTAGAGTAACGTTTTTTGCCGAAAAGGGTGTCCCTTATTTCAATTTTCAGGTACTGATTGACCCACCTTCGTATGTATAAGCCAACGACTGGTGAAAAAAAATCCATCACCAAGAAAGAGAGTTCATAGGAACTACTGAATAAAACTTAGAAGCAGTGCCTGAAGTGCGACATTAATATCGAAGGGCCAGGAGGACACATGACAGCCAAATTGATCATATTGCGATAATTAGAAAACGTGCATCCAACATTTGTTCATGGCGGTCAAAAGGGTGGTGAATGCGATACTACTCACCTCTACGTGGTGATTGCTGGGTGCCTAGTACATCCACTGGAGATGAGATAAGCAACCCCTGTGCAAGGTCGTCGGTGGCAGCTGTCGAAAGGGGGTGGGGGGGAGCTTTCTCACTAAGGCACTTTCTTCTGTATCCGTATGGCAGCGGACGAATTCTAAGGATGGATTCAACGGTGGCGTCCACAGTTCCAGTTAGGTGGAAATAGTGTGCTTCAAAGTACTTGAATACCAGGTCTATAGGGATCTCCAACACTAAGTCAGGGTGTTGGAAAAGAGTTGGTAGCGGATGAGCCAACGACAGCACTCACATCCCCGAAGCGGATTTCTGGCTGCGGAATTTGGTCCGGCTCTTTTGTCCTAGGGGTCCCAAAAAGGACCTGGCCCTCCAGGTTGGTGGTTGTGAGGAGGGTATCGCATCTGAAAACGCAATCTCTTCAGAAATCAAACGAAGAATAACGCTTGACAATCGCTGTTTCTTTGGGCTAAGAAGACAACCATGTAGTAAGCCTCTCTTCCGAATAACCAAGGAAACTCTATATAACACCCTTGTAATCCCAGTCCTGTTCTATAGTTCCAAAGCATGAGCTCTTGCTCGTTTTGAGAGAAAAATTCTTCGTAAGATATTTGGTCCCATATGCGTTGATGGGTTCCGGACGACACGATTCAATGATGAACTCTACGAGCTGTAAAGCGACATCGACCTGGTCAAAAAACTGCGCATTGGGCTATTGAGATGGCTAGACATGTACAGCGAATGAACACCAACGCTCCGACCTGCAGAATCTTCGATTCCGAATCTAATCCGGAGGGACAACGCATTAGAGACGAGGTCTGCCTTAGGAGGCGCTCGCAAGTGGAAGGGGACCTCAACCAACTTGGAGTGCGCAAGTGGAGGCAGTTAGCCAAAGACCGCGCTAATTGCAGAGACTTATTGATTGATTGAACCCTAGATCCGAACTGTAGCGCTGCCCAAGTAAGTTAGTAAGTAAACGTGATATCCTACGCACAAATGCATAGACAAATACAGCGCCCTAAGGAGAAGTTGGCCGCTTTTGTTACGAACATATGTATAATGACTAGTTCGTACGGTTTTTAAAGAATGTTCGCTAGAAGCCTGAGTTAAAATACTCACAACACTCACTCGTGGATAGAATTTCTGACAAGTACCTTCCACGGATGTCGCACTTTTCTGAGCCTAAGACTTGCCCAGAGACTTTGAAAAAAACAATTGGATTTTTAGCCGTACGCCTAAGTTCACTGCCAAACCGCAAGGACCTTAAGATGTCTATGATCGGCGACTCCAATGATTTTGTTGAGGGCTTTAAATTGCGTAATGAACTTGATTGCCAATCAGAATACTGGCAGATGAAAATGTTTCAGGGTTCTGCGACTTTCGAAAGTTGACGAATCTCCTCTACGGACTAACCTTCAATATCTGTTTGGTTAATCTACCACCTTGATCAAAAATTTTTCGGAATTTATTCAGAAATTTTAAAATACAAGTTTATTCATCTAAATCTATACTGTCCCCTTCAAAATAATCGCCATCGACTGCAACACACTTATGTCAGCGCTTGATCCAATCCTCGAAACATTTTTTATATTCGGTTTTCGGTATGACCAACAGTGCTTCCTGCGATTTTTCCGTTACTTCCTTTCGGTTGCTGAAATGCGTTCCCCGTAGTGGTTTTTTAACTCGATTGAACAGAAAGGAGCCAAATCAGGTGAATTCAGTGGCTGTTGAATGGTATTTGTTGCATTTTTCGTCAATGATGGTACTGTGCGAAGGTGCGTTATCATTGTGCAAAATCCACGAGTTTTCTGCCCACAATTCTGGTCTCTTTCGGCGAATTGCTTCACGCAAACGTCTCATAACGTCTCATAACGCCCAAATAATACTCTTTATTTACTGTCTGGCCTTCTGGCAAAAATTCATGATGCACTACACCGTTACACCGTTGTAATCCATGAAAACCGTGAGCATTGCCTTCTTTTTTGACTGAAAACGACGTGGTTTTTTTGGTCTCGGCGAATTTGGTGAACGCCATTCACTTGCCTGATGTCTGGATTGCATGTCGTACTCATAAACCCACGGCCACGTCTCGTCTCCAGTAATGATCCTTTTGATGAATGTGGGATCGGATTCAGCCTCCCAAATCATCTCTTTTGCGACGTCAACACGGTCTCTTTTTTGCATGAAATTGAAGTCTTTTGGCACCACCTTGGATCCATAGGCAATGTTCAAGTCCTCCGCTATCTCTCTGATGGATAATTTGCGGTTATTGACCAACATTTCTTTTACTTCATCAATATTTTCGTCGGTTTTCGATGTCGATGGTCTGCCACTGCGTTCATCATTTTCGATTAACTCACGACCACTTTTGAACCGCTTGCCACTGGTAAACGACCGGTTTTTTTAGAGAATCGTTGTCGAAACACTTTTCCAACATTTCCAACGTTCGCGCACCATTAAATCGGTTATTCCGTGAAATTTAATACTCGTATAAGTTGGTTGTTGCAAATTTAAATCCATCTCTAAAATTGTAAAAAATCGCCATACACACACAGAGATCGATGTACTCTTGGCTACGTAACTTTTGCAAATGTCAAGCTATGACTCTAAAATTTAGAGGGAAGCAACAGATTTACCAACTTAGCAAAAAAACAGAATTCAAATCGCAACATTGGGAGCGCCACAGGGTGGTGTAGTGCGGGAACTTTTTGATCAATGTGGTATATGATGTTCTTATTCATGCTAAAGGCCGTGATGAGGTGCAGCGCAGTCGTAAAATTTTCAAGTTTCACCAAGCAAATGTAAATTGTTTCAAAAAAAGTTCCATTTTTCTGAAAAGGCTTTCAATCCAACCCCTGTAAAAGCGAAGCTATTTGACCTTAGTCTGCATCGAGGAATTTAAAAGAACATCACAGGTTTCCTGATTTTGCACTTATTATACTATTTCAAGGTAAAGAAGAAAACTAATCACTTCCCCAATACCATCTTATCCACATACTAATGAGAATTCGTCTCGGATGCAGACGTAAATGACGTAGTTATGGTCTGCTTACGTATTTCTTTTAGGTAAAGCGGGCCAAAAATATCGAACTTCCAGGAAACTACCCACTACCATATCTATGTTACATACGAGCCTCTACCCCTATGCCCCGTCCCATCAGAAGATTTTCGACTACAGCACATGGAAACAAATACATCCTGATGTTTATCGATTATTTCACCAAGTGGACCGCTGTGTGTAGTGTAGTTCAAGGTATTGCGAAGGTATTGGTTGCCCAGATATTTTTACGTTTCGAGATTTCTTATAAGCAGCACTCCGATCAAGAATCCAACTACGAAAACGTAATGAAAATTTTAGGATCAACTTCGTTTTTCAAGGAAAGTTTATCGATGTACAATACATGAATTGATTTGGGATGAGCTGCTCATTTTGTATGATATGGGCTATAGAACAGTATCTCAGGATTCTACTGAAAAGTGCTCTTATAGAATACTTTTTGGACGATACAAGCAACTACCACCTGGGATGATTAAAGCAGTTTATTGCAAGAGGAACGGGTACGATGTATTGTTAAAAGCTATACGTTCAAACTGCAGGCGAAAAGTTGCCATATCACTGATATCTTTATTTAGTTGCGCACACCAAGTTGGTGTAAGGTGCCTGTTTCCTTCAGCTAGGCACCTGAGGTCAGCTCTTCCTTTACTACGTTTTCCTTTTGAAATGATTTCAATGGCATTCCGACCACGGCGGTGGTATATAATTAATATTTCAAAGCCTGGCCTTTCTGACCACGCCAACAGCGATTTTCCATTCATTAATCTACATATTTGCAACAATACATATATGAGATCAAGTCCTAGTCTTCCTTAAGCCACAATTATATTGGTGCCTTGAGCAGTGAGATTGGAGTTATCCTTCTTGGGCATGACGTATTCTAATAAAAAAGCATTTGTCATTAAGTGTCAATGTCTTCTATTTCACTTCCGATTGTAGCAAACAAATGGTAAAGTGGCAAGTGATACCAAAGAAAGCCGACATTTCTATGATCATAAATAAGTGAACGCCCAACACGTGCACAACATTTTTCATTTTCAATTGAGTTCAAGGGTAATCCAATTGTTTTGCAATTTCTCAACCACTTTGTGATCCTTTTGTTCCCATTGAAGAGATCCGATCAAGGGTGGAAATCTAACTTGAGGATGCCGATAGTCAATGATCTTCTTTTGTATTCAAATTCGGATGTAGGATGCGCAATGCGGTCAGTTTGGGCAATTCTTTAGTTGGCTTTGTATCCGAATTAGACGACGTCAGTTTATCATTTGAAATAGGAGGTCATGCATTAAATCTTATATTTTTTGCGCCATGAATTATATCCACCTTCTTGAGGCCGATATTGATGCAGACGTTGTAATTTGTGTGATTGAGTACGTCAAGCAAGATGGTGATCCATTTTAAGTTATCTGAATGCGTTGTGATTAAAAAAGCAGAAACAAAATTTGGTTAATCTTTCTGTCTTGGCGCAGAAATCAAATAGCCAACTATCAATCCATTGCCAAACCCTTACGATCAATTCTTGGAGCGAACAAATGATGGCTAAAGGTCCAACTCATCATGCATGCCTCCGTCCAGATCTTGGAGATTAAATGTTGTATTGTATAGTCTTCTACACCCCACGTTGAATGATTCATTCTGACTGACAGTGGAATTCCGCTGCTAGACAGTCGGCAGAGATGTTTTTTTCTTCCCTTTAGCACCGTTGCGTCCTTTGTAAATATTGAGGAGAGGAAATCGTGAGCTATGACGATATCGCGCTTTCCTCCCTCTGGCATATTTAATTAACCCCAGTCCATTCCTGGACTGAAACCGAACTACCGCTAGAACATACCATTCTTGAGTTAGTAAAGAAGGTTCCGTTGAATTTTTAGTGGCAATTGTTTTGTGTTGTTGCAATGGCTGATTCTCGTAAATAGAGCGCGGTCATAAAGTTCTGCTTCTTGCTCGGAAAAACAGGCGCAGAATCTTTTAAAATGTTAAAAACGGCCTGCAAGAATGACGCTATAACTAAAGTGTTTGTTTCCCGAACCGATAAAAATGTCGAAAAAATTCATGTCCTGAGTGATTTGGAATTTAGTTCAGTGAGATTGTGGCAGTCGGACAACAGCGTATTCGTCAATTTTTGACTGAAAATGGTGTGAACCCCTGTGCTCAATCCCCGTTTCCATATGAGAAGCAAGATCTGAAGATGTTATTGTTGTCCTCCAAAAAAAAAAAACTTGACTTCATTCCTTTTCTGGCTCGGATTCTTGTCAAAACCATTTGGGCAACGGTGATCGGATTTCGTTGACAGCATGTCCATAACACCGCAGTCAAAAGACAAATGGCGTGAGATTAAGAAAACTCCAGTAAGAGTTATACCAAAGGCTATTTTTACTTATATAAAAGATGGCTTTAAGGGTGCAGTCCAAGATATGAATATCAAGGGAAAGGTGATTCATCACTGCGTCTAGAGTAGAGTCAAGCGTGTTTATGAAAGCCCACATGCAGTTGGGACAGAGCGTTCAGAGAGACTGGTAAAAGTAGCAATGACGTGTTGTCATGAAAATTCGTTCCAGTAGACAACCGTCGCATAGGATATACTTATTCTTATTATAGCCATGTAGATTCAGACCCTATTGGTGTCAACCCCATGTCATGATGGAAGTTCATTCACGTTGCTAGAAGACCGACACACAGTGCCTTGGTGTTTTCGACGTGACATGTTCAATCCAAAGAAGTTTGTTATTCCGGATGACGCCCAAATACAATACTTAGCTTCGTTGGCGAAACGGATGGTGGTAGGTGTGACAGACCAGTCAGCTTCATCCTTAGTTTTGAGAGAATTGATTGAAAGCCTATTTCTTTAGCATCAATTGTCAATCACGTCTAGGCCTACCTGCGCTTTAGAGCAGACAGTCACCAGGCATATTCAACGGACAGTACAGATACGAATACATTCTCTGTATACACCTAAACGTAGACGTCAGAACGTTAACGACACCTTGCGGGAAAACCCAGTTTACCCCCGGAATCTCATATTCGTCGCCTCAGGGTTCTATTCACTAGTATTGCTCTTACCCACAAAACTAGTGATTCGTCTACGCCGTGCTGCCTGGACGAATTACACATGAGGTCAAAAGTTGCGTTGCCGAAAGCACCCTTAATGATGAAACCCGGACTCCTTCTGCCTTCAATTCTGTCCACCAGATTTTGAAGTACAGTCTCGCAGGGTCTTCCAGTTGCTAGGAACGTTACATGTTAGAGAATGTCAGGGAATGCACTTGTAAAGCAGTTTTGCCCAGATAAAGCTTAACCAGTCTCGCCATGCCCTTAAGTATGAAGGATCTCCAATTTGAAGGCTGCTGTTACTGCTATTATGGCTGCGACCTGTTCACTATATATGACGGTGACAGGCTAAAAGTGAGGATTCTTCAGCTGGATATATACCGTCGGTACCAGACGAATTGAAGCTATCCGTCTGCTGACATATAACAGCGTGTTGTATTAGATAGCTAATTTGTAACTTTGGTGATATGAGATGATTGTAAGCTGGTACGGATCAGGTTACCTGGGTTTGAAATATACGACGAAAGCTATCAAATCTTCTGAGTGTTTGCACTCTGGCTGATCTCCCCCTTTTGAAGGGGGTTTCACCGAAAGTTTTGATCTTCTCGCAGATGTGTTTAAGAGCGGCACTCTTCAAAGCGTTTTATATTCTTTTCCTTCGATCTGTAAAGATTCTTGTCTTTCTCCAGAGTAGTCTTAAGTGACTTGTTCAGCAGTTTTCGCATTTCCTTACTTTGCCGCTGCAAACCTGCGTTCCACCATGAATATTTCTTTGCTGATACGTCAGCATAAAATATTTTGTGAGGGCATTCTTCAGGTTCTAAATAGCTTGATCTGCCTTCTGATTATTGATTCGTTCTGATTATTACCATTGACAGATTTTCCAGCTCCTCCGTCAGGCGTGTCGAATTGCTTTCCAGCAGTTTCCTACTCTTCGGCAAGGCGAGATATTTTTATTTTAATTGTTTATTTATTTTCTTTAATTGCAAATATATTAAGACACGATACCTTATAAGATCGTATAGGATTGTTGATTTGATTTAAATATGAAAGCATTACATAAATTACAAAACTTAATGAATAACGCTTATCAATCGGTAAATTTTAGACCGCGTTATATTAATATTCGGACTTACAGTACTGTGCAAAACCTAAGCAACCATCTGGAGTCAGCAATTCATAGTAAATTTTTCCACTTTCTTCCCCACCAAATAGAAAGAAATGGATATGTAATGATGTGTAATAGAGTGTATTTTGAAATTCATAACTTTTTATAAAAGTAATAATACTTCAGATTTAAAAAAAAAAAGCAAAAACCAACAAAGTAGCCAAATTGAGCTGTGCGAAACCTAATACCTCGACATAAGGTGGGATACGCACAACAACATCATGTCACTCCTCGAAGCAAATTTGAAAAAAGTTCGAGTCTTACTCAAGAAAATGTATCAAAAACAATTTTACTCCCTTTAGCAGCTGCAAATACATCTGGGACAATTAAATTTCGCCACTTTCCTTGTCCTCAGAGGCAGACTACATTACCGAAATCTTTAGACTTTCTTGAGGAAATATGGTCACCGAGTAAGATAGATATTATAATCCCACCAGGAGTCTTGGAGGAGATAGCTTGGTGGCTCAGAACAGAATACACATCAACAGCCGTCCACAAAAAGGAAGTGACAAACTTCCTAGTAACCGACGCAGCAGATTCGGGTTGGGCTGCACACTTAGACGGCATAACGATGTGCAGTCGATGAGCGATGGAACAATCAAGATAGCAGTCGAATTTAAAGGCGATTCGACTGAAGAACAAACATGTTCTGCTGCAGTCAGACAACAGAATTTTAGTTTCCTCTATTTGCAAAGAAGGAGGAACAAGGTCCATAAACTTGCTAAACCTCACATATCGGTTGCTTCTCCTCATCGATCAGCACAAAATAACTCTGTCGGCATTTTATCTTTCGGAGAGATACAACGGCATAGCAGATAGACAGAATGGCATCTCCTTCCAAGTGCAACAAGACAAGTTTTCGAAAAGCTGGATACCACAGAGATCGATCTTTTCGCATCAAAAGAAACAGCAGTGGTCAGCAGATACGTATTAATAGATTATAAAAACAGGTCGGATGCTTTCAGTCGAGATTGGAATTATCGCATAGGCTGGGTTTTCTCCATCACCCAATCTAATGCCAAGGCTTCTCACTCACTTGACAAATCTCAGGGGGATTACCTCATTATAGCCCCCGAATGGAATCACGCATTTTGGATGACAGACCTGAGTCCTCGCGCCCTGGAGCCACCGCTAGGAATACCCAACCTGAGGAGGGTACTAATAGATGTCATAACAGGTCAACCACCTCCACAAGTGGAAGTATGGAAGATTGGGGGTAGAGCCATCAAATAGAGAGCTGGTCTAGAGACGAGATGGAATTATTAAAAAAGTGAAGGAGGGCTCCAACCTTGCAAACTTACTTACTAGCCATCCGAAGATGGATATCTTGGTGCATATAGAATAAAGTCGGATCTCAATTTTCAGATGGATCCAATATAGCTAGATATCTAGCACATCTGTTTTTGAAAGAAAATTTCTCACCAAATACGGTTCTTTTACATAAATATGTAATACCTACATTTTGCTGACTCTTTAGGAGATGGAAAATAGCATTTATCCAGCCCATCCCTAAAAAAGACGAATCTTCTTCTCTCTCATGGAAACGCTGATAAGCCGTCAGCATATGAAATATCTCGAAACATGGAAACTTCTTAATGACCGGCAGTACGGTTTTCGTAGCAACAGGTCCACTGCACTGGTGATTTGATGGCATGTCTTACCGGAAAGTGGAATCAAAGTCTACACCAATCTGGTGAAAGTAAGATAGTTGCACTTGATATTTCTAAGGCATTTGACAGAGAAAATTCTTGATTTTTGGTTCGATGACTATCTTCTTCAATGGATTAGAAATTACCTTTCGGAACGTTCAATTCAAGTTGTCTTGGATGGTTTCAAGTCTGATATCCAAAAAAGAAATACTGGTGTGCCCGAGAGCTCCGTTCTGTCTCCGACACTCTTTTTAATTTTTATCAATGATCTCTGGTCTGCCACTTCTAATCCAATACATTCCTTTGCTGACGATAGTACTCTCTGCTTTTCATATTCGTTTCGGACTCAGGTCTCTGTTCTTCGGCTGTAGAAGGGGAACGGCAGTGTATGTTAAGCTTTAAATTCCGATATTAGCAGCATAACCAATGGGGGAACTATCAACAGAGTGGAATTTAATGCTCACAAAACACAATGCTGTCTGCTGTCATTAAAGCGAAATTTAAATTTCATTCAGTCATTACCCATGAATGACACTTGTATCGTTGAAACCGAAAAAGTTTCCATTCTCGGTATGTGTGTCAATGATAACTTACGTTTGAATGACCACATATTCGGTGTCGCCAAAAATGCTGCAAAATGTCTAGGCTTTCTCAAACGATGTAAAAAATATTTCATCCCTTTGATCTGCCCTCAATACGAGGGTTGACTGAAAAGTTTTCGACCGCAACGTACAGATAGCGGAACTCGTTAATAAAAGCTAGTGAATGCTAGTTGTGCATCTTTTGGCAGTTACTTACCGAAGTTTCAGTCATTTTGGACACGCAGTTTTTAGTTGACAGTCGTTTGAGTGCGTCGGTGTGAGTGTTTTTTGTGAAAATGGAAAAAATTGAGTATCGAGCTGTTATTTAATTCTTGTTTTTGAAAGGCAATATGCCTACGCAAATCAAAAATGAGCTGGACTCTGAACTATCATTTACCACAGTGAAATTTTGGGCAGCTGAATTTAAACGTGGCCGTAAGAGCTTGGGAGATGATGAACGTTCGGGACGTCCAAAAACTGCAACCACTGACGATAACATTGCTAAAGTTCACTAAATGGTGTTAGACGACCGCCGAATTATAGTGAGAGAGATAGTAGAGGTTAAGAAAATGTCCAAAGAATGTGTTTGTTACATACTATATTAAATCAAGATTTAGGCATGAGAAAGCTGTCCGCGCGTTGGGTGCCGCGTTTGCTTACGTTAGACCAAAAACGTGTTCAAATGAACATTTCCAACGCTCTGTTGGCGCAGGTTAGGCACAAAAAGTCCGAATTTTGGCGCCGATTAATTACTGTAGATGAAACTTGGATACACCATTATACGCCCGAAACAAAAATTCAGGCAAAACAGTGGATTTCAAGAGGCGAGCCGGCTCCAAAAAAAGCAAAAACTGTTTTTTCAGCTGGGAAAGTGATGGCAACTGTTTTTTTGGGATAGTAAAGGAGTAAAGGAAAAACCATTACAGGAGCATACTACTTGCCAAGCTGAATGCAGAAATTGCGGAAAAACGGCCACAATTATCTTGCAGAGAGTTACAAGGAGACTATGTAGAAAAATAAAAAAAAATTTGACAAAAAATGTCTTGTTTCATTGGAAACTTTTCAGACAGCCCTCGTATATAAGGCCTTTATCCTCCTGAAATTAGAGTACAATACTCACATCTGGTCAAGTGTTCCTAAGACCTCTTTGCACTTGCTAGATAACATCCAAAACCGTGCGATAAAACTCATAGGTGATGACAATTTTACACAATCATTCGACACCCTCGAACACAGACGTAATGTCTCATGTCTCACCTTGTTGTATCGCCATTTTCACCGCCTGTGCTGCACAGAAATCGACAGTAGCATTCCACCCCTTCTAACTTTTAACCATAACACCCGCCTCGCTATGAATGCTCATCAATATACCCTCAAACCCACTTTCGAACGTACTCTGAAATATCGTGATTCGTTCCTAAGCCGTACAACTCGCTTATGGAATGACCTGCCAAGCTCTTTATCGCCTAGTCACTTTAATTTGCAAACATTTAAAACCAAGGCACATCCGTATTTCTCTCTTTTCCCTCTCTAATTTCCCCTCGCCAACGCTATGTGCAAACATCTTAAAGCTACACAAAATACCTTATGCGCGCCGCCAATTATAAAAAAAACAAACTTTTTTATCCCTTACGCTATCTCTACATTGAGACCTGCTACCACAAAACCATCAATATGTTGGATGTGTTTGATTGGCTTGCCTCATAGGCTGGTAGGGAGGTACTATTTGAAGCTTTAAGAAGTACGTCTACCATCTTACTGCTGGCGTCACCCAAATAAAAATATTTGTCCCATTGCTTGGGTTAAATTTCACATAATAGGAAGGTTTTACATTCCAATAAAACCGATATTATTTGGCGACAGAAAACATAGCGTAATTCATCAAAGGCGTCACATCGAGAAGCCTATTGAAAGAGGCGAAATCTTCTGTGATACCCAGGGAAACAACGACCCGTATCACAAAGAAAATGTGCGCAAAGACAACCGAGAAGGTAGCAGAGATAAGGAAGTGCCCATATCGAAATTTAGTAGAAAGTCTAATACTATATATACCATATAGGTAACACAACAAGGCCCGATATTGCTTTTGCTGCAAGTAATTTAAGTAAATTTTCTAGTAATCCGGGAAGAAGCCATTGGATGGCGGCAAACCGAGTAGCACGATATCTCAAAGGAACAGCTAAGCGTACCATATACCATCAAACAGTTCCAGGAATGTATTCAGAAAATTTAAAATACAAGTTTATTCATCTAAATCTATATTGTCCCCTTCAAAGTAATCGACTGCAACACACTTATGCCAGCGCTTGATCCAATCCTTGAAACATTTTTTATATTCGGTTTTCGGTATGACCATCAGTGCTTCCTGCGATTTTTCCATTACTTCCTCTCGGGTGCTGAAATGCGTTCCCCGTAGTGGTTTTTTAACTCGTTTGAACAGAAAGAAGTCACAGGGAACCAAATCAGGTGAATTCGGTTGCTGTTGGATGGTATTTTTTGCATTTTTCGTCAAAAAATTACGAATAATGATGGCACTGTGTAACGGTGTGTTATCATGGTGCAAAATCCACGAGTTTTCTGCCCACAATTCTGGTCTCTTTCGGCGAATTGCTTCACGCAAACGTCTCATAACGCCTAAATAATACGAGTACTATTTGTTTACTGTCTGGCCTTCTGGCAAAAATTCATGATGCACCCGTTACACCGTTGTAATCCATGAAAACCCTGAGCATTGCCTTCTTTTTTGACTGAAAACGACGTGGTTTTTTTGGTCTCGGCGAATTTGGTGAACGCCATTCGCTTGCCTGATGTCTGGATTGCATGTCGTACTCATAAACCCACGGCCACGTCTCGTCTTCAGTAATGATCCTTTTGATGAATGTGGGATCGGATTCAGCCTCCCAAATCATCTCTTTTGCGACGTCAACACGGTCTCTTTTTTGCATGAAATTGAGGTCTTTTAGCACCAACTTTGCTGCTACACGACAGAAACCCAAATCATTAACCAAAATGTCTTAGACGGATCCATAGGCAAAGTTCCAGTCCTCCGCTATCTGACGGTTAATTTGCGGTTATTGACCAACATTTCTTTTACTTCATCAATGTTTTCGTCGGTTTTTCTATGTCGATGGTCTGCTACTGCGTTCATCATCTTCGATTGACCCACGACCACTTTTGAACCGCTCGTGCCACTGGTAAACGACCGTTTTCTTTAGAGCATCGTTGCCGAAACACTTTTCCAACATTTCCAACGTTCGCGCACCATTAAATCCGTTTTTTACGCAAAATTTAATACTCGTACAAGTTCGTTGTTACAAATTTAAATCCCTTTCTAAAATTGTAAAAACTCGCCAACACACACAGAGATAGATGTACTCTTGGCTACATAACTTTTGCAAATATCAAGCTATGACGCTAAGATTTAGAGGGAATACCAACAACAGATTCAGCAACTTAAAAAAAAAAACAGAACTCACATCTGAACAATGGGAGCGCCACACTGTGGGTATGGTGCGGGAACTTTTTGATCAAGGTGGTATTGTATGAGAAATGAAATGTGTCCCTATACGCTTATGTGAGGTGGGACTGGGGCAGTGATCGGCATGATCAGAAGTCATATATTGGATATGCAACATACTAGCATATAGTCCTGCCAGCTGGAAGTCACGCAAACAAAAATCTGTCGAGCTCAGCACTATGGAAGTGGACTACATAGCGCTCTCGAAGATGACGATATTGTTCACGATAGGCTAATGCTGCATGAGCAGGGTGCTATACATCTAAATGACGGTCAATCAGCCATTTTCTGTGACAACCAGAGTGCCGTAAGTCTTGCTAAGTACTCAGTTCAAGGAAAGAATTAAAATTGATTATGTACTTTCTCATAAAATGGGAGCGGACATCTTTACTAAGGTATAACATTTTAGGACTTATAGTATATTTTTATTTTTTTTGTTATTCTGAATTGTTTTCAGAATCAACGCTACGAGTATTTACATACAATCACATGCATGAAAATTATTCTTACAATTTGAATTTCTAAATCAAACCGTGTTAAACTTAAAGGGTCTACGTTTTTCTTTTTCGGTTGCTAAATTTCAAGAGCTTCTCGCAGCACTTCTCCATCGTTCAATATATAAATCTTTTTAGATTCGCTCATGCAACACGCTCCAGCATCGACATCAAAACAATGGATAGACAATGGGTCAACATAGAAACCCGTAGGAGGCTATGTGGCGATGTATATTCGACTAGTCTTCAAACTTAATCTAACTCTGATATACACTGGCGATCACTAGGATGAGACCATACATTTTGCAATCGATTTTTACTCAAAATTTTGAAATTTTGTACCCGCAAACTTTTACTACCTGGAGCAGGTACATATTTTCTCAACAGGAAGTCATAAAATTAAAGGGTAAATAAGAAACAACCTTTGGAATTTCCCAGGATCAAACAATGAACTACTTGAAAAGTGTATAAAAAGATGTGCCACTAGGATGAGGCCACATGTCAAATCTTCAAAAGAAAGGAACAAATGAATGAAATCTTTACATTTTATGGTTTTAACACATTTATTTATTATGGTTTTCTACATTAATAATAAGTATGCCAGCCAATTTTCGATTTGACCTCTATTAGACGGTTTGGAATAAAATCATACAGTTTTTTTTAAATAATCAAGAGAAATTTGGGCCCAGGCATCACGAATAGCTTCGACTAAAGTGTCCTTGTCTTCAAATTGTCTGCCACCTTCATACACTTTACGAGATAACCATGCCCAAACATTTTCGACTATGTTTAAGTCCTGTGAATAGGGTGGCAATGGCAAAGGTTCCACGTCTTCTGATTGAATCCAACTTCTAACAACCCAGGAAGTGTCTTGTTGAAATATCCAAGGCAGGGGTCCGAAAATGTTTTTCACTTTTGGAAATGACCGCTCCAGAAAACATTTGTAGATGTTTCCGTTTATTGTTGTGAGAAAAAAAACTCCTACTCGATTGTGCCATAGTAGGTAATAGCTCCTCACACCATTACACCTGATGTACGGCTGTGGTGTCTTACCAAAATAAGCTCCTCCTTTCTTAGATCATGGAAATAAAAGTTGTAACCATCGGGGCCGTCAAGGTTAAACTTTTTTTCATCCGTAAAGACAACGGGTTTCCATTCACTGCTCCAAGCGGCATATTCTTCTGCAAAATTCATTCGATGCTCCTTGTGTTCTTGCCTCAAAACAGGTTTGTTTTTTAAGTCTCTGTACAGTACCACTTTTTCGTACTATCTTTCGGACCGTTGCTATCCTGGCTGATACTCCGCTATTGGCCCTTATTTTAGTCGCTGGTAGAGTAGAATTAGAGGCACGCCGAAGAATTAACCGCTTTTCTCGCAATTTTGTTGCTTCTGCCGTGCGTCCTTTTTGATTGTTCGCATAGTTTTGTGGATCTGCAAGATAACTGCTTACAACAGTCTTACTTCTTTTAAGCCTCCTTGCAATTTCTCGGCCTGAAAGTCCTAACTAATTGAAAGCATCTATTTTTCCTCTTTCTGCCGCTGTCAAAGGTATAAAGAGTGAAAATCGATTGCAAAATGTATGACCTCATCCTAGTGATCGCCAGTGTATATATGTAATAAATTTGAGTTCCAAATTTGCACTGCCCAATACACAGAAGTCTACAATCCTGAGTTGTGTGCTCTCCTTGATTTGTGTTCCAAACAAAACTCCCTGACCCATAAATTAAAGATAAAATCAATCAAATATTTTATTGTTAATATTTTTTTTCTTTCAGTTGAAAAGAAATAATCGCAACTAATTGGATTTATCCACTTGAGACGCCCCTGCTCACACACGATACCGATCCATTGAAATAAGTCCATTAATTGTACGCTAAGATAGGTGCGCGTTAATTATGTCGGCAATAACCGATGGACGAGTATCTCGCTACTGGAATTGAATCCAATTTCACACTTTTACTTTTTGTATTCCATTTACTCTATTAGTGATATCTTACACCAATAAAACTTCATACATAAGTATTATCTATCGTCTCCCACTCGAGAATATCTAGATACGTGCATACATCTGTCTATATGTTATCTATATCGACGCTTGCTAACATAGGTACATATTTTGTTGTGAATTTCAATAGCGAAAAATAACATTTTAACGGTTGTTAGACGAACAATTTACTACTAAAAGATCTGAAATTTATTGGGATTTCTGCAATTCCCAATTCGATTGAAAGTAAATCGAACAGCGGAGAGATGAAAACTCAGCAATAATCTGACGATTGAATGTGGTGGATATGAAGATGATTATAACGACATGTGGTGCGGTACTGTTGTGCGTTTCAGATACTCGTATATGTACCATAGACCAATCGTTGAGGAGGATCAAAGCGATAGGACAGACAGACATCGAGTGAGTGTGAGATGGATTTTGCACCCCCGAGACGACACATGAAAATTTATTGCCAATTTTCTAGCGCAATTTAACTGATGGAAGATTCGCCACCACCTCAGTAGTGGTGTGTGATCTTCGACTAAAAATTCGCTCATTTGATTGAGATGGGTGTGCTAGTCATAGCGCGCGCTTTTGATCTTGCACAGAATGCCGTCGCCGCCGCCACCGCCGCCGCTACCCACTCTGTAAGTTATTTGTTTCATTTAAGATCATAAGCGACGAACTGCCGCTGCAGTTGTAATACTTTGTTCATATCAGTATCCATCTATAGGCACGGGTATCGAGGAAGACTCTCGTACATTCAAAACTCAAAGTTTGTTGTTTTAATAGCGGTGGACTAAACGCCACCAGATGTGATAATCAATGCTGATAGTGCCGCTCTGATGATGTTGCTGACGGTGATGTTATTGTACTAACGACGATGACGGTGATGATGACGATGATGATGATGAGTACGAGTATGATGATGACGATTGTAGAATGACGAGAAGATGGAACCGCGATGCGATAATAGATACGTCTACAAAACATCAATTTTTACTCTCCCAGAAAATTGCTTATTTAATTTGTGTACTCTGCATCGTGTATTTGTTTATTTCGCTTGCAGACGAACCGAACCGAACTGTATCGAAGCGAGGCGAAGCGCGTGCATCTCTTTGATTTTCCATTTTTTTTTGATTTGATTTTGATGATTTGTTTTATTTGTCAAAGATCCATATTTTCTTTTCAATCTTTGAATCAATATTACCTCACGGTTCGGCCAAATAGAATAGCAAAAAGGTTCTTGGTTCTTTCAAACGACCAACCGAATGTACGAGTACTCTGCTCTGTATTCGTTTCGTATCTGCAAATAGCCAAGCTATGCAAACAATGTTGTTCTGCTTCCGTATGTCGGTAGTTGGAAGATGAGATAAAGCCATCCGAATTTGGTCTTGTCCTATACAGATCCAATGTTTACATATGAATTTACAAAATATTTCCATATGAACCAAGTAGGCGAACAGGCAATAGTCACAACAAGACCATTCGGAGCCGGTCGGTCAGTCGGTACTCGGTATGTCTTATGCCATATGACACATGGGAACAAACACTTAGGCGTGATAAATTTGTGTGGTTCCAATAGTCGAAAACAAAAACAAAACGGTTGAAGCGACACATTTCATGTGGGTGGTCGTAGATACGGATACTATCCACTTGGGATATCTTCGTTTTGAACCCTAGATGATACGGATGTCATAAGGTCGTTAATTGTAGAAAAATGGCAATTAAGTTGCCCCTTTTGTATCTGAGACGGTTGCTCGCTCAGTTGGACGTAAAACGTGTACGAAATTTCGGTGATAAAAAAACAATATCGGCTGGTCCGAAAAATCCAAAATTAGCTTGCCTAGAAATAGCTGTGGACATGTTTAAAATTAATATTACCGATATATGTTAATGTACACTTTTATTTTTTTGACGTGTTTCGAAATGAATCATACACCACGCGTGGTACTTTAACTTTGAAATTTTGATACGGCAGATGGACATTTCCGAGTGTTACAATAGATTTTATGGAAATTGTTAGAAAATAGAAAAGCCAAGGGAACCTGGTATTTACTGGGCAAACGAATATGCATCGAGATAGTGTTGCTGTTGAATACCATTTTTTGGCACATTCTCCAGAATGGACTGTCAGTAGTTGGTAATTTTGATTTTTTGCTCCGTAGAGCAGATTCATTCCGGTGAAGAACTCAGATAACAAGTCGGATTGCAGGAATATTCTCTTCGTAAAAGAAGTGGCCGTTCTCATGAACCGCATAGCATAACTTTAAGTCAAAATAATAGGAGTTGCTACACAGCATCAACCGCTTAATTGCGATAGTTATGCTTAAAGATGCGAATGTTGTAAAATCAACAATTTTCGACATCAAAGGAAATGATTAAGTCACAAGCAATTCTGATGTGTATTCTCCATCATCAACTAACTAGTTCAGGAATGAAACAATTAATATATTAAACTCCACAAAATTCTTTTAGGTAGACGATGTTATTGGCATGCGTAAAGTAGAAAAAGAGGATTGCTAACTATTGCTATGTTTAAATGCTAATTTTAGGAAAACTATAATGTCCTGTTCGAATCGACCGATCCTCAGAAATAAGACAAGACAATGCGAAAGGTTATTTCCTCAGCAAACAGATTGACGTCAATATAGGTTTTCCTGGAACGAAATGTAGATGGTAGCAGGTCTTTCATCTTACTCAAGGTGTTCTAGAACATTCTGGTCCTCCCAGCAATTTCAGTAAGTAACTTGGTTAATAAGAGACCAAGACCCTTGAATAAGAATGGATTCACTATTGATGACCTTCCGCGAAAAAAAAACGGCTCTTGATCCAAAATCCTTCTCTCTAGGCCTCACTAATTCTGCAGGCCCTAGACTGCTATGAAACAGACAAAAGGAGGACGAACAACTGCGACATATACTGGGAACAGAAGCATCGTTTATTTTGGTGCCAATTTGTTTAAAGAAGCATATACTACGGCATGTCTAGGCAAGTTTTGAGCCTTTGACACCTGTCAAACACATTGCAACAATTATCAAGGCTAAATTCGAAAACAGTAATTTGCTATGTGCTTACGCCTCATAAAAGACATAAACGACATTAACAAAGAATATTTCTATGAACTCCTCGACAAAATGTTGAAATATTGTCCTAAGGCTAGGTTAGGTTTCTGGGATGATAGGGTGTCTAGAGCTGAACGGCGTTATAGTACCTCATCGCGCTAAGGTCTGTGTAGAACCATTGTAATGCTCGGGTGAGGGAAATGAATTGCGATTACTTAATGTAATTTCCACTTTCCGTCTCCCGTTGGTTGAAATTTGGCCCTTTAGTAGGTTTCAGCTAACCTGTTGCATCCGCGGTCCTGAAAAGAGATCTAAATGAAACATGAGTAATCAAACGAGTGTAGACATTATATTTCAGCTCTGTGTTCCGGTCATAATTGTATTGAAGTTTCACAGATTGGAAGGTTTTCCACCTTTCATTGGCTTTAATTTGTGTCGTTTGCTCCACTTGCATTCTTAGACTGGAAAGTGGGGGTTTAATACTTATCAATGGAAGATCAAGATCCTTTCGCGAGATAACTCATCAGCGTGTTCTTTACCTCCCACTCCTTTGTGGCCAGGGACCAAGAATAGTTAACATTGTGCTGAACTCAAAGTCCTTAAGCTCTTCGCGACAGTCCTTTACAACCTTTCACACAATTTCCGCTGGTCATGATTGTTTTAATGTGCCATGGCTGTCAATAAATATGGTAATATCCATGTGGGATATTGCTCCTATTATCGGAAGCTCGGCCGCTTCTGCTACAGCCAATATCCAAGCTGTAGTCCGGCAAGCCCTGTGAGCATCTTCACCTCCATGGAAAATGGATATAGAGCCTCTCTGTTTGGGAAAATACATGCGAATAGTATTTCAAAGTCATAATGGGGTGTATAGTCCATATTGGGATATACGAGGGTTATCTGGAAATGATACAAGACATTTTTTCTCGAATTTTTTTTTTATTTTTCTACATAGTCTCCTTGTAACTTTACACACTTCTCCCAGCGATGCTCCCATCTCTCTAGCCCGTCCAAATAGTATTTGGCGTTTTTCTCTGCAAAATAATTGTTCACGAAGGTGATTACCTCCTCATTTGACGAAAATCTCTGTCCTCCGAGAGCAGCTTTTAGATGAGGGAACAAAAAGAAGTCGCAAGGGGCTAGATCTGGTAAATAAGGCGGATGCTCAAGCAGTTCAAACCGTAATTCATTGATTTTCGCCATGGCAACCGCTGAGCTGTGAGACGGCGCGTTGTCTTGGTGAAACAGGATTTTATTTTTCTGCAAGTGTGGCCGTTTTTCCGCAATTTCTGCTTTCAGCTTGGCAAGTAATGATGCGTAGTATGCTCCTGTAATGGTTTTTCCTTTTTGAAGAAAATCGATTAAGATAACTCCTTTACTATCCCAAAAAACAGTCGCCATCACTTTCTCAGCCGAAATAACAGTTTTTGCTTTTTTTGGAGCCGGCTCGGCCTTCGCAGTCCACTGTTTTGACTGAATTTTTGTTTCGGGTGTAAAATGGTGTATCCAAGTTTCATCTACAGTAATTAATGTTCATTCGAACACGTTTTTGGTCTAACGTAAGCAAACGCGGCACCCGATGCACGGACAGCTTTCTCATGCCTAAATCTTGACTTAATATGTAACAAACACGTTCTTTGGACATTTTCATAACCTCTACTGTCTCTCTCACTTTAATTCGGCGGTCGTCTAACACCATTTGGTGAGCTTTAGCAATGTTATCGTCAGTGATTGCAGTTTTTGGGCGTCCCGAACGTTCATCATATCCCAAGCTCTTACGGCCACGTTTAAATTCAGCTGCCCAAAATTTCACTGTGTTAAATGATGATGTAGAGTTCCCATACACAGAGTCCAACTCATTTTTGATTTGCGTAGGCGTATTGCCTTTCAAAAACAAGAATTTAATAACAGCTCGATTACTCAATTTTTTCGATTTTCACAAAAAACACTCACATTGACTCACTCAAACGACTGTCAACTAAAAACTGCGCATCCAAAATGACTGAAACTTCGGTAGGTAACTGATGCATAACTAGCATTCACTAGCTTTTATTAACGAGTGCCGCTATCTGTACGTTGCGGTCGGAAACTTTTCAGACAACCCTCGTATATCCAGTCAATTTGAAAGGATTAATGCGTGGCCTTCGGATTTGGTTTCCACCTATTAACCTGACTCATTCTTAAAGCATTTTTCGTTGCCAATTCTTAGATGTAGAGATTTGGGGGAAGAAAATTAAGTATAGTTTCCAGTCCCGCTGTTAGCGTCGTTCTCTTGACATGAGTTGTACCTAGGTCAATAACTAAGGGTTAATAGTTTTATTTGTGCATTTTCACTCGTTCTAAGCTTCCTAGGTGAAAATGGGTCTGACGACAGCCGTGTGCATTCCCAGGCACCCTTTCTCCCAAGCATTCAACTGTATGTGTATAAAATGATCATTGCTTTCTTTACACGTTATGGAATAATCGTATAACTCTGTTCTGTGCGGCCTACAGCGCTGGGCCTTTTCACCGTGCACTCTATGGGCATAATTCAAAATTTCACATTTCCTCCCGCCTTATGTACTAGTAGGTTGAAAAGTATCACGCTACAACTAGCAACTAGGGTTCACAGTAGAGGTGATATCACTCCTTCTTGAGGGGTCCCTCAGTACGGTGCATTGAGCATACAGGTTATCATCGTCATTACAGCCGGACTTATTCCAACATTTTCTATAATGCAATGATTGCATTGCACCGCTCCAGTTTTATAGATATTTGTGTGAGGATACTTAACGACAAGTGACTGTAATTGCAGAAAAACATCAGAACCTTTGACAATCGTGTATATTTCAAACTCTCGTCAACGACTTTAGAACTTGCATTAAGAAATACAGCAACTTATGAGTTAGCTTAATGAAGAGTACAGGCAAGTACATGTAGCAAAACAAGTCACTTACGAAGAGGAGGTGCACAAACGAACAGAAACCGCTTGTGACAAACGAGGGCTGACAAAATTAAAAAGAGTAGCTACTGCACGAATACCATGCGGAAGTCTTGCAAAAAGTTAAAGGAACTTATCAGGCCAACAAGGGCTGAACAGAAAGATGGGTAGACTGTTAAACGGCGGGGACAATCCAAACTTCGCTGTCATATAGAACGAATCATTCGACTTGGCCGATGAAAACAAAGATTTCTGCCCATCTGATCAAAATCAAGTAAAGATATCAGTATCGTAACTATCGTATCGGGAGGCTAACTTCCGCCAAGATTGCTTGATAAAGATCATACCAAATCGGTTTCAAGACTTGGTCAATAAAAAGTATGCTTAATGAATAAAACCACAGCATCATCTGCGCGATCTATAAGCAAGGAGACCCAATAAGCTGTATAAACAAAAACACACCAATATCCTTTACATCGCACAGTGGACCGTTTCATACATACTAGACGTAAACAAGTCAACTGCGACTCATTGTTTTTGATGTAGCTCCGAACAAAAACAATTCCCCACTGATCATATAACTGTAATCCAAATTCTGTTTAATTAATTTAGCAACAAGTTCTGGCTAATCAAAGGCCACTTTTTAGTTTTTCTCAGTGATTGCGTGTATTAATTGCATTCTGAGATTCTCATATATTTTATTACAACTCTAAATTGAAAAGGAAACAATTTACAAGAAATGGCAGGCTTATTAGTCGGTATGTTCTCTTTTATTTATCCATAGCCTCAAAAGCAAGTCGTATTTTGTGGTATAAAATTGAAAGATTTTGTTTTTTTTTAAATAATCTAAATATGAGTGTGTCATATTTTTGTAAAGTGTATCGTTTCTAGTTAAATATGTGTCATTTTTGCTCCGCACGAATTTGCAAAACTTGATTTTCTTCCTTTTAATTGATTGAGTATGGGATTCCGCGAATGGAGTATTTTGAAATTTGGTGTTCCAATGAAAAGAAAAGTCGTGTTAATAAAATTTTTGAATATGTTTCAAACAAAATAAATATTTCTGAAGAAAATTGCGAGCTTTCCAAGCAAATAAAAAATAAAATTCGACTGTTGTCAGTAAATTTCGATAAGAAATGGAAAACAGCCGACTTGAGAAAAGAAAGGTTTCTTTTGAAATATGAAGATTGGTTGAATGGCAATGATTTTATTCTAGCACATAAAGCAAATAGTTTTGAAAGTGAAAATGAACAATCTGCGCATACTTCTAAGCGTGGAAGGCCAAGAAAAAGTTTTGAGGATTGTGTTAATCACTCTAAACGCGCCAAGGTTCGCGATCTCCTCGAATCAAGATCTCCTTCAGAACTATTATATGTTGCTCAAATGGCTTCACGTGCAAGTGGAAAGCGTATAGTTGCGGATGTTATAAAAGAAGTAACAGAGCATCCCCAAGCTGCAAAAGATTTTAAAACTAGTCAAAGGAAGTTAGATAAAGTTCAATCCTACTGATCGATGACGAGGCCCTTGCTTTGTATATACAAACAAATCGATCGAAAGAGGTCATGCATTATATCCATCAGTTTACAGTTTAGCCAAAGCTAAAAAGGATTGTTTTCCTTCCGAAAATGCAATATGTGTCGATGAATCGAGTGCCTACATAAATTTAAAAGACATATGTAGTTTATCACACAGCTACCCGTAAGCGTTTGTTATTAGTGCAAGAGAGAGTTGTATCCCAAAACATAGCAGACGGATCGTCAATTCTTTTTATTTGTAAATGGGGAGGTGATGGTAGCTCAGCTCATAGCAACTATAAGCAAGCTTTTGAAAACCAAGCGAATTCAGACGAATGTTTTTTCCTCATTTCATTTGTTCCTATTCAGCTTAGATTGGTTTCGGATCCGACAATGAAGGATGGCAATCCTCATCCTTCATCCACATGTTTATGCCGTCCAATTAAATTTGTCTTTGCTAAAGGAACAGAAAATATGGCGCTTAGAGAATATAACGCAGTTCGGAATCAGATTGCAAATATCGGAGAGCTCGAATTCTCGGTTGGCGGCAAAAATGTCAAAATTATTTTTAAATTTGTTTTTACGATGATAGACGGTAAAGTTGCTAACTTCCTTACATCCAACCGGTCAACTCAATCGTGATATATTTGTGGAGCCAAACCAAGTGAGATAAATCAAGTAATAGAGTTTCAAAAACAGAATTTTATGAATATGGTTTGTCAAGTTTGCATGCTTGGTTTAAAGAGTATTTTTTTACATATAGCATATAGACTTGACATAAAAAAATGGGCAATAAGAAATGAAAAAGACAAGGCTTCAGTAGAGACGCGAAAAAAAAATATTCAATTTCGTTTCAAAACTGAAATGGGTCTTATTGTAGACAAACCGAAACCGGGTTTCGGAAACACAAATGATGGCAATACTGCAATGGCAATAAGCGCTGAAATAACAGGAATTGATGCGAATATATTAAAACGGTTTTATATCATTTTAAGTTGTATATCATCAGGCCACGAAATTAACATTGGCCTTTTTGAAAAATATTTGGAGGAAACAAAACTAGCATAACTACGAGTATTTAGGAATGTACAACTGGTATTCAATGCCCATCAGCATACATAAATTGCTTTGTCATTCTGTCAAAAGTAATTAAACAATGCATACTTCCAATAGGACAATTATCCGAAGAAAGCCAAGAGGCTCGGAACAAAGACTGCAGACGTTTTCGAATGTGTCATACCAGAAAAACTTCAAGACTAAATACTAACCGAGACCTTTTAAATACGATTTTGATAACCTCTGATCCGATAATAGATTCTTTTCGAGAAAAACCTTTCAAAAATATAAGTTCAATACCATCAGACATCACACAATTTTTAGCTGAACCTAAACTGGTTGGAAACGCGAGACAACAAACAAATCAAGAAGGTGAGGACTCAGATACCATAACTTCAGATGCATTCAGTACCGATTTGGATTCATCAGATTAGATCTTTAAACTGCATTATCAGAAAAAAAAATTAAAAATGAAAGGAAAAATCGCTTGTTTTACTTTTTGGTAATTCTGTCATAAGCAAAAGTGTTTTTCTTATGACAGAATTATTTTAACTTCGGATAGCAAAATTTAATGTTTTCAGCAAAAAATGTTGTTTTATATGAATTGTACGTAAAATAATCGAACATAAAAGCGTTCACTCAAACTTAAGAATTTTTTACGTCTAGCATGTATGAAACAGTCCACTGTGCATCGGGTGCATCATCTTGTCTACCATATTGTGTGAATGTCTGAATGCATTTATTTCTAATCGGATTGATCCCTATCAGCTTAACAAATCCACAATTGACCAAATATTTACACTATGACAGATCTAGGGGTAAGCCCAAGAAGTCTGGATCGATAATTAACACTTCCTTATCGATCTTAGGGCCGTATATGACGGCATCTTGAGAGACAAGCTATATAGAGCCATTCCTAGTTTTGGCAACCAAGACAATTCCTTATCCAGATGGTAAGGAATGACGATGAAGAACGCTCGCTGCTTCGTAAAGCTCGAAAGCAATCTCTCCGAAATTTTTGATGTCAAAAGAGAGTTTATGCGTTGTTCTATGATTTATTTAACAACTTACTGGAGAAAATTACTTAAGTAAGAAAGTTGAGGCAGTATTTCTTGGTGCCACCTTTCTGCCCTGCATACTTAATAATCGCGTTCATTCTTGATGTGACTTACGAAATCCGTAGACTTCCTGCTTTTCAATTGCTGTCATGAGCCTATTGTTAAGGATTTGCTCAAGGTTTTTCCGACTGAGTCCAGCAAACAAATAGAAAAGATGAAGAGTCGTTTTGGGTCCCTTTTCTTTTTGGCAATTGCAATAGCCTCTGGCGTTCCCAAGGCTCAGGAAAACGCCCTCTTAAAAGCATGTACTAAACAGTTCGGTGAATAAGTCCGGTCGTATTTTAACAGTGAACTTTCCAGGTCCATCCAGTCTCACACACAATCCTTCGCTTGTAATCATAAGTATGGGAGTACTCTTATGATGAATTTGACCAACCGGTACTCTACTTTCTTGGCAACGAAATATGTAGAGTCATTGCTTCTGGATATGCATTACGTGTTTCTTCCGTCGAAGAGTGCAGGATAGTCACAGAGTTAACCTGTGATGATATATGCACGTATGTCTGCACTAGAAGAGACTTGAGGATCCCAGTTGAAAAGTTTAACTAGAGAACTGGATTTGTTTCTTCTCCTCCGTGATGCACCTGTTGACTGTACTTAAGGGAACGTTGACAAAGGAAAGGGGCGTGTAAATTATACATGTCAAACCATCAGATCTCTTTTTGCCCAGCATATTCAAGTTCCTTGACTTGTTAACATTTTGGATTTTATTTCAAACCACATTCATAGAGCATTAGAGGAAGCAAACGATTGTCCACTCCATCTTATACTCATCATTTATTCTTTCTAGCCAAAGATGAGCATGCAACCAGAAAAATGAGTGCTCACAGTGTTCTTTATATGAATAAGCCCAAGACAATATTTGTAGGGGATCGCGCCTGGGTGTGACAGAATAGGCAAATTTTATCTCTGCCTAACGCTTTTGATTGTAGGTATACCACGATATGAGCCCTTCTTTGACAAAGATTCACGAAGCTGCAGAAAATCTGTCTGACGTCCGTATTCCACCAGGATGGACAGATCCTCCCGTTTGCACAACTCAGTGGAAAGATTATTTTGAAGGATTAGATTATTTTGTAGAACCAGCCTATATTGTCGACAATCTTTACCCAATTGATTCTGTGATTTATCCAATTCTCCCTTGAAGACTTCCTTGATTGCCCTGCGTAGATTTTAAAAATCGTCTTTTCTGGAGTTGAGTGAAATGTATTCAGCGGTGGTCATTTGTTTTTGAGATTCTTCAATAAGTAAACTCAAAAGAGCTATCAAACGAACAAACAATGTCAAGAACATTCCTTCTTTTAGAAGTATCTAACTAAGATGGGGTATTTATTCGTGTTGTAAAACAACAAATTTGATCTGAGATCGTAACAAAACATAACCTAAGGAAAAGGTTATCGTACTCGTATGTCAACAGGACACTAATAGCAGCGATTTCAGCTATTGTCGTAATCAAGAGGCAACTACATGGATGGCACGGAGCAATACACGTTTCTTCCTTTAGCCTCTATTATTGTTAAGTCATTGGAGCTGAAATGATACAAATGATACAACAAAAAAGCAGCCTTGCTTAGTATCGTCGGCGTTTGTGTTTACTGTGTTTGTTTGTAATTATGACTAAAGAACTCAGGGTGGACGTAGCCAATACACGCGGGCTAAAAATTAATCACTTTTCTGCACGTCCAGGTCTGTAAGTACAGACCAGCTGTTTTGGCACTTAGTGAAACACAGGTAGATCCCAGCCCACACCTCTCAGATCACTCTGATCTGAAGCTACCTGACTTCGAACTAGTGCCTCTATTCTTTCCTCATCGCGGTCTCGCCATTTACTTGCGTAGTGATGTTGCTTGCCAAATTCCACCACAATGTAGTCCCTATTCCAATCCGGAATTCAATTTCATGTGGTTAAAACTCCATCTCCGTAAGCAAATTATCCACTACTGCCTTATTTACAGAATCCCCAAACCGGACATCAAATCGACCTTTAACGAGTTTGATGCGCTGTTTGTCTCCATTCAAAGAATTGTATATTTGTATCCTCATACTGAAATCGTTATCAAGGACGATTTCAATATACACAATTCTGGTTGTCTTCGACATTCAGGACAGACAACACCCGAAGGACGGTGTGTTGAGATCTTCGCTGCGGAAAATAATTTAACCCAGCTTGTAAATGAGCCTACACGAATACCAGACGTTGATAATCATACCGCTAACACCCTGGAATTGTTCTTAAATTTTCACCCTGATAAGTACTCCGCTGATGTGTTCTCCTAGGCTCGTCGGACCATTGTTTCATATCACACAGTTAGAGAAAAGGTTCCTAAAAGAATCTTATGGCAATACGAGAAAGCCAATTGGAGCGGACTTAACAACTTCTTTGGGAATTTAAACTATTCTCTTTGGAATGAGATGTTTTATGCCTCATCGGATGAAGAGTAGCAAACCAAAAGAAAAGGCATGGTACGACTCGAGCTATAAAGAGGCTGTCAGGGTTACAGAAATGTTTTTACGGTCCTATAAGACCAATCCGACAGAGGAAAACCGAAAAAGTTTAAACGAGCCAGGAATGACTGCAACATCTTTCTCAAGCGTGTGAAATTTCAATACGACTAAAAGTTTAGGCAAAAAATACTACAATGTCCCAAAGGTAGTAAAAATTGTTGGTCATTCGTCAAAAATATTAGCAATTCTGCCTCATTCTCCATCCCAACGCTCATTTACAGTGACATTCCAGCTGTCAGCTCTTAGGATAAGGTCAATCTGCTTGCTGCACACTGTGCGGCTAGCTCAACACTCCTACATTGTGCTTTGTCTCCGCCTGCACTTGAGTGCGTCGAATCTTCAATGGGACGAATCCACTTTTGCACATCATGTAGTAACAAGGGTATTTAAAGATCTCAACATACATAAATCCGCTGGTCCAGATGGTATATCTCCCTTTCTTCTAAAGAGGTGTTCTTACTCGCTGGCAAAACCACTGCGTAGGCTTTTTCATCAATAATGCTCTTTAGGACTCTTTCCGAGCATCCCTAAAAAAGGCGAATCTTCTTCCCTCTCCTCCTACAGACCCATTGCACTTACGTCCAAGGTCATGGAAACGCTGATAAACCGTCAGCTCATGATATATCTCGAAACACGAGAACTTCTTAATGACCGGCAGTATGGTTTTCGTAGCAAAGTGATCTGATGGCATGTCTCGGAAAAGTGGTCAATCTGGCGAAAGCAAGATAGTTGCACTTGATATTTCTAAGGCATTTGACAGAGTTTGACAGAAATGCGTGCTCTTGGGATCGACGATTCTCTTCGTCAATGGATTAGAAATTAGAATTACGTTCAATTCAAGTTGTCTTGGATGGTTTCAAGTCTAACATTCACAAAATAAATGCTGGTGTGCCCCAAGTCTCCGTTCTGTCTCCAACTCTCTTTTTAATTTTCATTAACGATCTCTTGTCTGCCACTTCTAATCCAATATATTCCTTTGCTGACGACAGTACTATCTGCTTCCCGGACTCACGACTCTGCTCTTCGGCTGTTGAATGAGAACGGCAGCGTATATTAAGCTTATTAAATTCTGATATTAACAGCATAACTAATTGGGGAAACACTATTTGAGTGGAATTTAATGCTTCAAAAACAAAATGCTGCCTTCTGTCATTAAAGCAAAATTTAAACACCCAGCCATTATCCATGGATGGCACTTGCATCGTCGAAACCGATAAACTTTCCATTCTCGGTATGTGTGTCAATGAAAACTTACGTTGGAATGACCACATATTCGGTGTCGCCAAAAATGCTGCGAAATGTCTAGGCTTTCTCAAACGATGTAAAAAATACTTTTTCCCATCTGATCTGTCCTCAATATATCAGGCATTCATCCGCCTAAAATTGGAGTACAATGCTCACATCTGGTCAGGTGCGCTTAAAACATCTCTGGATCTGCTAGACCGGATTCAAAGCCGTGCGATAAAACTCATAGGTGATACTAATATCAGTCAATCAATTGACACCCTCGAACACCGACGTAATGTCTCCTGTCTCACTTTGTTTTATCGCTATTTCCACCATCAGTGCTCCATTAAAATCGCCAGTAGCATTCCACCCCTTCAAACCTTCATCAGTATACCCTCAAGTCCACTTTCGGACGTACTCTGAAATATCGTGATTCTTTCCTAAGCCGAACAACTCGCTTATGGAATATTTCCTGGTCGCTTTAGCTTACAAACTTTTAAAAACAATGTATATCGGTGCCTGTCCTTTCTTCCTCCCTAAATTTCATTCGCCCGCGCTAAGTACAAACATTGTAAGGGTACAAAAACCCCTTGAGCGCGCGCTGATTATAAAAAAGAAGAAGAAAAAAGAAAAACCATTAGTACATGAAGGCCGTTCTTAGCTAGGATGGAAGATTTAACCTAATCGGCGCCGTTTCAGTTGTTTTATGGTTATTTGATCCAAAACGCATCATGTGACTGTCATGAATTTTGGATGAGTATTAAGGTGGTTACATTTGTAGTCCAGGATCGTCCCAGATTCGATGTTATGCAATGCGCTTTAGCTATCTCTATCTGCTGCGCAATATAATATATCCGCTGTTCTGCCTGCCTGGGTAGATTGCTGACCTCTTCTCAGACGGACCGGTTCATTTGAGATACGATTTTCGCAGAGAATTATCAGGATGACGAGAAGTATTCTGTTGCCGCCAGCCGATCTATCAAAACTATCAACTTTCGTGGCCTCCTGTCCGACAACGCTAAAGCTGGGTGATTTTGTTTTTATGTGTTTACCGAAAGCTATACTCTGCTTCTCTCAGGTTCTAAGTTCTGAATCAAATCGAATCAATGCGAAACAGGCAGGTGTTATCAGATTGTAATTGTCATAGTCCATTGAATTCCTCTGATTTCAGAATAAGAATTGGTTATAAAACTCGTCCATCTGAAAGGTAATCGATGTGCAAAGCACCTTGGACTTTTATACGAACCATAGAAATAGTGACAATTTCGTGGGAAAGAAGGCAAGACAACTTGACGATCATCCTTTTAAACGACTCCTCAAAAAGCGCTCAATTTCCCACACCATGATTGGTTCCTAGTAGCGTTGCTGATGTGCTTGGTGCAGCTTGGAAAAATTCAGGTATGCCGTCTATGCTCAGAGTCATATTGTTCCTTACAAGCTTTATGGTGGTTGCAATATCGGAATTGCTGGGGAGACCGAAGCAGATTCGAAGCGATCGTTGAAACGATCATTTATGTTATATTCACGATCGTCGCGATGGTGTCTAGATGGTTCAATACCATGCTACGTCTGAGCTTCAAGGCCCTGGCTATTGTCGATCCATCTGCTATGTGTCTGCGTGTCTGTTAACAGCTGTGTTCTATAGTTTTTCTACTTTTAGCCAACCACCCTTTATCGGATGTCTGTGTCATTCCGAAATCTGCTTCTCTTCTATAATATTTTCAACATCGCAGAAGGAATTTCCAAAGGATCAGCTGATTTACTGTGGTCTATCTGGTTCGAGGCTTGCTGCCTTCCTGGTGCACTGTGGTATTCAAACAATATGCTTCCGATGATTAGGTGATTAGAATTGTAGAAATCGATCATCTGCAATTTGTAATACTCAGAGCTGGACACAGTTTGAATAAGAAGAAGGGTTCACTATTTTCAAAAATCTATTGGAATCGAATTGAAAGAGATATTGCAGGTACTCCCAATCCAGCTGATAATAATTAACTTTCCAGGCCTCGCCAGAGAAAACACTTCAGCCACAAAGTCAAACGATTTTTTGCTTTGTTCCAATCTTCTGAATATTGCGTTACATCGTATGTTATACTGGAGTATTGTCTTTCAAAGAAGTTCTCCAACTCTCACAAAAACCTCTTATCGTCACAATTGAAAACCCAGTGTAATTGTCAAGATTGTCCAAAAAATTGTACGACTATCACAAGTCACAGAATTTGATCTAAATTCGCGTGGGCTAGGGTTGGGCCAATTTGTCCAGTTCAAATACCTAACACAATACTCTCGGCGTCAAACAATGTTGCAGTAACAACAACAAATCAAAAATTAACAGCGTCAGACTTGTCATAACTTTGAGCTCATGGACAGCAAAGAAAAAAACACGAAAAAAGCTGCCTTCAGGGCAAATCCAGACAATGCCTCATCGTCGTCGCTCTGTCGTTGTTGTCGCTGTCGTCTACGTCTACTTCGCTCATTCACCAGCTTGACCAGTAATTTCGGGAACACCTCAATTGTTGCTCGCTTTTAACCAGATACGGATATAATGTCTTTTTTATAAGCCAAGTGGCGCCATGCAATAATGGAGTGTCCAGCACCATACGCCATACTACATATTCGTTATGTAAGAGCGTTAATTGCTTTAAGTACGTTATTTCTTTTGGCCATGGATCTAGACGGGGAGGAAGGTGGTTGGTTCGAAAGCAGAGAGATTGCTAATCCGCATGGGTAAGGTAGTTTTTTAGAGATTTCTTCGGCGAAACAGCGAAATTTTGCGAATTTTTGCGAATATTCTTCGCCTTGATGTGGACATTGTTTTCGGTTTTCGAGCAGATACTGGTTAAGAGGAGGACAGCAGTTATGGAAAAGTAGCAGACGAACCAGTGGGGCTTTCTATAATCAGGCTGTTAGTAGTGGGACTATGATTCGAATGGTCTTGGTATGAGCCAATTGGTGTTTCGGTTCTGCAAATTATTTTTACCGACGGCTTTTAAAGACCAGTGGCTGGCAGCCGAATCCCTTTTTAGAGATTGATTGGATAAAAACCTTTAATCTGTCGTATGGGTTGTAGTAAAATGCAATGAGTAGGTGCACACCATTTTAAGCTTATCCTAAACTTCGGGGTTTATACGTTTTAGTCCATTTTCCCACAATTCAGCCAACATTTTCAGCGTAAGTAGCTTATTTTTATTTTCTCGGAAAATGATATTTGTTGGATTTAGGAGGTCAGTAACTATGTAGGTCTTTCTAGCCCTTATTGGTATCCGATAAATTAAAAATAAATGAGTACTAAGGACTTCGGTTGGATTTGCACTCAGTATTATAGATAACAAAGTTTGTACCTGAAAGATGCTCACTTACGAGTATTTTATTGTCTTGCCCCATATACTGGTATTCAATAATAAGTGTACTCTACCTTGCGTTTACCCTTAGGTTTGAAAGCACTGCCTGCATAGTACTGAACAAGTTGGACATTGACAAAACCTTGCACATCGGCCTACCATAAACCTTTTTTTTCTGTCGGAAGAGAGCACTTAGCCAAAGAACTAGTCCATTGTACACCTTAAATCTTGGTACGCTTTCGAGAGCTAACAATTGTATTTTATCGGCTTACTTCTCGCATTTGCTCCTTCAAGTTGATGACAGACTGTCGAATAAGGTCATCAATAACATTGTTGTTGACGGCCGTCAGCTTTGCACACCAAATGCAGTTACTAAATTAGTGGAGGCGCATCCAAACAGTTGTGATAAAGATTTGTCGCCAGAGGAAGACTTAAGCAAGAAGTTTTAGCTTCAGCCGTATGCGTTGGCACCTGATTACAATCAACATTAAGCCAACAATAGGGCTTACATGCACTCATTCCACCATAGTACGACTGTGTCAAGTATTGCTTCTGCAAACTGGTACGAGTTTTCCAGTACGGTGTATATGATGTTGTATGACATCATAAGCGAACGGAAAAATACTGTAATCCTATCCACCGGCATATCCTCATCCGACCATATTTTACAGATGAGTTCTGATGTGACATGAGCCTTAAGATTTGTAAATGTCATGTCACAAACCAGTTTGTGGCAGATCGAAGGTACAGTGCATATATCGATTGCGCGCTATGAATTTTGGAGCTGCCGTATGCGTGCTGGTCATAGCTATTCAAAATGGGTTGCAGATTTACGAGGCTTCGCGCGTACATGTGGTTTTACTTGCCAGAAAACTCTCTGCAAACAGGAGTTCGTATTGTATGTAGATGAAATGATGTTATAATTTTGCACACTCCACATGAAGTGGTACTGACAGTAACACTCCAAAAACTAATCCTACTTTATCTGAAGTCTTTTCTATTGCGGAAGCATATGAAGCTATGCAAAAATCTCTCAGGGTCAGGCAGCGAGATAATGGTGGTCGTGACAGTAGAACGTACAAGATAAAGTCATGTCCCGGTTGTTGGAGATTGCGCATTAGAAATATGTGCAAATTTTTCAAAGCCCAATGGCGTAAGTGTGGACACAATGAGCATATGACATCAGTTTGTTTGAGTAGTACTTAGGTACGACAAAATGCCTTCGGAACGAGTTGAAGAAATAGACAACATTCTTTCGCTAGCAGGAATAGTTGAAATGTGTAGTAAATGGGAAATTTTTGTCCATATCAACAATAAAGAAGTAACATTATTGTTGGATGCAGAAGCTGGTCGTTCTCTCATTCGGCTACTGAGATATACATACATAGAGTGTTAAGTAGCCTCCACTCAGCCAAATAAATTGCAGACTTACAGCACATGGAGAAATTAGAGCGAACTGGATGTCCAGGCAGAAATTAGTAATCAAAACAATAGACAACCGCTGTTTGTCGCTGATTTACTTCAGGATATAATATTTTTGGATTGGACCAGTTCCGGGTATTTGGTCTCGAAATACGATCTCCAAGTTCTTCGGCTATTACCGCACAAGGAGCAAGAAATACAACATTTGTTTTCAACATATTCAAATGTCTCAACTAAGACAGTGCTTTGATGAAAGCTACACTTTATCGTAAGCCCAATACCAAACCAAAGTTTCACAAATCTAGACCTGTACCTTTCGCGTTTAAAAACTAAGCCAAACGTCTAGAGGATGCTGGTATTTGGAATCTATAAAATTTAGCGAATGGGCCGCATCAATCGTGGTGGTTCCAAAACCCAATAATAGTCTTCGAAAATAGCCGATTTTAAGATCACTATAAATCCTCATCTAGAAGTGGATCAATATCTTACTCCTAGGCCGGAAGAACTTTTTCTAAAGCTGCCTTGAGGTAAACAGTTTTCAAAGATTGACCTAGCTGATGCGTACCTTCAAATACAATTAGATGATACGTCAAAGCCTCTTGTTGTAGTCAATACCCCGCACTGCAACGTTTGGCCATTACTCTCATGGCCTACAGATATCGAATTATGTATGGATCCACCGGAAAGCATGCCAATGCAGATGTCCTTTATCATTTTCCTATGGGGCCAGAGTTACAATTTGATGTTAAGGAGAGAAATATCTGCCTGGAAATATCTGCAAGATATGATGACAAAATCGACGATTTTCCAACCAAAGCTGCAGAGATCCTAGCTGCGACAAAGAAGACCAGACTCCTCAAAAGAGTTCGACAATTTATCGAAACCTAAAGAAGATCAGGAACTGGTCCATTTTTTAATAGAACGATGACTTAGTCAGAGCATCAAGGTGTTATCGAACTTCAAACGACGCATCTTAGAACAATAGTACCACAGTCTCTATAATAGACATGTTACATGACGGACACTATGGCGTTGTACGGATGAACCAGATGACGAGGAGATACAATTGGTTGTCAAAGGTCGTCCAGGCAATAGAGTCATGGGCTGCTACATTCATTGTATGTCAGTTATCCCCAGCAGATCATTCCAAGGAATGGAGCCCCTGGCCAACGGCGGAGAGCCTATGGCAACGGATCCAAATTGATTTTGAGGGCCAACGGCGGAGCGCCTATGGCAACGGATCCAAACTGATTTTGAGGGCCCAAAGGTGGCTTGTTTGAATCGATGCTTATTCCGAATTCCAGTTCGCCGTACCAATGAAGAACACCACTGCAACTATCGCGGCAATCAATGCATTGCGGAGAATATTTACGATCGAGGAATTACCAGAACTCATAGTCACGGATAATGGACCACAGTTCACAATCTCAGCATTCACAGAATTTTGCAGCCCGAACGGCCTCGCCCATTTGCACACCGCACCTTTACACTCTGCCTCCAACGGCGAAGCTGAGCGTTTCGTTCGCACATTCACACCCTATTTTGCAAAGGTCATAGGAGAACTTCTCAAAATGTCCTCGTGGGATTGAAGGAGTAGTAGTGAAGCCAATCGCCACAAATATGTTTTTAGTAAACACTCCATTTGGATTATGGAAGCGTCATCAAAATCAACTCAAAGGCCGAGCTGAAATCGACAGCGATTCACATTTATTTTTGAAAGCTAAGACATCAGCTGAGACTATGCCTAATTACAACCAGGCAAGTAGTTTTTCACCTGTACTTGATGCTGTTTCTAGTTCCAGTATAAATACACCACCTAAATCAACTTTGAAGACTCCATATCCTGACATTAAGGCTCCACGGTGTTCCAGTTGGATTAAAAACCCTGTTGTGCGTTCTATGCCATAGCAAAGAGGGAAACGAAATAAGCGTAGGGGAATTATGTGACATGAGCCTTATGATTTTTAAGTGTCACACTGTTGACAAGCACCAGTTTGTGTTTGACACACTGGTCTACTTTCTCTTTAGCCACAACCACGATCAGTTCGGCACCACATATTTATAATGAATTATATACTTTCACATAATTGTAACTTATAGTTTTTCATTTATTAAATAAGAGTTGCATTTCGTTTACTGCTTCGATCACAATAAGTTCCTTAACAAGCTGATAGATCCATAACAATGTAGTCTTAGACCTAGTAAGTCTACCATCGACCAAATATTCACTCAGCGAGAGATCTTGTAGAAGACCCAAAATTACTAAATCGGTACTCAGAATATTTTCATAGATTTTAAGGTTGCTTATGATGCCATTTCTGGTCCAGACATCCACGCTAAACGCGTTTGGTTATGCAGGATGTAAGTTGGGAACTGCCACGGCGCTATCGAGTCACGAAATCTGTTTATGTTAAAAAGGGTGATAAGTAGAACTCTTGAAATTATTCTGCGAAACCCAATTCCAACACCAGAGGCAGAGTCTGTCCAAATTCTCTCATATGTCGATGGCACTAACACAGCCGGGAGGAACCAGGTGCGTGTTAGTGGGACATTTTTGAGTATTGAAGCAGAAGCAGTAAAAATGGGTCTGGATGTCTGGATGTCAATGAAAGTAAAAGAAAAAGAATTACCATCATCAAAAAACGAGAATCAACGCTCAGCCTAGTCACTTGTTTATAGCTGTTTCAACGGGCTAAGAATGAAATTTAACAACAAAGCCTTATCTCCGGTAACAAAGAATACGCTGTACAAAGCCCTTATTAAGCTTGTCCTGTCATAGGACGCACGAGCATGGTCACTTTCAAGAAAAAATGAAAGATCTCTCAGTTGCTTTGAGCGAACGATTTTTGGCCTGATCTTTGATTCTGTTTGTGATGACGGGGTGTGGAAGAGAAGGCACAACGGAATACTGTTCCCACTATACCGTCTTGGGGCCTCCCGAAGGACGGTGTGTTGAGATTTTCGCTGCGGAAAACAACTTAACGCTGCTTGTAAATGAGCTCACGCGACGTTGATAGTCATACAGCCAACACCCTGGACTAGTTTTTAACTTCTCACCCCGACAAGTACTCAGCTGATGTGTTCTCCCCTCTAGGCTCGTCGGACCATTGTGTCATATCAGCTAATTTCTCGTACACCCACCACACAGTTAGAGAAAAGATTCCTAAAAGAATCGTATGGCAATACGAGAAAGCCAATTGGACCGGACCTAACACCTACTTTAGGAAATTTAACTGGTCCTTATGTTTACACAATAACGACGTGGATGCCGCCAGGCCAACAGCGGATCACAGAAACTATTCTCTTTGGAATGAGATGCTTTATCCCTCATCGGATGAAGAGTATTAGACCAAAAGAAAAGGCATGGTACGACTCGAGCTGTAAAGAGGCTGTCAGGGTTACAGAAATGTTTTTACGGTCCTATAAGACCAATCCGACAGAGGAAAACCGAAAAAGTTTAAACGAGCCAGGAATGACTGCAACGTCTTTCTCAAGCGTGTGAAATTTCAATACGACCAAAAGTCGAGGCAAAAAATACTACAATGTCTAAAAGGTAGTAAAAGCTTTTGGTCATTTGTCAAAAACACTAGAAATTCTGCCTCATCCTCCATCCCAACGCTCATTTTGAAGCTGTTAGCTCTTTGAACAAGGCTAATCTACTTGCTGCACACTTTGCGGCTAGCTCAACACTCCCGGATTGTGCTCTGTCTCCGCCTACACTTGACTGCGTCGAATCTTCAATGGGACAAATCCATTTTCGCACTCGTGTAGTAGCAAGAGTGCTTAAAGATCTCAACATATATAAATCCGCTAGTCCAGATGGTATATCTGCCCTTCTTCTGAAGAGGTGATCTTCCTCGCTGGCAAAACCACTGCGTAAGCTTTTTCATCAATCCTACTCTTTAGGACTCTTTCCAAGCAGATTGAAAACAGCATTTGTCCAGCCCATCTCTAAAAAAAGCGAGTCTTCTTCTCTCTCCTCCTACAGACCCATAGCACTTACGTCCCTTCTCTCCAAGGTCATGGAGACGCTGATAAACCATCAGCTCATGAAATATCTCGAAACACTAAAACTTCTTAATGACCGGCAGTACGGTTTTCGTAGCAACAGGTCCACTGGTGATTAGATGGCATGTCTCACCGAAAAGTGGAACCAAAGCGAACATAAATCTGGCGAAAGCAAGATAGTTGCACTTGATATTTCTAAGGCATTTGACAGAGTTTGGCATCAGGCTCTTTTGTCGAAAATGCGTGCTCTTGGGATCGACGACTCTCTTCTTCAATGGATTTGAAATTACCTATCGGAATGTTCAATTCAAGTTGTCTTGGATGGTTTCAAGTCTGATATTCACAAAATAAATGCTGGTGTGCCCCAGGGCTCCGTTCTGTTTCCGACACTCTTTTTAATTTTTATCAATGATCTCTTGTCTGCTACTTTTAATCAGATATATTCCTTTGCTGACGACAGTACTCTCTGCTTTTCATATTCGTTTCCGGACTCACGTCCCTGCTCTTCGGCTGTAGAACGGGAACGGCAGCATATGTTGAGCTCATTAAATTCCGATATCAACAGCATAACTAATTGGGGAACTATCAACAGAGTGGAATTTAATGCTTCCAAAACTCAATGCTGCCTTCTGTGATTAAAGCGAAATTTTGGTTTCGAATTAAATCGAAATCGAATTAAATTCTCGGTAAGTGTGTCAATGACAACTTACGTTGGAATGACCACATATTCCATGTTGCCAAAAATGCTGCGAAATGTCTAGGCATTCTCAAACGACGTAAGAAATACTTTTCCCCTTCTGATCTGACCTCAATATATAAGGCATTCTTCTGCCCAAAATTGGAGTACAAATTTCACATCTGGTCAGGTGCGCCTAAAACATCTCTGCATCTGCTACCGGATTCAAAACCGTGCGATAAAACTCATAGCTGACACCAATATCACTCAGGCAATGGAGACCCTCGAACACCCACGAAATATCACGTCTCACTTTGTTTTATCGATATTTCCACCACCAGTGCTCCATACAAATCGCCAGTAGCATTCCGCCCCTTCAAACCTTTAACCGTAACACAGGTCTCGCTATGAATGCTCATCAGTATACCCTCAAGCCCACTTTCGGACATACACTGAAATGTCGTGATTCGTTCCTAAGCCGAACAACTCGCATGTGGAATGCCCTGCCGAGCTCTCTATTTCCTAGTTATTATAACATTCAGACATATAAGTCCAACGTACATCGGTACCTATCCTTCTTTCCTCCCTAAATTTCCTTCGCCCGCGCTATGTGCGAACATTTTAAGGGCACCTTAACCCTTGAGCGGGCGTTAGTTTATATAAAAAAAAAAAAGCGTATCTAGCCTGCTCGATATTTAGCTAGCTGCCTCCAGTTTCGCACGCTAATTTGGCTAAGCTCCCCTTTTACTTTCGTGCCCCACCTGCCTCTACATTTTGGACTGGAGCATTGGTGTCCATTGACTCTAAATGAGCCACTCCGACTGCGCAGCGGCATAGATCTGGTCAGAAGACTTTGCCTAAAGCAATCAAAATGCCTACATCCATGTAAAGCGCATGAATAACGCAGAATAGGAAGACCCTATCAAAGGTGGCGCACAGAGTTGGATGAGGATCTCGCCCAATTGGAAGCAGCTAGCTAGAGATGGAACTGGCTGGAGGGCTTGTTGGTTGAGGCCCAGGATCAAAACGGACTGTAAGATCGAAAGTGTAGTAAGATAAAATAAGTTTGGAGATATCAACTCTGTGATGAGTTTGGGGCATATTTATATGTGAAAATAGATCTCTCACAGTCTCACAGCGCTTCGGAGCTGCTTGCCTTAGTGCATTTAATGTTGAAAATCTGCCTACTTTTACTAGAGTCCGATCTCTGGCCAATTCATCAGAAACCCAAGTATCCCGGAACGCATTGGGGTGTGATTCTGTTTGATTATCTCATTGAGAGGTATCTACGTGAGAGCTTTTATTCGCTATTAAATGGTGTTCGAAGTGTGGCATCTGAAAGTTGTTTAGGTGTCTATATGTATTGCACTATCCATCAGAGAGCCACTCAGCGGGCTGATAGATATCTTAGAATTCGGCTTTGAAGACGGTGCAGGACAAACAAGACTTCCGCCCCAACACTTTCGGCTGTTATAGAGCCGTCGGTGAAGATGGAGATGATTTTATTAAGAATGCATCCGCGTTGCCTCCATTTATGCTTTTCAGGAAATCAATGACTGAAATCTATACAACGCTATATCGCGACTAATACTAGAAGCTTGTCATACGTTAAATTAATTTTTTGCTGAGTGCCTCTCTGCTGGAGGCAGAATTGGTGGCCAGCTGCATGGTAAAACTCTTTTCGTAAGTGAGAATTGGTCCAATAACCGTGAAGTAAGCCTAGTGCTTGACTTCGGATTGTAAACCACAACCCCCTGCCAGTTAAATAAGATCTAAGAACAATAACTTAGCGTTTTATAGGTGGTTGATCTTGATTTCAGACGGAAGAGGTCCGCGGATGAATACGACTTTTTCTTATTTGCGAATTGAACTGAAATTGCATTTAAATAAGATAGATTCCCGTAAATACGTAAACAAGCCCGATATCACCTCTTTTTTGGCAAGGTTGTGTTGGAACTTAATTAAAACCTCCACTCAAGCCATGATTGGAATATTTTTTCAGTCCACTTACACTTTAATCCTTAATTGAATCGTTACACGAAATTTAAGCGGAATTGCAAAATCCGCATAAATATAATCGGAATCACCAATTTCAACCACTACCGCAAAACTACGAGTATCTACAAATATGTATCTCTATCTGCACTATACCAATTCAAAAGCCTCAAATAATAATAAAACCGAGCAGCACAATAGGCAGGCGCATACCCAATTTTACAATTCCATTGTTCCCTTATCTGAGGGATGAACATCAAAACATCAACGTAGAACCGTGTGCTGTGGTTTATCGTTTCTCACCATACCCAACCGCACAAAAGAAAATGCGGATGCCGGATGATCCAAAAGCAAAAAGAAAAACAGAAACAAAAAGAAAATCGCTGAAAAATTTTTCAAAAGTAAAAAATTATTTTTATTTGCTGTCAATCTCAATGCGTGCGGTTTTTTAATCCTATTCTCTGCTGACAGCCGGTGTGTTCGAGTAGACGGTCGAAGAATAGATGGATTCTAGCACCCGCTTCTGCTGGCGCTAAGTTAGTAGATTTGGTTTATTACCACTGAGATACAGTACACAAAATTCTCCATACACAAACCTCGATTGCAATTCGAGTTAATTGGAGAGGAATAGACTGACAGTGTACAACGAATGCATATGTATGTTAGATACGCAGGAATAATACATGGTTGCATCACTACATAGTTCCATAGAAATCATAACTTTGAATGATTCTGAGAAAGTGAATAGAAAGAACACAGTGTCGACAGTTCGTCTATGGAGTACCTACCGATAACGAGGAAGAAATTTTCAAATTTCAGTCTAAATTCCAAATCGAATTTAAAAACTTGCCTTCGCACTCGCACCACACTCTCTCAGATGCTCTTTCTTAAAATTAATATGGCGATGTGGCGAGAACACCATCGGTACCGAATCCAAGGTGCAGATCACACCCAAGACGAGGCCATCCGAGGGAGTTGTCTTCTTCATCTTTTGTGGCATGATTCTCAGTTTTCTGGCCGATTTCCTGTTTACACAACACGGTCAGGGAAGTTTACTTATTTGTTCCTTTATGAGGACCGTAAAATGTGCCGAGTGCGCACTACTTATACTCGCCCAGAAGTCCATCGAATTAATTATATAAACAGCCAACCTTCTCTTTTTTTTAATTTTTTTCCTCTTATACTCGTAGTTGTTGGTTGTGGTGTCGTAAGCAAATTTTAATGTCGAATCGAGTTATCGATCGATCATAATCGATAAAGTTTATGGGGCTGACGCAGAAGCTTCAACGAACAAAGAGTGGCCCATTCCAGGGACTTCTGCTCTTTTTAATTTAATATCTTCTAAGAACGAACGCAAAGCGATACGAGTATATACTCGTACAAGTGTGAAGACACATAAAATAATGCGACATGTCTCCAAATAAATGGTTTAACGACCTCCAAAATACGTTGTATGGTATATGTTCGAGTCAAGTAATTAAAATCATATCAAAATGTTCTATGAATTTTTGCGTAGTGTAAACATGGCGGAGACTTTTAAACTTACACAGACCCTGGATGTGACCATAGTTTAATCGTTTGCTGGAATGGATGCGTCATTTTGATTTTATTGGCTTAAAATTGATCTAATGCTGGCAATTATGTCTTTGATTTGTCTAAATATAGTCAATATTTACTTTAAATATATTGTCTAAATAAACAAACAGTCTGTCTTCCTGCAATATCAAAACGAGGCACAAGTACTCTACTCGCAAACTGGAGTAGACGATTAGTACATCCAAATAAACAAAACAAAATAATTATCAGCTGGTCTGCGCCATGGAGTCACAAAAAAAAAAAAATAAGAAACTGAATCTGAAACGGAAACGCTGCTGAGGATTGACTTGAATATACTGGAAGCTCCTGAAATGAAGCTCCAGATTCACATTACCTAAACAATAATCAGTGTTATATGTATCCAAACCTAGCAAGTTATAAGCTAAGCAACTTAAGAGAACCAGTTGGAGAATATTACTAAGTAACTTACTTAGGTGTCGGCGTAAGTACTGCGAGACAGCAGCAATATCGCTGATATTTAAGAGATATCGTGAAACAATCGTTTGGACTGCCGGCAAAATGTGAAGCCGGCGTTATTCACATATGATAGCCAACTATCAATGGAAGCACTAACCGAGGACGCCAGGTAATCCCAATACAGGTTCGGGTCCTGGAAAACTCTCCTCTAAATCTTACCTAGCAAGTTCATCGGTGATTATTTTCCATATTACATTGTGACCTAAAACCCCAACAAGGGTTAGTTAATTTGTTCATTTTACTGCGTTCAGAAAAGTTATGCATTCTCGAACTTGTTTGAAAGTGGTGAAAGGGTTCAGTAAGTACTTCGCCCCCTCCACCGATTCTTGAATATATTATACATAGTCCATTGTCATCAGGATTGCGCATATCTCCTGTTAGAAGACAAACGCATGTTTGCAATCTAACGTTGTCGTCCTCCAGAAAGACACCACAGCAACATCCTATATCAGTTTTGGAGCAATACGTGAAGGCCCGACTACATTCCTTTCCTGGCTCAGACTCTGGCCGAAACTAGTCCTGGGCGCAGGAAAAATCGATTTCGTATTTTTTCATTGCATTAGATGGTATGTCCATAAGAGCAGAGTTAAAAGACAGCCGCCGAGCAGGTTAAAAAAACTAGTGCATGTGTACCAAAGACTACTTCTCCTAAAGTGGAAGATGGCTCTGATATGAAATGATTTATCAGTGCATCCAGAGCAAAACCAGGCGTGCTAGAAAAAGCACCCACGCAGCGGAAACAAAGAGTTCTTTGGGGTCTTGCAAATCCAGCAAAGACGTATTTTTACGAAACCATGTTCCACTAGATAGCCGACAGATAGGATATAATTGGTCTGATCATAGCCGTATAAATATAGAGGACCCTCATTGATGTCAACCCCATTTATTGCTGAAAGGTCCTCCACATTGGCAGGAAGCCGACAACGTCTTGAGGATTTTCGACATGATTGGTTTAGTGCAAAGAAATTCGAGGATGACACCCAAATACTTAGCTTCATTGTAGAGATGGTGATGCCTTTAAGCACTAGATGAGTCAGACTAGTCAACTTCCTACTTCTCATAAAGAGAGAACATCAGTCTCGAGAAGAAGTCCTTTTCTAGTGAACCTATCGTCGATGTCTAAAGTGCTGTGATCTACCAATAATATTAATGTCATCGGCGTATGTAAAACCTAGGTGAACCGGGGTCTCAACTAGCTAGCCACTCAAGTTAGTTCGGTCGTTACTTAACTGCCTCCAATTGCGCACTCTAAGTCGTGTTTGAGGTCCGCTACTACTTACTTGAGCGCACCACCTTAGGTGAGGTCATCTTCTACTACATTGTCCCTCCGGGTTGAAGACTTTGGGGGCCGGAGTATTGGTTTCCAGTCGCTCTACATGTACTAGCCATCTCAGGTGACTGATGTGCAGTTTTCTGACTAGATCGATGTCGCTGTACAGCTCGTATACTTTGTCATTGAATCTTCTCCTCCAAAGCCAGAAAGCCAGGGACAGAGTATTTTTTGAAGGATTTTCTCCCCAAACGAATGATTATACCTTCATCCGGTCTACTCATAATATAGGGTCTTCAGGATAGGGCCGCGCTATTCAATTGCTTTTATTAACCCAAAGAAACAGCAAATGGCAAGAGTGATTCTTCGTATTATTTCCGCTGAAGTGTTGTTGTCAGAATTCATAGTATGGTCAAGGTAGACAAAGTCCTTTACTACCTCGAAATTATAGCTGTAGAGTGTGACGTTCTGTCCAATTCGTCGACGTTGTCTTATTGACTGCATATACTTTCACCCTTTCAATACTAGCGAACGCACCGATGAAAGATTGTGACTCTGGGGTTGGCTAAATCGCAAAACGTGCGTTATGTCTATGGCTCGGTTAAGTCGTCACCAGGGCTAGTTTGGAGGCTTTTCTATATAGCTTCTCTCTATTAATGCTGTCATATACTGCTCTAAAGTCGATGGAAAGTTGGTGGGTATCGATTTGCATTTCCTTTTCCAGGATCTGCCGGAGTGGGAAGATTTGGTCGATTGTGGATGTTTCTGTTCTGAAACCGCTCTGATAGGGACCAATCAGGTTGTTGGCGAAGGATTTTAGACGTTCACACTATATTACGGATAAGATTTGTATCCGATGTTGAGGAGACTTATACGAGTATCTCTATAGTTGGCGCAGTTGAGGAGATATCCTTATTTGTGGATCGGACATACGGTGATGAGATTCCAGTGCCGAATCTGTTGAAGCAGCTTATATAACGAGTCCTTCGTGCTGACGTACGATGCCACGTTCTCCTACTAAAGTTCAGTAAATTCTGATAGTCATTGTAGGGTCATTCAGAGTAGAACTATTTTACTGAACACTAGCGTTTATAAGTTTAGCAAGGCAAGTCCAGTTTGGTGAGGTCATCACTCGGTGGCTACCACGATGAGGTAAACTATAGTAAGTACAATTGATATTGAGGATTGATTAGAGCACTGGACATCGGGAACATTCGGGCGGACTCCTGCAAAAGCGCGAGGAAAACGCTCGATAATTTTTTTTAACAAACCTTCAGCTCGAAGTGGTCGACTCTTGACCCGTGCGTTGGTCTGTCTCCAGCCAGCACAGCCAAGGCGCTTCGCTCCATCCTTCCAGCTCCTAACCGCTTCACTTTCTTTTTACCCGCTTATCTGTTATGTCCGTCGTCGCTTTGGAGAAACATATTTGAGACAGGGACCTGCCTTTACGCTCCTCGGAGGTGACAACCAGTATATCTGCCTGGAAAACACTGAACATATGACGGACGGTCATGTGATTTGAATTATACTCCTAGAGCCAGATGAACGGTCTGCAACCCTCTGTGTTGATGAAGCACCTACAATCCATACTAATTGCCTAGAGTCAGGTGGACTACCTGCAACACCCTGGAGCCAACATACTTACCAAAGCACAGGAGGAAGCCAAACACAAAACAGAAGCAAAAAAAGAAAACAATAACCAAAACACAAACTGTAAAAAAAAAAAATAGGCAGTGGAAAGAATGACCGGAAGGCCACCGGGTCCGCCTTTTATAATTCAACTAAAATTAAAAAAAAGGTTCCATCTTCCTTCGTCACAAAGGCCAAACAAATTTTTCAAAAGTTTTAACTCGAGACCTGGTTCCCCTTTCTTAGTTCAAATTCATAGGAAATGAACATTCTTTGTCACTCCGATACTTATTTCAGGGATCAATTTCGGGGAAAGAGGGGTTGTTTGAACCCAAGATAGTTCAGGGAAATGTTCCCTCAGATCAAAGGAATTTTTCCGAGGTAGTGAAAGTGGCATACTTGGGTGTATGAAAGATCGGCCTAGCGGAGTAGCAAGACATGTTTATACGCTCCAGCTAAGTAGTGGAGCATTGTACACATATAACAGACATTGGGTCCGCTCAGAACGGATTGGATGTAGTGCATGAATGTGTGTGTGGGTGGCCAATGGACTGAGTGGACATAGTGGACGAAGCTTAGCAGAGATTTTCGTGTAAAAGGGAAAATTTTTAAGTTGTAGTAACAAAAGAAAAAAAAGCAAAAAGAAAAAAAACATTATATAGTGAAAAGAAAGGTCGAAAGTCAAAGGAAAAGGGGACGTCGAGAACTCGAAGATAAAAGGAAAACAGGACAGGATCAGGGAACAATAGTGAGAGCTAGGAAGAAGGACGCCAGATAAGAGCTAAGTATTAAGTTGTGAGATTGTTTAGTGAGATCCCGGTAAGCTTCCGCCCGCGTGATGGGAAAAAAACTCCAGTAAAAATAAAGACAAACGGAACACGCGACCAGCTAAAGAAAATAACTTTTCAACCGTTCCGGAAGACGGAAGAGTGGTTTCCGTTCCGGTAATTTTAACTTCTATTTAATCATTTAACCATTATCGGTCAAACCACCGCCTGTGTGGTTTATTTTAATTTAGATATTTTTTTAAGCTGTGGAAGAATAAACAAAAATAAATTTTGCAACAACAAGATCAAAAATATTGTACGTTGGCTAAGAAATGCCAATCAGAGCATCATCTGCGTAAAAATAAATAGAAGAATTTTTGCATTCTAGAGGTAAATCATTTACAAAGATATAAAGCAAAATAGGCCCCAAAATTGATCCCTGAGGTAGTCTCTGTTTGAGAGACTTAAGCTTCGAGAATCCATCTCCAACTACAACCCGTTGTGACCCCCATAAGAAAATCCCACAGAAGTTTAACAGCTCTATCACTAAAAATAAAATAGAGCTTCAGTTTCCAGCACAGGATATCGTGGTGCACTTTGGCACTCGTGTAGTAGCAAGAGTACCTAAAGATCTTGGCATGCCCAAATCCACTGGTCCAGATTGTTCCTCGCTGGCAAGACCACTGCGTAAGCTTTTTCATCAATCCTACTCTTTATTGCTCTTTCCGAGTAGATGAAAAACAGCATTTCTCCATCCCGTCCCTAACACAAGGCGAATCTTCTTCCCTCTCCTTCTACACGACCCACTGCACTTACGTCCCCCCTTATCAAGGTCATGGAAACGCTGGTAAACCGTCAGCTCATGAAATATCTCGAAACACGAAAACTTCTTAATGACCGGCAGTACGATTTCCGTAGCAACAAAGCACTGCGTGCTTTTAGGATCGACGAGTCTCTTCTTCAATGAATTAGAAATTATCTTTCGGAACGTTCAATTCAAGTTGTCTTGGATGGTTTCAAGTCTGATATTTACAAAATAAATGCTGGTTTGCCCCAAGGCTCGGTTCTGTCTCCAACTCTCTTTTTAATTTTCATTAACGGTCTCTTGTCTGCTACTTCTAATCCAATATATTCCTTTGCTGACGACAGTACTCTCTGCTTTTCATATTCGTTCCCGGACGCACATCCCTGCTCTTCGGCTGTAGAACGGGAACGGCAGCCAATATTAAGCTCATTAAATTCTGATATTAACAGCATAACTAATTGGAGAACCACTAACAGAGTAGAATTTAATGCTTCCAAAACACAATATTGCCTTCTAATTAAAGCGAAATTTTAACACCCAGCCATTATCCATAAATGGCAATTGCATCGTCGAAACCGATAAACTTCCCATTCTCGGTATGTGTGTCAATGAAAACTTACGTTGGAATGACCACATATTCAGTGTCATCAACAATGCTGCGAAATGTCTAGGTTTCCTCAAGCGATGTAAGAAATATTTCACCCCCTCTGATCTGGCCACAATTTATAAGGCGTTTATCCGCCCGAAATTGGATTACAATGCCCACATTGGACGTACTTTCGGACGTACTCTAAAACATCGTGATTCGATCCTAAGCTGTACAACTCGCTTATGGAATGCCCTGCCTAGCTCCTTATTTCCTACTCGTTATAACCTTCAAACATTTAACACCAACGCTCACCGGTACCTTTCTTTCCATCCTCCCTGACTTTCCTTCGCCCGCGCTGTTTGCAAACTCAAGTCTCTTGAACGAGAATTATAAAAAAAAAACAGATCCCTTGTCAAAGTCCTTTCGAATATCATCTATAAAATTTGCCATTGTCATTAAGCAGGTTTGTCCCGTTCGTTCTTGGAAAGATGATAAAGGATTTGCGTAAAGAGTATTTTTTCAAGGACCTTTGATAGGCACCGCAAAATGCTGATATGTCGAAAGTCATTAACTCAGGCAGGATTAAATTTTTTTGCAATAGGAATCACAAGTGGATGTTACCGAGCCTGAGGAAAAACCGAAGCGTCAAACGATTTCATATTTGAGATATAATCAGTTTAATAAAACGCATTGGCACACCATTTTCGCATTTGACTTCATTGAGGTGATGATAGAGAAAATTTCATTCTCCGTCATCACTTTGAAATTACCCGAGGCTGAAAACCAATGTGGCAATATCAGGTATAGTTGCAAAATCGAAACTATTGTATTAATCGCTATAATGTCCTGCAAAAAGTAGTTATTGTGCTAATTTGGATCCAAGGTACATTCACTATTATTCTTATTGCTAACCCCAATTTGACGCAGACTTCAAGTCAGTATTTTAGGAGGCAGGGATATATTCAGCTTCGCGAATAATTTTATTATCATTGTCACGTGCAACTTTATAGGTATTCGAGTTGAATGAGGAAAAATTTCGCTTGCGTTTGCTTCTTTTTATTGCAATGAAAACATCCGTGGAAAGAATTTGCTTCGTATAACAACAGTTTTTAAAGGAACGAATTCGCCAAAGAGATATACAATAATCTTCTGAAATCGATACAGTTTCTCATTAGAATCTGCACTATGCATGCAACATTCCCATGGATAGAAAGGCGCTGCAACTCGGAGTGAATCAAGATCAATAGAGCTGAAACCCCTTATTGAAATGAGACATCAAGTCCAATGTGTGAAACCGTATCGTAGGTACAAAATATAAGATCATGCTCAGAAATAGAGTCGAGGAACAGTAGATGGAATAAGAGGACAGATGAAGGATCAGACGCATTGAACAGATCAAGCAGACTTGGTATTTCGGACAGCCGAAAACATGTTGGACTTGTATTACCTACTATGATTAGACCATAAGAGGCAACGTAATCTCGTACTTGACGTAACCGAAAGGTACTTCTGAGTAAGGCCGCGTTAAAGTCTCCATTTGTCAAGTATTTCACAGATAAGAAATCCAGCCTCAGAATTATCAGACTTGAAAATTTCTCCACATCTTATAGAAGTTTTGCAGTAAATAGCAACCCCACCTCCAATGGTACTCGTCACACCATCATTACGATAAAGGTCGTAGCCATCAATTCTGTAATGTGAAAATAGTTCTTAACATTCATCTACACAATATCGGAATTTGTAAATAAGTAACGTGCATAGTTAAGCTTTCGGTTGTTCAGACTACGTGCATTGAAGTGACTTACTTTAAACCCATACCGCTATTTCGATAGAGCATTGATCATTTCCCGAGTAGAATCACTCAAATTAAGGCAAACATTTCTCGCATTTATGTTAGTCATATTTCAAGTAAAAGGTAGGTAGGTAAGAGTGGCTGTTGTAAATACAAACACACTTAGGCCTATTGGCCCATTGTGATGCCACGTGGATCTATGATCCTCTTACTAATGGAACCAGTTTGAGCTTATGATGAAGCGTAGGAGACTGTTTACTTCCATATTTTTTAGATCGTTTAGGTCGTTGTAGAAGAAAGCTCCTACAGAGTAGGTGGAGGATTGTCTCCTCCTCTTCCTCGTCCATGCAGCTTCTGCAGAAATCATTTGTAAAGTCGCCAAGCCTTCTTGTGTGCTTTCCTATGAGGCAGTGTCCAGTGATGACACCTATGATGGCGCTAAGATGTTTCTTATTTAGAAGGATCATACACTTCGAGCGATTCAGATCCAGTTTTGGCTAGATCTGTTTGGTCGCTAGACATGTTGGTCCAACGGTCCACCTAAGGTCTGTTCTTTTATTGGCATTCAGCTTTAATGTTAGTTTGCAGATAGCGATTGGTATACGTCGGCTCTACAGTTCTCTGGAATGGCTCTGTGGCCTGGCACCCAACTAAGGTGAACGTTGAACTGCTTTGCCATCTCCATAAGAGATGATCGGCATTCCAGGGCGGTTTTAGAATTTAGTGAGACCGAATCCAGGTCCAGATGCAGATATCCTTTGCAGACATCAAGTTTTTCTTCAGCCAGGACAGAGCTTCTTTAATCGCCAAAATTTCTGCCTGGAACACGCAACAGTGATTTGGAAGACGGAATGAGAGGCTTAGATTTAACTTATCTGAAAAAACACCGCCACCAACTCCGCTATCGGTTTTAGATCCATCTGTGTAGAGATGGGTTCACTTGTCCTCCATGAAAGTATCTGCCTCCCAGAAGGATCTACATAGAGGGGAAGCTAACATGAAAATTTTTGTCAATTTTTGTATGATGTAAACGATGTTCTCTGTGAGGATTCTTAATGTATTAAGAATGCTGGCGTGGCCAAATTTATTATTTGTCCACTGTTTAGTCGCTTTAATAGTTGCAGTCGCAGCTGTTTGCCTGCTGAAAATATCGAGGGGTGTCATTCAAGTAAAGTGATGTATTTCAAGTAAAAACTTTGCTAAAAAAAATTAGTAATAAAACAGGAAAAGGAAAATGGGAAATAGAAATTTAAAAAGAATAGCAGGCAATATAAGTAAAGTAAGGTCAAAGAACACATTTTAAAATCAAACTTTTCCAAAAAATGCAAAAAAAACAGAAACAGACTACTTTATGATGACTTTACAATGTTCCTGCAGACAGGAGACCAAATATATTTTTCAGTCCCGCCGTTGGCGTCGTTCTCAGTCGTGTCTATATAAACAATTCTCTGTACTTATGTCATTTTAGGTTGCTAGTTTTATTTGTGGATTGCCACCATACTAAGCTGCCGTAGGTTAAGACGGATGGAACAATAGCCATATACATTCATAGGATAGTCTTGGGTTTAGATCCCCATTTTCTCCCGAATATGCGGATGCGAGCGTAGAAGGCGATCTTTGGTTTTTCGTTACACATTCTTCGACATTGAGCTTCCAGGTCAGTTTACTATCTAGTTCTATACCTAGGTATTTAACATTGTCCGATATTCGGAGGGTTGTCCCATCTATAGAAGGAAGGTCAAATTGCGGCATTATCCTTTTATTGCGAGTAGAACAAGCTCTGTTTTTCTGCAGTTTTGCTGACGGAACTTGGCTCTCTCTCCAAGGATTCTAAGGGCATGGCTTTTGCAGTGGCTTTTATTCCTTCCGATTTTAGATTCAGAAGTATTTCATTAAGTACTAGGATCCACAAATGAGGTGATATTACTCCTTCTTGAGCGGTGCCCCTTGAGGTGGTCACCCTCAATACCGTGTTACCTAATGCTAGACTGATGTTCCTATTTCAGAGTATACAGGTCATCAGGTTCATTAATGCTGGATGAATTTCAGCATTTCCCAGGTTTCTACTTATAGCGGAAATGTTGACATTGCTGAAGACTCAATCGATGTCAAGAAAGGCTGCTAACGTGTGCTCTTTGTCGTGAAGACGTTTTCCAGTCGTGCTGACAACTTCATATAGAGCCGTTTCCGTGCTTTTAACTTATTTAAAGGGTGAGCCAACAGCTAGTGTGGGAGTTTTCATTAAATTAAACACACATTTATTGTGAAATCAATGTAGAATTTTATTGATTAATAAAGTTCGGTCTACCGTTCATGTGACCACCACTGCTTCTGTTGCAAGCGACCATCCGAAGGTCAAAATTATCGATGACTTTTTCAAGAATATGTGAGTCAATGGCTGCAATTGTCGCTGGGTTGTTGGCATACTCTTCAAATAACCTCACAGGATAAAGTCTAAAGGTGTCAAGTCGCATGACCTTAGAGGCCAATTAACTTCTCCTCTAACTCAAATAATGCGATCTTCAAATTTCGAACGCAATAAATTGATTGATTGATGGCTTTTGTGGGTTTTAGCACCATCCTGTTGAAGCCAGAGATCGTCCAGACCCAATTCATTCAATTTTGGAAGAAAAAATAGCCGATCAACATGTTGCGGTAAAGTTCTCCATTCACTGTAACTGTCTCTCCAGCCTCATCTTCGCAAAAGTACGATGCCGCCAACCCATAATCCGCACCATACAGTGACTTTTTTGGGATGAATTGATGAATCGTAGATGATCCAAAGGCTTCAATTGTTGTGTAATTTGGATTTTATAGGCGTGCAAATGAAGATCAACTGTTAAAATTCGCCGCAAAGTGCCATAAGTGAGGCCCAATTGTTGAGTTGGCCACGAATTGAGGTGCCTGGCTGGTTTTGAACACTTTCGCTCACAGTGGTGATGTTTTGGCGTGACATATGAAGTTTGAGCAGATACCAAACCAGTTTCTTCAAAACGCTTCACTATTGCATGAATTCCGGACTCAATAATGCGATTATGTTGACTGAAAAATTCACGAATTTAACCAAATGTTACGTTTACAGATCTCCCATTTTCATAATAAGATTGAATAACTAGAATGCATTGTTGCGTAGTAAACGGCTTCATGACTAAAATTGCCAAAGATTGTATAACATTCGTCAAAAAGATCTACCAAATTGAAATGACAGTCAACATTCACACCATCTGTTGGCTCATCCTTTATAGATATGCTGGGTTGAGGTTAAGTCTTCTGGGTGCAGATTACTTCGAATATGAGTATCAATCAGTTATTCTTAAGTTTCTGGAATGTGTGATTTCCGGCTTATGAGCATGGGGTCTTTTGGATGGAAATGGCTGGGCTCACCTGCTTTGAGAACGACAACTACCTTTACTACCCACCAACATTTTGGCATACATCCATACTTGATGCTACTGCTAAATAGTCTTTTTAGGAACGGTATTCCAGTTTGTGTTGTTTTTGAAGCGGAGAATGAGTCTATAACCCATCTTATTTTCTTTTGTTCTAGTATCCCCTCTGGGATTTCATATTGGCTAGAGAAAAATGTGTCTGTATTTAATACAGGTTCCTAACAAGAGTCTTAAAATATCTGTGTTGCATTTAGTGTAGCTAAAATCTGGTAGTTTTAGATCTCCAACTAACTTCTGAATGTTCGTTACATATGAATTACCTTACCCACGCGCACTCTCTTGCGCTTTCAATGTTGGAGCAAAACTTTCTCCATGGTACCTAGAAAACCATTCTTTTTGGACAGCTTCCCACAATTTCTCTTTATTGGAAAACCCCTCCAATTTCCGGTTCAGCTTACTCCACAAGTTGGATTGAGATCTTGAGATTGACTTTGCTATGAAATCATGGACACTTTCTGATACCAGTCTTTTAAAACACTCGATGTATGTTTCGGATCGCTATCATTCATATGAGGCACATGCTTTCCTCAGCGCAAGGAAGCATGACATTTTCAAATATGTCCCTGTATTCGAATTTTATCATCGTCCTGTGAATTCCAAAAATCGGATAAGCACAAACACAAGAAGAACCACCCCACACCATTATATTTCCACTTCCGTGTTTAACGTATACTTTTGGTCTTCGAACGTGGCGTACACAGTCCGAGAAGAACAAATTGACCTTGGTTTTGTTACACCAGAGATAATAACGCCATTTGTTAATACCTTCTGGGGCGGCTTGCAGCAAATTGCTTGCGAATGAGTAAATTTCTTGGTCGCAATAGTGGTACTTTTCTTGTAACTCTGTCCGGAAGGTTGGCATCTTGGAGTCTTATGCGAACTGTGCGTTCTTGTTGCTCAGTTTTAGCGCAAATCGTTCTCAAGGAAGCAAAAGGATCCGATTTCGCCAATAGCAGTATGAGGAGGTCTGTAGTTGGTGTCGGTTTCTTTTACTTTTCCTCGGTTTTCCACAGTCTTGACGGATTTTAGAGCATTTGTCACATCATTTGTAGGTCTTCCCGTGCGTCCTTAGCTCTTGTACCAAATTTCGTACAGAGCCATTTACGAGCCATCCTGATAGCTGTGAAGTTATTAAGAGTTAATTTTAATTTACTAAATCTAACCTGAAAGACCTAACTTACTTACTTACTTACTTAACGGGCTCCCGACCCGTGGAGAGTCTCTGCCTGGGACACTTCAACCTTCCATCCTCTACGAATCCGGGCACGCTGCTTCCAGTTATCCAGACCAAGCGCTCTGGCATCCGCGATAGCTTGGTTTTTGAAACGTAGGTTCGGTCTTCCTTGTCGTCTCGAACCTGAGGGCTGAAATTCGAAGATTCTCTTAGCTGGAGCATTGTTGTCCACTCGCTCGATGTGGCCGAGCCAATGTAGTCGACGTATTTTGGCTTTTTGGATTACATCCACATCTTAGTGTAGCTCATAGAGTCGGGGTTGTATCTTCTCCTCCATTCGCCCTATTCGCACACAGGACCAAAAATCCGTCGAAGAATTTTTCTTTTGAAGGAGCCCAGAATTAGCTCTCCCTTCCTGCTTATCGTCCAGCACTCGGCGGCATACAGTAGAACTGGCAGGATAAGGGTTTTGTAAAGTGTACATTTCGTCCTTCGAGTAAGGAGTTTTGAACCCAATTGCTTTGCCAAACCGAAGTAGGAGCGGTTTCCTATGGTAATTCTTCGTCGGATTCTCACTAGGGTGTCATTCGTGGAGTTCATGTCATTCGTTATGAATGAACTCCTTAACTACCTCGAAATTGTTGCTATCAATAGTGACGTTTTGTCCTAGGCGGTGAACAGATGATTCTTTGTTTGGTCTTGTCCTCGTTTACTTCCTGGCCAACGAATTTCGCCTGTTCTTTAATCGCCGTGAAAGCCTCTATCACGGAACGCTGCGAGCGCCCGATGATACCAATATCGTCAAAATCCGTTGTATGTTTGAAATACTCCGAACTATTCCAAACTGCACGTCGCAGTGCGTGTTTTCCAGCGTCACGCGACACAACTGGATCAGTTTTGCCGAGATCCCGAATTCGGCCGTCGCCATATAAAGCTCCTGACGATTAATGCTATCATATGCGGCATTGAAATCGATGAAAAGGTGGTAAGTCTCGACTTGAAATTCGTTGGTCTTTTCCAGGATTTATCTCAGTGTGAAAATTTGGTTTATAGTCGATCTGCCGGGCCGGAAGCCACACTAGTACGTGCCGATTAGTGTGTTTCAGAACGGTTTGAGACGTTCACACAGTACGTTGGACAGGATCTTATATTCGACATTAAGCAGGGATATGCCACGATAGTTCTTGCAAGACATAGGATCGCCTTTTTTGTAGATGGGGCATATAGAGCTGATAGTCCAGTCATCGGGCATGCTTTCTTCAACCCATACTTGGATGATGATTTGGTGTATACGCCCTACCAAAATATCGCCACCGTATTTGAAGAGCTCGTCTGGTAAACCATCAGAGCCTGCAGCCTTGTTGTTCTTAAGCTTTTTTATAGCTAAGCCAACTTCTTCTATAGTGGGTGGTGCAACTGTTTCTTCATTGACTGGACGTGAATTCTCTTCTTGCCCTATCACTCTCTCTACATGATGCCCATTTAGCAGCTGCTTAAACACATCTACTATTCCCTGTGCTTCGGTGACTAGGTTTCCTTCGGTGTTTCGAAGAGCTTGTGTTCTGGTTTTGAAGCCAGCAGCCAGTTGCTTGGCCTTCTTATAAAACCTCCGGATGTTGTTTCGATCACGAGACTCTTCGATCTCCCTGAGCTGGGATGCTGCGTAGGCCCTCGTTTTTTCTACGCAGGATCTTCTTCTCTTCCCTCCTCCTGGCTCGATACTCTTCCTTTGCTGCCCTTGTTTTGCGCTGCAGCATTTTCTTGTGTGCATCTTCTGTCACCTTTTTCCTGTAAACGAATTCATCATCATACCACGGGCTCTTTCTCTGGGGTGGTTGGTACCCTAAAATGGTTTCGGCTACCTCCTTGCTGATGTCACGATACTGGCACCACTGATGGTTGGAGTCTGTGATAGGTGAGTGCACAGTGGAGGGTTTCTCACTCAGGCGCTCTCTGTAGTCTCTGGCTAGTCCAGGTGTGCTAAGGCGTCCAACGTTGAATTTCTTTTCCTCGGCGGTTCGCAGTTTGTTTTCATTGGACAGTCGAGCTCTAAATTTTGCAGCAACAAGAAAGTGGTCAGACTTAACATTTGCCCCTCGGAATGTGCGCACGTCGAGGATGTTGGATGCGTACCTCGCATCAATTAGCACATGGTTGATTTGGCTGGCGGTTCGACCGCCTGGAGAGGGTCAGGTTGCTGTGTGGATCCTTAAACTTTGAAACCTAGTGCTACTTATCACCGTGTTACGAGCTGCCGCAAAATCGATTAGTCGGTAGCCGTTGTCTGTTGTCGTATGGTGGATTCTGTGCTTACCAACTAACCCGCCAAAGATGTTTTCCTTTCCATCCAGGAGCAGTGCACATATTAGGCTAATGTTTTTGAAGGTAGCTTTGATGCGGATCACAGACAGGCGATCACTTATCGGCTTGAAGTCAATGACTTTTGACCTGAGCCGGTTTGACACGACGAATCCGCACCCTAATACGTGCAATCTTTTATGGCAGCTGTAACCAATATCGCAATTTTTTCTTTTCATCATACCTGATCCTATCCATCGTATCTCCTGGATGGCGGTAATATCTGCCTTATACCGCTCAAGGACAGACTCAAGTTTTTGAGTAGCACCTGGGGTGTACAGCGTTCGAACATTCCAGGTACATACTCTCATATCGTAGTCTATTGACGTTCCGGGTCTATTTGCCATTTGAGGAGTTCCATTATCCGAGGCTGGTTGTGTCTCTCTCATAACTATTCTTTTTTCCATGGTTGGGAAATTACCCCAACGGCACAACCCCAACTTGGAGGGCCAGGCCCTAGATTTGACCTTAGGACAGCAGGCCGGATATTCCGGTGCCAGTAATCCACTTCGGGATATGAGCGCTGCCGTTGACCCATTAAGGGTTCATCCGCCACCAACTCTTTTCCAACACTCTGACTCAGTATTGGAGATCCCTATAGACCTGGTATCCGAATAAGTCGAAGCAGCTCATATAGGGATTACATTTAATAGTTCAGCCTGATTGGAACTGTAGACGCGATCGTTGCTTCCATCTAGATTCCATATAGATTGTTTAAGCAATATCTTGCTTTAGAAAAAATTTAAATTTTTAATTCAAGATTAGAGTGGGTTCAGTCCTTTTAAAAGAACAATCCAACCATTTAAGATGTCTCAAACACACGCAAACACGTAGTCATCACACAAAAACTTCTTCTCAATTGCAAAAAATCTTATCCGTTAAGGAAAATATGTTTGGATCATCTTGTTTTGTATTCGAAATCAACAACATCATCACCGGCAAACAATTAGTTAATTATTTCGCTACACACCCCCTATCCACCGGTGGCTACTTACGACCCCGAAAGAATTTTTCCCTTTGTCTTCTAACCAAACTCTTCCACCCGAAGGTGTACAAAGGTGTGTACAATTATCCAAAACATGCGAATGCAAATTAATTCCCATTCACACCTACACACTCCATTGCAGCCTTGTAGGAAATACAAGATTCCCAATCAATTTTCCACGCACATCCTGAAGCAACACCTACCGCACCTTCGCCTTCAGCATCATTATCGACCGACTAACCAGGGTGCATCCATTTATCCATCTTTCGTCACTTGGTCATCGGTCTTGGGTTGAATTGAGTTCTGCTACCTGTCAGTGCATGTCCTATTCTCCTTCACCGTATCATTGAGATTCCAAATGGAAAGGAAAAAAAATACAATAAATATGTTTTGGCTTATTGAAGTCCATGTCGATTGGAAAATCTCAGGCGCGACCAGAGCAGCGCAACCAGGAAATCCAAACCATATGAAAGAGATTAACCAAAGCACAACCACATGACGCGTGCATTAAGATCTTCATTATCATCATCATTGGTATTAAGGAGAACCAGTCCAACCACTGCCATGACCACTACCACGAGGAGCAGCAGCAATTTAGAGTGAACAAAACAGTCATCCTTCTGGAAACAAAGGCGCATACGCTTCTGACTTCATCGTCGTCATCATCATCAACAAAGTCGTCGGTGGTAGTCGTCTTCATCGTCCTCATTGTGTAAACACAAAATGCCAAATAACCAGATTCGGGATCGAGTTTCTTCCTGAAAACAAAAAATGAAAAAAGGCAAAAAGAACTGCCAGAAGGAGTATACCCTCCGTGCCTCCAGTTTGCCTTCTTGTTAGATACCCAACAGAACGGGCCAACTGAATAGAGCAGGAGGGGTGTCAATGCACTCGATGCGGGATGCTAACGCCACAAATTGCCGAGGCGCTAGTACACGCTTCTGGGCGTTGTGTTTTATTTACACAACGAATTGTTGTTATGGGTGTGCTTGGATGCATTAGATTGTAGACACCACTTGCTGATACCCGGTTGGGGGTTGTCTAGGCGCTAAGATCTTCCGAATCGTGTGAGTGTGCACCTTGCTTACTTATAGATGCAGCTTTTAGCAAAGTACCTCGGGATTCTCCAGAAGAGTGTTCCTGCCGTGAATAAAGTTGATGCCGGGATTTCACGAGAAAATAATTTATCGCGTGAAGCGGTCACGCGGGGAAACTTGCTTACTTACGTACGAGTATCGTTCTGGTAGCTAAAAACCAGAAGCTGTTGCACCGAAAATGCTATCGAGTTGGTAAACATTGACAGGTAGGTATGTGCTTCAAGCACCTGCTATTTTTGGTGGCAAGTGTTTCATTAAATTGAAATTGTTCCCCTACGAATTGTTGGATGAAATTAGATTGTAGTTGGTAGTTTGGGAAAAATTTGACAGCAAAAGAAGAGATTTGTGCGGCTAATTGCCTTTTGGTGAGTCATTTCCTCACAACGTGCTGAGTTTATTCACTGAAAAGGTTGGTCAGATAGCTGGACTTAGAACATATTCCCTTTAATCTAGTCCACCATTAAATTGCGGTATATTCCAAGGTGAAAAGGACGTAAAGTAACTAGTTTCTCCAACACCTGATAAAATGCCTAAAGGTGCCAGCACTCACCTCATTCACCTCATCAGCGCCAAGAAAAATGGAACCTGATGCGACTGTATGGTTGGATATTCACATACATATTGGTCGGCGTTGTCGTTAACTCTCTTGCAGCAAGCATCGCAAGATGTTGTGTCACTTATGCCTACTAGACTAATTTGTTTATCAAAAGCGCTGTGCCCCGTTACGACGCCAGTAAATATTGAACAGTCGTCCTTACTCAGGGACAGTATAAAAGACATTGACCTCTTAGAGACTTCGGGAAGTGTTTATTTGGTCTGACGTCTTCCTGGAGAGTCATGCCATCTGCAGCTATCCTCACACAGAACCCAATAGCCAGTAGAAGCCTATTACAGACCACCAAACGGTTATGGCATAAGTGAGACCGTGGTGTAGAAACAGTGAAATGGTGAACCCCACCTTGAAGCTTCAGTGGTCTTGTACGGATGCTGCCTTTTTGCAGCATTTTCTTTCCACCTGCTGGCCAGGATGAAGTCTAGATACTAGGTGCTTGGGATGATGCATGGCATCTTTATGTACGAGTACTTAGAATGTTTGTGAGTTTCTGTAGGTGTTTATGTGATACGAAGGAAGTAAGGTAACCTACCCCATCAGATCTCGCGTCGTCTTATCAGTTAGGCAGCCCTTTGAGAACTTGGATTTTCTCCTTATATAACAGCCACCAACGGTTGAATTTATGATGACTGTTGTCATCTGTTGACAATGAAACGAATCAAGCTGCAGATAGAGAAGTTTATGTCTAGTTCCTGGAGAGAATTAATGGTCGAGGAGTTGTTAACATTGTGAAAACTCTTTCGGTATCAAGAAACACCACCACTCTATACTCCTTGAGAGAGAGTGATTTTTATAATACATAGATCCCAATAAAGAGTGTAATGCACCGTTTTGGTAGGCATACTGGTAATTTAACAGTCTCTTGTGTGTCTGAGACTGCACTTGATAAGAAGACTGAAGTTTCTCCCATGGGTCTTCAGCAGGAATAGTACCAGATGGGAGGATTTGCTGCTTTAGGTGCAAAAAATACGGTTATCTCAGTTCAGTCACTAGGATTTGTATGGATAACTAAACAAGCTTTCAAATAAATCTGGTGAGTAGTAGGGCTCGAAGCTGCAAACTGCTTAACTGACACAGCAGTTCCGGGGTTTTGGTTTTAATTGACGCCCGCTCATAGGATCATGTGTTTTCACACAGCGTGGGCGAAGGAAAGTTAGGGAGGAAAAGAAGAGAGATACCGATGTAGATATATATAGGGTAACCATTTAAGAACGACAGGAAAAAAAAGTTAAATAAAACAACGACGGTATGAGATACAAAGTAATCGAATGGTGACAAATCGCGGCGTCAAATTGATGAACGCTCACCCAGTCGCCAAATTTCTCCTTCACAACTTCGAACCACAGCTCGGATACATCGATGTTGTCAAGCTCTGACCATAGAAAGTCAGTTAAAATCACTCTATACCTGAGACCATTGACGGTGTCCTTCCTCATTTCGAAAGAAATAAGGTCCGATGTTGCCGCAATGTCATAAGCAGCACCAAATATTTAATTTTGTGGATGCATCGATGCTTGGCCGATTACTTGTGGATTGTGTTTGCTTCAATAACGGCAATTTTGTTTGTTGGCATAGCCGCTGAACCACAAATGGGCCTCGTTCGAGAAGTTCACTTTTTGGCCAAAATCCGGACTTCCGGGCAATATTTCCAGCTCCCAACTAGCGAACTCACGGCGTTATCTATAGTCGTCCGGCTTCAATTCTCGCGCCAGCAAAATCTTATACGTATGTAGGCCCAAATCCAACCGCAAAATAAGCCGAGTTGACCCTCTGGTGATGCCCAATTCAGCTGATCGGCGGCGAATCGACATTTCTGGGTCTTGTTCAATACTGACCACTACGTCAGCTTTGTTTTCTTCATTTCGCACCAATCTCTGTCTGGTTGGTGGCTTAAGATCCAAACGAGTGTACTCTCACTCAAAATTTTCCACGGTGCGATGAATTGCCTGCACACTGAATCCATGATGACGACCGAATTCACGAAGAAATTCACGTTGCGTGTTTACAACTGAGCCGGAATTTCGATATTTTGTAATAATTTCCGCACCTTTGGCAAGAGTAAAACGATGCATGATAAAATGGCAATAGTTGCCCATGGTCCATGTGCACACGTTATTTTTTCGCTTTACAGTCAACAATGGCCCCAAGAAAAACCCTCAATCAGGAGATACAGACCCTTTAGAGGTTAGTGCCTGTAAACTTTACGTGGGTAAAACACTTACAATTAGTTCGCTGGACATTCCTTGGTTACAAACCCAGTTTTGATATCCTGGTTAGATACTGAGAAAATCTCCCCTGACTTGAACTCCGAGCATGTCAACCTGCCGTAAATTAGTTAATCGATATATTTGCCTCTACAACGTGCGCATTATATTTTGCTTGGATCATGCGTATGCGCTAAAGTTCTTCCAACTATGGCTATATACTCATACATAAATCCAAATGTTAAGTCAAATTGGAGAGTGTCCACAAAGGTGTTTGTCTTTTTATACAAATTGGCGCGCTCAAAGGTATTGAGGGCCGTTAAAATGTTTACACACAGAAAGGTACTTACAAGCATTGGTTTTAAATGTTTGAAGGTTAGAATGACTGGGAAATAGAGAGCTCGGCAGGGCATTCTATAAGCGAGTTGTGCGGCTTAGGAAAGAATCACGATGTTTCAATGTGCGTCCGAAAGTAGGATAGTAGACAGATCCGCAGGTATATAAATTTGTTCGAAGTAGTTTTGAAGCGGGTTGCTGAAATGCGAACAGGGAAGTGAGTGTTAATTTATTCTATTCTACAATAGTTCTAACGGTTCTTACTCGTACAATCTAGTGGATGCGACGATAAAATTAAAACTAACACACAGGGGTACAATTTCTGTTGATCTTTTTTATTTGCTTATATGATAAACAAATGACGTAATACAAATGAAAGAAGGAATCTTGAACTGCTGACCCTTGCTATCGATTGCTTAGTGAGCAGAGACTGACACCTGCCATACACGGATGGTGTTGTCAGAGTAGCCAGCGAACAAAGTCTGTCCATCGGTGGACTAGGCGAGTGACAAGCACTGTGGCTGGTCGGCCTTTGATGTTTGCGAAACAACCTCTGGGCGAAGTTCCTCGACGGCCTTTTTGCATGCCAAATCCCAGATTTTGATGGATGGACCATAAGCGACGCACAGCCAGTAGCGGTTTGGTGATGTCATTGTGTTCCAAAGGGTACAAGTTCTTGCCGTCATTAAGATCCCACAAGAGAGCCTTGGCGTCCTTGCCTCCGGAGGTACATAGGGAACCATCGGGCGAAACGGTAACAGTATTCAAATAGCCACTGTGTCCATGGTGATTATTCTTTAACTTGCAATTGGCCAAGTTCCAGACTTTGACGGTACGATCCCAACCGCACGAGACGATAATTGGATTCGAGTGGTTTGGTGAGAAACGAACGCATGACACCCAGACACTGTGTCCATCTTCTTGGATGGTGTACTTGCACTCGGCCAAAGTGTTCCACAACTTGATGGTCTTGTCCCGGGAGCCGGAAACGATTTGACGGTTATCAGCAGAGAAGGCGACTGAAAGGACGTCCTTGGTGTGGTCTTCAAAACGACGGGTTGTCTTGCCAACGGCCAAATCCCAGAGACGGAGAGTTTTATCCCAGGAGCCAGACAGTGCATAGTTGCCATCAGATGAGAGGACAACGTCACTGATAAAGTGCGAGCGTCCATACAAGCGCTTCTGTGGGAAGCCGTAGTTGTTGTCCTCATCGCGGGTCAATTTCCAGATAATGAGGGTTTTATCGCGAGAAGCAGAGATGATAGTGTCGGGATCCTTTGGATTCGTGGCGATTTGGGTAACCCAGCCATTGTGGCCCAAAAGGGTACCACGCAATTGCAGTGTCTCAGACATGATTTATCGAAAAATTTCTTTTGGAGCGTAACCAATACGCGTCGAACCACGGAAAGAGGTTTCGGAAAAAGATGCTTATGAATACTTGAAATTCGAGCCTTCCCCATTTGTAGATCCTTAAGGCTGCCTTATAGGATTCCTAATAAAATTCTACCCTATTCAATTTGACACAATTAAAATTCTTCACAAGAAGCAGTTCTTCAAGATCCATGCACGGGCCTTTGCTCTCTGTTCCATTTACTGTAAGACAAAATGAAGTAAAAGCAAGATTTAGTGTGTTCATTAAGCTCTGTCTGTAATATCGAAATGTAACTTCCGCATCCAGCCAGTGTGGCTTGAGCGATCTTGTTGCGTTGCTCACAGCCAATTGCTGATAACAGTAAATGGTAGTAGGGTCGATTGGTTGTTGGATATGCTGAACTGTAAGCATCGGCGGACCGAGTAGGACGGTTTTTCCGATAGTTTTCGATTGCGCATCGAATTAGATTGACTATTTCTGACAAGAGTGACTTCAAGAATTCTTGCCGTTTATTAGTAATGTACATAAGTAGGACTAGTACCCATGTATGTTGCTACAAGAAAACAAGATTACTATCTACTAGATATTCAAAGGCTGATCAACCCATGGGGTTAGTGTCCCTACTGCCTCATAAGGCGTGGTGTGTGTTTGCGTCGCAGAGTATTTGGGTAGTGCTGGCGCCTAGTCATCTAAGGGTAGGAACCTAGATGGGAACCAAGTTTTTTGCCATCCTCGGTGGCAAGCAATGCCTACTGCGAAGTTGTCCAAGCTGTATTGAGGAAAGATAGAAATATTAAGCTCTGATACTTTCTTTTCTTGTCAGGTAGAAAGTATTGTAGCTTGCTGCCTTTTGTATTGTAAACTCTTGCTATTGGTAGATTTTCCCTACGAGGAAAATAGTTAAGTTAAGTATTAGAATTTCTGCTCTCAGCCTAATACTGCGAGATTGCTTTTATTTTGTTATTATCAGAAAAATCACTCATTTGACTAACTGTAGATAGACTGCTATGAAGATCTCGGCGCTTCTTAAGCATAGTTTCCACAAAAACTTTATCAACTCTCATGATAAGATTATAGAGTACAGTCTTCCAGTTCGTAGAGTGTTTACTTTCTAGATTGAACATCATCCTAGTGATTCCTACCACCAGAGTGATAACTTAATTCAAGCATAAGGACATAGTTTGGGGTGTTAGATGGAAGGTGGAAAATAAATTTGATATAATACCTAAGCAGCATTTCAATTGTTATATTGTAATGTTTGTATCGCCTCACCTAGGCAGCATAAAATATAATGAACTTGGAGACAGACTCAAAAACTGTATAACTGCTACTGTGTGTTATGAACTTATTGGCCAGACATTTACTCAATGTTGTATTTATACTCGTCTTAGCTTTACTTTGAGATGCTTTTCCATTATTGGCTTTTGTTAAATATACAATACATATTCCGTCACCACCTCAATCCCCTCATCGTTATATCTCGTTAGAGCTATCGCTGCTTCTACAACTCTTAATAATCAATATTTTAGATTTTTCCAAGCCTTCGAAAAAATCCAGATTAAACAGTATTCTTACAAGCGGAGAAGTTCTGCAGAATTCCCAAGCCGAACTATGTTGTCAGCAAACATAAGGGTTTTTATAGATCCTGCAAAAAAGTCTGTAGCAACTGGCAAGCAATCAGGTGAATCCTCAATTCAGAATGCGAACGAACCAGGACTGAGGACACTACCCTATCAGACTCCTGACCTCGTTCGAACCGCTTCCTCACAGTCTCTCCATTGCATATGTGTACATACCGTTGAATAAAACTCTTGTAAATCCTGATATGGATCCTTCTTGGTATCTCTTATGTTAAGTAAATTATCTGTGTTAATCCATGCCATTAACCCTCTCTGGAGCAGTGAAAACTTTATACGACCCATTTAAGAAGGAGATACCTGGATGGTTTGCAAGATCGGATGGGAGGGTTTTTTAATGTAATGGGTAGATTAATGGAAAGATTCGAATTGTCGGTCCAATATATTGATAAACAAGTAGATGAGCTAATTTATATGAATATTTGTGCAATATTTATAGGATTAAACTGGGATTTTATCAAAGCCTTGGACCCTGACATTCTTCAGCGCTATAGGGCCTTCTGTGTTTCTTCTGATGGTCAATTTTCTTTGGTTCGGCTTTGTTGCTAGCCTCAAGAAATGCGTATTTGCTTCATGATTCATAATATATTTTTTTTCTCTGCATAATTCACCTCAATTTTGGTCTTTGAAGAAAACTTCGTTGTGTTCCCGAAACAGTTTTAACCATACAAATACCACCTTGACCAAAAAGTTCCAGCACTACACCACCCATTGTTCCGATTTGAATTATCTGTTACTTCTCTCTAAATCTTAGCGTCATAGCTTGACATTTGCAAAAGTTACGTAGCCAAGAGTACATCGATCTCTGTGTGTGTATGGCGATTTCTTACAATTTTCGAAATGGATTTAAATTTGCAACAACGAACTTGTATTGAATTTTGCGTAAAAAACGGATTTAATTGTGCGCGAAATTTGGAAATGTAGGAAAAGTGTTTCGGCAACGATTTTCTAAAGAAAACAGTCGTTTGCCAGTGGCACGAGCGGTTCAAAAGTGGTCGTGAGTCAATCGAAGATAATGAATGCAGTGGCAGACTATCGACATCGAAAACCGACGAAAACATTGATGAAGTAAAAGAAATGTTGGTTAATAACCCCAAATTAACCATCAGAGGATGTGGAGGAAAGCGGAGGATGTGGACATTGCCTATGGATCCGTCCAAGACATTTTGGTTAATGATTTGGGTTTCCGTGGTGTAGCAGCAAAGTTGGTGCCAAAAGACCTCAATTTCATGTAAAAAAGAGATGATCATCAAAAGGATCATTACTGGAGACGAGACGTGAGTTTATGAGTACGACACGCAATCCAGACATCAGGCAAGTGAATGGCGTTCACCAAATGAGCCGAGACCAAAAAAACCACGTCGTTTTCAGTCAAAAAATAAGGCAACGCTCACGGTTTTTATGGATTACAACGGTGTAACGGTGTAGTGCATCATGAATTTTTGCTAGAAGGTCAGACAGTAAACAAAGAGTACTTGTATTATTTAGGCGTTATGAGACGTTTGCGTGCAGCAATTCCCCGAAAGAGACCAGAATTGTGGACAGAAAACTGGTGGATTTTGCACAATGATAACACACCGTCGCACAGTGCCATCATTACTCGTAATTTTTTGACGAAAATTGCAATAACATCCAACAGCCACCGAATTCACCTGATTTGTAATGGAAAAATCGCAGGAAGCACTGATGGATATACCGAAAACCGAATATAAAAAATGTTTCAAGGATTGGATCAAGCGCTGGCATAAGTGTGTTGCAGTCAATGGGGATTACTTTGAAGGGGACAATATGTATAGATTTAGATGAATAAACTTGTATTTTTAATTTTCTGAATAAATTCTGGGAACTTTTTGATGGTCAAAAACACACTTCTCACAGAAACTGCGAGAAGAGGACGAACAACGCCCATATGTGTGATCTATACATTTTTTCAGTGTAGGTTTAATATTTCATTTATAAACGTTACCAACCCATGATAAGTCCAAATAAGTGAGTACTACTTCACTTTTTCCCAAGATATCAATATTGAAGTCTCTTAAAATTATCAAATTTATTCATTTCTCACTATCCAGAAAGGATGAAAATTCTTCCACAAATATTGGAACATTGAACATATGAAGCCTATAGACACATAACATTACGTAGACCTCACCTTTGATTTTAGATATAATTTCAAAATATCGACACTCAGAAAACCTAACTTCGAGACATTAAACACATTATAATCTATTTTCACAAAACAGCAAACACCTCCTGCAGCGTATCATTCGTATTTAGGTAAAAATTAAAACCAGGTAACACGTAGTCACTTTTCTCCAAATCATAAATCCAGACTTCCGAGACAACGACAAAATCAGGAATGCACACAGAAGAATCTAGATGGGCTATTAGAGATGTAAAATGTATGACTCAATCATCTACAAGGAATATTAGACCGAGGTGATTGGCCTTCTTCATAATTTCTTCTAGGCTAATGAGATCTTCCACCGACTGTCATTGTATGTAGATGCTTATCCAATATTATACCCTGTAATCATAGGCCTTAGAGTCACTTCACGTTATCTTGGGTATTGGCATTAACACTCGTCCTTCTTCCAACTCAGTATCCTTAAGGCCAAGCCTTACAGTAAGTGGCAAGTGACCCACTTTCAAGTCCATTAAAAATGAGTTCATATCGCCGCCTACCAGGCTGTAGTCATTAACTGATGTGCCTTGTCCTCACACGAACGTAAGTTCTCCAAACGTACCCCCTTGCACTTATTCCAAAGTACGAGTACATAGGAGTTGCAAAACTTCAGTAAATTCCTTACTCTACCATTGCAACAGCATCATTCGATCTTCACTTAACATATATCAGCTTTTTCCTTCCCAATCCTTGCATTTAAATTGTCAACAATGGGGATATTCGTGTTAATGTTAGAATCACTATTCTAAAAACAGGATACATTCATTTTTGATATCTTCAGTATTAGTTTGATATGGTTTGCAAATGCCTGAAAGACAACAAGACTGATGTTAAAATCTTGTCAAATTCGGATCAGGCCTATCAAATGAAGTCATCCAGGTAGGTAGATCAATGACAGCAGGGATTTCTTTTTGAATGGAGGTACAAGTTAGGATTTTTCGTAGGGTATATGTGTATGTGGTCAATTTTACCTAATCTCTCGAGCTTTTCATCTACGAGTATTTATATGCTAATAGTCACTTCATAAAGTTGGTATCCATCTGGTACAAATTTATCTCCGATATAACTCTTTCAATATGATTTTCAATATTTCTCCGTCGCTATTGTAGCGATCGGTGAAAATATTTACTCTTATAACATATTGTTGTAAAAATATTTGTTTCTTAGAATTTACAACCGACAATTCGGTAATAAAGATATCACTGCAACCATCGAACTCAATTTACAACCAATTAGGCGATATCGAGTCTACGCCAACCGAATCTCAATCGATGAGTATGGTTGCCCTGCACCTCCTTCATCGTATCAGTTAGCAGCTAACTCAAATTCATATCTGTTTGCACCGTAAACAAACAAATACTCGTACAATACCACGCACTCAGATTTAGATTACACGCCCAATAGCATGTACTCGTACTCGTAGATACAAGACGACTACAGATAGATACTACGAGAGTGATTTTGGGAATTTTGATTTTTCCCCCCAAAAATTTGTTTGGGAATTTCAAATAAATTGGAGGAACCAGCATACCGGTTGGAATCTGAATCGGATGGAGGATCAACTGCGCCCCCTGGAGTGACCGTGTGTCATTATTAAATCATTCGTTAAGAGTGCGCGAGATCGGTCAATTACGGTGGCCCAGTTAGACACAAGATCCAGATACTTTCCAAATGGTAAAGGGCAATGAAAATTTTATCACTTCACCTGAAAAATTCGATGTTTGCCTAGTTGGGATTGGAAACTAGATGGAAAGTAGCTGCAGATGTAAATAGATTCATTTTATTTGGAATTTTTTTTTCCTCTTTTTTTTTTACTTTAGCCGCTCATGCGGTGTTTTAGTTTCCGATAATCGATAGCGAGCGCTATAAATTATCCATTCTGATTAGCGGAGATTGAAAAATTATATCTTACGGATATTTACTTAGAAATACATCTTTTGGTTTGAGAGGTGATTTGCTGGGGAGCTTTCGTATTTGCTCACCGTGATAATTGTAATTTAATATATTTCAAAACAGAATTGCGGTGATATGAAACATTATTGATGGCGCAGATCTGATCAATTTATACCGGTATCATGAAAATATACAGAACAGCTATCTGGGTGGCTGATTTAGATGGGCTTTTGAAATTATCGATAATCTTGGCGGAGGATCATAAACCGATGGTTTTAAGGCGCCATTCGGCGTGGAAATTTTCTGTGTGAGATGTTGTTTGAAGTTCCTCAAGAAAGTCAACTAGGACCTTTTATAGCTAATGATTGTTGGTTGAGTATACGACCTTTTGGGCACCATAAAGTTCTGTAAATTGTGGCATAACAAACGTGGATTATCATCCATTGACAATAGCAATGAAATTTGTAAGCCCCCCGGCTTGATTGCAGCTAAAAGTTTTATTCATTCCCGCTCGCCAATCTTCAATCAATTTAAGTGGAGCACTTGTAATTGGCAGAGAATCAGTCAGAGGGACAGCCTCTGGAAATCGAACTGTTTTGACGTTGACGCAAACTTAATTGAGTCGACAGAGGTTACTTTACTGAAAACCGATAAATTTTCGGTTAGAGCTTATTCTATATTTAGTGAGAAATGTGGATAGCTCTTTGGATAAATTAGCCGCAATACTACTCTGCCAATTCGATTGCACCGTGTGTGCTCCGATGATTCTATAGCTGAAAAAAAAGCGGAGAGGGTAAGTTGACCTTTCGGAGTATGGGGGAGATTGATTCAATGGAGCCATAAAAGGTGCAGTGGACCGGTAGATAGAAGAGACGGGGACAACGTAAATTACATGGGTGGGTTGGTGTTGATGGTAATAGATTTGAAAAGGGATGATGATGAATGAAAATAATGTCAGCAATTCGTACGTTCTTCTAAGGAATTCATATTGATAATTTTGATGCGGTTTTGATAGGGACGTAAGATTAACGAGTCGTTCTAGGGCAAACCACAGAAAGCAAATCCTAGGAAAAGAAGTTGAATGCCCTCGATTCGGGAAACATGAACTCGATGAAAGAGACACCATGCTTGGCTGGTAAGGGGCGTACAAAGTTAATATAGAGAGATCTGGTTGCGTACGGGTTGGGAAATTCCTTGGACCACCGTTTAATAAAGCCAAATGATGAGTTGAATTTAAGGCGGATGAATGCCTTATATATTGTGGCCAGATCAGAGGGGGTAAAATATTTCTTACATCGCTTGAGGAAACCTAGACATTTCGCTGCATTTTTGACGACATCGAATATGTGGTCATTCCAACCTAGGTTGTCACTGGCACACATAGCGAGAATGAAAAGTTTATCGGTTTCGACGATGCAAGTGCCATCCATGGGTGTTAAAATTTCGCTTTAATCACAGAAGGCAGCATTGTGTTTTGGAAGCATTAAATTCGACTCTGTTGATAGTTCCCCAATTCGTTATGCAGTTGATATCGGAATTTAATGAGCTTGACATACGTTGCCGTTTCCGTTCTATAGCCGAAGAGCAGGGGCGTGAGACCAGGAACGAATATGAAAAGCAGAGAGTACTGTCATCAACAAAGGCATATATTGGATTAGAAGTAGCAGACAAGAGATCATTAATGAAAATTAAAAAGAGTCTCGGAGACAGAACGGAACCATGGGGCACATCAGCATTTATTTTGTGAATATCAGACTTGAAATCGTCCAAGGCAAGTTGAATTGAACGTTCCGAAAGGTAATTGCAGAAGAGAATCGTCGATGCCAAGAGCACGCATTTTCGACAAAAGAGCCTGGTGTCCAACTCTGTCGAATGCCTTAGAAATATCAAGTGCATCTATCTTGCTTTCGCCAGATTGATGTACGTTTTGGTTCCACTTTTCGGTTAGTGGACCTGTTGCTACGAAAACCATATTGCTGGTTATTGAGAAGTTTTCGTGTTTCGAGATATCTCATGAGCTGACGGTTTATCAGCGTTTCCATGACCTTGGAGAGAAGGGTCGTAAATGCAATGGGTCTGTAGGAGGAGGAGGAAGAAGATTCACCTTTTTTAGGGACGGGCTGGACAAATGCTGTTTTCCATCTGCTTGGAAAGAGTCCTAAAGATTAGGGCTGATGAAAAAACTTACGCATTGGTTTTGCCAGCGTGGAAGAATACCTCTTTAGAAGAATGGGTGATATACCATCTGGACCAGCGGATTTATATATGGCAAGATTTGTAAGTACTCTTGCTACTAACGAGTGCGAAAGTGGATTCGTTCCATTGAAGATTCGACGCAGTCAAGTGTAGGCGGAGACAGAGCACAATCCGGGAGTGTTGAGCTAGCTGCAAAGTGTGTAGCAAGCAGATTGGCCTTGCCCAAAGAGCTGACAGCTGGTATGTCACTGTAAATGAGCGTTGGGATGGAGGATGAGGCAGAATTTCTAATGTTTTTGACGAATGACCAATAATTTGTACTGCCTTTGGGGCATTGCAGTATTTTTGGCCTCAGTTTTTGGTCGTATTGGAATTTCACACGTTTGAGAAAGACGTTGCAGCCATTTCTGGCTCGTTTAAAATATTTTTGGTTTTCCTCTGTCGGGTTGGTCTTGTAGAACCGAAAAAACATTTCTGTAACCCTGACAGCCTCTTTACAGCTCGGGTCGTACCATGTTTTTCCTTTTGGTTTGATACTCTTCATCGATGAGGGATAAAGCATCTCATTCCAAAGAAAATAGTGCCAGTGATCATGTCAGCAGGGGCATCCACCTCGTTATCGAAGAAACATAACGACCAGTTATTATTCCTAAAGAAGTTGTTAAGTCCTCTCCAATTGGCTTTCTCGTATTGCCATACGGTTCTTTTAGGAATCTTTTCTCTAACTGTATGGTGGGTGTACGAGAAATTAGCTGATATGACACAATATGACATCAACGGTGTACTTATCAGGGTGAGAAGTTAGAAACAAGTTCAGGGTATTGGCGGTATGACTATCAACGTCTGGTATTCGCCTGGGCTCATTTACAAGCAGCGTAAATTTGCTTACGGAGATGGAATTTAAACCACATGAAATTGAATTCCGGATTGGAAGAGGGACTACATTGTGGTGGAGTTTGGTAAGCTACATCACTACGCACATAGATGGCAGGACCGCGATGAGGAAAGAATAGTGGCGCTAGTCCGTAGCCAGGTGGCTTCAGATCAGAGTGATCTGAGAGGTGTGGGCGGGGATCTACCTGTGATTCACTAATTGCCAAAACAGATGGTCTGTATTTATAGCCGTGGACGTACGCAGAAAAGTGATTACTTTTTAGCCCGCATATGTTGGCTACGTGGTAGTTGATCTGTCTTTTACAAAACTATGCTGTCAAGCCGAGCTAGAGCCTGCCGAGGTTGCTTGGATTACTATTGTATTGCTTCCATAATTGTATACATAATATATTTTCATTGTGTTATTATAGTATAAAATATACTCGTAATTTTTTCTAGAAACATCATGAATTACAGAAAGATTGCTCAATACGCTGCTTAGTTCAACGAAGCGGATGAAAATGAAAGAAATTATGTCCATGTTGCAAGTTCCAACGAAGAAGATGATGTTCTTGAGCAACAGAACCACGAGACTGAATTTGAACAAGAGGGAGAAATCGAATTACCAGAAGAAAAACAGGGAGAAATTGCAACTACAGAAGAAGAATACGCGCCTGGTCGAAACAGGCAAACACGATTTTATGTTGGTGCGGATAATACTTTCTGGAAGATTGTTTATCTCTGGTTGTTTTTATAATGGGTTTCCTAGTAAAATATACAAATATAAAAATAGAGAGTGTGATCGCTAAATATGAGAGAGAAAGAGAAGCTAAGTTGACGGATATAACTGAATTGAAGGCATTTGGTGGGTTTCTTCACATGGCAGAAGCTTTGAAATTAGGACGTATAAACCGCGAACAAATAGTTGAATACAAAAATCATCCTGGTATTTGACGGCGTTCTTGCAATGAGTCAAATCCCTACTTAGAAATTTACGAGTTGATGACATTCGTGACTACAATGTTCGTGCTATGGTTTATAAATTGGTCCCAATTCGTGAAATCTTTGATTTGCTTATCACCAATTCGCAGTAATACTTTGTTCCAAGTTCAGAGATGACTTTAGATGAACAGCTGCTTGCCTTCAGAGCACATTTAGACAATACGTCCCAAACAAACCTGCAAAATATGGTGTGAAAATATTTGTCCTTGTAGACGTTAACTATCCGTACACATATAACTTGGAATTACCCCGGAAAACAACCTGCTGGACCTTTCGACCTCAGTAATGAACGAGCAGAAGTTGTGGTGAGATCTACACATCCTGTCATGGGCAAAAGTCGGAGCATTAAAATGGATAGCTGGATACGAGTAACGATGCGTCAATTAATGAAGGAGATAAACGAAAAACTGAAATGATCACTTACTACAACCAGACAAAAAATGGCGTAGACCTGGTGCAAAAGATGTGTTTGCTTTATAACGTGGCAAGGAATTTAAAGAGATGGCCCCTGACAAGTTTTTAGGATAATCAAGCCTCACTAAATGCACTGTATATTTATTCCGCAAACAAAAACTTCACTGTCATGGATGAAACCATTTACTCACCGTAGAATATATGATATGTGAGTCTTTGCCACGACCTTTTGGCATTCAAAATTTCTTGACACTCCTCAAGTGGAAATCCGGCCATCAACCTCAGAATCTTCACAAACTGGTTTCGTAGGACGCCGCTTTCTTTGCGGAAGAGCTATCAATAAAAGCACCCGCCGATCTCGCAGTGCATGTAAAAAATTCATGTTAGGGAATGTTTAAAAAATGACAAATAATCAACTCATTCAAAAGGATCTTATTAATTTATCTTAAACGAATAATTAGTTTAAGTTTTTAATATTTTTCAAAGAATTAAGAATTTAATATTTTTTTTTGGTTTTAATAACAAAGAACACTGTTATTTGCCAGTTTCAGCTAAATAAAATTAAAAAAAATAGATCCTGGTATTCCACATATTTTAAAATGGATTACACATTTAATCCACGCGACCACTTACCACCTTGATCAAAAATTTTTCGGAATTTATTCAGAAAATTTATAATACAAATTTATTCATCTAAACCTATATTGTCCCCTTCAAAGCAATTCCCATCGACTGCAACACACTTATGCCAGCGCTTGATCCAATCCTCGAAACATTTTTTATATTCGGTTCTCTGTATGTCCTTCAGTGCTTCCTGCGATTTTTTCATTACTTCCTCTCGGCTGCTGAAAAGCGTTCCCCGTAGTGTTTTTTTAACTCGATTGAACAGAAAGAAGTCACAGGGAGTCAAATCAGGTGAATTCGGTGGCTGTTGGATGGTATTTTTTGCATTTTTCATCAAAAAAATTACGAATAATGATGGCACCGTGCAACGGTGTGTTATCATTGTGCAAAATCCACGAGTTTTCTGCCCACAATTCTGGTCTCTTTCGGCGAATTGCTTCACGCAAACGTCTCGCCTAAATAATACGAGTACTCTTTGTTTACTGTCTGGCCTTCTGGCAAAAATTCATGATGCATTACACCGTTGTAATCCATGAAAACCGTGAACGTTGCCTTATTTTTTGACTGAAAACGAGGTGGTTTTTTTGGTCTCGGCTGATTTGGTGAACGCCATTCACTTGTCTGATGTCTGGATTGCATGTCGTACTCATAAGCCCACGGCCACGTCTTTTGATGAATGTGGGATCGGATTCAGCCTCGCAAATCATCTCTTTTGCGACGTCAACACGGTCTCTTTTTTACATGAAATTGAGGTCTTTTGGCACCAACTTTGCTGCTACACGACGGAAACCCAAATCATTAACCAAAATGTCTTGGACGGATCCATAGGCAAAGTTCCAGTCCTCCGCTATCTGATGGTTAATTTGCGGTTATTGACCAACATTTCTTTTACTCGTACTTCATCAATGTTTTCGTCGGTTTTCGATGTCGATGGTCTGCCACTGCGTTTATCATCTTCAATTGACTCACTACCACTTTTGAACCGCTCGTGCCACTTGTAAACGACCGTTTTCTTTAGAGCATCGTTGCCGAAACACTTTTCCAACATTTCCAACGTTCGCGCACCATTAAATCCGTTTTTTATGCTAAATTTAATACTCGTACAAGTTCGTTGTTGCAAATTTAAATCCTTTTCTAAAATTGTAAAAAATCGCCAACACACACAGAGATAGATGTACTCTTGGCTACATAACTTTTACAAATGTCAAGCTATGACGCTAAGATTTAGAGAGAATGTCAACAACAGATTTACCAACTCAACAAAAAAAAACAAAGCTCAAATCGGAACAATGGGAGCGCAACACGGTTGTGTCCCCCGGGCACTTTTTGATCAAGGTGGTATGACAGAATTTATCAACGGGACGGTAATTGGGAACTTCATTCTTTGATCCGTTTTTGTGTATCGGGGTTATAAAAGAGGTCTTACAAACCTGCAACCTGTATAAGGGGTACACAAAATAGGTGGGAAATGAGGAAAGAAAGGCTGGAAGTACACTTTTTAAGAAAAACGGCGGGGAGACCATCAGGGTCGGTTAAAAATCCATCTTTGAGTATTTGTAACAGCTGGATATAAATTTTGAGAGAAAAAGGGACCAGATATTTAGTAGTTCATTGAAGTAAGATGGATCTGGTACTAAGGAGTTGTTGGCAGTTGGCAATTGCAGGAGGATCACTTGAAGATTTGTTTTCGAAAGCGAGGGAGGAGGGATAACTATCAGCCTTACTTTTGCAATTGACAAATTGACAAAAGGACTTGGTGTTATTTATAAGATTGGCTTGCGCACTATTTAGGGAGTTTGAATAGTCGGAAGAAAAGTTGGTGCGCAGGAATACCGCTCATAACATTTTTCTTTTGTTTCGTAGAGAGCGAAGTCTACGATTATACCAAGGAGGGGATGTAGAAGAAGTTTTATGGTGGGAGGAAGGCACATAAAGGGAGATGGATTTGAATATTTCTCTGTAGAAAATGGAGAGGGCATCAACCAGAGATAGATTGGTAAACTCAAAAGAAGCCCTGCTTAGATAGGTATTGATTTTACGAAAATTAGCTTTGTGAAAATTGTAAGAAAATAGAACTGCGGGGGGAGGCGACTGAAGGGGAGAGTTGTGGAAAAATGAGAGAAGAAGTAAAGGATGAAAGTTATCAATAGTTGAAAGAAATAGGGGACAACACGATACTGAGGAGTTGATGGGATCACTTGTGAAGATAAGGTTAATTGCCTTTCCATATAGTTGGAAACGCCACTGACTTAGCATAGACTAGAGTCTATTAGCTGATCTAAGAAGAGGCATTTCTTAGTAGAAATGGGATTGGAAGGGATGAAAAAAGATAGGTCTTCAGATGGAGTCCACTTCAGCTGAGGCAGATTAAAATCGCCGAACATAATGATATCATCAAGCGAGTCTGATAAGTCGATCAAATTGTTAATTGCTGTAATAGCAAGTTGGTAGGATTCGATAGGTTGCGCCGGAAGAATGTAACAACACATAACATACAAGCATCTACGAGTAAGTGTTATTTTAACCGACACAAAGTCGAGCTTAGGAGAGGATGAAGTTGCAACGAGAGAGGAGTCCAAGCTGTTGTGAATAGCCTGTAAGACACCTCAACAAGAGGATTCAATCAAGGGGTGTGCGGGATCATCATCCCGAAAAACATTAAAAGAAAGAGGGAATAATTCCTGGTTTTTTATGTTGGGGATAAGATTAGTTTCGGCCAGAGCGTAGATATCAAATTGGAGAGCATGAGATTGGCGGAAAACAGCGTTTGTTTTAGAACGGAGTCCTCTTACGTTCTGGTAATAGAAGGTAAGAGGGAGGTTTTTGCATGACTTTTTAGGGTCGAAAAAATTTATCGTGGTCAAGTCGATTGCGTTGGAGGTGTGAGACTCTTTTAGGGTGTACATAGTGGCGAAGAGCGGCAAGATCGTCTACAACTTTTTGGGGGGGCGTATTGAAAATCTCGTGATACTTTGTATAAAGTTTCCTGATACTGGTAAAGTCGGTTGGAAGGCCTTCCTGCTGGATAGAAATCAGGACGCTTGTTTTTGTTTTACCCTCGTAGCACACCGAGTCGGATTTATCGTGCAGATAAGCGAGATATAGACGTATATTCTCATATATCTTTTTATCTCTAAGCCTAGAGAGCCCATAGCGACATTCGGTGGTATTGCTAGTTTGCTGCGTTAATTTAACAGTGGGTGGCGACATTCAGTGGTATCGGTTGTTTGCTGCGTTAATTTAACAGTGGGTGGCGAAAGGAGGTCAGTAGAAGAGGGAGTGGTTAATGACTTTGGTGTAGGGTTTAAAATGTGAGAACTGATGAAATTTGGATACTTAGCTCCAATTCTGAGGTCGAAATTAGGGAAAGGCGTGTGTGTTAGGGGCTGAGTGGTGGGAGTTTGAGCTCTAGGGGTTAAGTCGAAAGAGACACGTTGACGTAGGGGCTTGATTTGGGGTGGAATAGGAGGAGTTGGAGTATGGGTGGGAGGCTTAAAATTAAAAAAAAATTTGTTTTACAACTCCAATTGGACCTGGATTTGTTATAGGAAGAGAAGGTGGGCCTTAGTAATTTGGATTTACTTGCTAACTTATTTGCTGGTTTTGGCTGCTTAACTTCATCCTGCTTCTTGGTGAAATTTTCCAACTACTTGCAGACATGCATCTTTCTAAGACTTGGAATTGCTGTTGGCTATATTATGAAATAACCATTCATATTTAGCCGAAAGATTGAGTTTGAAGCTGCACGTCCTTCCGTTTTGAGATTATGGAAACAAATCTCCGTGGCTAATGGTGATGCCATACTTCTTTCCGAAGAAATTCAATCGCCTTTAATAAGAAGCATAGTGACCAATTGATTCTTCGAAGCAAGATTGCCTAGCCTACTTTACCAAACGGAAGGTGTCCACGTTGAATTAAAGTGATTGATAAGCTTCCGTGGGGCGGCAATAGAACACTTTATCCAGGTGACGTAATGGAGTTTCTGCATTCCTGTATCGCCCGGAGACTAACGCTATTAGCCCTGCAATTTGTTTTTCCATGTACATTATTTTGGATTTTATAAGATCGGCTGAGTTCCGGACCGAGTTATGTAACTCTTCAATAATCGAGATTTTTTTGGCGAATGCGTCTTGGTAGGAATCATTGGAGTCGCTTAGGCATTTTATTGCCAAAAGTACGCGCACTCATCGCAAAAGAAAAGGAGGTTAGGGGAAAATTATTTTCTTTTGTTTAACCCGATGGCCTCGCAAGCAACACAGTCAGCATTATTGTCATCGATTATGCAATTAGCAATTCCGCAAGACAAGATTAAAATTTAAAATGGGTGATGTTACACACGGACGCGTAAATAAATTAGTTATGTAGGTCAGGGAGTGTATAAATGTAGGTCGCTATTATTGTTTGTATTTTTTTTTTATTATTTATTTTATTTACTGTTTGGTTGCAACTTTTTAGAGACAGGCGCTTTGCAGTGAAAACTGCCAGGACACAAACAAATAAATGGATTCGAGCACTGGGAATAAGAACCGGAAAATGCGATTTGACGCAAATTTAAATTGAAAACGGAACAGGTGAATAGGTCTGACTAGTTTGAGTGACTTTGTTAGACTTTGATACGGCAGTATCTACGTTCTTCTATAGGAAGCGCTTAACTTCAAGAGTTTAGATTATTTGCTGCGTTTCTATCCAAGATATTTCATTGTACTTTTGAACCCTTTCCTGCCTGTAAGTCAAGGTATGCACTCTTTTGTGAACATCTGAATGCGACCGAAACTTGTTTTAATGGTGTTTGATGTGCCTAGATTTAAAGTGTGGTGGTTTTTCCATTCTATATAATTATGTAACTATAGTCCTTGTAATTGGCTAATCTTGGTTTATGCTGACTTTCGTCTCGACAGTAACTATCCAGAGTGTCATTTTAAGGTTAAATCTCCAGTTTCTGCTATGGAAATTCTAACCAGTCTCCAGAGACATTTTGATTTTGCCTTTTAATTGAGAGCTTCTAGTGACCAATTCACGTATGACTAAATTTATGTTTTTCTTACAATTTTTTAATGTAGAGCGCCGATCAGGTACCTAGCAGTCTGATGCGTCACTACGCTTGTAAGCGGTCTGACGTTCTTTCTACTGAGAGACAGGGGGGAAAGTCGCTGACCTCGTGGGACGTTGAAAAGCAACTGTTTGGTTTGAATGAGCATTCCATCTGCTGTTATGCTCACATGCAAACCAACTGTGTATGGAAGCCCTAACTAAGAAGCCAGGCAGTCATCCGTATGGTTCCGGTCCTGAAAAATTCTCCTCTGAGCCTAGCTTACCAAGTTTATCGGTAATTTCATTTCCCGTGATACCGTAGTGGCCTGGGACCCAACCAAGACTCAGTGAACTCAGCCTTTTGACTGCGTTCAAAGAAGTTTTGCGTTTTCAAAATAGCTTGGAAGCCGTGAGAGAGTTTAGCAAGGCCTTAAACGTAACTAGGCTGTCGCTACAGATGCAAATGCTTCGATCACTCTTCGTAATATAGTTCATTTCCACAAGGATTGCGTGTATCTCCGCTTGGATGACAGACGCAAGTTTTCTAACCGAAGAATGAAATCCAACATTGTCGTACTCCAGAAAACACTAGCGCCGCATCTAAAATCAGTTTTAGAGGCATTCAACTACATTCCTTTCCTCACTGAGTTTCTGGCCGAAACCACTCCTAAATACAAGGAAGTAGATTTCGTATTTTTTCCAGCAACAGGAATTCTGTTGTTATTGCATCAAACGGCATGTCCACAAAGTCAAAATACAGTAGCCCTAAAGTCGTCAAAACTACAGTCTGTATTGTACACTCAAAAGGAACGAGATTCATTCGTGCGTCTAAAGCAGAACCAGGCGTGCTACGGAAAACCCCCATGCAACCATGAAAAACCTTTCTTTTGAGTCTGGTAAAAGCAGTAGTGACTTATTTTCGTGAAAGTATGTTCCATCAGAAAACCGACGTCATATAGGATATAATTGGAATTTTCAAAGTCGTTTAGATACAGAGAACCCTCCTCTGTTGCAAGCTACATGTGTTCCGAATGTTCCTTTATACCGCCAGAAAGCCGAAAGCGCTTTGTAAGTTTAAAGAAATTGGTTATCCAGAATGACACCCAATTACTTAGCTTCCTTGGAGAAACGGATGGTGATGCCTTTAAGTACTAGATGAGTCAGACAAGTCAGCTTTCTGCTTCTCAGAAAGCCCATTTCTGGGTGCATGCACTTTAGAATAGATATTAGCTGGACATGATACAACGGCTATCTCCATATGTCTGAGTATAGACGTCAAAACTATTGAGAGGGGTATTAAAACCACCACCATCACATATTAGCACAGTCAGCACCCGCAGTCGATGTTCAAAATTCACCAGCATTGCTTTTATCTACAAAACTAGTGAATCGTCTACGCCGTGTTACACATGCCGTCAAAATTTGTGTTGCCGAAGGCACCCTTAGTGCCGATGAAAATGTCCAGCGCTTATTTCCTCTTGTCGAGTGCGCCTTCAATTCCTCCCATCAGACTTTGAAGCGCACTCTCGCAGTAATTCTTTTTACCTTATTGCCACTTTAGTGTTTTTTAAAGTCCTATTTTGAAGCTAGACTTGTCCGTCTGCAGACGCAAATGATGATCTGATCACCACTTGCCCTTGCGCTGAGCATAATGCACGGTTTTGCTTATGGCGTTTCTTAATGAACTGAATTAATCGCCATCTATTGCATTTCACTCCACTCTAGCCTTAAAGTTAGAACCTGTTAATAGCCCTCCCGATCTTAGGTCCTACTCTTCTTCGGACAACACCTCTTCTGGATATTATGATGTTTTTGGGGCTCACAAGTGTAAAGATATCTCTTCCGTGCCTTTCACATCAAACTTCCCGTCGGTATAATGGTCTTTGGATTATAAAGGAGCACAAAATAGAAATGGCTCCAATCCATTCCTATTCATTGTTCGATTAATTGCTGCCGGAGGTGCTGGAGGCAGCTGGGCTCTCTAATACCGCACAAATTCGCATCACGATACAACCCAAAACTTTGGCCCATCTAGCTCTTAAATCAGTTAGATTTCTTTACAGATCTAAACGATGCCATTATGCAAGGCGAAGATACGCATACCTCACGGATTCTATTGTTCCGTATGCATCGACTATGAGCTATTTTCGGCTTGTGAAATAGACTTTTTTTTTTTAAATAAACTCACACGTGTCATTCTCGAAATGCCGTCACAAAAATAAATAAATTCACAACATTGCGTGTTCTCAAATAACTTGTTGCTCATCCGCCCAGATCATTACTTCCCTCAATTAATTTTTTATGCAAAAATATATAAACCATGGAAAGCCAAACGAAAAGACAGAAAAAGCTGGAGAAACACAATGATAGATACTAAAAAGCGTGAAAACGAAAGAAAATCCGTAAACTGAAAGATACTCACAGTTGTACAATAGTCCGTAAGTAGGTATGTACGAGTACTCGTATGTAGGTACACACTCATGAGTGAAATTGTGTTTTTGAACATATCGCACCCGCATTTAGTGTTTTCTCAAACAACAGCCCAATGTTTTTCTTATAAATATTTAAATATTTACATTGGGTAAACAACGGTGATGATGATGCTCTTCTCGAAAATATTTGCAGGAAAAATAAATCTCAAGGAAGGAATGTTCTCAGTCATTTTGGCTACTTGCTTGCAATACACTCTGTTACGTCGGTCGAAACGATTCAATATTGCACGGCTCTTGGATTGTCTGTTAACCGCAGACGGCCAAAGACAATGTGGTGCACTAAGTTATGAGTCTACTCGAAAGTGGGACATTCTAAAAGAAGAAAAGATAGAAAAAATTATAAAAAAATAATTAGCTACTCGTACTCGGCTTACTCATAATTGAGGAAAATAGTTTTGAGGTGAATAGTGAGTGAGCTCAGCTGGTGTTTGGTAAGAGTTTGTTAGGTATATTCATTTTGGGTATATGTATGCATACAAGATGTACATACTACGACAACGTACATAAATATTTATATTTCGCGAATTCTAATTGTGTTTCAAGATTTACAATGCGAAATGCTGGGGTCAAGAAGCTGTTTTGGTGAGATTCAATAATGCTCTAGTCCTGCATTTCCTAAGCATTTAAAGCATATTCATTCTGTTGTATGATTACGAATAGCTGTGTCTGCAGTTGATCACTCCTTTAATGTCTACACTTCGATGATTCAAAAGTGTGGGCCACAGAAGAAATGATCGCCAAAAGGTAATCCAACAGGTTGTCGTAGTTTGTGGGTTACTTAAGTGCTGGCAGGTGACCCTTCCTTTTGACTACCTTCGATAGCTTAGGAATCAACTTTCCTTGGAATGTCATGCCTCGGCCTTAAGCATTTTGTAGATTTAAGGTGGTACTCACAACAGCAGCAATCAACCAATAATCTCCTTGACTACGACGGGATTCCAGAGACTGGAGGTCGAAACCAACAAATGAGAATGAGTTCTTCTTGAACCTCGCTCCAACTTAGGCGCTGGCCCAAGAATTTATAAGTTTATCGATTTTAATGACTCCTGTGTTACATAAAAGGCAGACAACTGTTTAGAGTTCTGCTTATGGCGGTTTTGCTCAGCAAATCAAGAAGATTGAACTGGCTCCAGAGTAAATACGCTCTAAAGAAACACTTGCTATGGTATAACTTACTAGACCATCCTAGCGTTATTTTATTTCCTTTTATGTCTATTGTCTATCAGGAAGAGCATACTTCTGGGAAGCATTGGAGGATTCCTTAGCCCTGTTCTCTTAATTTTAAGGTTATCGGAGGAGACAAACCATAGGTCCCCAGGGAATAGGACCCAGAAAGATGGTTTAACGCTCTGCATAAAAGATTTGATGGTCACATTTACTGCAACATATTACGCTTAGAGCCAGACCGACGGTTTAGGAACTGATAAGATTTCTAGACTCCTTCTGCACTTGACAGCGTCGAATCTTCAATTAACTTTCCGACTCGGATAATAGCAAAGTACGTCAATATTTTAACATTTACAAATCCTTAAGCCCAGATGGTATTATCTTTCCTTCTTCCGATCTTCTTCTATGGGGCAAAGCCACTGCGTAAGTCTTCCATCAATCCCACTCGTAGAAAGTCCGATGGAAGACAGCTTTTGTCCAGCCTTTTTTTCCCTCTTCATACAAACCTACTGCACTTACGTTCCTTTTTTCCAATATTCCGAGATCCGAAAACTCTTCTACGACCACCAGAAGGGTTTCGCAGTAATAGGTCCGCTGGTGATTTTATGACATGATCTCGATGGGTCATTCAAGACAGTTGCACTTGATATTTCAAATGCATTTGATAGGATTTGGTAGCAGACTCCTACGTTAGGGAGCGAACGGTTCAAATCAAGCTGTCTTAGATGGTTTCAGGTCTGATATTCACAAAATAAATGCTGGTGTGCCTCAGGGCTCTATTCAGTCTCCGACATTCTTTTTAATTTTCATCAATAATCTCTTGTCTACTACTTCTAATCCAATATATTCCTGACGACAGTACTCTCTGCTTTTTATATTCGTTTACGGTCTCACGTCCCTGGTCTTCGGCTGTAGAGCGGGAATGCCAGCGTATGTTAAGCTCATTAAATTCCGATATTAACAGCATAACCAATTAGAGAACTATCAACAGAGTTGAATTTAATGCTTCCACAACACAATATTGTCTGCTGTCGTTAAACCAAAAAACTTTCCATTCTCGGTATCTGTGTCACTGACAATGTACGTTGGAATGGCCACATATTCGGTGTCGCCAAAAATTCTGCGAAATATAAAGGTATCCTCAAACGATGACAGGGATACTTTTCCCCTTCTCAGGCCTCAATATTATATGACGCATTCATCCGCCCGAAATTGGAGTAGAATGCCCACATCTGGTCGGGTACGCCCAAAACATCTCTGCACCTGCTAGATAGGATTCAAAACCGTGCGATAATATCAGTCAATCAGTTGACACCCTCGTACATCGACGTAATGTCACATATCTATCTCTCTGTTTTATCGGTATTTCCACCAACAGTGCTCCATTAAAATCGCCAGTAGCATTCCGCCCATTCAAACTTTTAACCGTAACACCCGCCTCGCTATGAATGCTCATCAGTATACCCTCAAGCCCACTTTCGGGAGTACCCTAAAATATCGTGATTCGTTCCTAAGCCGTTCAACTCGCTTATGGAATGCCCTGCCTAGCTCATTATTTCCTAGTCATTATAACTTTCAAACATTTAAGACCAATATACATCGGTATCTCTCTTTTCTTCCTCCATAATTTTCTTTCGCCCACGCGGTACATTTTAATCTCTAAACCGCGAGATTAAAAAAAAAAATCGAACCAGGGGCTTCTTTGTTTTGTCCGGGCTGAAACCCTGCACTGTATAAGATACTAGTAGCAGCACAACCCGCGGGATCATGGCTAGCATGTACATGGTTTGGCATATTCTTGACGGTGGTGGCATCATCGGCTCCTATTTTTTCAAAAATGGTTGGTAATATTATAGTTAATAGCCAACTTTAGCGTACATTTATCAGTGGTTATTTCCCCGAAAACATGGACGACATTAGTCCAAACGACATGTAGTTCCTGATTCCAGCAGAATTGTATGTTATTGATGAGATAGTGGCCTACTCGTAAATATGTGAAAGAGTGGCTCAAAATTGGGCCAACAGAATTCGCTTTTTCAAAAATAGCCAAAGTAGCCATATGCATGAGGTTAAAAACATATTATCATGTCAAAGCGCGAATATCAGGAAAATTCGAAGTACAAGAGGATACCATGGTGATCTACAATGTCAAAGTCCGTTGGTTTTAGGCATCGTGTAAGATTTTCTATTAAAGCATAACATTAATTAGTCCGAAACGACTTCTCTTCCTTACCCCCAAGATAGAACGATAATAAGCAGCGACGTGACAGACCTTGAGGTAACTCCTGCTTCATTTAATATCGACGCTTTGTGTTTGATATGTTGCGTCATCTTGTTGAAACCACGGATCTTCCACATTAATAGCATTCAATTGGGGAACGAAAATGTCAATTATCATGGATCTATAGCGCGCTCCATTGACTGCAGCATTCTGCCTGGCATCATTTTTGAAGAAATAGGGACCAGTGATCCCACTGGCCTAAAAATATCGCATACGGTGATTTCCTGTAGATAGAACAACGTCCTAATAATGGCTCTTGCATTTTCTTCATTCTAAATGCGGCAATTTGGCTTGTTTGCGTAGACATTCAACCAAAATTGAAACTCATTAGTGAACAAAATTTTATTGTGAATGCGAGGAGGATCATTCACACATTCGCCGAACGGTACGACACAAACGATGGTCTGTGGGTTTCAAGTCTTGCACGGGCAAGATCCTGTAAGCTCATAAACCAAGATCTTTCCGCAAAATCTGCGGGGATGGACCGAACTCCAATTGCGGATCGACTCATTCGGGTACTCCTCAATATTACCCGCCACAGCAGCAACAGCTTCAGTGCTCAACGTTTCTGCAGATACCGAATATCTATTACAGTATGCCTGGTGCAAGAACGATCCATGGTTATTAGAATTACGAGTACTTGCACAGATGGATGATTACTTCGACCATAAAATGGGCTTAAGGAATAGTAAGTATTGTGAACCGAACCGCGATTTTCGCAAAAAGTTTACACAATTTGCAAAGTGGTTTTGGTTTAAGTTTACTCGTGTTTATGGTGGAATGGCAAACAGAAATAAGCACAAATCAGCTCTAAGCTGACAAATTGGCTGCCGCTGGAAAAAGTGTTACAAATTCAACAAAAACACAACCATTTAACGGAAAGCGACGGAAATTAGAATGCTACAAATGTCAGCGGGTGTAACAAAACGTGATCCACATAAGGAAAGCGATAGTGAACGAACGTCAGAAGTAAATCAGTTGGCTTTGCCATGGTCAATGAAGGTCGTCGAAAAATTCAGTCTAAAAGCAATATTCCAGCCGAGGTTCGAAGAACGAGCAGAAGAAAAATAATTGGATCACTCAAATGTTGAAACATCAGTAAACATTTAGCCAACCCCATAATCGGTAGTTTGTACAATACGAATTCAGATATGGAATGAGGTGTAATTTAACGCGTTACATATTTCAAAGATTAATAAGAGCAGAAGACATGCATCACATACATATAAGGCGAAAACAAATTTAATATTTGGTTGAACAAATTGTTAATAAATTGGAATGGTTTGGTGTGCTCTTTTACTACTCTTAGTATCCGTATTACACATCTGACATACATGTATTTAGTAAAATTTAAAACTCCTTACAACTGTGTCAGTTATTGAAATTGTATCAAATCGAAATCTATGTATGTATCCGCTCGCTCGTAAGTTGCCATATTAACTTTGAAGTCTCATTGGTAAGTCCCTTATTTCTTCTCAACCATATGCGATATTGATTGTTCCCTTGTCTCAATATGCCCACGACTTGTATTTGTATCTATCACCCCTGTGTGTTTGGGTTCTGTTTATTTAATTCAAATTCTTTAAGCTGTAGCAAAACCACAGCCAAGTATCTCCTTTCCTCTGTCTGGCGATAGAAGGCTAAAGTCTACTCTAAACTCTAGAGTTCCCTGGTTTTTCTGCAGCTCTATGTAAATACGTGTGTAGATGTCAACCTCCAATGCAACCACTCGACAACGCGACGAAGCTACCATTTGACAATGTGACTGTCGCCTTCGACTTCTTCAGTTCCACCATCCATTTATTATAGTTCGACGAGAATTCAATTTCCCCTTGAAATGAGCAATTTCCTGTCATCGTCCTAAACAAACAGTCGACGCATAGACGATGGAATCAAAAAAAAAAGAGAGACGAAAACTGTAAAAATAATAAAAACCGAAAATCGAAAGCAGCTTCACCAGGCCTGCTAGTGTAGGGACCTTTCGAGAGATAGGGAGAACAGCATTTACCCTCTACACTATTACTCGTAATCCGCTCGAGGATGCAATCAGCAGTAGACCCGAACTTATTAGTCCTCAGTTGCAGGATACAAATTTGGGAATTTAACGAAGCGGTGGATCGCCTCATCACCTCGCAACCTCATCAGCAGTATCAACACATCATCATGCATGAGAGTGGCTTCCAATTTTTAATTTGTTTGGCGCGATGCACTGAGGTTGTTTTTTTCTTCTTCTTTTTCTTTTATACGAATATGGTAGAGATTATTAAGGCGACAGAATGTCTAGAGATGGAATGCGAGGAATCTGTTCTGCTGGTGGTGGCCACTTTATTTGTGACTGAATGTTTACTCGATCTAAGGATTGAGATCCAATGTAATGTGATACGAGTAGGTGTGCAGTTTGCATAGCCGCTGTATAAACAATGTCAGACCGCTAACCCCTGTGTGGTCTTTGTGTGGGCGAAATTGAATGAGTTGCATACGAGCCAGTTCATAAATACTACGTAGCTTATGGCGGTAATTAGATTTGCCATGCTGAATTAATTTTGGACGAAAAAACGCGGAGTTAAACTGCATTTAACTACTTGTTTTTAGTGTGGAATTATCTCAAGTTCATTTTCGATTTTCACTACAGTAACCGTGCACCACGATACTTTCTCATAGCTACACGAAACCAATGTGTTTAAATCAGGAAATCTTACTTTTCTTCAGTTGTCTTGTAGTTGCAGTAAGGTCAAGAATCAAAGATGCTTCTGAAAAAAAAACCCAGGCTAGACGTCGAAGTAGTCACCAAAGTCGTCCAAAGTAGACGTTAAATGGTTGCTCAGTAAGACAATACCCTAAGTTATACTCGTAATAGCGATGATCCACTCTTGGTTTTCTCGGTCGGGTCAAAAGTTGTTTGATCTTGAGATGATGAGCACTATCCTCTGGATTCCGTGGAAAGAAACCGAGGGTGTAATGGTGCGTCTTCATACACAGAAGTCTGGACTCGGCACTGAAAATTGGGTAATCTATTCATTCACGCTGGGACAGAAAACATAGCTGTTAGTTTACATAAAAGCTTCTATCGAGACCGTAAAATCTAGGTATGGACACAGCACTCAGACAAAGAATTTCGCCATTGTACTCCTTTTGCTAAAATTTTTACGTCAAGATGGGTAAATGTTATGGTGATAAAGTGCCTGCTCTACCAGCATCCTGCATATCAGCGCCTAGTACCTATAGGAAACACCTAAGGATGTTATGTCACTTATATGGAATAGTTCAGTTCAAACCGTCACTGTATTCAGTCGCCTTCTTATTTTACCACAAAATTGTGAATTCTTATTTCGTTTCTTCCAGTTCCATCAAACCAACAACCTAATTTTTCACCCAAAAATTGTTACCGCTAACGCGCCTTTTTTATTGTTGACCTACTAGTCTCTTAATTTCGTGACAGTGCGTTAAGTGCATTTTTTATTTATTTTCTCCGCAATTATTTTTGTGTTGTTTTTTTGTTTTCCTGGTCTTCGTCAGATCTTCTTGTGCTCCATTAACGACAACAATGCTGGCTTTGTTGCCTGTAAGGGGATCTGCGGCAAAATATTCCACGATATTTGTGTCGGCCTAAATAAAAGAAACACGGGCTTCGTTAAAGTGTTTCGGATAATCTGCTGTTCTTCTATGACGAGTGTATCTCTCCCTCACTTGTGCTCCTGGCAATCAAATGCTTCAGAGACTCCAATGAATCCAATTATAACTCACTCGTCGGACTGATAACGGACAAACTATCAATCTTCGAACACAGTGTAAGATGTGTGGAGGACTTTGGTCATAACATAGCTGCTTAATGATGAACTCCCTACGAATAGAACAGTGTTGAATGATTTGGAAGACCTCATTGAAACATTATGTCACTCCAACCCATCCTCCGCCGAATAATACTTCAATTTTGGCTGAATTGTTACAAACCGAAGCCGAATTATTGCCATATCCAATGCCGGCTAGATATGAATGTTTATTTGTTAACACATCCAACACCAACCTCAACCTCGGAAAGATGAGGGTCTCCAAATGGACGGATCAACCAACCCATAAAAACACAGAAATAAAACGAAGCACAGTCTCATCTAAAATTAATTATAATTCGCCCAGATCCTCATCTTAAACCTGACCCCAAGTGGAGCCTTGAAACCAAAATATTTCCCAATTTTTCCCCTCCTGTCTATATCCCAAGCAACCCCACAAAAGAACCAAGCCCCAACATCAACGCATTTCTTTTAATTTAACCCCTACCCCTGATACTGATACTGTTCAACCCCCTCCTTCGAATACTAACAACTTCTTTCCCAATTTCGATCTTACAACTTCTAACGCACCATCCAACAGGAAGGCTTTCCTACTGATTCAACTTGTCTCAGGAAACTTTACAACAGGTACTACGAAATTTTCAACACACCTCGCCAAAAGGTTGCAGATGACCTTGTTGTTTTCCGCAGCTATGTACACTCTAAAAGTGTTTTTCACCTTCAGCATAGCCGAGCTGACCATGATAAATTTTTTCGTTCTTAACTTGCCTTTTTTGTCTACATCTCATCTACACTTCCCTACTCCTTCACGCAACAAACTACCTCTTACATTTTACTACCAAAACGTAAGAAGCTTGCGCTATAAAACTCGTACTGTTTTGTCTAGATCTCATGGCCTCTCTTTCGGCGTCTATGCCTTTACAGAAACCAATCTGATTCTCGACATTAAGAGCCAGGAGCTATTCACATCTTCTTATATTGTTTTCCGAGATGACGATCACTCTCTCCCTATAGTTAATGATCCTGCTCTCCCTATAGTTGATTCTCCATGGCGAGGTGTCATACTTGCCATTCGCAATAGCCTCAACTCAACTTCCCACTACATCCTTGGTGTTAAAGCAATTGATCAACTTATTGACCTAAGTGATTCAATCGACGATATACTTATATTTGGTGATTTTAATCTGCCCCAGCTGAAGTGGATTCCATCGGATGATCAATTCTTATTTACAGCGTTAAACGCTAGTTCATCCAAGGAATATCTATTCATTGATCGTAAACAGATTCAAGCCTATTCCAAGAGAGTGGAGTCCATAACTGCATCGCTAGGTAAATAGACCTTATTTTCACTAGGGATCCCATTAACTCCACAGTAACGTTTTGTCCCTTAACCCTATAAACTATCGAACACTTTCACCTTAGGTGAAACTCCCCTTCTTACAACTTCCATAAAGCTAATTTTCGCAAAATTAATATTTATCCTAGCAAACCTTCTTTTGATTTTACCAACCTGTCTTTAACTGATGCTGTCTCCTTTTTTTACGAAACAAAGGAAACAAATTATGAGCGGTTTTTCTTCGCACCAATTCTTATTCTTACTACTCTAACTATCTTAGAATCTACCTCCAATCCACCCAGCTCTATAACTGCCTCTATCAACGCTTTCTCAACACAGCGCAGACCAACTTCATCAACGCTCCTAAGACATTTTATCAATCCGTCAGCTAAAATGAAAGTCATACAGTTATCCCCCCTCTCTATCATTCGATAACATATCATCGGCCAATCCACATACTATTGCCAACTATTTTGCAATTTTTTTTTCAACAGTCATTAGCAGACAACTTCTTGGTACCTGACCCCATATATGTCAAGTACCTTCCCAATTTCTCCATTGCTTCCTCCCCTCTCAAAATGTTTTGATCTTACCCTTCCAGCAATATTTCTCAAAAAGTGTGCCTCCAACCTTTCACACCTATTTTCCTTCCTATTTCATCTGTTCCTTACATAAAGGAAATCCCTCCAAGTTTGGAAGACCTTCGATAAAATATCACATCAATTGATCCTTTTCAAATTGCCTTCCCTCGGTTTTGACCACATATTGTTAAAATGGATATCTTCTTATTTGAAGAACCGTTATTAGAGCGTTCGCTGTAGGTCAGCCGTCTCAACCCCGTTTTTAGCCACTTCTGGTGTCCCACAAGGCAGCCATCTAGGTCCCCTCTTTTTTATTTTAACTATAAAAGACCTTGAGAGGATTATTAAACACTACCCTATCCCTTTACGCCCTTTTCGACACTAAGTTCTCCAAAACTATTTCTTTGCCACAAGACTCTATTCTCCTTCAAAAGGACCTCGATAGGTTGATAGGACTTAGTGTCTAAAAACTTGCTTAGAGCTTGATATCTAGAAATGTCAGTCTATGACCTTGTCACGTAAGTCCAACCAATCTCCTCCTCGACTTTATTTTCTGCATGACCAACCTATGCACCAGATTTAATCCTGTTAGAAAAAAGTTAAAAGAACAACAGAACACATCCGATTTCAATGATTTTTATTATACAAGTACTTAGTTAAGATAGTAGTTGACAAATTCTGTTAAATACACAGGCGAAATGAAGTAAATAAGAAATTATAGCAAAAGCATGCGAGTGATGCAAGCTTAAGTTATCTCCGTTCAGCTGTGTAGGTCCTGTTAGAACACAACTGAAACCAATTTCTTCAATCAATCGTCGTAGGTACATTGCTTCTTTCGTAGCTGCTACTAACGCCATATACTCCGCTTCGGTACTATTCAATGGGACGGTTTGTTGTTTCCGAGACTCCCACGAAATGGCCCCACCAACGAGAAAAAACACATAGCCCGTATACGACCTTCTGTCATTGATACAATTTGCCCAATCAGCATCAGCAAATCCCTTAAGTGGTTCTCCGGTCTTCCTAAATGAAAGTTTGTAATTAATTGTATGATTAAGGTACCTTAAAAGATGTTTAGTGGCTGCCATATGCTCTTGATTAAGATCAACATTGAACTGAGCTAATTTGCTCACCGCATGCTGAATATCGGGCCTTGTTGAAAATGCTAAATATATCAAACATCCTACCAGTGATTGATATTGCGTTGCATCCACCTTCTTGTAATTTGAGTTGTCCACCTTGTTGCATTTTCTCAAATCATCTCCCGGATCAAGTGGCGTGCTGCAACTCCTTGAAGATAACATATCATGTTGCAATGAAATAGAACCAGTTTCGCCATCTCGAGTGACTTCGATTCCCAAAAACAGATCAATAGGTCCTTTATCGACTATATCAAACGCGAGACCAATTGCATGTTTTAATTTTTCTAAATCGGTCTTCCTTGAACAAGAAATTAGAAAATCGTCGACGTATATCGCAATAATATTTTTGTGTCCGTTTATGTTCATTGTATACACACAACTGTCAGCATTACATTGACTAAAACCAAGTTCTTTCAATGTAACATCCAACTTATTGTTCCACTCACGTCCTGCTTGTTTTCATCCATAAATCGCCTTCTTTAATTGACAAACCATTCCCGGTTTAACCACGAACTTCTCAGGCTGCTCCATATAAATTTCTTCCTTGATTTTTCCATTTAAGTAAGCAGATGAGATATCGATGTGGTGAACTACTAAATCTAATTCAAAAGCTAATGCTAAGATTAATCGATTTGTTGAATATCGTACTACAGGGGAAAAGGTTTCATTATAATCAATTCCCAACCGTTGGTTGCATCCCTTTGCAACAAGTTTTGCCTTATAACGGGCTGGATTTCCGTTTTTGTCATGCTTGATGGTAAATACACATTTAGACTTAATTGCATGACGGTTCTTTGGCATTTTGGCCAATTCCCAAGTATTATTAGATTTTAATGAATCGTACTCACTTTGCATTGCCTGTAACCACTTATCATCATCTGGTCTGGTTAGAGCATCTTCGACTGAAGTAGGAGATTCACGCAATTTTAAGTTGGTATTCATTAAACAGTTATACTTGACATCTTTGTTTCTTGGCCTAAGGGTCCACGGAGTTGTTACTTCGTCTGCATGCTCTTCTGATAATTCATTATGTTGTTCTTCGTCGCTTTCCATTTTATCTCCGCAATCCGAAGTAAAGGAGTTTTCTTCTGATGAGGAACTATCATGTTGTGGTACTGCTTCCGCCTTCTCAGGTAGCTCATCTTTTCTGCTAACAAATCAAATGTAAGATGTTTATTAAAGTTTGAACCAATATTTACAGAACCCTCTAAAAATTTTACATCTCGACCTTTAAATATTTTTCTCGACCTCGGTTCATAAAGTCTATATGCCTTAGATTCTTTCGAGTAGCCTACCATGATGATCTCAATGCCTCTTGCTTGAAACTTCGACTTACCAGGACGCTTATCTAATTTGATAGGCTAACACCCGAAGATTCTGAGGCGACCCACAGACGGCTTTTGGTTATGCCATGCTTCATACGGAGTTTTACCTCCAAGGAGCTTTGTTGGCGAGCGATTACGCAAATAAACTGCCGTATTAACTGCCTCTACCCACAATGAGTCCAGTAGATCAGTATTCAGAAGTAAACACCTAGCCATCTCTACTATGGTTCTATTTCCACGTTCGGCGATACCATTCTGTTGTGGAGTATACTCCACCGTCAACTGTCGTTTGATTCCTTCATTAGCAAGATATTTCGAGAAATCAGCAGATACAAATTCACGCCCATTGTCGCTCCATAACGTTTTTATTTGGCAAGATGTTTCACGTTCTACTTCGGTTTTGAATATTTTGAAGGTTTCACATATATCACCTTTTGACTTCAGGAAATGCACAAACATTTTCCGACTAAAATCATCAATAAAAAGAGCAAAGTACTTTGAACCACCTATTGAATTGGTCCTCATTGGTTCAGCAATGTCGGCGTGTACAATCTCTAACAATTGTTTTCTTCGTATTTCATTTACTTTCGGAAAAGCTGAACTGCACATTTTTCCTTTATAGCAGATTTCACAATCAACAGATGTCGGTATGTAATCTAAATGCATGCCTTTAACCATATCCTATTTGTATAGATCTTGCAAACTTTTGAAATTTAAATGACCAAAACGAGCATGCCATAATAAATAGTTGTTTTTCGAACCTTTCATGCAAAACAATTTGGATTTAATTTTATTTTCGAGTAAATACAAATCACCACACTTCTTAGCATGCAAAACTACGAGTAAATTATTTTCGCTATCAAAAATATCGGCACCACAGTTTTTAAATTGCACAATATAATTCTTCTCGGCTGCTATACTAATCGAAATGAAATTTGTTTTTAACTCCGACACAAATAGCACATCGCTTAATTTAATTTCTCTATAATCTGAAAAAATTATAACAGAACCTATTCCCTCTGATTCAATATGATAGTTTGTCGACAGTTCTATTTTCTCCATATGCGGTCGCAATGACGTAAACAGGTTCTTATCACAACACATGTAACTGGTTGAGCCGCTATCCAAAACCCACTTGCTCTTATCCAAAAGAGAAGAGCTCAGCACATTAAAAATGCCAAGACCAAATGATTGTGGTACATTTTTGTTGGATGAGCGTTTGCGTGCTCTGCATGATGATGCATAATGACCCCTTTTTTGGCAATTGTAGCATTTCCCTTTCAAGATGATGGCGAACAAAAAATGCAGGCCCACTATTTTCCTGGGGGATTTCTTCTCTCCTTTTACCTGATTCTAAGATCTTCGTTTTTAACACACTTGTGGTAGGAAGGGTATCTCTCGATTCGATCGCAATAACAAAATTATCAAAGCTTTTTGAAAGACTAGAGAGTAAAATTATCGCAAGTAACTCATCCTGCAGTTTAATGTCAATTTCAATTAACCTCTCGGCGGTATCGAAGAAGTAGATTAAATGATTTGAAATTGAACCGTTTTCTTCTAGTTTCAAATTTAATAATTTTTTAAAAAGCATTACCTTCCTTGCAGGTCCACTAGGCTGATGAATTTCTGCCAACTTTTTCCATGCTTTCTTCGCCTCAGTGCAATTTTTGATATACGAGTATGTAGTTCAGCTGCGTTGATTTTACACATAATAAAATTGTTGCCAGCGCCTTTTCGTTTTTCGTTTTCCAAGTTGATATTTCTCCTGCGTTCAAATTATCTGGCTTAACTTGTGGTTGCACGATGTCTCCGGATACATAATCCCATAGTTCGCTGTGGATGAGCACCGATTTCATTTGTACCTTCCATCCATCGTAATTATCCTCACTTAGCTTGTCGATTTGGTATAAGGAACTCATCTTATATTTTGATTATTAATGTTAAACTAATTGACTTTAACGACTTGAATTGAAAAACTGAAAACGTGGGCCTGGGCCCATAACCTTTGTTAGAAAAAAGTTAAAAGAACAACGGAACACATCCGATTTCAATGGGGTTTATTATACAAGTACTTAGTTAAGATAGTAGTTGACAAATTCTGTTAAATACATAGGCGAAATGAAGTAAATAAGAAATTATAGCAAAAGGGTAGAATTGCCAGATAGGCTTAAATTCAAATTCTAATAAATCCCTTCGCAACCTTGGAATTACATACGATAGAGGGTCAAACTTCCGTTCGCATATTGATGAGATAATCCTTAAAGCCAACTCATCACTTGGTTTTATCAAACGATATAAACGTCTAAGGGATTTTGCAACCCCTATGTAACAAGGTCACTTTAATTATCTTTGTCCGGCCCTACTCGAATATGTCAGCCAGGTGTGGTTCCCTTTTCAGCGAGTTCATATATCCCGAATCGAGAATATTTAACGTCGTTTCCTTCGATTTGCTCTTCTGGGCAAAGGGTCTGGGATGGCCCTTTTATTTTACCTCCCTATTATAACCGCCTTAAACTTCTTAACCTAAGTACGCTCGAAAAATACAGAGACTTAGCCGATTTTCGTTTCATTCATCGACTTCTGTCTGGTTCTGTGGATTACACTTCCTGTTAAAATTAAATTTCCTTCAATCGCTAACCTTCGTAATTTACGAACCCCTTATGGTTCCAACGAACCAATCTCCCGCATGCTCCGTAAGGTCAACTCAAACCTCCCCCCTTTTGATTTTAACCTGAGGATTTCTCATCTCAAACTTGATCGCCGCCAACATTCCCTTATTTCCTGACAATTAATTTTTGTTAGTTCCTAAGTCCTAGCTTTTAAGTTAGTTTAAGCTTGTATTAAATGGGGGCCTCAGCTCCCACCAAAATCAAAAATACCCAGCACTGAGAGGTCACTTTCCTGGCACTGCCCTCTTAGAGACCTCAAAAAGCACTCGTTTGATCTACCGACATCCTGGAGAGTCATGCCATCTGCAGTTCTACTCACATGAAATCCAATTGTCAATGGAAGCTCTAACCGAGGTCGAGTTCGGACATGAAAAACTTTCTTCAGAGCCTTCTTTTTACGTTCGTCGGTAATTTCATTTCCGCAATCCCATTATGACCAAATGGGCTTTCTGAATTTTGCTCTCCGACTGCATTCAAAAAAGTCAGCTTTCTCAAACTTGATTGAAACTGATGCGAGGGTTGAGTAAGGCGTTAGGCGCAGCTTGGCTGGCACTATATTACCAGATACTTTGCCCTCTTCACCAATCTACCAAAATAGAATTAATTGCCATCAGGATTGCGAATACATATCTCAGTTAAAAAAGCAGACGAATGATTCCTAATGACAATCGGTTAAACCATTCCTGAGCAGAGAGAAAGTCAACTTCGTACTTTCGCAGCAACATGAGTTCTGGAGTCATTGCATCAGATCTTATGTCTATAAGACGGCTTTGGAAGCACTCATTCTGCGTCTCTCCAAAAACGCAGAAGATATTATCCTAATCCAAGAACCATGGATTGAGGAAAGCCGGTGAAAACGGCTCTGCATTCACTGACTAGCCACATCAAACGATCGCTACAATATAGAGAGTACAGAATTGTTGCTTTCCTGGACATAGAGGGTACCTTTAACAACGTCAACACATCCGCAATCATGACCGCACTGTCAACTCTGCAGGTAGACGACTCACTTGGGGAGTTGATCAGTCTAAACAGCAGGACAATCAACTCCAAACTGGGTGAGACTTCTGCTAAAAGATGTGTCAGCAGAGGTACGCCGCAAGGCGGTGTCCTCTCTCCCCTTCTCTGGAACTTAGTGGTTAATGAACTTCTGATATACCTGGAAGCGGGCGGTAGCAGGGTGATTACCTATGCGGATGACGTTGCTAAAGCCGTCTCAGGTAAGCATCTTAATACCATTAAAGAACTCCTTCAATTAAATCTCAACAGATTAACCCGTTGGGCAAATCGCTGTGGATTGGGAGTAAACCCCCATAAAACTGATCTTACCTTTTTTCCAGGAAATACAAAATTGCAATTATAGACCCTCCTTCAATAAACGGTACCAGTTTAGTGTTTTCCGATACAGCAAAATATTTGGGTCTCATATTTGACAGGAAACTAAACTGGAAACCTGACATTTAAGATAAAGTCAATAAAGCTACAGTAGCTTTAATCTCTTGCAATAAATGGGGCCTTCAACCCCGCATAACCCACTGGTTATATAGTATATCTTGGTCATAAGACCAATAGTCACTTTCAGGGTTGTCGTCTGGTGGATGTCCTTAGATAATGTAGTCAACTGCAGTAAACTAAGCAAAGTCCAAAGAACAGCATGTCTGTGCATAAGCGTGGCCTTACTACTCTCTCTGCGACATTAGACATTCTGTTTCATTTGACACCCCTGAATATTTTCAGCAGGCAAGTAGCTGCGACTGCAGCTATTCGTCTTAAAGCGACTACACAGTGGACAAATAATTCATTTGATCACGCTAACATTCTTAATACATTAGGAATCCTCATAGAGAACATTGATTACACCACACCTGAACTTTGGTTTGACAAAGACTTCCTTGTAAGCTTCCCCTCCAGATCCTTCGGGGAGGAAGATGCTTTCATGGAGGACAAGTCGATCCATTTCTACATAGATGGATTTAAGACTGATAGCGGGGTTGATGGCGGTATTTTCTCAGATAAGCTAAATCTAAGCCTCTCTTTCCGTCTTCCATATCACTATAGCGTGTTCGGAAATTTTGGCGATTAAAGGAGCTCTGTCCTGCAATGTATATCCGCATCTTTTCGGATAATCAGGCAGCTATCAAGTCCCTGGAGTCAGTCTCATTAAATTCGAAAACCGCCCTTGAATGCCGACCATCTCTTATGGAGAAGACAAAGCAGTTCAACCTTCACCTTTGCTGGGTGCCGGGCCACAGAGACATTCCAGAGAACTGTAGGGCCGATGAACTCGCTTAAATTGGAACCACTCTATCCATTCTACTGGAAAATTGTAGCATAGGTATACCAATTGCTATGTACAAATTAATATTAAAGCTGGATGCCAATAAAAAGAACAGACTTTAGGTGGATTGTTGGACCAACATGTCTAGCGACTAAACAGACGGCTTGGTGCCTTCACAAATGATTTATGTAGAAGCTGCATTGGCGTGGAGGAAGAGGAGATAATCCTCCAACTTCTCTGTACATGCCCAGCTCTCTCCCAGAGAAGAAAACTCCACTTAGCAGCTTTCTTCTACATTGACGTAAGCCATATAAAAAATATAAATGTAAACAGTCTCCTACGCTCAAACGTAAACTCAAACTGGTTCTATTAGTAAGAGGATCATAGATCCAAGTGGCATCACAATAGGCCAATAGGCCTAAATGGGTTGGTGTTTCCAACAGCACTCTTACCAACCTACCTACCTATGTTTATAAGACCAGAGTCATATGACAGTGTGGCTGCCAGATCGTCAAGTGTGTGTTGTTCTTATGCTGAAAATATTCTATTAATGGAGAATGAAGTCCATGTTATGAATATCAAGGGGAGAGAGATTCTTGAGAGATATTTAAGTTTAGAAGTTCAGTGAATGGAGCTGTGGTTGCCACCCAGAACCACAAATTTCAAACGCCTCCACCAGATGTTTTCGTGCATATGGGATCGACGGATCTCTACTGACCACATATTCGATGTCGTCAAAAATATTGCGAAATGTCTAGGTTTCCTCAGGCAATGTAAGAACTATATATTAATATATAAGGCATTTATCCGCCCAAAATTAGAATATAATGCTCACATCTGGTCAGGTGCTCTTAAATCCTGGCTGAACCGCTTTGCTAAATCTCACAACTCGCTTACGGAATGCCCTGCCGAACTTTCTATAACATTCCAACATTTAAAACAAATATTCGGCGGTACTTTTCTTTCCTTCCTAATTTTCCTTCGACCGGGCTATGTTTAACGACGCTCAATGCCTTTGAGGGCGGTAAATTATAAAAAAAAAACCACCTTTCTGGACACTCTCCAACTTGACTTAACATGTATACAGCCACAGTTGGGATGACTTTAGCGCATAGGCATGATCCAAGCAAAACATAATGAGCACGTTGTAGAGGCAAATACATCGGTTAACTAATTTATAGCAGGTTGACATGTTCGGAGCTCAAGTCAAGTGAGGTTTTCTCAGCGTATAACAAGGATATCAAAACTGGGTTTGCAACCAAGGAGTGTCCAGTGAACTAACTCTAAAGCAGGGCTGTCCAACACATGGCCCGCTGGCCGTATGCCGCTAGGTATATATATATCATGTATGTATATATAATGTATTAGATGTAAGTAGGTTAGGTAGATTAAGATTTATTTTTAGATAGTCTGTAAGTTTTTAGTTTTAAGTTTTTATAATACTATTAGAAAAAACTGTCCATTTACTAAGTTTTTACATAAAATTTATTTTCTTAGTTTTAGTTTCAATGAATGTAAAAATAAATATAGACTGTAAGATACGTCGAAAGACATAGTTTAAGTGCTAGGTTTAACTTAGAGTGCCCGCATGGGGCCAGTAAGTTAGAATAACATAATTTTAAGTTAATTAAGCTAATCTTTAAGCGTTTTTTTGTATAGCATTTAAGAGTAAATTAAGTAATATAAATAAAAATGCATAAAAACTGAAACTGAACTGGGCTGCATGCAGCCCGACATCCCTGTTATTGCGGCCAGCGACATAAAATAAAAACTTCAACTACGAAATCTTATTTCGCAACAAAACAAAACCGCATTACATACACTAATGAAAAAAAAATAACGAAGTTATTTTGAGCTGATGAAGTAAATTGAGCTTCAATTTTGAAGTGTGTTGCAGTAGTTTAAAAAACTCACTTTGTCCGCTTTGAACTTCTATCGGCGAAAGAATCCGCGAGTTAATAATCTGTATTTTGTACACAAATATTTTACGAAAATCATTCGTTTGTGTTTCATAATACAATTCATTAGTGCCGAAAAAAAACTTATAGTATGTCTACAAAGAAGCGAAAAGTAAGCGATGAAAATAATAATAATAAAATTCAGTGTATGATTTGTATGCAAGTCCTGTATGTGGCTAACGAATACAATGCTAAGCGGCATTACACAACTTTTCATGAAGAAAAGTATAAGGAACATAAAGATGAAGCTAGAAAAATTGTTGTAGCCGAATATAAGAAAAAACTGGTGCAGCAAACAAGCACTTTTTCAAAAGTAAACACAGATAATGAACTGAGTTTAGCTGCTTCCTTTACAATTATCCAAAGCTAAAAAACCATGGAGTTTTAATAAAAAAATGTGCAATTAAAATGGCTGAACGATTTATGCAGCCTAAGCTTGAAGACAAATTTGAATCTGTAGCACTATCACATCCAACAGGGCGCGACAAATAGATGATATAGGCGAGTCTGTTTCTAAGAAATTGTGTGACTCCGTTGCGGAATGTGAATATTTTTCAATATGTTTGGATGAAAGTACGGACCAGGCAGACGTCTGTCAGTTATTAATTTTTATTCGCTGCATTTCAAAAGATTATACTATTACGGAAGAAGTGTTGAATTTGGTACCCTTACTTGAAACAACTAATATGATATCTATGAAGCTGTCAGAACCACTGTTATAGATTGCGGAGGGTTTAAAAAATGTTCCTGTATTGTGACAGATGGAGCTAAAGCAATGACAGGGGCAAGGACAGTGACAGGATTTTCTGGAATCCTTAAACAAAATGGTATTCATTGCCCTTTAATCCACTGCATCATACACCAAGAAGCTTTATGTGGAAAATCTTTGCGCCAAATGGACGCTATGAAGGTGGCTGTCAAAATACGAAATCTGATCAGGGGCGGAAACAAACCAATTCCTCGTTGATCTTGCATTTTCAACGGATATGACCCAACACATGAACGAATTAAATTTGAAATTACCAGGCAAACACAATAATATCGCGAACTTGTACGTACATGTCTGTAATGGATTTAAAAGTAAACTTAAATTGTTCAAAATGTCTTTAGAAAAGAATGATCTTTCTTTTTTGCCCAGCTACAAAGAACTTTACATGGATATGGGAAATTTCGAAAGATGCCACTTTCTGAGCACATAGAGTACATTGACGAGGTAATTTTGGAGTTTATAGATTTTAAGAAATTAGAGACCGATTTGCCACTTTTCACTCATCCATTAACACTAGCCATTGAAAGTGTGAAGACTGACTACCAATTGGAGTTATGCGACCTACAATCCGACCCCTTCTACAAAACCAGAGTAGAAATTGGAATAGATTTTTTAAGCTCCTCGATGATCACTTTCCGAAACTAGCGAATTTTGGTTTGAAAATAGGTTCGATGATGGGGAGTACATATCTTTGTGAAAGTGCTTATTCAACCATGAATTTTATTAAATCAAAATTCGAAATACAATGAAGACTGTCGGTTAAGTCAATTATTAACGCAATGCGCTTGGCAACGACAAATATTGTTATTGACATTGATAACATTGTTAAAGGAAGAAATAGGAAAGAAATAAACAACAAATAAAATAATATGAATGATTTCTTTTTTATCAAAAGCTAATAGTATTTTGTTTCTATGGCCCGCCAGTTCTTGTTGAATTTCATTTTGGCCCGCACACGATTTTAGTCTGGACAGCCCTGTTCTAAAGGGTCTGGCTCTCCAGATTGAGGGTTGTTCTTGTTAACTGCAAAGCGAAAAAATAACATCTGTATATGGGCCGTAGGCAATTATAGGGTGACCAGATAGCAATGATAGTTTTCCCAATTGCTATGTTTCAGCAGCTGTCAAAGTTACCAATGATATTCACCTGTCAAAATATTTGCTAAGGTTTGTCATTTCATCATGCATCGTTTTGCGCTAGCCGAACGTGCGGGAATTATTAAAAAATATTATCGAAATTCGAAATGGTTGAGTTGTAAACCCGCAACGTGAATTTCGTCGCATGGTCGGTCGTCATCATAGTTTCAATACCCTGCAATTCGTCGCACTGTGGAAAAGTTTGAGCGTGAGTACACTTTCTTGGATCCTAAGCCACCAACCAAAAAGAGATTTGTGACGATGAAGAAAACGACAGTATCGAAGAAGCCAGAGAGCTTATTTTTTGGATGTATTTGGGTGGCCGTGGTGTACTGGTACTAGCTATCGCTTCTCACTCGGAAGGTCAAGGTTCGAATCCTAGCCACAGCAAGTTTTCATTTGTGTAATTTGGAACTCAGTCAGAAAAATCTGCGTGTGAAGGCATAACACTGACATGTAGATTTGGCTGGTGTAAGGTTTTCAAGCACAAAACAACCGTTAAAATTCACAACCTCACATTCCGAGAGAAGAAAAATCTCTCCGTCCTATTCGAACTCCCACCCCTGGAGAGTCAATATCGAAACCAAACACACCTGAGTTTCAAACCACTACATCACAAACTTTCCTTTCTCCTCCTCTTTCCGCCCGGGCCCTGGCAACAGTATAAGGGTATTCATAACCCCTTAGGCGAGCGTAAATTATAAAAAAAAAAGATAGTGCTTGCTCAAGAATTGAAGCCGGACGAGCATAGACAACGTGTGTTCTCTAATTGGGCACTGGAAATATTTGGCCATAAAATCATCTTCTCGGGCGAGCCCCATTTTGGCTCAGCGGCTATGTCAACAAGTAAAATTGCCGTTATTGGAGTGAACATAATCAAAAAGTGTTAGAGCCAACAGCAATGCATCCACAAAGATTGATTGTTTGGGGCAGTTTATGGGCATGATGGCATCATCGGACCTTATTTCTTTCGAAATGAGGAAGGAGACACAGTTACCATCAATGGTATCAAGTATAGAATGATGTTACGACTTTCTGTAGTCAGAGCTCGACAACATCGATATATCTTAACTGTGGTTCCAACAAGGCGGCGCTACGTGCCATACAAGCGACGCAAAGCTCGAAGTTGTGAAGGAGAAATTTGGCAACTGGGTCATCTCACGACAAGCGTTCATCAATTGGCCCCCGCGATCATGCGATTTGATACTATTCGATCAATACATCAAGTCCCCACAGATACATATGGATGTGACATACACTACGGTGACTGCTACAGAGAAGAAAAGCGGCACAGCTTGTAAGAATCAAAGTTATATTGGCCATCATCATAGATGAAATAGACAACGCTACCAAAAAAATATCTTTTCTACAAAATCTACAAGCAATGCCCTAAGTAAGAAATTAAAATAGTTTTAGTTCATATAACGTTGAAAACCGTAGCCTACACGACACCACGTCTACTAAAGGATGATTTAGTTTTATTGACTTACAATCCATATTAATATTGACAAAGTACCTACTAGGACGGTTACCTGATCCTTCAACTATGAACCAAATTGATCATGATGATATTGACGCAAGTTACTCCTCCAATATTTGATGATAAATGTCCAAATATTCCAGAAGGCTTGGACCACTACCTAGTTGCCGTATTCCTTTGTTCCCCATTGCTTTGCTCAAAAAAACGCGCTCCATCGTGGAGCGGTGGTAGACATAACAGTCGAGGCTTTCTCCCTTTATTGGAGTGCGATTTTCTGAATCCAAACTGTTTATCTAAGAATGTTTCCTTTTCTTCTGCCACAGTGAGCAATCTGTCATACGTGATTCGTTCAAGTACAATGTTTTGTATAGTGTATCAAATAGACATATTGGGTGATATGATGCTGGTTCTCCAGGTAGTTTTTTTTTCCTTGGTAGGAGTACCAAATGTTACAGCTTCCACTATTCTGGAGAAACGTTTGCATTGTTGTTAAAAACATGTCTGGTCGGCGGCTCTTACTGCCCTATCAGGTCCAGGCCCTTTATTGATGCCTATCTTCTTGCATGCTTTGAGAAGTTCGTCTTGTGTTATTATTGCAACTGGCCTGTGCTGGGCTCTCGATGGTCTCTGTGGGAATAGGAGCTCTACAACAGACCTTAGCATTGTTGGAAATGATAATTGTGAAGACCTGCATTATTATTCTGTACGTCATGCTCCAAATGTTTATTCCGCTTTGTTGCACAGGCTTTGCTTTGCTTTCCTTGATCGCCTTTTTTGGGTCCTTTCTTGCCAGTCGGAATATGTCTAGTCGCTCTTAAAATCGGCTCTCCGTTCATAACGCTGCGCTCTCAGTCAAGCTTGTAAGCAGTCTGCTCTGAGTTATTTTATTTCTTTTATTTCTCTTGCTCCAACAGTAGCACGGTGGACCTATTTTACTGGCTATTCGTTCAGGAATTTCTGCGCCACATGCTCTGGTTATATTGCGATTTCGGTTATACGACAAATTCATCATTTCGTCGAACATGTCCTTAGGACTAGGAATGACCTTTTATTCTTTTATATACATATATGTCAATCATTATCGCCTGATGGTCACTTTAGATACGATATATTCTTCGCTGATTCACCATTCTCTATTGCGCAGTAAGGAGTTACTCATGAAAGTAATCGACCATTGTTTGCAATGGATATGAATGTTCCTAGTAGGATACGTCCTCTGGCATTGGTGAGCCTGCTACCCCACTCTGTTGCCCAGGCATTAAAGTCTCTGTCTATAACCACTGGAGATTTTTCATATGCATCTGCACTTACGGTATCTAGTATTGCTTACAATTCACTTATCGTCCAACTTGGCCGCGCGTATCACCTGTAGAAGTTGGCCCCGTTCATTTTTGCACGAACGTAAGCATCCGCACAAATCACTTGCCTTGATTTATCGCGGATCCAGATGTTTCTGTCGAAAGTTTTGTATGGCTCGCTGAAAAAAATGGTGTCCGCTTCCGCGCCTCTGTGCCAGGATGTGCTGAGCTGTTCTATAGTAATTAAAGTTAATCTGTATTATCTTCCTTTCTGTCTTTTACGTCCAGAGTAATATGGTGTGTCCGAGCTCGAATATTCACCTTGTTGGCAAGGGAATCATCAATAAATTGGTCTGATTTCTCTCCTGTCTCCTTCAGTTGCATCAGCAGGTCTCCTTTCTGGACTCGTTTGATATTCGTAACCGGTTACCCGATAACGCTGAGTTTTGGGCCCGCCTTAACTGTCCGGAATATTTTAGCAAAAGAAAAGTCTACCTTCGCTGTTGGGGCGAGTTGATGACCTTTGTCCAAGAGTTGTTTTCCTCCCTCTGCGTGCCCGGCTTGTTGCGAGGCTTCTTTGTTTTGGGTTCGCTACCGTTTTCAGCCATGGAGATGTCTGTGATGCATTATTTTGTTGAATGACTTCATTGGCCCTGTCGTCGTGCATCTCAACCGCCCTCAGTTTGATCGATTCGATGGCATCTTTCATCGGCTGGTGGATAGAACGCCTCTAACCATCCTCGAACTTCCCTTGAGACGGTTTTATCTGTTCTTCTAGTCCGCGGAAGACAGATGACTGTTGTTGCGCTGCCGCATGCTCTGGTACCGTCGTGCTTTCCTCAGTACTTCTCTGGGTGGTTTTTATCTGTCAGGCGGGTGGTCTTTGTATCCTCGAACTTCTCTGAAAGGGGTTTACTCCATAGTCTCGGTTTACCTTGTTTAGTTTCGTCGGTTTATTGTTATTCAGGTTACTTGGACCCCTCTCGAAGTCGTTATCGATGCCGGGATGTGTAGTAACTCCAGGATCCCATAGTTATTGATGCAAGAAGTGAGGCCATGCGAAGGTTAACACAGGCTACTTTTATGGTGAACTGTGCCAGAGCCGGAGCGGTTCTAACCAGGAATGTTACATTTGGATCTACATCGCCAACTTAATGACGACGAGACATCGAGGGTTCTCTGAGGCCAGCCAGAGTTTTAACGGGACGGGGGCGTTTGCAGCATTAGCCTGCAAGTTATTTCGGCAGGATTTCACTCGTGCATACTAAGGCCACAGAATACTACAAACGTCAGCCCTTAAATCTAAAAGTTCGAATCGTTATTTCCAGTATAAGTGCCATAATTACGACCTTAGTGGGCTCGCCTAGGCAGCGATGATTTTCTGTTATTCTCCATTCATTCTGTGGAGATGAACTCGTGGGTCTACTGTGGCACAGGAGGATCACCATATGTCCTTCACTTCACAATCTCCGGAGAGATTCCAAGATTGCGCCACGAGGAGGTGTGAAGTGGGCGTTATTAGCGGAGCTGCAAGGTGTTCGGCTATAGGGGCTGTTTCTCGTTATTAAGCGAACTAACATGTGTCGGAAGATGTAACTTCTACGAAGCCTTATATTAATCGTTGCATAGATACATACTCGTAATATATAAATGCACATATGAACTAATGCCATAGTTCATTCGAACGAGTATCTATTCAAGATTTTCCTCTTCCGAGGGAATGCATGAAAAGAAATATATCTATTGTCAAGCATATAATTAAAGTATGTATCTACGAAATTAGGTATTTGACACCTTTGTCTCATGAATGCGATAAACCCAAATCTCGTCAGATACACGAGAAAATTGGCGATACGCCAAAAAAAAATGTCTACTGCGACTTGCACCTTCTAGGACATACTCTGGAATTGTCTTCTTCTAATTTTACCATTTCTAATCTGTCAATGCCTTAATTAATTGGAAATGTCAAAATTACTCCTCAATGCCAGCGTCAGATTACCACGGACAGATGTTTGGCAGGAACTTTCTTTGATCTTCGCTTATCAAAATATTGAAAAACTTATTACGCGGAATTTAGTTGAGAAAATTTATGAGCTATTCCCGCCTAATTACGAGTATACCGCTAATTCTCTGCTATGGCATACACAGCAACGCCCGACTTTGTTTGTTATCAATGAAATGAATAACAAGGAAATCCTTTAGTACGCGAAAAATAACAAAAACAAAAGCAACACAAGAAACAAAAAAATCAAAGAAATCAAAGAAATGAAAGAGAGACACAGTAATTCATCTGTCTTACGCTTACAAAAATCACCGTGAAGAGAGAAAACGAAAAAGCCAAAAAAAAAAAAAAAAAAACAAAAAAACTCGTAAAATTGAATTAATCACGGCGTGATGAAAATAACACACTTCCACTGCCTGAGTGTGGGTATCACCGAAAACTCTCTGCATTTGTGTGTATCTTTTGGATTAATTGCGCGCTCGTTGAGTTCATAAACCGACCGAAATTTATTACATATCTACGAGTAGGTATAAGTATGAGCACAAATATGTGTGGAGTATCTCTGCCATCAGCCATAATTAATTGATTCTGCTTTCGCATGGTAAATTTGGGCGAAAACTACAAACTCACGCACACTAACGGCATCGTCTGTGACATAGCAAACTACTTTTTTGTGAAACCAGAAATTCAAAGTAGGCGTGGCAATATCTAACGTTTCCCCGCCCTAAATGTACTGGCCGTTGGTGTACAGAGGTTGCCAAACTCGTTTTTCCCACAGCAAACTTTGTGACATGACAACAATGGGGGCAATTATGTATATTAACGGTGTAGTAGTGATGTGGTGAACGCAGCATACGCTTGCGCTTGTTTCGAAAGTGGGCTGAGGTGTATGTAGATGCAGAACCATTTCAAACTTCTTTTTTTTTTTCGTATCTCCGGTTTCCGATTGCCTTAAGATGGTGCGAAAATGGTTGTCGTTTTATACGGTGGTGTAGATACAATTGTTTGTGGTAAAAATCTGGAAACTTATCTATTGCACTATGTGACAAACAATTCAGTGTGATGGGTAAGTTAATTGAACGTTTTACAACAGACAATGGTCTTGATGATGGTGAGTTGCAGACGCGGGTGTGGTAGGTACGATGGCGACAATTAGGTCGATTGGTGAAATAATTACGAGAAAGTGTTTTCAATTGAAGCATCACAATGGCACTTAAGTGAACGAGAGTTAAATTGGCCAATAAATTTGTCCATCAGAAAAGTCACGTAAATCTTTAGTTACGTTTAATTTGTTGTAACTACTTAAGTCAAGTCCTCTATAAATTTGTGCCTGATGAAAGTGGTTCTACCTCTTCAATTGTGGACCGTAATTGCAAGCCTACCTCCAAAGCCTATTCTCTGCTGATTCCTCTAGATTAATATTCCTAATCAGAATAAAAATAGTTTCCTTGATTAATCATTCAAATAGAAACTAGATACAATCTTTAATTGATTTAATAGTGAAAACCAATATCAGTTACATGATCTTCATGGATTCATCGAGCAGCTGCCACCTGTTCTATAACCAAGACTGGGACAACAGCGCAACAATCAAGTTCATAGTGTAGTGCTTGGTTTACCTTCCAGTGACGGTCCCCAGCAGCAGCATGAGTAAATCCTTATCCATACAGGCTAAAATTGCAGTGGCGTGCTCAACCAGTATCACTATACTGGCCTACGTCGGTATGGGGCTCACAACTCTGTAAAAATGAAATAATAATGTGACAAAGTAGCTTACAGCCGGATTCGCTGTTGACGACCATGGCAAGTTACTAAAGAACAACGATCTTGGGATCTGCATGGTAATCCTGATTAACAAACCATCAACCAAATAGATGATATTGCGATCGATGAAAGGCACCTCCAGTGTTTTGTATGTCCGAACTTTCTCGGGCCATTATCTTGTTAAAATCACGATGCTCAGACGGATATGCACAACAGTACGCAGCCAGCGAAACATTGTGAGGAACGTCGAAGGGATATAATCGCAAGAGAACCCCAAAGTGTCTTCCGATCGAGTCTACCTTAATCCTTTGAGAGGAGAACGGGAGCGGTACGCGAGCTCTACAAGCACAAAAAGAAAGAGCACAAGATACACTCGATCGAGGCCTTAGAGAGGTGCTATCAGAAGAATGAATTTCTTCTTAGCAAACAATAAAGCAAACATGACAAAGGTGTGAAGAAATCTGCAAGGATGGATAAAGAAATCTCATAGTAAAACCACAGTCGGTGCTGAAAGTCTGGAAAGATTATTTTCGCAGGCTATTATACGGTGATGACAAACATCAAACATCCTACCATAAAGTAGAATGAAGCATTCAATCTGGAAACATTCATCCACCCGAATAAAGTGGACAAACTTAAGTCTAACAAAGCTACTACTCCCGTTAGCTTGACTGTTAAGCTATTTAAAGCAGCAGGTGGTGTTTGGATACGGAGCATAAACCAACTCATCTCAATAATCTCGGTTGACGAAAGTATGCCCAACGAATAGAACCTCATCATTGCTTGTCCATCCTTAAGAAGGGAGATATGTTGAACTGCGCAACCACAGGGGAATACGTTTCTTCAACATTGCACATAAAATCGTTGCTGCTATTTGAATGCCCATATCAGTGTGGTTTTAGGCTAAAAAAAACTCCGAAATATATATACCAAATTTTTACATTATGGCAAATCCTGGAAAAAATTCTTCCAACAGTAACTCAGTGCAGACCACATCTTCACTGACTTCAAAGCCGCATATGACAGCATCTATAAGGATGTACTGTACAAAGCTACTATATATCTAGGTTTGGCATCTCTTACCAAGCTCATTGCCTATGCAGGATGGCGATGAAAAATGTTCGCTGATCAGTCAAAGTCGGCAATGACAAAACCTAGACTTTCAATGTCAGAAACAAGGCAGTGCGTAGTCATATGATTTATTCAACAGAATTCTTGAAATTACTGAGCAAAGCTAGCAAGCCAACTCCAGAGATACCATTTTTCAGAAGTCTGATCAGCTACTCGCATACGCAGATCACGTTGACATAATGAGAAGAATACGCCGTTCTGACGGTGAAGCGTTTTCGGCTATTGAAGCATAGGCGCTATAAATAGGTTTAGTGAACGAATTAAAAACAAAGTGTACCTATGCTCTCAACAAAGAGAGACATAGCTTCGACTCATAGGCCATTAGCAACAACTTAGAGGAAGTAATAAACTCGGTTCCACCATCAACTCCGCCAAAGACACCAATTTAGCGTAGAATCACATTTGGTATTGCTGCTTCTTTGGCAATAGATTAGGAACCCTCTCTCTCGAGCAACCGAAAAGGCTGTTTAATGCAGCCTGATCATCCCAGTTCTGCTTTGCAGGGCAGAAAATTGGACACTGACGAAAATGAATGAAAACGCTCTCGCGAGTTTCGAGATAAATTTTGGTCCCGTTCGCATCAATGGAGAGTAGAAGAGACTTTTCAAAGGCGAAGTGTACGGGATGTGCAACGATGATGACTTCGTCAGAAAAGCTCAAAGGGGACCGTAGCCCTCAGAATGCGACAAATGGTTATCGTCTAGTCATGGATCGAAGAAAGTATTCCACTCAAAAAAGATGCAACAAGCGCAAGCACATCAACACTTTTGCTTCACAGGCTGAAGGTGCAGCATATCGATGCGCATATACATACATATATCGCGGCAATATAAACAACTTGCTAATCACTATAAAGAAATGCATAGTCACTGGTACCGTTGTAAGGAGACGAAGAGATCCAATGGACTCAGTTGACTTAAATGGATAACATCGAACTAGATACTCGTATGAGGCGACCAAATTCGGGAAGGCAAAAGCTGAGTCCCGTAAGCTGTTTTTTTTTTTTTCAGTACCAAAGCAGTTAATTCTGCTCCATTACAGTTGTCTGGAAGCAATACGTGAAAAATGATCAACATACTTCTTACTTCAATTGACATTTCGTTCACATGGTCCTCAAGTCACACGCTATTTAAGTGCACGATCTCACCGAAATAACTTAGCCACTTGTGTGGCATGTAGCGTCTAGTTAGAAATAAATTTCGCTTACATCCATAACTTAAAATTCCGACCATAAACATTCATTTATCGTTTACGGTAACAGTCACATCTGTCTCATTTTGGAACGTCCAATGATGCCTTCTGCCGAAAGCCCGTACCAATAGTGCACTGTGGATAGATGAACTTCTCGGAAATTATTCTTGGACTTACTAATCCCAAAATGCGGTAATTCTGTTTATTACTAAATCTTTGAAGACAGAAATTTGTGTCATTTTTTGAGATTGTCGCCATTAGTTTGGCCGTTCTATGGAGCGTTACTAAATTACTGCTATTTTGATACTGACAGGTCTTGAAACAATGTAGAGAAACACAGTGTCATAACAAAAGTTCCTTAGCTGTTGATCCAATAGCAATCGCACCTTGTTGGTCCAATGTGAGGTCATTTAGGGCTCTATATCACCAAATCGCAAGATCTCGGTAACTAATTCACTAATTTACTTTGCGACACAATGCTGTAGCGGAAGTGAGTCCTCGTAAGTCATGTTGCCCATATTTTCGAATAAATAGTCACTGATTATAGTGCGGTGACGTTGAATACTGACCGTGAATGTAGCTTGAGTTATGGTATCAATTTTGAAAAAAATAGGAACGATGATGTAGCCAACATGAAAGCCACACCATACAATGCACCAATTACAATGCGTAATTGAGCCTCTTCTGGATTTTCCTCAATCTAGAAATAGGATTTCTGGTTGTTGACAAGTTTGAGCTAAAAGTTAACTTTACTTATCACTAAATACGATTTTTCGATAAGAATGAGGATCGACTTCAAGCTATTGTAGAGCCCAATCTGCGAACTTCTGTCCCAAACCAAACCATGGTCTCATGGCGTTTGTTCTTGCACCACAAAATCTTTTTGCAAAATTTTGCACATCCTGAACGAATAAAAGCCAAACAGTTGTAATCGACGACAAATCGAAAAAATTCACTCACAGCAACTATAGGTTTTTCTGTCCGCACATTACGTGATACGAAATTTATCTGCAACACGACGAATAGGGAGCTCAGTTGATGGATTATGGGAAACAATAAAATCTTGCAATTTTTTATACGTTTCGAAGCGGAAGCGTTCTTCTGATGGAAGTCTATCTATGACATCTAAAATGATTAATACGAATTGAAAATAATCCGTATTGGACGATTTTTTAGCAAAAACAAAACAAACACCCTTTAGAATGGACCAACCGATCCTGCTGTACCCAAGTTTGTGAAGAAAGTCCATGAGAATGGCGTGTTAGTTGATAACACATGTTATCCCCGTGCTCGTACAATATCGCTGTGACTACTGAAAGAACCACAAGAATCTCAAACCGCCGCAGACCTCAGAAACTAAACTTTAGCTGGAATATGATGAGGAGGATTCTGCATAAGGACCTCGGCTAACCCGCTTACAAGAGCCAGCCAACTAATGAATTGAAGCAAATTGACACCACCAGCTTAGTTACCGTTTCTGTGGTCGAGCTCGAACTTGACGAATTTCCTCACAAAAATCATATTTACCGATAAAGTCCTTGAGAACCGTAAAAATCCTCATGTGATTCGTGCTAAATCGGCGTGTAAGTTTCGGAGGATTTTGGAGCAACAATGTTATGGTCAGCTGCAAAGGCACTATAACAGATTTTCTTTTTTAGATAGAAGTTTGTGGATTGTAAGCCATTCAACAATCAATATTTTGGGACGTAGTTCAATTATCATATAACATACTCGTACTCGTAATAAGCCGATTTAGAAAGGCAACTTGTCGCTTCGCTCTCAGGGCTACTGATGCCGCCATCGGGCACAATAATTGGAACTGCGGCCGTCTACTTAATGGAAGATTTTCCGGAAAAGATTAACAAGATTCAGCTCCTATAAGCAGTGAAGCGACTTGATGATCGTGTGCGCCGTACGTTCAGTGATTGAGCCAAAAACGAGATTGCTCTTCTTGTTCAGCGATGAGTCTCATTTTTGGTTGAACGGCTACGTCAACAAGCAAAATTGATGAATTTGGACTGAAGTAAACCCACAAGCTACAAAAATCACTGGTCCAAATTTTTTCAAAAATCATGTCGACTAAAACGTTACTTGACGTTAATGGACATGTGAATTGTCCACCGAGATCGTATGATTTAACACCTTTGGATTAGTTTATGTAAGTATACGTACAGTCCTGATGCAATGAATGACTTGGAAGATTCGTCGCGTTATTGTCGATATATGGCCCCAGCTGATCGAAAAAGTGGTCGGAAATGGGGCCATATGGCTAAAATCAATTTTATGTATGTTTCCAATAAAGCCAATGCCATGGCAATTACCGCTATTTTAATTTCACTTTAAAGCGCTATACCTCCAAAAAAAACATCCTGTATTGTAGAAATATACCAGCTGAAACGGAATACATTACTTACTTACTTAACATACTTAAGGTGGCATTATAGACCCGGGTTGTCCTGGTCTTACACCACAAGGGTCTCCAGCTAGATAGCCCCCTACAATTTCGCGTGCTTAATAAGTTGAGGTCCGCTTTCACTTGCGTGCGCCATCCGAGTCCCAGTTTTCCTCTACTACGTTGTCCCTCGGGAGTGGATTCGAAAACTTTTTGGACCGGAACATTAGTGTCCATCCGCTTTACATCATCCAGCCATCTCATTGGACCTTCACTCTTCTGGCTAAGTCGACGATGCTCTACAGTCCGTACAGTTCATCGTTGTATATCCTCTTCCGCTGCTTTCTTCCGATTATATCATATGCGAGTAATTAGACGGACTTTTGAAAGATTGTGCCTCTTGTGTTGACGCGTGAATCTTGAACTATTCTTTCAAGAATGATGTTAAAGAAACAGCATAACAGCGCATCGACCTGTCTAAATCCTTTTTTGACATCAACGGCCTCGGTGAGTTCTTTACCGACCTTTATGGAGCAGCGTGCATTCTCCATCGTCATCGTGCACAAACGGCAGGAATACCAAAACTAGATATTGCTCTGTATAGCTCGTCTCTATAGACGCTGTCAAACGCGGCCTTAATATCGATGAAGAGGTGGTGTTTATCAATTTGGAACTCATGGGTTTTTTTTTCCAAGATATGTCGTAGTGTAGCAAAGTCCAAACAGCAGTATTTATGTATGTGCACAGGGAAGCTTTACGTACTACCCGCTCTGCGGCATTGAATATTATGTTCCACTTGACACCCCTCGACGTTTTCAGCAGGCAAGTGGTTGCTAATACCTTAAAGCGACTACACAGTGGACAAATAAATTATTTGACAATGCTAATATTGTTAATTCACTAGGAACCATTCCAGAGAGCATCAATTACACCATGCCCCAATATTGGTTTAACAAAGACTTTCATGTAAGCATCCCCTCTAGATCCTTCTGGGAGGAAGATGTTTTCGTGGATAACAAGTCAATCCACTTCTAACAGACGGATCCAATTTTAGCAAATAAAGTGCTCCTGTTTTGGCTGAAGAAAAACATGATATCTGCAAGGGATGACCATATCTTTTCGGATAGTCAGGAAGCAATCAAATCCCTGGACTCGGTCTCACTAAATTCTAAAACAGCCCTTAACTGCCGATCATCACCTAGGGTGATGACAGAGCAATTCAACTTTCATCTATGTTAGGTGGCGGGGCACAGAGACATTCCAGGGAATTATAGGGCCGACAAACTCGCCAAGATTGGAACTAATCTACCTATTCTATCGGAAAAAGGTAGTATCGGTACACAAATTGCTTACTTGCAAACAAACTTCCTAATAAAAGAATAAACTTTTAGAACAATATAACGGTCACTGCCGTTGCTGTATTACATTGTCATACATGTATGATGGATGTGGGTATGAATTTTGTTGATGTGCTGTTTCGTATTGTTGTAAGGACATAACACCTACAACAATTTGATTCGGTAAAACCAACTCTGAATTTGTACTTCACATCTGCTCTTAGTAACGTCGGTGTTTATGTTTTTTGTGTTTGTCTTTCCTTGATATTCCCAATATACGCGGGCTAAAAAGTAATCACTTTTCTGCGTACGTCCACGTCTGCAAATACCGATCAGCTGTTCTAGCACTTAGTGAGACACAGAAAGATCCCCGCCCACACCTCTCAGATCATTCTAATCTGAAGCTACCTGGCTACGAACTAGTGTCATTATCCTTCTCTCACCGCGGTCTCGCCATTTACGTGCGTAGTGATGTAGCTTACCAAACTCCACCACAATGTAGTCCCTCTTCCAATCCGGAATTCAATTTCATGTGGTTTAAATTCCATGTCCGTAGGCAAATTATCCACTACTGCTTTATTTACAGAAGCCCCAAACTCGACAGCAACTCGACCTTTAACGAGTTTGATGCGCTGTCTGACTTCATTCAAAGAATAATATCCCTGTATCCTCATACTGAAATCTGATTCAATATACACAATTCAATATACACAATTCTGGTTGGCTGCGAACACGAATACCAGGCGGTATGACGCCAACCCCCTGGACTTGTTTCTAACTTCTCACGATAAGTACAGCGTTGATGTGCTCTACCCTCTATGCTCGTCGGACCATTGTGTCATATCAGCTAATTTCTCGTACACCGACCACACAGTTAGAGAAAAGATTCCTAAAAGAGCCGTTTGGTAATACGAGAAAGCCAAGTGGAGCGGTCTTAACAGCTTCTTTAGGAATTTTAACTGATCGTTGTGTTTTTGCTCGATAATGACGTGGATGCCGCTGCTGATATGATCACAGATACCATTCTCTTTGGAATGAGAAACTTTATCCCTCATCGGATGAAGAGTATAAAACTAAAAGAAAAGGCATGGTATGACTCGAGCTGTAAAGAGGCTGTCAGGGTGAGAGAAATGTTTTTTTAGGTCCGTCAAGACCAGGCCAACTGAGGAAAATCGAAAAAAGCTCAAACGAGCCAGAAATGACTTCAACGTCCTTCTCAAGCGTGTGAAATTCCAATGCAACCAACAACTGAGGCAAAAAATATTACAATGTCCCAAAGGTAGTAACAATTTTTGGTCGTTCGTCAAAAATATTAGAAATTCTGCCTCATCGTCCATCCCAATACTCATTTACAATGACACTCCAGCTGTCAGCTCTTTGAACAAGGCCAATCTGCTTGCTGCACACACTCCCAGATTGTGCTTTGTCCCCGCCTACACTTGAGTGAGTCGAATCTTCAATGGGACAAATCCACTTTCACACTCGTGTAGTAGCAAGAGTACTTAAGGATCTCAACATACATAAATCCGCTGTCCAGATGGTATATCTCCCATTCTTCTGAAGAGGTGTTCTTAATCGCTGGCAAAACCACTGCGTAAGCTTTTTCATCAATCCTACTCTTTAGGACTCCTTCCGAGCAGATGGAAAACAGCATTTGTCCAGCCCGTCCCTAAAAAAGGCGAATCTTGCTCTCTATACTCCTAGAGACCCATTGCACTTACGTCCCTTCTCCCCAAGGTCATGGAAACGCTGATAAACTGTCAGTTCATGAAATATCTCGAAACACGAAAACTTCTCAATGACCGCCAGTACGGTTTTCGTAGTAACTCGTCTACTGGTGATCTGATGGCATGTCTCACCGAAAAGTGGAACCAAAGCCTACATCAATCTGGCGAAAGCAAGATAGCTACACTTGATATTTCTAAGGCATTTGATAAAGTTTGGCATCAGCCTCTTTTGTCGAAAATGCGTGCTCTTGAGATCGACGACTCTCTTCTGCAATGGATTAGCAATTACATTTCGGAACGTTATCTTGGATGGTTTCAAGTCTGATATTCACAAAATAAATGCTGGTGTGCTCCAGGGTTCCGTTCTGTCTCCGACACTCTTTTGAATTTTCATCAACGATCTCTTGACTGCTACCTCTAATCCAATATACTCCTTTGCTGACGACATTCTCGGTATGTGTGACAATGATAACTTACGTTGGAATGACCACATATTCGGTGTCGTCAAAAATCCTGCGAAATGTCTAGGTTTCCTCAAGCGATGTAAGAAATATTTTACCCCCTCTGATCTGGCCACAATATATGTATGAAGCATTCACCCCCCCCCCCCCCCCCCCCCAAATTTAATTACAATGCCCACATCTGGTCGGGTGCTCCCAAAACATCTATGCACCTGCTAGATAGGATCCAAAACCGTCCGATAAAACTCATAGGTGATACAAATATCACTCAAATAATGGACACCCTCGAACATCGACGTAATGTCTCGTGTCTCACTCTGTTTTATCGCTATTTCCACCACCAGTGCTCCATAGAAATCGCCAGTATCATTTCGCCCCTTCAAACTTTTAACCGTAACACCCGTCTCGCTATGAATGCTTATCAGTATACCCTCAAGCCGACTTTCGGACGTACTCGTGGTTCGTTCCTAAGCCGTACAACTCGCTTACGAAATGCCCTGCCTAGCTCTTTATTTCCTAGTCATTATAACCTTCAAACATTTAAAACTAACGTTCACCGGTACCTCTCTTTCCATCCTCCCTGATTTTCCTTCGCCCGCGCTGTGTGCAAACATTTTAAGGGTACCAAAAAAATAATCCCTTGAGCGCGTGCAAATTATAAAGAAAAAAAAAAAGGCTGAGAAATTTCATCAAAGGAGACGTAAAAGGAGTGCAATGGACTAGTTCCTTGGCTGAGTGCTTTGTTCCGACGGAAAAACAACTATCGTGATTGGTGAAATTGGTTGCATCAACACAATCGGTGAGAGCTCCGTAGATGTTGGTACATTAAAATTCCTCACAAATCAGATCTGTCATTTTATTTCGAAAACACCCTTACATTAAAATCGTACACTGCAAAAGCTCTAAGTTTCCTTCCCTTCTCACCCTTCAATCAGACGTTTTTATTTTAAACTCTTGATATTATATGTGTCACAACAGCTGCTTATCTTGAAACTTTATTCGAAATGTACATTGGCAATGTCAAGTCCTTGGCGCCAAGAGTTCGTCTCTGCAGCTTCCCACGCAATACTACATACTATGTGTCACACCAATTTCATTTCACAGAATTCTTTTCTAAGGAAAAAAATAAATCCTCTTCCTCATCTAATACCCCAGGAACACATTCTCACGGTTCTGAGAAATTCCAACTCCACTTTTTATTGTCCCAAAAAGAAATTCCTTACACCACAGTATCCGTATCCATATCCCGCTATGGGAATACCTTTTGGCCCGTCATAGAACTATCACACCGAGAACAACGAAATTCCTCTTCCTTATCAAACTCTCCACAAGGGAATTCCACATTTTGTTTATCCAAAGGATAAGCTTCTGTTTTCTTTTGCTTCCCTTAATTGCCTCTATGCGAATGCTCATCAAATACAGGGCGTGCACAAATCCCCCACTAGAAATTGGGAAACGGACCCGGGTACTTGTGTTTTTTTTTTTTTTTTTTTACTCTCAAGTTTAAAATAAATTTGTTCAGGATGCATAGCCTTAGCGGTCGTGTGCTGCCAACCACCGTTAGAAGTTAATTATAAGCAAAATATTGATTTAGAAATTTATGTGGTTGTTCGTTGGGATTAGCAGCGGATTGAGACAAGTGCCATGAAATGTCATCTGTGGATAGCACTGATGGACTGATGGGTTAGTCTTGATAGTGAGAATTTATTACTTTGCAATGGGATCTATCAAACATTCTATGGTCTTGGTTAGAATTGCATTGGAAATTGTAAACAAAGTGTCTAATCGGGATAATTATTCAAAGGATCTGCTTGTACTTAGTTGGGGTACTTGAGTGCATCATCTCCCATGATCCACTCTTTGAGTGTGAAATTCAGTGATGTAAACAATTGTTTGGATCAAGATCAAAGTAAAGACGAAAGATGGCTTCAGAAATTCGCAATGAAAACATCCATCAAACTGTAGTATCCGTAGAATATTGGATATCGATGATTGAGTAGGGTAGATTGAGTTTTCAACCACAAATTGGTTTGACTTTGTCTTTTTTTTTTAAGAAAATGGATAAGGGGTCTACCAGAAGTTGTCAGAGTCAAGTAGGCGCCGCTGTTAATGCGACGGCTATTTAAACTTGAAATTGTAAATCAGTTCAAGGATGTGTGTTTAGAAGGACAGATGACAGTTGAAGGTTCCAAAAAAAAACAAAAGGAGTTGTTTAATGTCACCAAAGTGGAGCTTCTTGTTAACTCATTTCAGTTAGGATTTTAGAAGATTGAATTCAGTAAGAATAGTGTAAAATAACGTCAAAGTATGAGTACTTACTTCCATATCAGACAATAAGTGTGTACGAGTACATTGAGTTCAGAAATGGATACGAGTTCTTATTGAAGGGGAAGAATCTGCGGAAAACCAAAAAAAAAACAATTTGACTGACTATTAGTGACATGCTCACTAGTATTTATGGGGTTTTTTCGTGTCGATCACCTGATCAGATGGTCCAAACATAATTGTTTGTACATAGTCGCCGTTAGCGAATTGCAAGTGTGAAATATACTTTTCACCACCTAAGGAACTCGATATTTAGCAAGGAGTTTTTGATTAACTCCTGGAGTTGTCGACATGTTCCTTATCATAGCATACTCACCCTGTTTGTATACTTTGGGACTTTTGTATCGGCTATCAAAATAGATTTTGTTACGCGCTTGGTTTTTTTAAACGTTCTCATGGCACTTCAGCCCTAATATCTTTCCGTTTAGCTTGTTCTCTCCCTACTTTAATATCAAGAAACTCTTTCACACGATCAGAAAGCTGTCCTTTTTGATTTACCCCAAACAATAGAACACCTACCGTGAAACCTGTGCTGTTAAGCGCAAATTCCGCCTTAACTAAATGCTTATCCCAATTAATAGTGATGTTGGAATCACATCCCTTAGATAGCATTGGAAAGAGAACACGATTTATCAGCTCCACCTGACCATTTGATTGGGGGGAACGCGTAGCAATCTTAATGTGTTTAATCTTATTTTCTTGTATGAAATCAGAGAATTCTTTTGATGTGAAGGAAGTTCCACGATCTGATACAATTCGATCCGGTCTAGAGCTTAATGAATTTAGTGAAGGGGTGAACATGTTTCATCTAATTTGCTATTCCACTCGCGGCCAGCTTGCTCCATCCCGTAGATATCTTTCCTTAGCTTGCACACCTTATTACCGCCACACACTTCCTCGAAATTCTCGGGCTGCTCCGTGAATATCTCTTCTTTTATTATACCATTCAGATACGCGGATGAAACATCAACATGATGAACTGCCAGGTCGTATTCAATGGTTAAAACAAAAATAAATCGTTGGCTGCAGCCCTTTGCAACAAGTCTAGCTTTATGGCGAATCGGGTTACAGTCTTTATCGTGTTTTATTGTAAAGACCCACTTGGGTTTAATAGCATTTCGATTTTGTAGTAACTCCACTAAATCCCAAGTTTTCGTTGACTTTAGAGAATTATACTCACTGTTCATTGCCTGCAGCCACTTATGAGCATCTGCTAAGAGCTTCCTTAACTGTTGTAGGGCTATCGCACAGCTTTAAAACTCCCAAAAAGTAGTTGTATCCAGCTTTTTTTAAACGTGGCCTAAGATTTCTTGGCTCAGCTATCTCATTTGCACAATCTTTACTTAAGTCATCATCATGTTTTGTAGCGTCGTCACCATAATCTACGCCATAATCATTTGCGCCGTTTTGATGTTCTAATGCATCGTCGCCATCATCGGATGTAACATCACCATCGTTGCCACATTCCGTGTTAAAAGAGTCTTCGCTATTATTTGAAGAATAACTTACCCAATTCCTTGGGTTTTGATAACTCTCTTCCCTTTTAGACTCGCTGTCTTTGAGGTCTATTGGCACAAGGTCCTTACCTTTTCCTCGACTGATGTTTGCAGAATTTTCTAAAAATGTAACGTCACTGTTTTTAGAAACATTTCTCATTTTGGGATCATAGAGTCTATATGCTTTTGACTCACTGCAGGGTGAATGACTCGAACTCCAACTTTTTAAAATGCTATAATTTTTTTATTTTTTGATAAATTTTATTGTGCCAAAGCAAAAGATGTTGGAAAATACATCAATTTTCAAATTGTATCAGTAGTTTTCAATATGTCCACCTTTGGCGCGAATAATGGCCTTGAGACGGCCGAAGAAAGCATCGCACGCTGCACGCAAGTGCGGTATTTTGGCCCATTCCCGGCGAAGTGCTTGTTTGAGGTGGTCCAAACTTTGGTATTTTTTAGTGCCAACCCTCGCCTTCAAAATATCCGGACTTGCATCCGGAGAATTTGCAATCCATTGTGTCGAAGAAATGAAGTGTGGAACATTGTTTTTTAACCAATCTTGGTTGACGTGCGCTTTGTGAGACGGTGCCGAGTCTTGTTGAAATGTCCACGGTCTCCGACCGAAATTATTGTTTGCCCAAGGCTTCAATACTGCCTCTAAGACAGTTTCACGGTATACGATTGCATTAATTTTGACGCCATGGCTCAAAAATACGAGCGGAGAGCGACCATCGGCGGTTATGGCGGCCCAAACAATCACCATCGGTGCTGCCTGCTTTCTGGTGGCCGTTCGAAGGTGTAAATTTTCGAAGGACCTCTCTGACAAGTAAACTCCGTCATTTTGTTTGTTGACATATTGCTCGATAACAAATGGTGACTCATCGGAAAAAAACCAAATTCGGCAACTCAGCACTTTCGTGCAAGCGTGGCAACTCCTTCGCTCTTTCGGCTCTAACTTTTTTCTGTTGCGGTGTAAGATCGTGTGCTTTTTGGAACTTCAATGGCTTGAGCCCAAGCTCATTTTTCAGTATGTGTTGCATCCGTTCCAACGATATGTTGAGTTCACGATCCATTTTTCTTCCACTTCGACGCGGATTTCGCTCCATTCGAGCCTTCATTTTCCGAACCATTTCTGCCGATGTTGCTGTTTTTTTATGACCACCTTCATGGTGTTTTGCAACGCTGCCAGTATCACGGTAACGAGCTGTGGTTCGAGACACAAATGATTTATTCACGTTGAGGTGCTGGAGGGCGCTAATGATAGCTACTTGTGGTTTTCCAGCCAAATATAAAGCAATCACACCATCACGTTTGAATTCCATTGCGGATAAAAATTGTTCAACACAACTGAGACGCAAATCGTTTAAAAGACTTGTAAATAATAAAATTATCTGTCATGTGTCAAAGTTTGAGCTTACTGTCATGAACGGTTTGGAAATTAAAGCAGTCTGAAATTGAATTGAATTTGAATGCCCTACATCCAAAAACGCGAAGATGTCCAACATATGGCTTCCGCCCGTACCAGATTTCATAAGGGGTTTCGGAACCAAGCAATTTTGTTAGAGAACTATTCCGCAAGTACACAGCAGTATTTAAGGCTTCTGCCCACAAATAATCAGGCAGATTACTGCCAAGGAGAAGACATCTGGCCATCTCGATTATGGTTCTATTTGCGCGGTCAGCGATACCATTTTGCTGTGGAGTATACTCTATCCCTTCAGCCGCTAGATACTTTATGAAATCGGCGTTAACGTACTCACGCCTATTGTCCCTCCTAAGAACCATAATTTTGCAAGAAGTTTCTCGCTCAACTTCGGCCTTGAATGTTTTGAACGCATCAAGAAGATCGGATTTAGCTTTAAGAAAATAGACTAACACTTTTCTGCTAAAATCATCAGTAAACAAAGTGAAATATCTTGCGCCCCCCAATGAAGTAATTCGCATTGGTCCACAAATGTCTGTGTGAATAATCTCTAAAATCCGTTGACTTCTAATCTCGCTTAGTTTCGGAAATGCTAAACTACACAATTTCCCTTTGTAGCACAGTTCGCATTCAATTTGCGTTGCAACGTTATCCAAACGCTATCCTTTAATCATTTCTTGTTTGCATAAATCATGCAAGCTCTTATAATTTAAATGGCCAAAACGTTCATGTCACTGCAAATAATTATTATCAAATTTATTCATGCAAAAAACTTGAATGGTTACTTTTCAATTCTTCATACTTTCGCAAAGCTACTCGTACTTTCAATTCCACGAGGTTATTTGCGCTATAAAGAATGCTTTTCTTCGTCTCTGAATCGGGTATTCCTCTTATGATGAATTGAAGTAAGTCCTCTTGATCAACGCTGACTTGTGTTGCGATCTCCTGCATATGCAACACGTGTTGCGGCATCGTTTCGTCACTTAGCTTTCTTCACCTTCGGAGCTCACTATACACGTCTGGTTTGGTCACGACTTTCTGGAGCTCACTTCTTACGGCGTCTTTCAGTTACGTCCAACTACGAAGATTTATCGTTATGGTAAATGTCTTATTGAAATCTCTTATCGAAGATAAATTTGTGTCTGTCATCTAAGTTTAGAACTTCTGAGTATTCTTCGAACTGCTCGATCCATCGATGAACGGAAAAGTTGTCATCTCCGCTAAAAGGAGGAATTGAATCTTCGATGTCCTTGCAACTGTAGGTAGATGTCGATCTTGGGACAAATTCTGCTTCTGATTCTGCCTTGTTCAATTCCAGTTCCCACAGTTTACGTTTCAACTTCAGAATCTCATTCTTTTTTCTTACAGATCCTCGGCAGCTTATCAACTTCTTCATTGAGTTGCTCCTCATCCTCACTGTCTTCATCAGACACGTTGTTTTCCGGTGGTATTGAATCATCAGCACTAGGATCTTTATTAGCGGAAGAAAACTCCTGCATCAAACCGTCAAAGCCTTCCACCGGAAAATCTAGAACTGTTTCTTGCACTCGGATTCTAAGTTCCTCTTTAGTATCGGTAGTCGGAAATTTGAATCCGATAATGTTTTTGAGTCTGCAAAAAGTCGAAGACTGCAAAAATTCCATCCACTTTTCAGACATAATTAAACTCTCAATTGAACTCCGAATCCCACTTCTGAATATTGATGCAACGTCAAGTGTTATCTTTATTTGACTGACTGTTAGAGACATGCTCACTAGTATTTATGGGGTTTTTTCGGGTCGATCACCTGATCAGATCGTCCAAACATAATTCGTTGTACATAGTCGCCGTTAGCGAATTGCAAGTGTGAAATCTACTCTGAAGCAGGGTGTTCCAAATGGTTGAGTTTTAATTAGTTTTTTTCTTCACCTACAAATTGAACGTTCTTTAAATATAAAATCGGCAAGTCTTAATGCTCCCCGTAATCTCAGAACAAAACAAAAGCTAAACGAAACTATTCAGAACTTTACTAACTCTTTTTAGCTGATATATCCAACAAGGAAACAATCCTGCAGTTCGCCCGTTCCATATGAGAGAAGACTGGAATCTCAACAGATCGAACAAACAGACTATAAGAAGCTTTAAAGATCGAAGCACTGGGCTTTACAAAGCCCTAAAATTGTGGAAATCAGTCAAACTTCAATCACTCAGAAAATCTGATGCCACTTATACTGAGTCGAAAGCAAAGACTTTCTGCATCAGGATTGAGACAGGTTCCCAGGAAACCCAATCAAAATCAATTCTTAATCAGATCCCATCACCGAAGCTGTTAGAGAGTTGAGTAACACAACATGTCGTAGCTGGTATATGCCATCGGTTGTGGTGAACAGATAAGGCCACTAAACACGCTGTTGCTTCCTTAAAGTCACCCTGTGCCGATGGTATATGTAACATAACCAGTTATGCTGCAACAAGATATAAACTACCTGCCGGCAGAGAATTTTCACTGCTAGCGTGGGACTAGACAGCTTCAGGTCTATCAGCCTGATATCCTTGGTGTAGCTACACTCCTTTGCAAATGCATCATTTGCTCATGATGCAACATGCCTAGCAACGCTTTTATTTTTTAACTCTGATTGCAAATGCTGAATGCAGCCAATATGTGATGGCAGGGGTAAAAGGAGGTTGCAGGCAAGGCGGCGTCCTATCTCCGCTGCTATGATTCCTCTTGACTACCTCACTGCCTCACTCAATCATATGCAGATGATATAGCTGTATGGTCCGTTTGATAATCTCAAGCGATTATGTGGTCTGGGGCACAGCAGGCAGCTCTATACGTGATCGGCGATTAGAAAGCAATAGAAATTGGCTTTCAGTCGACTGAGATTGTTCTCTTTACGAGAAGGAAGATGCTGACTGGTCGGATTTGTTGGTATCAACCTGCATGAAATATTGAAAACTTCTAAGGCACTATCTGGCAGTGTAAATGAGCTCTCGGCAATACATGGGGCTTGTTACCGAGGAGTGTCCTTCGGATCTACGCTGGTATGAAAAGACCAATTATTTCATATTGCAATTAATTCAGTGATGGAGCGCTGATCGGTTTTTTGAAGGACAACAAGATTAGATTTCACTACTTGCGTCTGTCTTCCAAGTGGAGATACGCGCAATCCTGATGGCAATGAATTATATTGTGAAGATTCGGTGATGGGCAAGAAATACCAGTGTCTGTAGGCATAGCCAAGGTGTGCTGAAGGCTTTGGTGATGCACCTATTGGTTCCTGACCCGATCTCTGGTAAAGATGTTCGTTAGAGATACAGTTAGACCAGTAAACTCTTAAGATGTTCCGTAGGCACCTATTAACGAACGTTTGTGGTTTTTTTGTGATCGTAGCGGTCACCTTACAAGTGCTGCACGGATTCGAAATTTGAACGGAACAGCCTTAAGTGAGTATTTAAGCTGATTGAATTGCTTCGCTATATCATTGGCATCATTCCAAACGTAGGCTTTGCTTTGCCGATATCCTGTTCGGTCCCACCTTCGGTAGAGACAATACTCCCAAGATATTAAAAACTCTCTACTCCCTCTACCTGTTATCTAGAAATGCTAACTTGAGTTGATGAGTACCGAGGTTGATGATTTTGATTTTAGCAGTGTTAATCTTCAAACCGCACTCTCTCCACTTTTGCTGTCATTTGGTGCAGATCCATAATCCTGTGAGAGAGTAAACAAAGGTATCGGCGATAGAATGTAACCTTGTCGGACCCCACTTTTTATCTAGAATTTCTCCCACAACTTTCCTCTATGCAGAACATTACAATTAGACCCATCATAAATTGCTTCAATAATAGCCATTAGTTTGTCAGGTATACCTTTCCTGCGCAAGACAAGCCAGATAAACTGTCTGCTGACATAGTCGAGCGCCTGCTCAAAACCAACGAACAGCAGGTGACGTGGTAACCGTTATTCAACAAATTGCTCAATAATGATCCTCAGGGTATTGATATGGTCGACCTCGAAGGATCTAGTGCGAGAACCAGCTTGTTCGGGATCAAGTGTATCTTCTAGATGTAAAGACGGGAAGAGCGTACAATAAATGCCTCTCCAGTTTACACACTCCATAAGACTACCTTTTTTAAGGAGTTTGACAATCATTCCCTTCTGCTTCCCAACCACTCTCAACAAGAGGATGTAAAAGCTCTGCTGATGTTGTTGGAGTGTCTTGCAGAAGCTCTGTGGGAATACCATCTAGTCTTACCGCCTTGTTATTCTTCACTAAACAGTAGCTAAAATAAGGTAATGAACTCCTACCAACCCCATGTCGGCTCATTATCTGTTTCGGACCTCTAAAAGACAACTTCTGAAAAATTGATTTATTGCCAAATGGTCGATATGGTTGGACGATGATTCCCTGTCAGCTGATATCCAGGTAATTTTGTGGCACGTTTTACGCTCAAACATGATGCCTGCTATGATTAGGCGATTGACGTTGCAAAAATAAATAAATCTTTCAGCAATGTCATTTTGGTCATTTTGGTCGCTTAGGCCGCTTCCCGATCACATGTCTGAGCCCTTCTTTGTCATTGCCAACATTGGCATTTTGGTCCCCCATTACGGTGACGACATCTACGTTCGGCGTTGCTTTGAATACGGCGCTTGTCTAATGTTAGAAGTAGTCGAGGCACTCACCGGGGCATAGCACTGTATGATCGTGACGGATCGGAATCTGGCCGATAAGATCCTATCACCATGTGGATGCCAGGAAATTAAGACTCTACGTGCTGTTAGTGTTAGCAGCAGACTTACTCCGTATTCACGGGGACTGCCGGAGGGCTTGCCTAAGTCGAGTAGCACAGTGTTATATGTTGGGGATTGATACGATCCTGCATCGGACCATCTTAATTCACTCAGTTCCAATATGTCCAAGTTATATCGAAGGAACTCTCGTTCCAATTAGTAGAATCTGGAATTTTGAGATCCTTGGCTCCTTGAATCAAGGAGCGTCCTCACAATCTTAGTCATTCGAAACGTAGTGTCGGTTTCCGTAATAGGCATTTTTCGGTAAAGCAGAGCGCGCTTGTACTTACAATTTTAGCCTGCTTGTATAAGGATTTATGAGGACTTATACATGTAGTTGCCCGGGGACCACCACTTGGATGTAAAGCAAGCGCTACATCATAAACTTGGTTGTTATGCCACTGGGTGAAAACGAAGTTTTGAGCAGTCAATAGTTTCCCGATCAATCGCAATATAGATCCCCATTGATGAATCATAGTTCAAGAATAAAAAGCATTACAAAACGCATTCAAAAGGAATGCACTGAGCCTTGTTAGGGTCCCAGGTCACAACGTGATTACGTACTAGCCAGCGTTAGGACTACCTGCAACCTGCCACTAACAGTTGGGTTTCATGTCAGCATAAATCGCACGAAGTGGGCTGCGGTCAACTTTCATTTTTATGTTGCAAATAAGACGAATTCTTCCTCTACTATGTCGAGAGGGTATTTTGGATCGAAGCATTAATATATTCATTCGCTATACATGGCCTTACCATATTAGAGGACTGATTCGCATTTTTTTGGCCAGCAAAGAACTGCTCAACTATTTTCAAAATACAGGGTGAATGACTCCAACTCCAACTTTTTAAAATGCTATAAATTTTTTTTGATAAATTTTATTATGCCAAAGCAAAAAATGTTGGAAAATACATCAATTTTCAAATTGTATCAGTAGTTTTCAATATGCCCACTTTTGGCGCAAATAATGGCCTTGAGACGGCCGAAGAGAGCATCGCACGATGCACGCAAGTGGCTCTGCGGTATTTTGGCCCATTCCCGGTGAAGTGCTTGTTTGAGGTGGTCCAAACTTTGGTATTTTTTAGTGTCAATCCTCGCCTTCAAAATATCCGGACTTGCATCCGGAGAATTTGCAATCCATTGTGTCGAAGAAATGAAGTGTGGAACATTGTTTTTTAACCAATCTTGGTTGACGTGTGCTTTGTGAGACGGTGCCGAGTCTTGTTGAAATGTCCACGGTCTCCGACCGAAATGATTGTTTGCCCAAGGCCTCAATACTGCCTCTCAGACAGTTTCACGGTATACGATCGCTTTAATATTTTGACGCCACGGTCCAAAAATACGAGCGGAGAGCGACCATCGGCTGTTATGGCGGCCCAAACCATCAAAATCGATGCTGCCTGCTTTCTGGTGGCCGTTCGAAGGTGTAAATTTTCGAAGGACCTCTCTGACAAGTAAACTCCGTCATTTTGTTTGTTGACATATTGCTCGATAACAAATGGTGACTCATCGGAAAAAACCAAATTCGGCAACTCAGCACTTTCGTGCAATCGTAGCAACTCCTTCGCTCTTTCGGCTCTAACTTTTTTCTGTTGCGGTGTAAGATCGTGTGCTTTTTGGAATTTCAATGGCTTGAGCCCAAGCTCATTTTTCAGTATGTGTTGCATCCGTTCCAAGGATATGTTGAACTCACGAGCCATTTTTCTTCCACTTCGACGCGGATTTCGCTCAATTCGAGCTGGACGGCTCTAACGATAGCTACTTGTGGTTTTCCAGCCAAATATAAAGCCATCACACTATCACGTTTAAATTCCATCGCGGATAAAAATTTTTCAACACAACTGAGACGCAAATGGATTAAAAGACTTGTAAATAATAAAATTATTTGTCATGTGTCAAAATTTGAGATCACTGTCATGAACGGTTTGGAAATTATAGCAGTCTGAAGTTGATTGGAGTTCGAGTCATTCAGGGTGTAGTTGAAGTATGCAAGAATCTGCTGATTCCACCCAGTTGACTACACTTATTGTTGTCTGGGTTCCAGGCAAACTGAATGCTCGTACCTCCAACAGCATTACCGTGTTAGTACTCGTAATACATGCGCTTAGGTTTTCCATTGACATTTTGTATGATCTGCTGGCTACTCAGTTATAGCACACCATTGATATGGTCGTTGGCGCTGTTGCTTATTTTGTGCAACGTACACTTGGTGGCCGCAAGTGACCGCAATATTTTAACCCTTGAGCAGTAGCAGAGATATAATCAGTTTTGCACTTGCCATTGGTTCTTAGAATGGCTCTCAAGTCCTCGCACTGCCACACGTCGGATAGTTCAAAGATTGAATGAATTTTCTATTGGAGTGAACATCAATCTATACAATACCACTGATCTGGTGGAATATCGTACATCAACATAATTGTAAACGTCTTGTCAATCTAAGAAGCAGGTAGAGCCAATAAAGACTTCCTTTATATCTTCAAAAAGTAACCAGCATTCTTGTTGACTCACATCAAAAAAAGATCTCAGTACGCCGATTTAAGCCAGCAAGAACACTTTTTCATTGTTAAGCACGTTAGTAAACTCTGCATGAGTCATACCGTCACACCATCTATGGCGCTTGATGTAGGAATTGAAACCCAAGAGCACTTAACCCCTGGGTGTCCGGGTTGCGGTAGTGCAGTAATTGTTTATAACATTTCAAAAGCAGTCATGCATATTACATTGCCTAAGGTTTATTAGATAAAAACTTAGTCTCAATCGGATCTTATAAGGCTTAAATCTTATTCTCCAAATCTGTCATTAAAACGAAAGTCTATTGTTGCACGGTTTTATAGAGTAAATTTGTTAAAGGTGCTCCTTTACCTTAAGAGATTCTCGGCCAATAGAACTCAAGAAGGATTGCTTATCTTCACTTTGACTGTGGTGACTATCATCTCTAACTCTTGTTTGAAAACCTAAAGGACAAGGTGCAGCAAATCCAATGCCAATGCCAATATTCTGAGTGTCATGAAGGTAAATGGCAATATCCGTACGAATTTTTCAAATATGTTCTCATACGGCCAATTTATTCAAAAAAATTCACAGATATGAGTATATGTACATACATATATGTACGCACTTCCAGGGATATATGATACATATACACTAATTACGAAAACATCCCCCTCGAAAACATTAAAGTCACATTTTGCCTACCCTTAAATCCTGCTCTAACTCGTATATCAACATTCCTCCATAATTTGTACGATTCAATTATCTTTATACTTGGTCGGGGATGAAGTGAGTATCCGTACTTTCACTGACAAGGCAAAGTCTTAAAATAACACACCCAAATGTCAATCAAACAGTTTGGTGTAGCAATTTGGGAAAGGGGTGCTCGCTCAAGTATTGACAATTAGAAGAGACCCAGCCACTGTGTAACCACAGGGGTACTCCAGCTTATTGTTGATTTAACCGACATTGAAATTCAGTGTAAAAATGGCGCTGCCGCCTAAAAGCAAAGCCACTCAACCATCAACCCTCACGGAGTTAGCCAATCAACCCTCTTTCCCTGTGAATTTAACAGCTTTTGTGTTCAACTCACATCCACCACAAGAGGGTTGCAAATGCTCTTAACCATGCTAACTTACCCTTAAAATCCAATGCCAGTTATCGGAAACCACCACTTCTTCCCTCCAATTGCAATTGTATTCGCATTTCAAACGTAAAACCCAGCAGAATTCCCAAACAATTCCCACAATCATCAGACAGACTTTAGTTGCAGAAACTCTCTACGTGTCCACACTAACCTACCTCGAAGCATGGCTGAGTCTTTATTTTGTTTACACATTTAGAAATCCATATTTCCCTTGAACGCATAACAAACAGTTGCTTTAGCGTTTCAAGCGAATTCGGATCATAAAGCACCAAATGAGTGTACCATCTTGGCCCATATATCCCGATCTAGCCATCAATTTAGATATATTTTCCCGGAAAGTGTCGACAGAACGTCTGTTAAGATGCATACCCAGATGCTGATGCAGATTGGTGTTCAAACCATCCGCGGACAACAGCAAAACTTCCCTAGAAAAACACATTTCACGTCCACCATCACCACCACCAAAAGTTCTTCTTCCTACTTGTCGTAATTATTCATGAGCTGACAGGGGGTGGTTGCACTGTAGTATGGGCACCTTTAAATTTCTTTAATTTGAATTCCAAATTACTAGCCGAGCACACCGATGCACATACGAGTATTCGTACACTGATGACGGTGCGTTGATGTTGATGAGTTTCCTGTTTACGTTGTTGATTTATGAGGCTCAAAAGTGCTCCTCCAGATTCGGGTGCGCTTCGACTTGGACGACTCTCATACCGGAGCTATCTATCTATCTTGGGTGCTCCTCGAAATGCAATTGCATAAACAAACACCCGTCTCTCCAGCGATCGAGATCGGAATTCATGGAATCCAGTACATGCAATGCAGTCTGCGTGGAAAGATATTAAAATCAGAGTTTCAAATCGATTTTCGAATTATGGCTAATTTCAGCGGAGAAGTGTATTTCATTTTAGTTTATTAGACCTGCCACACTGTGCAACTGAGGGGCATGGAGGAAGCATATTTGGTCATCTCCTTACCATGTAATTAATAAGTGCCACCGGGCCAAGCGGTCCATGTGGATCATGTACGATCTGTGGTTGTTTACAGATGATGAGAAATGTTCCAAGATACGCGTTAATATGTATGTTACTATGAGGATGCTGCATTGGGAGTTTAAATGTGGAGCAAAGAACTTTTCAACTCCGCAATTGATGGCAACTCCCATACGAAGAGACGTGTTGCGAGTTAAAAGTCTGTAATACTATTGTAATAGATAGATTAATACGATGTCAACTCGAATGTAAGACGTAGATGAAATAAGGTGATACCCTCCATGGATATGGAGTTAGCCCTCATTGATCGAGGCCGGGCTCTACCTCAGACAGATTTATGAATACAGTGAGGGGATCAGTGCAAAAGTGGTGGGGCTTAAAGGGAAGTATTGGTGCAAAGAAGGGTGAATGGAAAACTATGTCCGTTAATATTAAAAGCGAACATATTAAGCAGCTGTTCGTGCTTACTAATTTACAATATTTACTTAATGTGGCTCTATAGTCCGGGGTGGACCTGAGCCTCAACTAACAAGCGCCAACCACCCAACTCGATTTTTCGACAGTTGCCTCCAGTTTCGCACCCTAAGTTGGTTGAGGTCCCCTTCCATTTGCGTTCGCCACCTGAGTCGCGGTATTCTTCTACTGCGCTGTCCCTCGGTGGGGGGATTCAAAAACTTTTTGGTCCGGAGTATTGGTGTTCATCCGCTTTATAAAACCTAGCCACCTCAGTCATTTGATCTTCACTTTTCTGGCTAAGTAGATGTTGCTGTACAATCCGTACAGTTCTTGTTGTATCTCCTCCTCCACTCACTGTCTATACAGACGGGACCGAAAATCAACCGAAGAATTCTCCTCTCATCCATTCCACTTTTTTGATAAAGTCCATGCCTTTTCACCATAGAGCAGGACTGGGATAATTAGGGTCACTTTTGTTATTCGAGAGAGAAATTTGCTAGTTAATTACCTTCTTAGCCCAAAGAAGCTGCGATTGGCAAGAGTTATTCTTCTTTTTATCCCAGAGCTGGTATCGCTTGATGGTAGACAAAATCCTTAATTCGTCGAGAGTTCTGTGCGCAACGTCGGTGTTGGGTATCCTTTCTGGATGGCACAAGGTCTTGTCCTCATCGACCGTTAAACCCATCTTCGGTGCTCCGTATCAATACTCACGAAAGCGCCACTGACATCACATTCTTCCAATTATATCAGTATCATCGGCGAATGAGAGCATTTGGACGGATTTTTGAAAGATTGTGCCTCTTGTGTTGACGCGCATGTGTCTTGCACTATTCTTCCAAGAATGGTGTTGAAGAAATCGCATGACAGAGCGTCGCCTTGACTAAGTCCTTTTTTGACATGAAAGGTCTCGGTGAGTTCTTTACCGACCTAGATTTAGTAGCGTGCATTCTCCATCGTCATCCTGCATAAACAGATGAGTTTGGCAGGGATGACAAAACTAGACATTGCTCTGTATAGCACACCTTTATAGATGCTGTTAAACGCGCCCTCATTATCAATGAATAGGTGGTGTGTATCGGTTTAGAGTTCATGGCTTTTTTCCAAGATATGCCGTAGTGTGAATATTTCGTCTACAGTGATCTTTCCTGACCTAAACACACACTGCTATGGACCAATAAGGTTGTTGAACAACGGCTTCAGGTGTTCACACAATACTCCGGAAAAGATCTTGTAGGCGATGTTAAGAAGACTAATGCCTCTATGAGCGGCTCCTTTCTTGAGGATCGGCCAAAAAAAAACCTGAAGTTCGTCCCACCATATTTTACAGATGAGTTGGTGTATTCTTCTTACCAAGTTACCGCCTGGTCGGCAGTCGGCGGTCGGTGGTCAGGCCGTCAGCTCCAGCAGCTTTATCGACTTGGGTGGTCGGAATTGTTGGTCTACACAGTCCAGATTGAAAGGTTCATTCTGCCTGACAGCTGTATTTGGTTCGTCATCAGTCATCAGTCCACAGAAATGCTCTTTCCAAATCGGAATATGTATCCGGTGTATGTTTAGCTTTTGTTAAAACTTCCGAATCTCATTCTTGGAGTAGCATCTCTCAATTTCCTCTACCATGCACTTCTCATACTCCTTCTTTTTCTTCGTGAGCAGCCGGTGTTCTTCTCTCGTCTTCTGTTTGTAGAGTTCGTGAGCAGCTCTAATCCTTCTATGCAGCACCACCTTATATGCCTCCTGCTTAGCTGAATGTGTTTGCCAGCACATTATGGTGGCCGAATGAAATCCAGCGGCATCTCTGATAGATTTTTGGCAACATTGCTACTGGTCTTCAATCCTTGATGCTGGCGGCATAGGACTTCTTAAGAGATTTAGGCTGACTCGATCGGAAAAGGCTTTGGGGTTCTCTTGCGATTGCTGCCGTCCTATGCCAGACTTCCTCCCAGCATTAGCTTGCCTGTGCGGTATTCCTAAGTCAGCCTCTAACAATAAATCGTTATATCGTTTGTAGATTGGTCTGTATCCCAAACTTATCGTTGCTTCGTAACTTAAGTTTTTTTTTTCTATGGGAGGGTAGTCAGTCCGGCGCGGTGGCACAACCCCAACCTGAAGGGCCAGTTCCATTATAGATACCCCTAGAACGATTGGTCAGCTAGATCGAAGCCAGTAACCGTTCGGAGATTTGAGTGCTGGTGTTGGTTCAGTAAGGGCTCATCCGCCACCATCTCGCTTCCAAGACTCTGACTTAGTCTCGGAAATCCTTACCGGCCTGGGCTCCAAATATGTCGGGGTAGTCCGGATAAGGTCTCGTTCGCTTTATTCCGGGATTTTACTTCACCATTGATTCTATCTGGGAATTCATCCGCTGCTAAAGCTGGATTATCTGCTATCAGCATACACAATCAGAGCTAACAGATAAAACATTATTCTTATCCACAAAACTATTGTTTTGTTTACGGTTATTTGCGTTGTCGAAAGCACTCTCAATGTCGTGGGCTGGTGAACCTTCATGCTCTTCAACATAAAGGAAGTCAGACTGACTGACAGACTCTTGGTGAGCGTGTTTTCATCTTTTTTAATTTTCAGTACGAAGGCTACACTCACTGTTTGCCAGGAGTTTGATTTGGACACCAGTGCGAGGCTAGCAGTGAAGATTCTCTTCAGAGTTGCCACCTATCGGTCTTTATCCTTTTTGTAGTGTAACTGGATACATGCCGTCGATATCAGGTGACTTTAAGCCTTCAAAGGAGAAACAGCGCATTTGAAGTTCCAGTGATAGGAGCTAATTCCTGATTATGTTACCTGGAAAGTCGGTCTCAAGCTGGAGGCCTTTGATTTCGTTCTGAGTTTAGGTGGAGCATTAACGGACTCCTTCATAATGCATATCCTCATGATTTTTTCTGAATTGTTTCTTCTTTAACAAAGCCAAGATCTCGCATCCCATTCTGAATTCGATGTACTCATAGGCTGATATGGAAGTATTCGATAGCACTTTCCAACCGATAATTTCATTATAGTTGGATAGCGGTAAGTTGTTAACTTCCTGACTTCGTAACATATACGAGTATTGACTGAGAATCAACAATATTAAATTATAGTTCGATTATGGCCTTTCATGGGGGAAAATATAAGGCGAAGAAGCGAAGAACTTGTGCCATAGCATTGCCAAAGTTTAGATAGACAATGAGAGCGGATTCGGCATAAAAATAAACGTTACCGGTCTTTCCGTTATATAGTGGTGTGAAATCTCTTAAGATGCGCTTATTCCACATCCATGGTTCTTGTTTGGATATCACATGAGGTGTTGTGTTCGACGCGGAATGCCTATTTTATAGGGATGCAGTATCAAACATGGAATTTTGAAAGTAATTTGAGTAATTTTAATACATAGATAAGTACTCCTAAATTGATTTCCAAATGAAGGGGTTTCAGATAGGGAACAGAGTCATACCAAGATTTGAAAGTATTCGCAGGTGCCTTGTCTAAGACCAGATAAAACGAAGAGCAGTCTTTGTATTCCCGATTATTTGTTTCCTGTGAGAATGTTTTCGTTTTTTTATTGAATGAAATTAATGTGGAAGAGCTGTGGTTTCACTACGACGACGTCACAATCAATTTGTCAAAGGAGATATACGATGAGCGCATAATTTTGCGTAATGGGTTGAAGGAATGGCCTTCAAGATCACGTTATTTAACATCTAAAGAGTATTTTTACTGGAGATATGTGAAGTCCCTAGTCCACGTCAATAAACTAGAGATGATGGACGACTTAGATGTAATTGCTGATTTACGCTAATGGTCCAAAATTTCACTATTGCGCCAGCTATAAATCGAAACAATAACTTATCCTTCACTTTACTCCGACTGAAATTGTAACTTCCAAGTAGGAATACTATCTTGATCAAAAAGCTGCCGACCACATCCACCGTGTGGCGCTCCCATTGTTCTGATTTGAGTTTTGTTTTTTTTGTTAAGTTGGTAAATCCGTTGTTGACATTCCCTCTAAACCTTAGCGTCATAGCTTTACATTTGCAAAAGTTATGCAGCCAAGAGTACATCTATCTCTGTGTGTGTTAGCGATTTTTTACAATTTTAGAAATGGATTTATATTTGCAACAACGAACTTGTACGAGTATTAAATTTTGCGTAAAAAACGGATTTAATGGTGAGCGAACGTTGGAAATATTGTTTCGGCAACGATTCTCTAAAGAAAACGGTCGTTTACCAGTGGCACGAGCTACTGGTAAACATTGATGAAGTAAAAGAAATGTTGGTCAATAACCGCAAATTAACCATCAGAGAGATAGCGGAGGACTTGAACATTACCTATGGATCTGTCCAAGACATTTTGGTTAATGATTTGGGTTTCCGTCGTGTAGCAGCAAAGTTGGTGCCAAAAGACCTCAATTTCATGTAAAAAAGAGACCGTGTTGACGTCGCAAAAGAGATGATTTGCGAGGCTGAATCCGATCCTACTATACATTCATCAAAAGGATCATTACTGGAGACGAGACGTGGCCGTAGGTTTATGAGCACGGCACGCAATCCAGACATCAGGCAAGTGAATGGCGTTCACCAAATGAGCCAAGACCAAAAAAACCACGTCGTTTTCAGTCAAAAAAGAAGGCAATGCTCACGGTTTTCATGGATTACAACGGTCTAACGGTGTAGTGCATCATGAGTTTTTGCCAGAAGGCCAGAAGGCCAGACAGTAAACAAAGAGTATTATTTGGGCGTTATGAGACGTTTGCGTGAAGCAATTCGCCGAAAGAGACCAGAATTGTAGGCAGAAAACTCGTGGATTTTGCACCATGATAACGCACCGTCGCACAGTGCCATCATTATTCGTAATTTTTTGATGAAAAATGCAAAAAATACCATCCAACAGCCACCGAATTCACCTGATTTGGTTCCCTGTGACTTCTTTCTGTTCAATCGAGTTAAAAAAACACTACGGGGAACGCTTTTCAGCAGCCGAGAGGAAGTAATGAAAAAATCGCAGGAAGCACTGAAGGACATACAGAGAACCGAATATAAAAAATGTTTCGAGGATTGGATCAAGCGCTGGCATAAGTGTGTTGCAGTCGATGGGGACTGCTTTCAAGGGGGCAGTATAGATTTAGATGAATAAACTTGTATTTTTAATTTTCTGAATAAATTCCAGAAAATTTTTGATCAAGGTGGTATTCCTTACTTTTTAACCTACTTGGTGGTAATAACTTATTAGATAAGACAAGTCCCCGACCTTCCCTGCATAACCAAGTTAGATTCAATCTCAAAATAATTTAGTTTCATTCAGCATAAATCTCACTCACCTACAATTACATATTGCCCTTCTTCTCCTACTAACAACATTCCTCATCAACAACAAACCAGATTTCCAATCTCACTCACAATTGGATCCACTGCATCCTCCTTATTTAACCAAACAACTTATACAAACCGATAGTGTAACGTCTCGCCTAAGAAATCGCAAAATTTATACGGATGAAGGTCTTTACCTCGCATTTCTTCGTGACAAATATGATTTGATTTGCATTGACGGTATGACGAAAACAAGAGTTCTAGTTTCAATACAGCAAGACGGTCCTCCAACCAACCCCAGCGAATTGAAGCAAATCTTCCTCCGTTGCCATATAAGTTTCAATTCTCCACCCTCCGGTGCTACAAACGATCTACTTGCATATGCCTACCGAAAGTTTCTTTGCGATGTTTTCGGACTGAAACTAATCTGCATCTCGATATTAAAAATGATGAATTATTTATGTCAGACTGCGATGGCCATGAAAATTCAGATAATTCCTGTCGTCGTGATGCACTCCTGACAATTCGCAGTCTGTCAGGTTTTGGGAGATTTTACGTTTACTAATCTTCAATGATGGCAAGGAAACATTTTTTGTTAGCTGTTATTCTGACACTACTCTCTTTTAATAAGCAGCATAATTAATAACCTACACAGGCAACCAGATCTCATGTTTCATCTGATTAGTCACCATCTTCTATTTAAACTAGACATGCACCACCGAGCTCTTTTACCATACTTATTTTCGCTAACAATAAAGAAAAAAATAACAATACTTCTTCTCCTTTTATTAGCACACATGTAACGCATATAATTACGAGTACATCTAATGTTACATACGGTATTTCTCCCACGCATCTGCATTGCTACTGTGCCGCTTGCGGGATTGGTTAAATTTGCGGACCTTGGGTCACCTCATTATTGAGGCCAAGAATTTGCTGGTGTCTTTCGCATTTAGATTCTCCAATTATGTTTCTTTCGTCGTCTTTTGTTTTTCGGACCAGATTTTCCGACGACCTTCCTTGAACATGGTAATACCAGCTGATTTGCTTAATATGGAAACTTCTGCCGGTGCGCGCATTTCTTGTAAGATCATGTTTTGCTACACCCGCTGACATTCATAACGTTTTCATTTCCGTCATTGTAATTTGTTGCTTTATACGAGTATATTTCGACAGAAAGACTGTCTTATATGAGAAACCCTTAAGTTTAAGCAGCATTTTTTTGTCGCAAAATCTGGCGTAATTTTTGCGCCATACGTGAATAAGCCACCAAACACTGACTCCGTGTGCGATATCGTCCTTGCAATTTCTTTAATGGTTAACGACAGAGCCTAAGTATACGAGTGTATTTAAATTTTCGGCAGTTTTACGCAGGATGTCAGGTGTTGAGTTTACCGCTTCGGATAATCGGTAATGCATATATTCCGTCTTAGGTTGCTGGAAGGACTTTCACTTCATGATACCGTTATCATCGGCGAAAAGCAGAGATGTCGTTCCGGACTTGTTGACGTGCCGCTTCGATAGAAAATCTTCCATGACATTAAAAAGCAACAGACTATGTATACCGTCTTGGTGTAGTCCAACTTTAGCCTCGAATTCTCCGGTTATTCCCACTGTCCATTTAACTTTTGTTTTAACATCGCCGTACACGTCGCGATCATTCTTACATACGTTTTGGGAAGATTTTATGATCTTAGCGATGTTCAAATAAGATCTCTTTTTCGCTTTTTCCAAGTCTACGAACGCGGTATGCAGATCGTTCGAGGGAGTGGCAATGCACGCAAATTCTTCGTTGAGTAACGCATTGACGTACCTTTTTCACTATTGCAGTTTTCGTTTTCCAACGTTAGTAGGTTTCTCTGCCCATCTTCAATGTACTCGTATTTCGGCGATTGAATCCCTATAAATCTTCATATTTGTATTTCAATATCCCAATGTGTCCATTTAAATCTGCACCAATTAAAACCATTTCCTCCCTTGATATCGTATTTAGTAGCTCACCAAAAAACCCTAACATGATTCCACGTTTCGTGTTCAATTGTCTTTTTTATTGGCATCGTTCTATCTAGTTCTAGTGTCTCCGCTTTCAAGATAATGGCAACTCCTCTCTTATTTACTATAGTTCAGTTCCATAATGATACATTTTGAACACTCGCCACATTTCGCCACTTGGTTTCTTGAACTCATATTACTCGTATATCGATTTTACGTTGCTGTAATGAGCTTTCTACTTCAAAACTTTTGGCCGCCGTTGTGCCAATGTTCCAGCTTGCGATTCGTAATTTATTTCTAAAAAGCATTATATTGCTCGCCCCCGTAAACCATAAAGCCGTGACACGGATATTTCTCTTCTGCCCGGGGTTACTCCTCCGCTGTGAAGACGGAGTGCCCAGCGGGGTAGTGTACGAGTATATTATTCATATGTGCCCGTATATGTTTACTTTCATATTTTCCTAGTTTTCCCTTTTCATCCGTGTGGCTCAGGAATGTATGCATATACATATGCGGAGGTTATAACATATATCTGACAGTTTAAAGTACCTGGACATGGTTTTTTTCCACTTAGTCTTCTTTTATGACAAGCAGGAGAATAAACACGGATCTGAAAAAATAACAATTTAGTCACAGCAATTATGTAGATTTCAATTTCATAAATTTCATGACTGAAGCTAGTTTCCACATTTTTAACAACTCATCACTTCGATAGACAGTGCCCTTAAACTCAAATAGTAACTTTTATCCTCAGAAAAAATTCTTCATCGTCCCTACGTCGAAATGAAATAAAGTATGTCACACATATTTTAAATCTTGCTGTAGCTCTGACTTGCCATTTACCACCAAGCCGATATCCTTTCTTCCGGCTCTGCGATATACTTTACCAAGGGGACTTGGACCAAATGCAATTCAAACCTATCTCACATCCCAAAGGTTTGTTCAAATTTGTAACTTACGAGTACTTAAGTTGCGCTACAGTTCGAGGCGAATCCGGGCTTCACTAACAAGCCTCTCCAGTTAGCCGGGTCTTTAGCTCACTGCCTCCAGTTTTGCGCTATAAGGTCGGCAGAGGTCGCCTTCTATTGGTGCGCGCCACATAAGTAGCAGTCTCCTTCTACTGGGTTGGAACTCCGGGTTTGATTAGAAGGCTGTGCAGGTAGGTGTCCATTCGCTCTACATGTCCTAGCCATCTTAGGCGACGCAGTTTTCTAACTAGGTCGATGCCTCTGTACAGCTCGTGTAGTTCATTATTGAATCTTCTCCTCCAAAGCCCATCAACGCAAACGGGACCGAATAGTTTTCCCGCTTTCGATAGGGTCCATGCTTCAGTGCATAAAGTAGGATTAGGATGGGATAGGGCCTTACTACTCAGCGCCCAATTATATATATCATCGGCGTACACTAATACAATAGTTGCACAGACTTTTGAAAAATTGTGTCTTAATTGTTCGTTTGTGAGTTCAGCATAATTATTTCAAAGAAGCCATGTGACAGCTCGTCATCTTATCTAAAACCTTTTTCGACATCAAACGAGCGTTCTCAATCGCCATTCTGCACAGACGGAAGAGCTATATAGCTTGTCTCTATAAATGCTATCATATGCTGCCTTAAAATATATGAAAAGATGAAAAGAAAAGATAGCTCTCGATTGGGACTTCTAGAGTTTTTTTCCAGGATCTACCGGAGTGTAAAGATTTGGTCGATGGTGGACTTTCATGGTCTCAAACCGCACTAATAGCGGCCAATCAGGTTATTGACGAAGGGCTTCAGACGTTCACACAGCATGGCAGATAATACTCGTATCTTGTATGCGATCTTGAGGAGACTTATACCTCTATAGTTGGCGCAGTTGAGAGATTTCCCTTTTTTGTGGATAGGGCAAATAACGCTGAGTTTCCATTCGTCAGGCATATATACTTCCAATCTGGTCTGGGAAATGAGTTGTTGTATGCTCTCCACAATGCTTTCGACCAGTAAGGTGTAAGGTGCAGCAACTTTGTTGGATTTTAGCTTAGATATTGCTATCCTTACTTCGTTTTGGTCAGGTGGATACACGTTTTGGCTATCATCGTTTAAGCTGAAATGTCTACATCTACAGAATATGGATAAGGTTTCCTTCTACATTTCGACAGGTTTTGTTTTTCTACTTGTTGCCTTGACACACTGTTTTTACCTGTTGGTAAAACTTATGTACGTTATTCCTGGAGCACAAACTTTCAATATCTTCGATGGCGGGCTTCTTTAGCTTTTCTTTCTTCTTCTGGAGAAGCTGTCTCTTCTGCTCGTAGATCTCCCTAGCGGCACTCGTCCTTTGTTACAACTCCCCTTTGTACTCTTCTTGTCAACGGCATATGTTTACCGGCATTCGTCATCAAACCAGGAATTTCTTGGTGGTGGTCGGGTGAAATCCAGCACATCAGTTGCGGCATCTCTGATATCACGTTGGCATTGTTGTCACTGGTCTTCGGTACTTGATGCTGGCGGCATAGGAGTTGTTGAGAGGTATATACGAGGGGCGTTCAAACTATTCACGGTATCGGGGTGAAGCTGTGGTTGAATATATAAATTGACTTATTTATCAAGTAATACTATTATTTTAGTGCATTCATGTAGAATTTCATATAAATGTGATTATTAATTCGCGTTTTATCTCTAGTTAAACAGAATCATAATGGCAACTGGGACGATGATGGTGAAAATTGAGCATCGCGCTGTAATTAAATTTCTCACTAAGCAAGGAAAAAGTCAAAAAACGAAAAAAGTGAGAATCGCATACTGTAGAGAGCTTTTGGAGATGTGTAGTGAGAACGCGGACGGTGTTATGGATCGAATTGTTACTGGGGACGAAACATGGGTCCACCACTATGACCCTGAAAGCAAACAAGAGTCCATGCAGTGGCATAAAAAAGGAACAGACCCCCCGAAGAAGTTCAAAGTCACTCCGTCTGCCGGGAAGCTCATGGCCACAGTTTTTTGGGACTCAAAGGGAATCTTGCTCATTGAGTACAAAAAAAAAGGTGAAACCATCAACGCCACATCCTACGCTTCCACTTTGCATAATTTGCGGGAGGAAATTAAAAAGAAAAGACGGGGTAAACTCGCAGCGGGTGTGTTGCTTCTTCATGACAACGCTCCTGTTCACACGACGCGAGTTTCCAAGGCTGCTGCGCGAGATTGTGGTTTCGAAGAAATCCAACACCCACCCTATAGTCCAGACTAGTGATTATTTCCTGTTTCCGGATTTGAAAAAATGTCTTCGTGGAAAAAGATTTTCGGATGATGAAGAACTCAAGTCGGTATTTTGCAGAGAAAGAGGAAATTTATCTTTTTGAGGGTTTAAAAAAGCTTATCTCAAGATGTAACAAATGCATTGATGTTAGGGGAGATTATATTGAAAAATAAAAACAATTTAAATTGAATTCGCATTTTCCTTCATATCGATACCGAGAATATATTGAACGCCCATCGTAGAGGAATACGTTTTCGCCGAAGATTCGTGCGGTGTTCTGCGATTGGGGCTTTTCCACGATGTATCTTCACACAGTAGTTCTTCTTTTTTGTGACGCTTGGAAAATCTGCATACGCACCCTGGGTGCAACAAGCTGGTGATCCTAGTCAATGTTGGCTACCTGAAAGGTTCGGACGTCCAGAATGCTGGGGACATGCCTAACGTCTATCCGGAGACCGTCATGTCCATGTCCCCATCTTAATATACAAGATGAGGAAACCGTGCGCTTGCTATAGTGATATTTCGTTCAGCCGGAAGGTCTATTAACCTAAGTCCAATGCCAGACGTGGTGTCGTTTAGGCTATGTTTACCAACTGTCCTACCAAGGACTTACTCCTTTCCTATCGCCTAGGGCGATTTTGGCGTAATACATAAGACATCTTATCGAGAAGCTCTTAGAAACGTTCTTTGGTGTCGTCGTCCACGTCTTCCGTCGGGACATAGGCGCTTCTTAGGCTTATGTTAACGAACTTAGCCTTGATGTAGATTGCCACGTGTCAAGTGTCGGAAACTCAAGACTCTTGCCTAATTCTGCCGCGTATCACAAAACCGCATCCAAATAAATGATATTTATTTTCCCTATAGTAATACCCATAGTATATGTACTCGTATATCACAGTTTTGCATCCTCCTTATGTTCGGCCCATCCCAACGCATTTCTTGAATAGCGGTGATATCGGCGTGTTAACAGTTAATTGCTCGGCTGCACGTGACTTGCCAAGGCTCCGAACATTCCACAGGCAGATCGGAATGTCGTTGTCTTTCAAACGATCAATCGTCGCGCAGATCACCTGAACTATATAACTGCCAAGACAAAATCAGCTGGTTGTCCAACCACCCAATTTAATTTCAGATAATGCTAAGATAATTGGAACTTAATTTCGAGGCTCTTTACGCAATCTTAATTTCTTCAATTGCATGAATAGATGTGCCAAATTTCATTTACTTCAGTCTTGGAGAAAATATACGGCTAGTTATTTCTAATATATGGATCTAGGACTTAACGATCGTTATTTGCCAGTGGCGGTGCTCTCAGGAAGAGCTCCACATGTCCATCAATCCTCCGATAAAGCTCAAAACGAAGTAAACGATCTCATGCTAGAGACTCACTTCCTAAGGAATCTGATCCGAACCAGCTTTTATCACCGAAATTGCAAGTGAGCTGAGCAGTTGTATTGTCTGCAATATACCAACGTTGATTTGACAGCCACCAGTGTTTGGTGAAATTTTTATTCAACTGGTTAAAACGTGGCCATACATCCATTTTTGATGAAGTGCACCAAACGTGATTACCAAGAAAATCGTTGAAAAAATCCGTGACATGACATGTTTCTTCCAACCTAATCGCGCAACAGAACTACGTGAAGAACCAGACATCGTAGGCTTATCAGATGGAACAGCAGTCAACGTTTTACATGATGAGTTAAGCATGACAAAGCCGTCGGCCCGATGGGTGCCACGATTACTCACGGTGGACAACAACCGCAAACCCCGTCAACTTCGAAGCGGTGCTTGAAGTTTTTCAGGTTAAAACTGCAGAAGTTTTTGCGTAGAGACGTCACCGTTGATGAAACCTGGATCCATTACTACACTCCAGACACCAAATGACAAGGGCCTGGATTTTACTATTCATACCTACTCCGAACAAGGCAAAAACTGCCCGAACGGCAGGGAAAGTCGGGATTACGATTTTTTCGAATGAGAAGAAATTAATCATCAAGGACTTTCGGAAGAAAGGAAGCACAATCGCAAGGCACTACTACAAGGTACGCAAAGAAAAAGTGGCAAAGAAAAAATTACTGTTTCACCACAACAGCGCACCAGCTCACTCCTGGCCAAGTTGCATGAATTACGCCACAAGTTTCCGCCGTATCCACCTTAGTCACTTGACCTGGTTCCCTGTAATTTTTTTATATTCCCGAATTTGAAAATATAGCCCGCAGAAAAAAAAACAGCTCGAACGAAGAAGTCATCGACGAGACGGAACCCTATTTAGAAAAGTTTGACAAATCGTATCTTGAAAAAATTGGCAGGAAAGTTTGGAAAAATGTATCATCTTAGTCGGGTCTTCTTGAATGACTCCAAAACCGATTTAGCATGCGGCGCTGGTATTTTCAGGAAGACGATTATGTTAAATTTGACTTCTCGCTGGCAATGAACTATATTGTGAATAATCAGTGGAGGGGGCGATAAATTTGTATCTGTAGCTACAGTCGAGCGACTTTCAAGCTAGTTCGAGAAGACATGACTTCACTGAACGCAGCCGGGAGTCTGAATTAACTGAATTTTATCTGAGTCCCAGGTTACAACGAGAATTGATGACGCTGAGAGGAAAGATTTTCAGGACCTGACCTGAGTTTGGTTTGCCTGCGCATCCTCGGTTAGGGCTTCGATTGACAGTTGGGTTTTATATGAAGCTAATTGCAAATGGCATGATTTTCCAGGTCGCCGGCAAACCAAATGAATATTTCCCGACGGCTCTAAGCGGTCAGCGGCTTTCCTGCTGTCCGTCAGTAAGAAATACTATAGGCAGCTTGCAGGCGTCGTGAAGGGGCACTACGCTTTATCTAAGCACTTAAGTATGCTGGGTATAAGGATATAAGCTGTGATGCTATGAATGTTCGGCCAACGCCTATATAATAGACGGATGGATAATTAATCTTCGCCGAAAACATTACGAAGTCGTCTATAAGTTGCCCAAATATACGATCGGTTTTTGAAGCGATAATGTGGTAGAGCGTTTAACCATAAGTATATTTACAGTAATTAGCCAAACTGTACTGATCAGAAATGTCAGAAAGTGCGGGTAGAAAGAGAGCTTTGTTTGACAGCTAACATAATCATAGATTCTGTCTTAGTAAAATTATAGAACTTGCACAAAAAGTTCAAGTGCTTAGACTTGGTACGTCCGCAAAATGTTGTAAGTACGTGTTTCTCGACAAAAACAAAAACAACGTTGTAGTATTTTTCTAACCTTGACTGTTTGACGCCCAATGCTTGGGATGGTGGTATCCACTATAAGCAAATTGTTCCCATCATCCTCGCCGTAGTCATCATCATTCTTGGCATTCGCACTAATCATCACCTTTCTCACTGGTGTTAGCTGTATCTATTGGCCATCGGCGGCGTTTAGTGTTATTTTTCCTACTTCTTTGTATTTTTATCTCTTATTGTTATTCCAAGCAGTGGCGTGATAGAAATCGCATTGAAAATAGAAATCCATTGTGAGAACAGAATTTGATTGAAGGCATCAGCACATTATTAGCGGCCGCTAATTTATGTACCGCGGAGTTTTGACAGCTCACACACCTTATTACACAATGGCTGTCAGTCATGTTGCTGTAGCGGTTGTGCAGAATACGAGTACTTGTAGCACCACCGATTTGAATGGCCGCGATTCGCCTCCGCTCGTCTGCCCACTCTAGTTATACTACCGAGCTGGCTATAACAATTCGACAATCTGACAGTTGTATTTTGACAAACAAATCTCCACAAATGGAACGGAGTGCACATGAAACATATGTTCCCAGCAGCTCTATTCAGCACCCAACATCAGCACCAGAATCAGCATTGGCAGCGCCCAGCTACTGTATTTAGGTTGTCGGATGGGAAACATCTTGGAAATGACGTCCGACCATTCATTCCACTCCACTCTTCTTACCGTTAGCGTCATTTTAGCTGCCATAGTCTGCTAGTAGTTGCTGGAATGGGAATTCTTGTGTTTTGTTTGTTTGCTTTTGGAGAGTCAACTATTTTCGTTTTAATGGGGAACGAAATGGAGAGCACGAGAACAAGAAAATTGGTTGGATTCATAGTCCAGAGTCGAAGTGTGGTGGAACGGGAGAAATTTATGAGTCACAAATGGAAATGTGTGACGATGAGGAGGAGATTTGATTGCGTTTGACAGCTATAACATCTCGACAATATGTCAAATTAGGGAGAGTGCTATGGCGACGTATTTGGATAACCCGAATCTGTTTAACAGTGCAGACTGTTAAATGTTTGTACAGATTGTGAGGTGCGGGAAGATTGTGGATATGGTGAATGGTGGATTTTAACCTGAGAGACCTCAAATGTTCATGATATCTGATGGTTTGATGGTGCTCTGGCATGACATTTCGGATGATATCGATACTCCAGATGGGTAATGTAAGGACAGTATATGAGGAAGTTGAATGCATTCATCGATTGTTCTAGTGGAACTGATGATGTAATAATTGAAAAGTGATCGACGGGAACCGAGGTAATTTGTGCAAACTTCCTGGGAACTACTCAAATGCAAAGGATCAGTTTCTAGTACAGTACAACCTCGGTAATTCGATCTAATAGAAACCTACCTTAGTTTGAACCACGAAGGTTTTCGGATTACTGGATACCCTTTTCGCAGACAATATTTTGCATGAAATATTTGTTTTGAACAGCTTTTAACAGTAAAATAAATAAGTTACAGTTGCGTAAAAAAATTGACGTTTTAGTTTGTTTAATTTTTTTTTTCAACGGTTTTCTTAACGATCGAATTTTTTAAAATATTCAATTGTTCGATTTTCTACTACTACTATTAGATAATCCACTAGCTGATTCACAAATTGAAGAGCACTGCCACTGCTTATAGTTGTTTTGGGTTCAGGTATGGTTTCAATTTCGCTGTCAGAGTCAGTTATATTTTCGCCGTCCAAATTTTCAAATTGCTCCATCTTATACCCAATCTCGAATTTCTGCATTTCCAAATTCATTTCCTGGAGTGATTTGGACTAGAAGACGAGCCAATGCAAATTCGTCACCGCTCTCTTGACGAAGCTGTTGAATTAGAGTTGAAAGGGGTAAATCATCGTCTTGGTCCCACTCCAACTCTCGAGGCAATATTTTCGACCAACATTTTTCTATACTCTTCGACGCTATTTGAACGACTTGATGTCTGTTTCTTCTGAAGCTATTATGGCTTCAAGTAGAGACTTGTACGATATTTTAAGCAAATTACTTACGTTTTTGTCCATCGGCTGGATGAATGCAGTTACATTGTGGGGAAAATACATGCACACAAAAGCGCCATCAATACTTTGCTATCCTTTTGGATGGCATGAAGCATTATCCAGTAACAACAATGCTTTCTGGGGGAGAATATTTTTTGCCAAATATTGTTTTACATGAAAAAGATTTTGCATAAGATCATATGATAAGGTAAATAACGAAGAGCGTAACTTACCTCAGGAACAAAAACTTGGTGAAACCAAATCTCAAAGATTTCTGTTGTCATCCAGGCATTTTTAGAAGACTTGTACTCGTATATCAGCGGATTGTTGAATTTCTTAAGCACTCTTGGGTTTGTTGACTTTCCAATTACCAATGGTCGAACCTTGTGCTCCCTTGACCCATTGCAGCAGGCTAAAAACGTTACCCTTTCCTTGTTTACTTTTCTTCCAGGAGCACTTTTTTTGAATGAAGTTACTAGGGTCTTGTCAGGGATTCAGTGCCAATACAATCCAGTTTCATCCGCATTGTAGATCTGATCTTTTGTAAGGCCCATGCCATTTATTTTTCGATGAAACTCCTGAATAAAAGGTGTCACTTTATCTGAAGCGCTAGAAAGTTTTTCGCATAAATATTTTGAAGATCCTCACTTCATGTCGCTTTCGAAATTTTTGAATCCATCCCCTGCCGGCGTTGAAATTTGGGCACTCCTTGTAAATTTCGTTAAGCTGCTTAGCCTTTTGCGACAGTATGGCAGCGGATATCGGCGCACGTCTTTTGCGTCGTCTGCAAAACCAGTCGAACAGGGAATTCTCCATTTTGAACATTTCCGGCATTTTCAACGTTTTCCGCTTTCCAGTTCCCGACTCAGTTAGAGTTGAATATGTCAAATATTTCTTGGAATTTTGTTTATTCTATGTTACAGTCGATTTTCCAACTCCAAACAGACATGCTACACAGGTGGCGCTTTTTCCTTTCCTTAATTCGCCCAAAATTTCGCATTTCTGTTTTATGGTTAAAAATTTATGTTGCTTCTGAGGGCGGTTCGTGGTAAAATGTAACACTTTAACTTTAAAATTAACTTTTCAAAAAACAAACCGAACACATGTCTTCACACTTAGTAGCTGAAGGTATGGAGACAATTCGAATTACAGAGTACGTTGCTTACCTTCTAAAATGAAGACTCTTAGGCTCATGTAATTGAACCGAAAACGACTCACAACTGACTTTCTTATTTACTAGGAGTGGACCTCAACATACCAACCTTTCCAGCTCTCTCAATCTGTGGGCAACTACCTCCACATATGTACACCCTGAATGACTCGAACTGCAACCAACTTCAGATTGCTATAATTTCCAAACCGTTCATGACAGTGAGATCAAATTTTGACACATGACAGATGATTTTATTATTTACAAGCCTTTTAAACGATTTGCGTCTCAGTTGTGTTGAAAATTTTTTATCCGCGATGGAATTCAAACGTGATAGTGTGATTGCTTTATATTTGGCTGGAAAACCACAAGTAGCTATCGTTAGAGCCCTCCAGCACCTCAAAGTAAATAAATCATTTGTGTCTCGAACCATAGCTCGTTACCGTGATACTGGCAGCGTTGCAAAACGCCATGGAGGTGGTCATAAAAAAACAGCAACATCAGCAGAAACGGTTCGGAAAGTGAAGGCTCGAATTGAGCGAAATCCGCGTCGAAGTGGAAGACAAATGGCTCGTGAGCTCAACTTATCGTTGGAACGGATGCAGCACATACTGAAAAATGAGCTTGGACTTAAGCCATTGAAGTTCCAAAAAGTACACGATCTTACACCGCAACAGAAAAAAGTTAGAGTCGAAAGAGCGAAGGAGTTGCTACGCTTGCACGAAAGTGGTTAGTTGCCGAACTTGGTTTTTTCCGATGAGTCGCCATTTGTTATTGAGCAATTGTCAACAAACCAAATGACCGAGTTTACTTGCCAGAGAAGTCCTTCGAAAATGTACACCTTCGGACGGCCACCAGAAAGCAGGCAGCACCGATGGTGATGGTTTGGGCCGCCATAACCGCCGATGGTCGCTCTCCGCTCGTATTTTTGAACCGTGGCGTCAAAATGAATGCGATCGTATACCGTGAAACTGTCTTAGAGGCAGTATTGAAGCCTTGGGCAAACAATCATTTCGGTCGGAGACCGTGGACATTTCAACAAGACTCGGCACCGTCTCACAAGCGCGCGTCAACCAAGATTGGTTAAAAAACAATGTTCCACACTTCATTTCATCGACACAGTGGATTGCAATTCTCCGGATTCAAATCCGTTGGATTTCTCTGTGTTGGGTATTTTGATGGCGAAGGTTGGCACTAAAAAATACCAAACTTTGGACCACCTCAAACAAGCACTTCGCCGGGAATGGGCCAAAACACCGCAGAGACACTAGCGTGCAGCGTGCGATGCTTTCTTCGGCCGTCTCAAGGCCATTATTCGCACCAAAGCTGGACATATTGACAACTACTGATACAATTTGAAAATTGATGTATCTTCCAACACTTTTTGCTTTGGCACAATAAAATTTATCAAAAAATAAAAAAATTATAGCATTTTAAAAAGTTATAGTTCGAGTAAGTCACAGTGTAGTTGAAGTACCTTTCCAATTTTTCTCACTTATTAGGTGAGTTCTTCTTTGAATGCGTTATCAGGGTAGAAATCGAAGGTTCATCTGACCGGATAATAATTTTTATTGGTTCATATATTTAGCCAGCCATCGTGGGCGACTTTTCTAATCAAGTCGATGACGATGTACAGCTCGTACAGTATATCAGTGGATTCAAAAATCAATAGAAGAATCAAACAAATTTGTGAAGAATGGTTTCAGGCGTTTACATAATATGGCAGACAAGGTCTTTTACGTTACGTAGAGTAGATTCACGTCATTTCGTAGAATTGCCTTTTTGTGAATCGGGCATACGATGCTGAGGTTCTTCATCAGGCATCATTTGCCCCAACCAAATTTTAGAAATGAGGGATCGAAAATTGCCCGAGGAACTCTTTTCTCTAAGCGCCCGAGGGCAGGTCGTCTCTGTCGAAACTTCTGCGTCGTAAGGTCCGACTGGGATGATCTGGGTCCTTTATAAAGTCTTTTTGTGTGCTTGAGAGAGGGCTTTACTAATTGCCTTCTAAGCCCAAAGAAACAAATTGAAAGCTGGAACATCAGAGACGGCGTCTTTGATATCTTTTGGTCATGATGCCTCTGGTCTTCCACTTTTGATACATCGGACTTCTCGAGAGGTTGAGGGAATAGGAAAGGCTTTGGCGGTCACTTGCTTTTGAATTGAATTTCCTCATAATGGCTCGCTGGTTGCTACGGGTATCCGTATCTGACTACGACAAGATAATGGTGCGAGTCGATATTAGGTACTACGTTCAGACATTCAAAACTCGGGAGGAGTGCCTTGCGTTGATCGCAATATGATCAATCAATTTGACGGTTTGTTGATCAGGAGTCAGCAACGCTCCTTTATGGATATCAAGGTATGTGCTGACTGTAGTTGCATTACGTCCCGTCAAAACTTCAATAAGCCTGTGTCCATTTTCGAAGATAGAGGCCATATTACCTAGGAACTCATAGGTTTTGTCAAGGAGCTCGTATAAGCAATCTTTGGTACGATCGTCCATCTCCTCTATCGGGATGTGGGCGTTTATGAGGCTTATGGTGAGCAAGCACTCGTTTAGACGGTTGAAGTTGTAGACTTGTGCTTTAAATCTTCTTCTGATGGCAAACCCGCAATCCACATCCGAATAATCACTGCGACTGCTGTTCTTGTGTCGCCGGTTGCCTGTAGCAGTCTTCATTTTCATATTTTCATGCTCTGTCTACTTTGTCTAGTACCATCTATGCATAAGGACTTACATACCATACATCGACAGGTAGACCATCTAGTCCGGCAGCTCTGTTCTACTTAAGTTTGGTTATTGCTATCTTTCACTTCCTTTAGTTGGTTTAGTTTCATCAAACAATTAAGGTCATCCAAACCCTTTAACAGCTTGCATACGTGTTTTTTTCCAGATCCTCTTCAACGACTACGACACTGAAAATCAGTGTGAATCAGTTCATCTCTACAGATTTCTGTTCGGATCTTAGTGGCGTGACTCATTCATTTCACCTTTTTTGTAGGACTTGTAGCGATCCCCATTCTGCAAACGCTCGGACGATTTGCGGTGATTAGAGCCGTCCAAATATCATATCAGTACTTCTTCATTGTTGCGACGTTTAAGTAGTGATCTGAGACTATATCGTCTGCTCAGAATTTTCGAGCATCTCTTATATTAGAGCAGTACTTTCCATCATTCGCAGCATGACCAATTTGGTTTTTTATTTTACGATGAACTGACCACCATGTTCCTCTGTGAATATTGAGAAAGCACCCTGACTTCTCCTGAAAAATCTCAGCTCGAAAAATGTTGAAGGAGTTCATGTAACGAATTTCACCTGCTGTTCGTCCTCCTTCTAAGGTTTAGCCATTTCTGAAAGGCTATTACAGTGTTGATATTTTTACTCCCTTAACACTCCCACTTATAAGTAATGCAAATCAAGCGCGGTTAAGCACAATTGATGTGTAGGCACAGTTACAGCAACATCAGGTGAACACCGCTTATTTTTCACTATCTCCACTCGTAGCCTAGTGACTTGAATTTAGTATGTTGAAAGCCCCTTCAGTAAGCGTTCTTATGAGGACGAGAAATATGATCTGCTCACACTTACAATGTATGTATCCAATTGGGGATAGTGCAACTCGTTTACCATGCCGCAGAAGCGATGAAATATCAATCAAATTACTCGTACTAGTATTTACAGACTTCTTATCACTGGTCCTGGTGATTCGATTCCTTACACAATGCCTGGTTAATTTTCTTCAATCGCACAAATTCGTACTACTTCTACTTCTTGGAACAGCGTCAGCCCTTAGGCCAACTTTGGGCGGTACGCCCAAAAAGCACGCGCACGTCATATAAATAAGCAAAGCCCACAGCCACTAAAATCTTAAAGTCAATAAATAGGAATTTTTTTACATTTCTAAGTATCCTTATTTTTATTAAGTCCTTTCGTATCCACTTATTTACTTTAGAAGAGTTGGAGCATAAGCGGAAGCAGCATAAGCAGCTGGAGCAGCGTAGGCAGCTGGAGCAGCGTAGGCAGCTGGAGCAGCATAGGCAGTTGTTGGGGAAGCATAAGAAGCATAAGCAGCTGGAGCTGCATATGTCGCTTGGGCAGCATAGGCAGCTGGAGCTGCATAAGCGGCAGGAGCAACAGCGTATGGATAAGCAACTGAGTGGTCGATATGGTGAGCGTTATAACTTGAAGCGTACGGTGCTACTACCGGTGCAGAGTATCCAACTTGAGCAGCATATGGTGCATATGACGCAGCTGGAATACCACTATAAGCAAATGGTGACACAACACCTGGATGCGCTACAGCAGAGGCCATCACAACCATTAAACAGAGAGCAGTCTACAAGAAAGAAAAATTAGTCAATACAATGGTAATTATTTACTTTACAATATGCTTTTCTACTTACGAACTTGAACATATTTGTATTCCTTTGAACGACTGGTAGATGTTTCTCGAATAAAGCAAATGTTAGTTATGCCTTCGAATTGTACTGCGGTAGACTTTTATAGTGAAAAAAGTTGTAGTTTCCTGAGTCTGCCTTCGGAAAGGGAAATGGAGCAATTTGCTTCGCATTTTAATTAATTTCAGTCACACATCGAGCACTTTCGACTATATTCAGCATCTGTGTCGCGTGGTGCTGAATAATGAACGCCCATCAATTCAGTTCATTACCACACTCTGAAATATGACATCGGCTGAATAAATAAGTCAGACGCGACACTACATCCGAAGAATTTTGATCGGAAAAACAGATGCCCAATTGTGTATGTTATATAATAAGACTACTTTTCCAATTCGAGTTCGTTTATGAATGGGAATCGGTGAGCACGCTTTAACTATTGTAGTTTACGGGTGGTAGTTGAATGGAGTAACGAAATACTTTTAGTAGATTAGTCCCTATAAGCGCATGAATCATTTCTGCTTGTCATATAGTTTTCCGTGTAGCGATCGGTTTATGCAAACTGACAACTGTATGCAGCTTAGTATGTACTTCATATTCTAAAACGGTGTTCAGATTTGCATTTTTTGACTTAATTTGACGTTTGTTTTAGAAAACACGTTCAGTTTTATACTTTCGTAAAAGTGATGTGATTAGTGTGACTTATTTCTGCTCAAGTTGCCCGATCAATAGGTTCACTGTTGGAAGAAAGCATCAAACGCTGTTTAGCGGTCTTTTACCCGGATTCGTTTTAACCCTCACTCTAATGATCTTCACATTTGGATACCGGCAAGAAAATGGAATTGCAAATTATTTTTACTCAAAATCATAATAGCTATTATATTTTCCAATCTTTTCATATATTTTTTTTTTTAGATTAACACAGTATTGTTAATGGAGATTTTTTAGCTAATCATAAAGGACTACATCCCTCAAATGAGGGCTCTTATGATCTAAAAAATATGTCATCTTCGTCCATCCACTTGAAATCGCTCCTGCTGATGTCTCAACCGATTTCGCCTCATTATAAGATCTAATATTGAGAACTTCTACTGTCTCTAATCAATTAAAAGTTTTTTTGCAATCTTCATAAGTCTCCTCCAAAATGTCTTTCCTTTTACTATCAAAACGTAAAAGGGCTGCGAAGTATTGAAAAATATGTCAAATTTATCTAACACAGCCCCTTACAGCTCTCTTTCAGCTTTCCATCTCTCAGGGAACCTTTCCCATGATATAGAAGAATTTTCTCATAATTCCTCTTCACAAAGGATGAAATCTCTAACTGTCGATGCACAGTGTTAAGCACTTCTGCATACCTAAGTTGTTTGAAGCATCATTTATTTTTCATTGCTTTCTCATCGCAATCTTTACCCTTTCCCAAAATCAAGACAGATTTCTGAAAGGTCGATCTGCAACTGCATCTTAACGAATCCGTGTCAAGTATTGTACTTTATGCGTAATAGAACGCGACGTTATAGTTGTTGTAACCTTTGATAAGATCTCTCATAAAATAATTCTGGTTACACTAAAGATTCTAGGCTTTCAGTCGCATTTTATGATATGGATCAAATCGTGTTTAAAAGATCGACATTGCAATGATCTATTTAGGTCCATGGCTTCCAACACATTTAACTGTCTTCTTGTTCCGTCATTATTCGTTTTAAAAATTAATTATGTCGACTTTTATATCAAGAGTTTATATACATCTGACTACGCTGATTGTTGTGCTCTGCAGTATGACCTGCACAAATTGTATACTTTGTGCCAGACCAATTTCCTTAAGATAATAAGTGCTCAGAAATAACATGGACTTCTAAGCGCCTTTAAAGTACCCCTCACACATATTCAATCCTAACACCATCCATTTCCTCGGTTACTAAATAAATAACGATTCCACCGTATGGACTACCATATTATAATGATCAACTGCAACTGCATTTAAGTGCGTAGATTTGTAGCTTACCAAATTCCACCACAATGCGATCAATGTTCCAATCCGGAATTATACATCATCTGGTTAAAATTCGATTTCCGTAAGCAAATTGTCCACTACGGCTTTATTTACAGAAACCCTAAACTGGACAGCAATTCCACCTTTAACGACTCCATACATAGAATTGTATCCCTGTATCTTTATACTTAAATAAATGGCTATTACGGGCGATTTCAATACAGACAATTCTGGGTGGTTTTGACATTCTACACAGACAAAATTCGAAGGTATGTTGAGATCTTTGCTTCAAAAAACAAATTGACACAGCTTGTAACTGAGCCCACGCGAATACCAGACGTTAAAGTCATACCACCAGTACCCTGGACTTATTTTTAACTTTCCACGCTGATAAGTACACAGTTGATGTGCTTCTACCTCCAGGCTCGTCGGGCCATTGTGTCATATTAGCTAATTTTCGGTCATGGATCACACAGTTAGAGAAACGATCCGTATGGCAATACGAGAAAGATAATTGAAGCGGACTTAATACCTTTTTAAGGAGTCATACCTGGTCATCATGTTTGCTCGATAATGACGTGGATGCCGCTGCTGATATGATCGCAGACACTATTTCCTTTTTTAAAAAGAGATCCTTTACATATCCTTCATCGGATTAAGAACATCAGACTAAAAGAAAAGACATGGTACGACTCAAGCTGTTAAGAGGCTGTCAAGGTTAGAGAAATGTTTCGTGTGTCCTAACAGACAGAACCTACAGAGGAAGTCCGAGAAAAGTTCAAGCGAGCCAGGACTACTGCACCGTCTTTCTTAAACATGTAAAATTTCAATACAACCAACAACTTTCCCAAAGATAGTAAAAATTGTTGGTCGATCGTCAAAAATATTGGAAGTTCTGCCTCATCCTCCATTCTAACGCTCATTTATAATGACATTCCAGTCAGCTTTTTGGACAAAGCCAATCTGCTTGCTGCAAACTTTACGGTCAGCTCAACACTTCCAAATTGTACTTTGTGTCCGCCAACACTTGAGTGCGTCGAATTTTCAGTGGAACGCATCCACTTTCGCATTCGTGCAATAGTACGAGAACTTAAAGATCTAAGAATTCACAAATCCGCTGGTCTAGATGGTATACCTTCCACGTTTTTCCACGCTGTTAAAACCACTGCGGAAGCTTTTTATCAGTCTTACTACTCAAGATCCTTTCCGAGCAGATGTGGAACAGCGTTTGTCCAGCCCATCCCTAAAAAAGGCGAATCTTTCCTCCAATAGACCCATTGCACTTACTTCCCTTCCTTCCAAGGTCATGGAAACGCTGATAAGTCATCAGCTCATAAAATATCTCCAAAGACGAAAACATCAACAAGGCGAAACCAAGACAGTTGCCTTCCTATTTCTAAGGCATTTGACAGAGTTTGGCATCTGGCTCTTTTGTCGAAAATGCGTGCTTTTGTGATCGACGACCTTCTTCTTCAAGGGATAAGAAATTGCCTTTCGGAATGTTCAATTCAAATTCTGTTGGATGGTTTCAAGTCTGATATTCACAAAATAAAGGCTAGTGTGCCCCAGGGTCCCGTTCTGCCTCCGACACTCTTTTTTATTTTCATGGATGTTCTGTCGTCTGCTACTTCTAATCCAATATATTCCTTTGCTGACAACAGTACTCTCTGCTTTACACATTCGTTCCCAGACTCACGTCCCTGCTCTTCGGGACGTGCTCATTAAATTGCAATATTAGCAGAATAACCAATTGGGGAACTACCATATATATCAACAGAGTTGAATTGCATGCTTCCAAAACACAATGTTGGTTGCTGTATTTTAAAGTAAAATTTAAATATCAAGCCACTGTCCATGAATGGCAAAAAAACTTTCCATTCTCGGTATGAGTTTCAATGACAACTTACGTTGGAATGACTACATATTCGGTATAGTCAAAAATGCTGCTGTCTAGGTTTCTTTAAGCGATGTAAAAAATAGTTCACCCCTTCTGATCTGGCCTCACTCTGTAAGGCATTCATCCCCCCAAAAATGGAGCACAATACTCAGATTAGGTGGTCCTAAAACATCTCATGCTTGCACATCGATGTAACGTCTCTTGCCTCGCCTTGTTCCATCGGTGTTTTCACCACCAGTGCTCCACCGAAATTGCCAGTAGTATTCCGCCCTTTCAAACTCAATCCCATTTTCAGACGTACTTTAAAATGTTGTGATTTTTCCCAAACCGTACAACTTGCTTATGGAATGCACTGCCGAGCAAACATCTAAGCCCAACAAACATCGATACCGCTCTTCTATTCCTCCCTAATTTTGCCTAGCCCGCGCTGTGTGCAAACATTTTAAGGGTTCTAATAACCCCTTGAGTACTAATAACCGTGAATATAGAACTTATAATATAATACATATAATATGTGTAATAAGCTTTAATAAATCTGTCCGGAGTTGACCCGGCTTCAAACCAAATCAAATCTTTCTATGGCATGTAGTTTAGCACAAATATTCTCCTTTAGCTTCGAAATAGTGTTGGGTTTATTTATAAACACTTCATAGAAAAATAGCACGCCAGACAGGATTCCGGTCGAGGATTCCTATGGTCTGAAAAGAGCCCAAGCGAGACATCGAACTACGTGCCTAAGACTTCTATTATATATAGATTATACGTTAAGCAGGTAAACAGCGCCGAATCCTAAATCGGTTTTGAGGCCATCCGTGAAGAGGACGCCTAAGAGCAGAAGAAGATGTGGCTGAAATGCAAGGCAAGTGCTACCGAAGGTGTAATGCTATAAGTCTCATTACTGCATCGGTGAAAAAAAAAAAGAGAAACAGATCAGCGGAACAGAAGCTTGTAGGGATGAATTTAGCAACAAAAGCACAGTCACTACTGAGGGCTGTGACGGGGCGACACAAGTTCCACTTTCAAGCAGCCGATAAAAGCCTAAATTTCTGTTTACCTGATCAAAATAAAATACAGATAGCATTATTTAAACTTAAGTGTAGCAAGGCTGCCCCCGGATGGCTCAAAGGAGAAGGCTTTTTTTCCACGAATTTGTAAAAGAAAAGTAAACACGATGAATGAAATTAATCTGCGGCAACTAAATAAAAATTGGCCTTTTTTTAACATTACGTACAGGGTCTTGTCAGCCGTATTGTGCGAATGCCTGAATTCCCTTATCAATTATTGGCCTATATCAGTGCGGTTTAAAGACTGATAAATGCAAAGCCGACCAAATCTTCACATTGCGGCAGATCCTGGCGACACCCATGAAGCGCAGAAGGTTTTGGCATCCCTGCCAGATAAGGGAAAATAACAATGCAAAACGCTCGCTGCTATGTAAAGATTTGACACATTCCCTACGAAACCTTTGATGTAAAAGAAAAAACTTTTGCCACATCATGCTTAAGGAAACTGTGCAACTACAATTATAAAGGGTGTTTTTTTTTTGAGGTGTACAAATTCAACATGAAATAAAATACTTAAAGCTAATGTTAATGGCTATGATATTAGCTTTATTTAACAAATAATATTATGCCATTAGTGCTTAAATATTGTATAACATCGGACATGTGTGCGCCACGGCTAGCTCGAAGGAACCGCAATAGTGAAGTCCAATTTTCGACAACTTTATCGGGCAACTGGGGACGTACATCAGCAATAACACGGCGAATGTTGATTTCCAAATCGTCCAACGTCTTTGGTTTATCGGCATAGACTTAGTGACTTCGCATACCTCCAAAGAAAGTAATCTAAAGGAGTGAGATGACAGCATCGTGGAGGCCAGTTCACAGGTCCATTACGCAAAATTATGCGCTCAGCAAATGTTTCCCGCAATAAATTGATGGTGTCGCGCGTCGTGTGGCATGTTGCGTCACGCTCTGTCACGCCAATGCCATTCAACTGAGTAACTTTCTGGCCGGCATCGTCCCTAAAGAAATATGGAAGTTTATTGGTTGTAAGGACGTCTCAACAAAGGTTTCCGGGTTTTTTTCCACTCCATATTCGATAAGTTTGGCCGTTTACATATCCATTTAACCAAAAATGGGCCAGATCGGAGAAGAAACTTTTGCATTGAAAATGAGCATCAAGCTGAATCATGTTTTCGGCCCATGCATCGAACCTACGATGCATAAAATGGTCACGCGGTTTCAACTCCTGCACAAGCTGGATCTTATAAGCTTTTACCCCAAGATCTTTCCATAAAATCTTCCACAAAGTAGATGGGCATAGCTGCAATTGCTGTGCACGATGGCGAATCGACTCATTCGGATTCTCCTCAACACTGCGCAGCGCAACTGCAATAACTTCGTCTATTCGCACTGTTTGTCGTATTTGGGGATGCATATTATCCACTAGAGTGTACGAGTACGCGGTGCGAAAACGATTCATCGTGTTCCGAATAACTTGATCAGATGAACGATTATGTATGTCGACAGTAAAATGGATGTATCGCACGATAAGTTTGGCGAACCGAATCATGGTTTCCAAAATAAGTTTGCACAATTTGCATGCGTTCTGTTCTGGCGTTAATCTATTCATCGTAAAATGGCAAAATGTACTAAGCACAAATCAACTTTCAGCTGTCAAATCCGTAGAAACAATGTTGCCAGTTTGAAAACCAAACCTCTAAAAAAAACACCCTTTGTATGTATATGGAAGCTGCCACTGGTATGTTTGCAATTATTGGGGCAGAAGCAGCAAAAATTAAACTTATAAGACTTCAGTCATCTCAATACTTAGACCCCAAGTTAGTAAAATCGGATGAAGGTATCATTTGTTTGAAGAATGAGATTTTATATCTCAAAATCTACGTAGAGGGTGGTCCTTATTTTTAAAAGTGTGAGTTGTTTTTGAGCCCCCTGTTTTTATGTTCCCTTGCGTATAAAAATATTATCCTATTTTTTTTTAAACAACGTTATCACGTGCCGCCCTGAGCTTAAAGTTTATATAGTGTCAATGCAACTACAAGAGCACTTCATTGTCTCTCCTACATTTTTTTCCAAGTTTCTTTTGTATACAAACATTGCTTTTGTTTTTCTAAGCTAGCGTAGGTGACGTTTTTAAATAAATAAAATTCTTTTAAGTGCCAATTGTGCTGTTAAAAAATTCTTGGTTAGTTGAATTACTAAAAAGTAAACAAAATAATTGAAATACCCCGTGAAAAATTGTTTTTGGTTGGTTCCAGAAAAAATCAAATTCTCGGCTCTAAATTACCATCAAAATGAGATGTACGAGTACATAGGTACTTGTGTTTTGTTTTATAATCTGCGAAAAGTGAAGTTAAGTTTGGCAATTAGTGTTAGTTTGGTCATGGATGAATGTTTAATTTTCTAGAAAAAGTCTACTCGTGATCGATCTCATTGCAACAATTATGAAAATGTTATGAAGAGCTGCGAACCCTTGAAAAAAGGAAAAATAAAAAAACAGAGACATCACAAAATAAAGAAACAGTTTTTTCGGAAACTTGGGCTTAATAAAGTCAGAAGAGGATAGAAAAATTCTACTCTTACAAAGGCCAAAAGGTCGACCTCCTCCAGATGGCATTCAATTTCGGGCACCAGGAGCCTATCATTTGTCTCGGTGGATGGAAAAAGGAATTTATAGTATTGCCTTAAATTCCTGTAATTTCAACAGTAAGTTAAGCTCACAGCCGAAGACAAAAATACTTTGTCCACAATTTACTGTTTCATTGTCAAATGCTACTCCCAATATTGGTAGTTTGTCTCAAACGTTTTGCAAGCACGTTTGAATGATATTTATTTTCTAAAAAGACTTAACTCGTATAAAGAAGATGACAAAATTATAGAAGGATATTGGAATAAAGGCGTTCATAAATCAATTATGGTACCTTAATGAGGAATTCTTTTTTTTGATAGCAGTATAAATTTCGAAGAAAAACGAAAAATGAGCCTAGAAGTTTCAAATTATCAGCTGATGTTTCGCATTTTATTACATTTACATTTACAAACTTTTTGCACATGAATCCAATATTATGGAATGACCAACCAAATTATATGCGAGGAAAGGAAATAATTAGATCATTAAAAGTAGTCAATGAAACAGCTGAACGTGGCGTTAAACTCATGAAGGAGTTTAATATAAAGCTCATTATAAACGAGGATCAGAAGCAATTTCTTCTTCAAGTTAGTATTTTTTTTTCTTTTGTTTAAAAAAATTAATAGCTTCTCTTAACAATTTTAGATTCTAAATTTCCATCATATTTTATTGAAATCCAAATTTTTCATGCTGTGCAAAATTATCACAAGAAATACCCAGGATGCAGCCGAAAAACTCCCAAACTATCAAACTCGTTGTGATAACTAGATTTACTTATTTATTTATATTCTCTATTTGTAAAAATATTTTGTTAAAATCACATAATTAATAATTTATTATACTTTTCTATTATTTTCAATTAAAATGGCGCGCTTTAAAATAAATTTAAAACATTAATTGAGTTTATTTTCAATTGGAGACAATTCGGATTTCTTGCTCACATTGGCACGTGTTAATGAAATCCAATTTCCTTGAAACTTGTTTTTACAGGGTTTTAGTATAGGAACAAAATAAAATGGTGCTCAAAAAAACAAACGAAGTTTTTTTTTCTCCATATAAAATATAACGACCTAACGTAGGCTGCTACGGCGTAAAATTATAGTCACCATGTATTAAATTGGTTTAGTACGTACTAACTACAATAACATCACATTAACTTTAAAACGAGCTCCTAACTTTGTATTTAATTATAAACACTTCTTAACTTACTTAGATGGAGTGAAAAGTGACATCCTTGACCGCCAGAATGCGCTGCTACTGCAAAAATGGTTATGGTACCTTGAAGTCCGTTCATATTTAGCAGACATGCCAAATTTCAGTACGATACTATCTTTAGTTTGGTTTTGACAGCTGATTGTTGTTGACGAGTTTGGCATCATGTTGAGTATGGACAAACACGATTTTTGTTCTCTCATAAAACATTATTTTTTGAGAGGCAAAACGGCGAAGGAAACCAAAGAAAAGTTGGATAAATATTATGTACGAAAATTACTTTTCGGACGGGATCAAGAAGTTGGAAAATCACTGGAATAAGTGTATCAAACTAAAAGGGGACTATATTGAATAATATATCGGGCACAGAATTGGAATCGGAATGAAAAGGAAATGCTGCGGCAGCTGGTGGAGCAGCATATCGTAGTAGTGGAGGACAATGGAAATGATCTGAAAATGATTTCGCGGAAGAGGCGGCTTGGGAATCAATCGCAGCAGGGATGGCTTCGGTTGGTTATCACAGGAGCACTGACAAAATAAGGCAACAGTGGACAAGGATGAAGGTTTCGGCAAAAAAAGCCAATACTGTTGCTAAAAAAGCAGTTAGAGCAACGAGGAACAATGTCAATGTTCCAGAAACAGATTCCTCTGATCTTTTAGTTCAGGGTATGATATCTGACCAGTTATCTCTGACCAGAGTAATGCTTCTACTGATGCCTTTGCAGAACTGGGCACAACTGCCGAACTGCCGAACAACCCCTGTTGTTCCATCTTCATCGAGGATTTTGATTGGTGCCCTCCGAAAACTGCCAAGGAGGCCAACGATAAAAACCGAAGTGATGAGTGCACGACTCACACAATTAAAGAAAGAGATTTCGCATGCAGACGAACTGAATAAGTTGCAAATTGCGCTTTCGAAAGAACGGCTTCTGCAAGGGAAAGGGGAGACCGCAAATGCCAGTGAAATTCGCAAACTAAAGATCGAAATGATTTAAAAAATTTGAAGTTTGCCAATGAGTGATAGAGTTTTTGTTTTTTGTTATATTTATGAATTAATGTTATTTTGTATGTTTAAGTTTTATTTTGTTCAAATTAAAAGTGTTGAATGATAAATGCGTTTCTGAATGCCCTTCTAGTTGTTTCGGCAGGTTCTTCAGAATTATTGTTGGGCTCTACTTGTGTCGATGGAATCGGTGGTGTACTTTCTTCAAAGGACGCAATATTCCTTTCCTTAGCTATGTTGTGAAGCACGGCCACGGCAACTATTACATTTTTTGCCGTATCCAGATCCACACGTAGTCTCTCCAGCAGCGATCTCAATTTGGACTTTAACTGACCGTTTAGGCATTCGATCCGACTTCTTGTAGATGTGTGGCTGTTGTTGTATCTTTGTTCCCTTTGGCGGTGTCAATAATATTTCTGAGCATGGATATCCAGCATCGCCAAGCAAGATACCCTGGTGTACATTTACTGTCGTTTCCAACATACTTTTTAGGCGACAGTTGCTCCAAATATTGGAGTCATGAAGCGAGCCTCGAGACCTTGCTACTATGTCCACTATTTTTCAATTAGCATCGGACACAATTTGCACATTAAATGAATAATAACCTGTACATATCAAATTAGTTTGTGTTTTATTCGTCTTTAAAAGCTAGTTACTCAGCTATGTTTTATAATAGTGATATAGTGTCCGGCCATTACCTGCCCTACACTTTTGGCTGGTCCCTTGATTCTGCAATGAGTTCAATCGATGGCTCCTATAACCCTAGGGAACCTTGCAATTCTGAAAAATTGTTGCTTTGCCCCATTATATTCTGCCACTGCCAAAGGAAACTTAATGAAATGGGCCAGTAGAGAAGCGATTTTTTTTTAAATGCTCGTAGTTATTTGTGCTACTGTTGCCTGTGACATTCCTTGCAAGGCTCCTAAAGTTGTACATAATTTAATAATGTTCTCTCAAATTTAATTGCCTTTTACTTACCAATATCACTTTGACCGATATTTCTACCAAAAAAATGAAGCGTTACAAGCACTTGTAAGGATGCAAGAATAGGAAGACCACGATTTGTTACCGGCTCTTGAATATTCAAATTTTCGACTAAAAACTTTACAGTTAGTTTATGCTGAGAAAAAAACTCGTCATCATCAAGCTCATTGAAAGGCTTTAATCTTTTTTATATATATTTAAGGCTTTCTAAAAATCTCAAAATCTTCGAAAATATCGAAATCTGCAAACAAATTTTCTGGAGCCATTTCACTGAAATGACATTTCATAGTCCATACTAAAAGATAAAATGGACTTTATGTGCTATTAAGTTTAGCGCGAGGTTATAACGATAAAGCGGTTTTTATCTCGACTATTGTATTGTATAATTTATCAGAACACTAGCACTAACTTTGTTACATACTAAAATGACTTTACAGTGGACTTTATCTGACTATAGCTTTGCGCCTTTATAATTTTTCAATATACTCTCCATGAAAATCGGTATAATTTTGCATGCGTTTGAACCAATTTTCGAAGCACCTTTCCACTCCGGACGTGGTAACTCCAAAACATGCATTTTAAAAGCATCAACCGCTTCTTCAGGTGTCGAAAAGCCTTGACCTCGCAATTTTGATGTGCGGGAGTAGAAAGAAGTCATTGGGTACCCAACCATGGCTGTACGGTGGATGACCCATCAATTCGATGTTTCGAGTGCTCAAAAAGTCACTTATTTGAGCCGATCTGTGAGAGCTCGGAGAATAATCCGTTCTCGGCGGGTGCTTTTCCTTATTTCTCTAAAGACTTCTGGTAAACAAATGGTTGTGTACTATTCCGAATTCACGGTGCTACTTTGCACTAATGGCATGGTGGCGACATATGCGGCATTTCCAATGAAACAGGCGACTATTTGCTTCGAAGTACTTCGTGCGCGAACAGTTTTGTTGGGTTTGGCTCATCTTGAAAGACCCATACAATCGACTCATATGCAACTTATAAATTGGGATACACGGAAATGTGTTTTTTCTAAAAAAAATTATAAAATTTATCACTTCCTACTCTGGGGGAGTCTTGCCAAGTAACTTACTATACAATGCAATCTTAAAATTATTTTCAGTTTTTTCTTCCTTTACAAGTTTAACTGTCGCGTTTTCGCATGATTCCCACGAGCAGATTTCTTATGTAAGAAATGCATGCGATATGATCCGCGAGAATGTATTCTGTGGAAAAATATATTCAAGGTAAAGGCACTCATTTGACACGCTTGTCTTCCCTTACTTGTTTGAGTTCGAATTTTAAAAATTTGGAACTAATGCCCAAGCATGGCTTAATTTCACGATAAGTCAGATGACGATCTTGCAATATCAGTTCCCCCAAAGAATCGATATTTTCTGGAACAACAATCGATTTTAGACGATCTTCACAAAATTTGTCCTGGAGCGAACGACGACCACGATTGAATTCGGAAAACTACAAACACGGAGGCTAGGATGGTGCTTCACTACCAAAAGTCGAAGCGAGTTAATTCTCACATTGTTGATGAGTTCACGTCGAAAATCATAAGAAATCATCGCACTAAAATGTTCACAATTTAATTCCATTATTTTGGTGAGATGAATTTTTCAAGTATTTGTAAAAGACGCAAATAGCACTCGTATGACAGAACGTTCGCGACACGTGTGCCATTAAAAACGTCAGACTTTGCGATGCTAATATCGATTTTGATGTGTCTACACAGGTATTGGCATACTCGTATCTCAAAATTTGAGTTACGGGCCCCATAGCGACATCGAACTGCTTAAAAAAGTGCCTATCGTGACGACGATGGACAACCCACGGCTGCGTACAACCAAAGAAACACATTTGGTTGGAGTTCGCGCATTCTAGCAATGATTTTGCTTCTAGAGTAGAAAGCTATGCTAACATTCGCATTCAATGTTCGATCACTAACTTCCAGATATGTCTGAGATATAAAGTGAATAGGTATTGTACGTTGGAAGATAAAGATAGATATTTTTTTATTTAGGCCGTTTAGTTTGGAATTACACAAGTCTTTATCTTATATAGATCCCAACCACGTCATCCATATACTCAACGACTTTAATTATCCCAACGTGGTACAGCTTTGCGCTTTCACCTATCTTTAGTTTCACTGCGGTATACTCTAAGAAACGCATCCAGACGTATCAGAAATACTTGACTATATGGTATGTATGTTTTGCTAGGTTTTCAAAGCAATTTATTCCAAAATTCGTTCATTAAAGTCATGTCCTTCCTTCTTTGCACTCGAATGCCTGCATCCTGTAAAAACAACTTTCTTCATCCCAAAATCGCATTCGAGTGCTCAATAGTCGGGTGTTGTTTCAGTTGCCAGCTTAAGTCAGACACGCGTGGCCCAAATTTGTTCATGCCAGATCTTCCGAGGTAAGATGTATAAGTGGAAACAATAGATACAATCAAACTACAAACCTAATATTGCTAATTTGATCTATGTATTTGTATGTATATATATACTTGTAGGACTCTTCCCGATGTACAATATTTTGTCACTAGACTTGGTTAAGTATTGTACTTTACGAGTATTTTTCGGGACTAGCCCTAGGGTTGCACACAATGTATTATACATATATTCTTCAGTTGAATTGTAACATTTTCAAATTCACTATAGCAAAACTCGTTGTTCATACCCTCAGTAGATATAACTTTAATCCGTATCTATAAAAAAGAATGGCCACCCATGCCATGTGTGTGGAATCATCACATCCTCATCCTCGTCATGCGAAAGTGAAACATCATGTGAATTGGAACTATAAAATGGAAGAAAAAAGAAACTACAAATAAAAAGAGCATTAACCATAATGGAATGGAGCACAGAGCCCGGAGCGATTAGATAGACAGAACCACGAGGATAATGTATGCCCTTGTCCCGAGACATCCTTGCGGCTATTAAAAAAGATACATCACCGTGTCCTCGTCTTGGGTGTTTTCGGTTTCAATTTGCTATTGTTGCCATTTATTTAGCTATTGTCGGTGTTTGCCTTTATATGCCGTTTAGGGCAATCACCTGGAAATAAATATTGTGATCCAATTCGTATATACAGATAGAGTGAATAAATTTGTAAGCAGATACGAGTTCTATACAAGACCACATTGTTTACATAAAATAACAATGAATTTCCACGTGTTTACTAATGAAATAACTTTTCCGAAATGGTTAGTGAAACCAAAAGGAGATGCTTCACTACTTCTGGAAATTCCGGATGATCCACATCAGGGCTCATCCGACTAAAGTGAAGGGCGGGCATCCCTGTCTAATCCTTCATAGTGGCCAATAATAACTAAAGAAACCTTACACATCCAAACACATCCGGACTAAAAGAGTATTGACTATAGTAGAACCAAAGGCGTCACGAGGATACAATCTAATACACGGTGACACAAAATTAATCATCCAATTTTGTTTTTGAATTACTTTTTACTAAATAAAAAAAATATGATTTTGAGTGATGTAAATCTTTATTTGGGCCTTTACAATTGTTGCTGTTAAATGGAAAAGATGATATCCTCCAAGTGGCTGCCGCCAGAGTTGATACACATTTGTGCTCGCAAGATTTCCGGTGATGACTGTTTGCTGCGACAGTCTCTGACTTGTTGGCATAAACCCGCGACTTCAAGTAGCCCCAAAAAAAGAAGTCTGGGATAGTTAAATCGGGCGATCACATGCCAAATCGCCAAAACGGGAGATTACGCGATCAGGAAACGCTTCCTTCACAATAACCGTTGTGGCTCGTAGTGTGTGTGCGGTTGCACCGTCTTGTTGAAACCATACCACCTTGATCAAAAAGTTCCCGGGGGACACCACCATGTGGCGCTCCCATTATTCCGATATGATCTCTGTTTCTTTTGTTGAGTTGGTAAATTTGTTGTTGACATTCTCTCTAAATCTTAGCATTACAGCTTAACATTTGCAAAAGTTACGTAGCCAAGAGTACATCTATCTCTGTGTGTGTTGGTGATTTTTTACAATTTTAGAAATGGATTTAAATTTGCAACAACGAACTTGTACGAGTATTAAATTTTGCGTAAAAACCGGATTTAATGGTGCGCGAACGTTGGAAATGTTGGAAAAGTGTTTCGGCAACGATTCTCTAAAGAAAGCGGTCGCTTACCTGTGGCACGAGCGCGAGCGGTTCAAAAGTGGTCGTGAGTCAATCGAAGATGATGAACGCAGTGGCAGACCATCAACATCGAAAACCGACGAAAATATTGATGAAGTAAAAGAAATGTTGGTCAATAACCACAAATTATCCATCAGATAGCGGAGGACTGGAACATTGCCTATGGATCCGTCCAAGACATTCTGGTTAATGATTTGGGTTTCCGTTGTGTAGCAGGAAAGTTGGTGCCAAAAGACCTCAATTTCATGCAAAAAAGAGACCGTGTTGACGTCGCAAAAGAGATGATTTGCGACGCTGAATCCGATCCCACATTCATCAAAAGGATCATTACTAGAGACGAGACGTGGCCGTGGGTTTATGAGTACGGCACGCAATCCAGATATCAGGCAAGTGAATGGCGTTCACCAAATGAGCCGAGACCAAAAACACCACAACGTTTTCAGTCAAAAAAGAAGGCAATGCTCACGGTTTTCATGGATTACAACGGTGTAGTGCATCATGAGTTTTTGCCAGAAGGCCAGACAGTAAACAAAGAGTATTATTTGGGCGTTATGAGACGTTTGCGTGAAGCAATTCGCCGAAAGAGACCTGAATTGTGGGCAGAAAATTGGTTTATTTTGCACCATGATAACGCACCGTCGCACAGTGCCATCATTATTCGTAATTTTTTGATGAAAAATGCAACAAATACCATCCACCGAATTCACCTGATTTGACTCGCTGTGACTTCTTTCTGTTCAATCGAGTTAAAAAACAGAAACCACTACGGGGAACGCGTTTCATCAGCCGAGAGAAAGTAATGGAAAAATCGCAGGAAGCACTGATGGACAAACCGAAGATCGAATATAAAAAATGTTTCGAGGATTGGATCAAGCGCTGGCATAAGTGTGTTGCAGTCGATGGGGATTACTTTAAAGGGGACAATATAGATTTGGATGAATAAACTTGTATTTTTAATTTTCTGAATAAATTCCGGAAAATTGTTGATCAAGGTGGTATGTTCACCAAACACCGCTCATCCAATTCCGGCAGTTAGAAGTCGTTTATCATGGCCCTGTAGCGTTCGCCAGTAACAGTGACCGTATTGCCGATGGCGTCCTTAAAAAAAAACGGCCCAATCACTCCTCCCGCGTGAACACAGCGTCACACGGTGGCTTTGAGTGGATATCATGGCTCTTCGTGCATCACACGATCACACGTGGATTTACAATGCCCCAGAAACGAAGATTTTGCTTATTGACGTAACCGCTTAAGTGGAAATGCGCCTCGTCGCTCATGATGATTTTCGACACAAAATCGTCCTCTTCGTTGTTGAGATTGAGGATGGCTTTACAGTAAATCACACACGACTGACGGTCATTAACTAATGAACTGTTTGCACCTTGTACGGGAACATGTGTAAGTCTTTCACTAAAATTCGCTGTAGGGTCCGTCTGGTGATGCCCATCCCATTGCGTGTCCCGTCATCTGGTTGACGTTTCTTCGTTCTCAGCGACGTCGGCAGCCACAGCTGCGATATTCTCGTTCGAATGACCAGTCCGGTGGTGGCCACGCTCTGCATGGTCTCCTGTGCTTCCACCCTTCGAGTCGAGTAGCTAAGCGCCGGAATGTTTGCCCAGGAAATCGACGTCGAAATTCACGCTGCGCTAACACCACCGACCGATTTTTCGCCAAAAACATCGACACAATTATTCTACGCTCTTGCGAAGTATAATGCTCCATTGCTTGTTTGTTTGTATACTGCAGCTGTCTAGTTCACAAATGTCAAATATGATTGACGTACGACTCCATTTGCAAAAATTATACCATCTTCCGATAGAGTGATTAATTTTGCGCCATCTTGTATCAAGTAGTGACAGACGTCATACGAATCCAAGCTATCTGAGATGATTGTATGTAGAACATGTGCTTAAAATCACACAAACCAATCTCTGGCACTCAAAGTATGCTTGGAAAAATCGTTTGATCTTCGTAAGAAGGAAGACAGTGACATCAGCATTAAAGAAGTTTCTGGGTAAAGAAATAGACCATTTGGTTACTCCGAGAAAACAACTGAGAGACAACATTTTCCACAACCTTATCTTCCCGGGCAACTTTTTCCCCAAAAGAATAAAAAAATAAAAAATTGGTCAATAAGTAAAAAATTAAATTAGAATCGATACATCTCAACATATAGATAAAATTGAAGTGTCTATCGAAATAACAGTCTTTTTTAATCTTTTATGGTTATTTGTATTTATTAAAACACAAACGACGGTTAAAATATTTTTTGCCTGGATAGGAGGTTGTCAAGAGTAGTCTAGGCTACTAATTGTTTTTTATTGTTTATTGTTTATAGCAATTGTATTTCTTATAAACAAATAAATAAGCGCTGTAAGGAAATGATTAAATTTCATCAACAAACATGATTTAATCGTATAAACAATATTGTAAGTCGAAAAAAAAATTTGAAATAGCAAACGTAAAAATATTTAGGAAAGGCAATAAAATTTTCGTAAACATTTGGAATTTAAGTGAATTATTAAAAAAAACATTCTGCGGGTACATATGTACAAATATATAGAGTCGATACAAGATAGGTAGCCATATAGTTTTTGTTTTTTTATTTATTTATTCTTTATCCAGAAATTCGTTATAAAAATTTCATTTAAAGAAACAAATACACTTTGTGAAAATAATGAATCTAATCATTCTGTAGCACTTATGTTGCCAGAGGTGAATGATCCTCAACTACTATTTTGAGTTAATTTAAATATTATATGCGGGTAATAAAAAGAGATAAATTCAACTGGTTTCGACTAGAGTTAATTGATTAGCGAATAGACTGCAGAACTGTCTAAACCATGAAGCGAATACTTCACTTTGTTTACAAATACTCATACAGTGGGTGATGTTAAAATTATTAGTTCTCGTGGTAATTTATTAAATAGTTTGGGTGCTATCGCAGTAGAGGATTTTGTGAAGTGTGGAACTACAGTGTTAACTAGCCTTATGTTGTTAACTCTCAAGCTATAAGAGTGTGATGACCAGAGATTAATGGTGAAACCGCTTCATAAAAAGAAAATTTCAAGAACTTTAAAAATGTAAAAATTATTTAATGATAAAATAAAAAGATGACGAAAAACCGGTAAACTAGCTGTTAGCTTATTGACATTTTTGAGATAGCTTTAGAGTGTCTATGGCGGTACTATAAGTCCCTGCCCATGTTTGAATGCCATATTCAATTCGCAATTCCGTAGAATTGTGGACTATACTTAGTATTGATATCTGCAAAGGGTATTCGCATCTTTTCGGATAGTCAGGCCGCTATCAAGTCTCTGGACTCGGTCTCACTAAATTCTAAAACCGCCCTTGAATGCCGATTATCTCTTATGGAGATGGGTGCCTTTGTTGGGTGCCGGGCCACAGAGACATTCCAGGGAACTGTAGAGTCGATGAACTCGCCAAAATTGGAACCTACCTCTACCTATTCTACTAGAAAAGGGTAGCATAGGTATACCAATCGCTACGTGCAAACGAACATTAAAGCTGGATGCCAATAAAAGAACAGACCTTAGGTGGACTGTTGGACCAACATATCTAGCGACCAAACAGATCTGGCCAAAACTGAATCTGAATGGCTCCAAGAATCTAATCCTTTTAATTAAGAAAGATGTCAACGCCATCATAGGTGTCATCACCTAACACTGTCTCGTAGGCAAGTACGCAAGAAGGGTTGGCGCCTTTATAAACGATTTCTGCAGAAGCTGCATGGACGATGGTGAGAAAGGAGAGGAACCAACGAAGCATCTTAGTCAGCTATGTAGATGCTCTCGCAACCTTGCCGCACGACATCAAGAAGTCACCATACAACGTCAACAATGAATTTTTCTTCGACGCATAAAAAAAACCATGTAATTTCTCCTTTTTCTCTCCTCTTCTTTTCTTTTCTTTTCTTTTCTTTTTATATCTCTTTTTTAACTCTCTCACTGCAAATCTATTGATAACTATATTTTTTACTATTTTCCATAGCATACACTCTAAAGGCGCTTGTGTCTCTCGTTGTTATAATTGTTGTTTCTGTTGCACTTGCTAAAATGAATTCACACGAATGGGATACTTCCATTGACAAATCGAAAACTTTATTTAATATTCCTTGCAAATCGAAAAAAAGTTTTAATATATGTTGTTTAAATGCGCAAAGTCTAAAAAGTAAAATTGATGAGTTCCGTTATTTGTTTAGTGATAGTATAGTCGATGCTGTTTGTGTAACTGAGACTTGGTTTGACTCGGAGTTAAAATCAAATCTAATAAACTTAAATAGTATGCAGTTTTTTCCAGGTCAAAGATTCCGTAAAGGAGGAGGTGGTGTTGGTATCTATTTAAAAAAGTGTCATAAGTTTCATATTATTAAAAAATCATCACCAACCGACTTATTGGAGTACGTATTCACTGAGGTTAGGACTATTAACGAAATTTTCCTTCTGGGGTGCATATATATGGCTCCGGATGTTGCACACCATACGTTAATAAGAGATGTGCTCGAGGAATTATCTCCGTTATATTCCAAAATCGTTATATGTGGTGACTTAAACCTAAACATCTTAGGAAAGGAAAATAATGCTTTTAAAGAACTGATTGAGTCCCTTCGTCTGAGTTTCGTAAATAGTATCCATCCTACTCATTTTGCACCCAAAAAAAACACCCTCTTTAATTGATATTGCGTTAGTGTCTGAAGAAAATTTCGTGCTTCGGTACGATCAACTTCCTGTTCCAGCATTTTCGCATCACGACATGATTCTTTTAACAGTCAACATACTTTCAGAAGTAACGAATAATGATTTCTTCGAGTCATTTGATTATACAAAACTTAATCTAGTAGTACTCTTTCATGACTGCCAGACGATAAATTGGCAGCAGATATATGCAACAAGTGATACCAGCTTTCAAATTAGATATTTCAATGAGAATATTTTATGCCTTTTTAAAAAGCATGTGCCAGTGGTAAAAAGAAGGTCTAAGAAATGCACATTACCTTGGCTTACAAAAGAAGTCTTTGATCTCATGAAAGCCCGGAATATCCTATACAGGAGATGGAGACGGTACAAATGTCCTGAAATACACACAGAGTTCAAAGTTGTTCGTAATGCAGTAACCTCATTAATCAGATCTAATAAAAGGTCATTTTATGCAAACAAGTTCAATACAGTTAGCTCAAACACCGACTCGGTTTGACTTCTGAAAAGCCAGCCCTTCCAAGCCTCATCAATTTAGACGAACTTAATGCTAAATTTGTTTCTGCATATGATATACATAATCCGACAAATATATCTGAACCGCAATGCAGTAGCGACGACACTTTCTCCCTATAATGTACCGACGAAATCAGTGTTGGTAAAACGATTCTTGACATTACATCTAACGCAGTTGGATGGGATAATATCGTTCCCAAGTTCATAAAAATCCTACTTCCAGTCATTCTCACTCATATAACCCATATTTTTAATTCAATACTCACAACTTCAACCTTCCCTGAAAGTTGGAAAATTGCTAAAGTGGTGCCAATTCCGAAATCTCCATCGCGCCCAGAAACTGAATATCGACCCATTGCCATACTTCCATTTCTGAGCAAAGTTTTTGAGACTATCCTTAGTAAACAAGTCCAACATTATTTAAACGATAAACAGCTTATTACAAACTGTCAGTCGGGTTTCCGTGCTAAGCATAACTGCACCACAGCTTTACTTAAGGTTTGCGAAGATATGCGTGAGGGGTTAGACCACAAAATGTTAGCACTAATTGTGTTTTTAGACTTTTCTAAGGCAATTGATTGTATTGACCATAAAATACTAGTCATGAAACTTCAGACCCAATTTTTGTTCCACCGGCCTCTATGTAATTTGGTGTCGTCATATCTAAGTAATCGGTCACAGTATGTGTGTCATGAGAAAAAGCGCTCATCTTGTCTTTTTGTTCCATCAAGTGTTCCCCAAGGATTCGTTTTAGGACCCCTACTCTTTATATGTTATATAAACGACTTAGTTGTGCGTCTTGTGTTACAATTCACATATATGCAGATGATGTGCAGATTTATTCTGTTTTTCCCAAATCCCAAATTAATCAAGCGATAATTAATCTAAACGACCAATTAGCAACAATTTGTAAGTGGTCATTCGAAAATAAACTCAGTCTTAATCCAACAAAGACTAAAGCAATGATCATTAATGCTAGCCGATTTAAAGTAGACATTCAAAAATCTTGGGGTTTACATGAGCCAACAATTTACCTGGAGAACTCATATTACAAAAACTGCATCGAAAGTTTACGGAGCCCTTAGAGGACTTAGCCCAACCTCCAGCTATCTTCCCACCAAAGTCAAGTTAAATCTTGTAAAATCATACATCCTGCCTATTCTATTATATGGATGTGAAATATACTACGACATGGATTAGGAATCTCGGCGAAAGCTGAATGTTGCCTATAATAGCTATGCGAGATATTCGTACATATTTGGCATAGGAAGATATGAACATATCTCTTTCTACTCCCATCAGATTGTAGGTTTGTCAATCGACGAATTGATGAAATATCGAACTGTACTATCACTACACAAAATTTTAACAACAAAACAACCGGAATATCTATTTGAAAAAATAAATTTTCCGCGTAATGTTAGAATGTCGCAATTGATAATTCCAAGATGCAAATATGTTAATACATCTAGACAATTTTTTGTTAACTCGATTCGCCTTTGGAATAGTTTACCCGTAGATATAAAGCGCACGACGAACAGAACCGCCTTTAAGAAAAAATTTTTTCTTCATTATGCTAATAATTCCTAATAGATTTGCCTACTTTCCTACCTCTTCTTTTCTTTATGTTTCTTTTTCTTGATACTATCTTTTCCTTATCTCTTTTTTTATTTAAACTTAAGTCTTTAAACTAAACTCAAATTAAAGTAATGTACAAAAGCTTGTTCTATTTTTTAAAAGATGTGTTTTGTACACAAGTCTTATGTGAACAATGAATTCAATATCAATAATAAACTAAACTAAACTAAATGATGAGGAGGAGACAATCGTCCACCTGCTCTGTACATGTCTAAGTAGCTCTCTCCCAGAGAAGAAAACTTCACTTAGGAACTTTCTTCTACAACGACCTAAACGATCTAAAAAAAATTAGACGTCAACAGTCTCCTACGCTTCATCACAAGCTCAAACTGGTTCCATTAGTAAGAGGATCATAGATCCACGTGGCATCACAATGGGCCAATAGGCCTAAGTGGGTTGGTATTTCCAATAGCCACTACCTACCCTAGTATTTTCTTAGAGCAATGTGGTTCTAACAAATACTGTTTACGAGTAACACATAGCATATATTTTTAAAGCTCATCATAATGAGCCTTCCAATTTATTTTTTTAATTTTGGTGGGGGCTAACACCCCCATTTATTTGGCTTAATTCAACCTTAAAAAACTAGGACTTAAAAACTAATAGTAATTAAGGTTTTCAAGCAAGGGATGGTGAAGGAGATCGAATTTGAGGGAAAGAATGCTGCGATTAAAATCGAAAACGGAAAGGTTGGAGTTTACCTTACGCAGCATACGGGAGGTTGATTCGTTAGAGCCATATGTGGTGCATGGATTGGTTGATTTCGAGGGTTAGTGTAAGAGAAAATGGAGTTGTAAAGATATGAGCAATCAACGGAGCGATGGAGGAGTCGGTGAATGAAAAGAATGTCTGCTGCGTCCCTTCGTTTCTCAAGGGTATTCAGGTTAATGAGTTTGAGACGGTCTCAATAGGGTGGAAAGATTAGAAGATCGTTCTAAGGTAGACCCCGAAGAGTAAATCGAAGAAAATGACGCTGTACTACCATCCTCGGAATGTATTCAGAAAATTAAAAATACAAGTTTATTCATCCAAATCTATATTGTCCCCTTTAAAGTAATCCCCATCGACTGCAACACACTTATGCCAGCGCTTGATCCAATCCTCGAAACATTTCTTATATTCGGTTTTCGGTACTCGTATGTCCATCAGTGCTTCCTGCGATTTTTCCATTACTTCCTCTCGGCTGCTGAAACGCGTTCCCCGTAGTGGTTTTTGTTTTTTAACTCGATTGAACAGAAAGAAGTCACAGGGAGCCAAATCAAGTGAATTCGGTGGCTGTTGGATGGTATTTGTTGCATTTTTCGTCAAAAAATTACGAATAATGATGGCACTGTGCGACGGTGCGTTATCATGTTGCAAAATCCACGCGTTTTCTGTCCACAATTCTGGTCTCTTTAGGCGAATTGCTTCACGCAAACGTCAGCATAGAGAGAAAGTGCTGAGTGTTGAATGATCCTTTCAAATCGTTAATGGCTAGGATGAAGAGAAGTGGTCCTAGGTGACTACCTTGAGGAACACCTGAAGTGGCCAAGAAAGGGGCCGATAGGACAGACCTGAAACGAACACTGTGAATACGATTGTCCAGGTAAGAAGATATCCATTTTAGCAAAATGGGTTTAAAGCCTAGACAGACAATTTGAACAGATTTAGATTATGAGATATTTTGTCAAAAGACTTACTGAAATCTGTTGTTATAGCGTTAACTTCATTACCACTTTTTAAGGTTGAGAGAACAGAGGACACGAATTCTACGAGGTGTTGATTAGGGGAAATAAGAGTTTTGCACTGGTAGCTTAAGGCTTCGTACAAAATGCTTTCGAGGAGTTTGGGTATATGTGAAAGTTTAGCTATGGGGTTATTAGTGACTTCATTCTTTAATCCATTTTTGTGTATCGGTGTTATGAAAGAAGGCTTTCATATTTGTGGAAATTCACCTTGAGGGAGCAGGGGGTGTGAAAGTGTGGAGGAACACTTTTTTAGAAATATGGATGGAAGGCCATCTGGGCCGGGTAAGTATTCATCTTTAGGTTCTTGTACTTGTACGATTACCGTAAGAACAAAACTTTGAGAAATAGACGGGCCAATGGGGAAGTTAAGAGGGATCCGGTACGAAGGAATTATCGGCAAAAGATTGCTTAAAAAAAGTAGAAAAAAAGTTGGCTATGGTATTCGGATCGGTTGATGATATGTTTTCGTATGAAAGGGATGGAGCAAAACCAGATCGGTAGAAAGACGAATGACCTAAACAAGAAAAACTTCAAAACACTTGAAGTTGTCAACATGCTTAAGCGCAAGAGTAAAGCACCGCTCCCAATGTGCTTTTTACTTTTGAGCAAGATGAGCAAGACATCAAGAAAATTTATGAAATTAAAAATATCCTCGGAATGAAAGTATAAATTCATCCCTTGCGGAAATCAAAGCTAGTTCCTCAATGTAAGAACTGTAAGAAAGGTCACACTCCCAAATACTGCAACTCAAACCCGAAATGCGTTAAATGTGCAGGAGACCACCATACAAAAGACTGCATAAGTCTTGTCTGCCCAGCTAAGTACAGAGGGTGTGTAGTAGCAAAAGAGCTACAGTAGGTAAACGACAACAAGCAAACGAAAATGCGAAAGCCTGTTCAAAAAGGCGCAACCAAAAACGGAGAAAAACGAAACAAAAAAGACTTGAGAGCGAAATCTAAGCCCGAAATGAAGAAAAAATTTAATATGGCTAAAGGAAATTTACCCTTAAGCGAAAATGAAAACTTAAGCCTCATAACCGGTCCAAAGAAAACATATGCACAAATTGCTTCGAAAAACGTTGTAAAACCAGATGGAAACCCCAAGCCTCCCAGCAATGTTATGGTGGATATCATGCAAAGAATTCTTAACAGAATGGAAGAATTGGAAAAGAGTAATAAGAAAGTTCTGGAAAGAATATCTTTGCTTGAAAAACAAAACGAGACCAATGGCCTCGAGAATCGCAATGACGAATTGCAAGCGACTCTCGATATAAACAAAATTGAGATATGCCTAGTCTCCGAGACATATTTTAAAATGGGAACAAAATACAAACTTCGCGGATACAAGACACACCATACCCCACATCCTCACAATACAGCAAGAGAAGGGGCCGCAGTTATAATTAAGGAAGGAGTTAGCCACGATGCAGAATACCAGTCGTGTGAAATACAAGCCAAATCCGTAAACATATAAACAAGCAGCGGCCAGATAACGGTAGCAGCGGCATATTGTTCTCCTAGCTACAGGCTGAAACAAAACAATTTTGAATTCAGAAATAAATTCATAACAGGTGGGGATTTCAATGCTAAGAAAAAATCTTTAGGATCAAGATTAACAAATACAAGAGGAAGAGAACTCCTTGAAGCTTTAAAAAAAAACAATGTTAACTACCATTCGACGGGAAATCCTACTTACTGGCCCACAGATAGGAACAAAATTCCGGATGTTGTCGAAATCTTACTAATGAAGAATATCTCCTCAAATACTACGAAGAATATCTCCTCAAATACTACTCAAGTTAAGGAAGGGCCAGATCTTGACTCAGATCACTCATCTGTGCTGCTTACACCTGGTAATAAAATTATAATGAAGGAACACAACCCACGTCTAGTAAACAAACTAACTGACTGGATATACTTCAGATATTTAATAGGTGAACGCATCGAGCTATCCACAACAATTAATACAATAGAGCAATTAGAAAGTGAAGTACAGTCCTTCACCCTAGCTATACAAAGGCTGCATGGGCTGCAACGCCTGAATTAAATAGCAAAGTAAAAAGAAATGTGTATCCCAAAGAAGTTTGCGACATTATATCTGAAAAGAGACGAACTCCCAAACGATGGCAACTGTCAAGAGCTCCAAGTGATAAAAGTAGACTTAATAGCTTAAATAATAAGCTCAGAAAAAGGATAGCAGAATTTAAAAATGCATCGGTGGAAAGATACCTTACAAATCTGACAAACAATGCTAGTACAGAATACTCACTGTGGAAGGCTACAAAAAAAATGAAAAGACCAACGGCATACATTCCGCCAGTGAAAAACAGCTGTGGTAACTGGACTAAAACAGACAAACAAAAAGCGGATCTACGAGTATTTGCGGAACATCTTGAAAACGTCTTTAAGCCATACGACGATAATGATAATTCCCAACAAACGGGAAAAATGTGCGAAGACGAGAGATCAATTCCAGCAGTAACTTCTAGGGAAATAGCCAAAGAAATAAAAGAAAAGATCAACCCAAAAAAAGTCCCGGGATTTGATATAATAACGGGTGAAATTCTGAAAAAAACTGCCTAAAAAAAGTATGAAAAAAAATAGCACAGAAAACAAATGTAGCGTTCAGACTAAGGTATGTTCCACGTATGTGGAAGGTTGCGGAAGTTATTATGGTACCTAAGTCGGGCAAATTGCCCAGTGAAGTAAGTTCATATCTGCCGATACAATTGCTGCCAATCCTGTCTAAGCTATTCGAAAAAATCCTTCTAAAACGACTCCATCCGATTCTAGAAGAAAAGACACTGATCCCAAACCATCAGTTTGGATTCAGAAATAAATGCTCAACTATAGATCAGATCCACAGAATAACTGATATAGTAGAAAAAGCTTTAGAAGAAAAACAAATATCCTCTACCATTTTCCTTGATGTAACCCAGGCTTTTGATGAAGTCTGGCACAAAGGATTAGTCCGTAAGCTACAAAAATATCTTCCAAAACAGTGCTATGAAATACTAGAGTCGTATATAATGAAACGATTATTTAGAATTGAGCAAGAAGATGAGTACTCCGCATTGAAACACATCATAGCTGGAGTACCGCAAGGTAGTGTGTTGGGACTCCTGTTCCTCCTATACACGAACGGCCTACCAGAAAATGACGAAACTACTGTTGCCACTTTTGCAGGCGATACTGCTGTAGTTGCAGTAGGAAAAACCGTACAGGTAGTTACAGACAAACTGCAGAGGACAGTAAATGATATATCTAATTGGACCAAGAAATGGCAAATAAAATTAAATGAACTGACGTCGGTTCATGTTAACTTTACAAATAAAAACGTACAACACATACCTGTGTACATAAATAATAAAGCAGTTCTGCATTCGAACTCAGCTAAATGCTTAGGCTTGACTTTGGACGCAAAGATGCACTGGAAAACTCATGTCAAAAAAAAAACGTGATGAACTAAATATAATAAAAGGTATTGGCTCATCGGGAGGTATTCACGCTTCTCAATTTACAATAAACTGCTTCTCTGCAAGCAAATATTAAAACCAATTTGGACATATGGCCCCAGTTATGGGGTGCACAAGTAAGACAAATCTCCAAAGCATACAATGCTTTCAAAACAAAGTATTAAAGTCCGTGCCGTTTTATAGTAAAACACAAAATTTTTGCAAAATTCAGCTTTACTTATCAATATTGCCTTCGAGGGCGATACATTGATTGAAACGATTTTTCAATCTTTCGATACTAGTTTTGTAGTACGATTTCGGTTTAGCCTCAAAATAGGCCTCTGTTTCGGCGATTACTTCTTCATCGGTCTTAAATCTCTTTCCGGAGAGCATTCTTTTGAGGTCTGCGAACAGGAAATAGTCGCTGGGTGCCAAATCTGGAGAATACGGTGGGTGGGGAAGCAATTCGTAGCCGAATTCTTTCAATTTTGCCATCGTTTTCATCGACTTGTGACACGGTGCATTGTCTTGATGAAACAGCACTTCCTTTTTCTTCAAATGCGGCCGTTTTTCTGCGATTTCGTTCTTCAAACGCTCCAACAACGCCCCTTTTGGAGATAGTCGATGAAAATTATTCCATGTACATCCCAAAATACGGATGCCATAACCTTGCCAGCCGACTGTTGAGTTTTTGGTCGTTTTGGACGAGGTTGGTCGCCTGCTCGCCACTCAGCTGACTGCCGACTTGACTCTGGTGTGAAGTGATGGAGCCAAGTTTCATCCATTGTCACATACCGATGCAAAAATTCGGCTTTATTGCGGTTGAACAGCTTTAAACACTCCTCTAAATCATCAACACGTTGTTGTTTTTGGTCGACTGTGAGCAAACGCGGCACCTACTTTGAACACAGATTTCGCATGTCCAAATATTCGTATATGATATATCCAACACGCTCTTTTGATATCTTCAGAGCCTCAGCTATCACGATCAACTTCACTTTACGGTCATTCGTAATCATTTTGTAGACTTTTTTGATGTTTTCATCTGAAACAGCCTCTTTTGGACGTCCACTGGGTGCATCATCTTCGGTGTTTGTATGACCAGTTTTAAATTTTTCAATCCACTTGCGAATGGTTCGTTCGCAAGATGGAAAGTCCGGGTAACACTTATCAAGCCATTTCTTTGCATCGGCTGCATTTTTTCCCATCAAAAAGCCATGATAAATCAACACACGAAATTGCTTTGAATTCATTTTTTTCACAATAACAAAAGTTGCTTCACTCACAACGGTATATCTCGAGAACTAATCGTCCGACAGCTGTCAAATTTATACACGTATCTTTGAAGGTTGGTATTAACTGAAAATAGTATGGATTTAAATCAAGTGGTGCTCTCTCTTAGAAACGGCACAGACTTTTCAGCCGATGACGTAACGCTGATCTACATAGGGATCTAAAAACTGAAATGATAGAGAACGAGGTTCGGAAGGTCGCAAGAAGACATGAAGTTAGGCTTCGCAACCATGCTAATTTAGAAGTAGTCCAACTACTTAACAATAACAATTTAGTTAGAAGATTACGTATAGTAAAACCTTTTGAACTAGTTAACTAGGTAAAAAGAATAGAAATATATATGTGACAACATAATAACACTAACAAAGTGATAATGAATTAAAAAACAAAAGGTAACAAACCAGAGTTAGTTCCTTAAAACAGTACATAAGTACTTAAGTACATACTAGAAAAAAATTGCTGATTTGTCTGACGACTTGGTGCGATTGCTGGAAGGATGGTAACATCATGCCTTCCCTGTGTGTTTTTAGTGGGTGATTCAAGTCCCACACTATCGCAAAGCTCGCAAGCAGAAAAAAAAATTTTCTGAATTTCTCAGCCTCTATAAGGTTGGGAAAATACCTATCCCGAATGTGCCAAGATATTAGGCTCTGATGGTGTACTGCTGCAATTATTTAATTATTGTATTACTGCAAAAATCTTCTTACTATGTTACATGTTGCCAGTAAAACAGCCTTTTGCATTTGTTTCAAATTGCGCTCCATATTCATTTTCTTAAGGTTTTGCGTGAGGCTTTTTAGAATCAATCCTATGGCAGAGATGACGAATGGATTGAATTTAACGCTCTTGGTTGTATACATTTTTTGAAGCTCATTTGCTAAGTCTGTGTACTTGTTTATCTTTGTACTGATGGTTGTTTGGATATTACGGTTCAGTGGGATGCCAACGTCATATATTTCGATGCAGTTTTCCATTTTGTCGAATAAAACTATATCGAGTCTATTTGCAAAAATAGTCCTATCTGTTATTATCGTTCGATCCCAGTATAGCACGGCAGTCAAGTTATATCTTTCCAGACGATACAAATTTTACGTTAAATTAACAATTAGTGTAGTCAAAATAATCAAAATAAATAAAAATAATAATTATAATACGCAAGTTATGATGCGGTTATCGGACAGATAAAGGAAAAGCTTTTTCTGAAAGACGGCATATGAGTTGAGTTCCAGACGCGAATTGCAGATAAAAGAAAGGATCGTTCTCCAATGCAATATGTGAATGAAGGAATAATAAGTTTTTTCCTCTATTAGATTGTGCAAAATGTAGCATTTCAAAAAGATAACTAGGAGACTTACTTTGTATAATTTTAAATAGTTTTAATATACGAGGGTTGCCTGAAAAGTTTCTGACCGAACAATGGTTCAATTTTTTTCAAATTTTTTTTTAATTTTTCTACATAGTCTCTTTGTAACTATACACACTTCTCCCAGCGATGATCCCATCTCTCTAACCCATCTAAATAGTACTTGGCGTTTTTCTCTGCAAAATAATTGTTCACGAAGGTAATTGCCTCCTCATTTGACGAAAATCTCTGTCCTCCGAGCGCAGTTTTTAGATGAGGGAACAAAAAGAAGTCGCTTGGGGCTGGGGCTAGATCTGGTGAATAAGGCGGATGTTCAAGCAGTTCAAACCGTAATTCATGGATTTTCGCCATGGCAACAGCTGAGGTTTGAGACGGCGAGTTGTCTTGGTGAAACCGGATTTTCTTTTTCTGAAATGTGGCCGTTTTTCCGCATTTTCTGCCTTCAGCTTGGCAAGTAATGATGCACAGTATGCTTCTGTAATGGTTTTTCCTTTTTGAAGATAATCGATTAAGATAACTCCATTGCTATCCCAAAAAACAGTCGCTAACACTTTCCCAGCCGAAAAAACAATTTTTGCTTTTTTTGGAGCCGGCTCGCCCTTTGCAGCCCACTGTTTTGACTGAATTTTTGTTTCGGGCGTATAATGGTGTATCCAAGTTTCATCTACAGTAATTAATCGGCGCCAAGACTCGGATTTATTGCACCTAAACTGCGCCAACAGAGCGTTGGAAATGTTCATTCGATCACGGTTTTGGTGTAACGTAAGTAAACACGGCACCCAACGCGCGGACAGCTTTCTTATGCCTAAATCTTGATTTAATATGTAACAAATACGTTCTTTGGACATTTTCATAACTTCTACTATCTCTCTCACTTTAATTCGGAGGTCGTCTAAAACCATTTGGTGAACTTTAGCAATGTTATCGTCAGTGGTTGCAGTTTTTAGACGTCCCGAATGTTCATCATCTCCCAAGCTCTTACGGCCAAGTTTAAATTCAGCTGCCCAAAATTTTACTGTGGTAAATGATGGTGCAGAGTCCCCATACACAGAGTCCAACTCATTTTTGTTTTGCATAGGGGTATTGCCTTCAAAAAGAAGAATTTAATAACAGCTCGATACTCAATTTTTTTCCATTTTCACAAAAAACACTCACATCGACTCACTCAAACGACTGTCAACTAAAAACTGCGCGTCCAAAATGACTGAAACTTTGGTAAGTAACTGTCAAAAGATGCACAACTAGTACTCACTAGCTTTTATTGACGAGTGCCGCTATCTTCACGTTGTGGTAACTTTTCTAACAACTCTCGTACTGATGAGCATTCATAGCGAGACGGGTGTTGCGGTTGAAAGTTTAGATGGGCGGAATGCTACTGGCGATTGCAATGGAGCAGGTGGAAATAACGATAAAATAGAGTTCGACAGGAGACATTATGTCGGTATTCGAGGGTGTCAATTGATTGAATGATATTAGTATCACCAATGAGTTTTATCGCACGGTTTTGAATCCTATCTAGCAAATGCAGAGATGTCTTAGGAGCACTTGACCAGATATGGACATTGTACTCCAATTTTGGTCGGATGAATTCCTTCCATATTTAGGCAAGATCAGAGGGGGTAAAATATTTCTTACATCGCTTGAGGAAACCTAGACATATCGCAGCATATTTGGCGACATCGAATATGTTGTCATACCAACGTAAGTTGTCATTGACACACATACCGAGAATGGAGAGTTTTTCGGTTTCGACAATGTAAGTGCAATTCATGGATAATGGCTGGATATTTAAATTTCGCTTTAATGACAGCAGACAGCATTGTGTTTTGGAAGCATTAAATTCTACTCGGTTGATAATTGATTTTTTTTTTTTGTTATAATTTACGCGCGCCTAAGCAGTTATGATACCCTTTTACTGTTACCAGGGCGCGGGCGGAAAGATAGAAGGAGGAGAAAGGAAAGCATTGTTGTGATGTAGTGGTTAGAAACTCAGGTGTGTTTGGTTTCGATATTGACTCTCCAGGGGTGGTAGTCCGAATAGGACGTAGAGATTTTTCTTCTCTCGGAATGATTCAGGTGTGAATTTTAACGGTTGTTTTGTGCTTGAAAACTCTACAACAGCCAAATCTACATGTCAGTGTTATGCTTTCACACGCAGATTTTTCTGATTGAGTTCCAATGATGAAAATTAAAAAAAGCGTCGGAGACAAAACGGAGCCCTGGGGCACACCAGCATTTATTTTGTGAATATCAGGCCTGAAAACATCCAAGACAACTTGAATTGAACGTTCCGAAAGTTAATTTCTAATCCATTGAAGAAGAGAGTCGTCAATCCCAAAAGCACGCATTTTCCGGAAAAGAGCCTGATGCAAAACTCTGTCAAATGCTCAAGTGTAACTATCTTGCTTTCGGCAGATTGATGTACGCTTTGGTTCCACTTTTCGATACTTCATGAGTTGACGGTTTATCAGCGTTTCTATGACCTTGTAAAGACGGGACGTAAGTGCAATGAGTCTATAGGAGGAAAGAGGGGAAGATTCGCCTTTTTTTAGGACGGTCTGTTCAAATGCTGTTTTTCACCTGTTCGGAAAGAGCCCTAAAGCGTAGGATTGGTGAAAGAGCTTCCGTAGTGGTTTCGCCAGCGAAGAAGAACACCTTTTCCGAAGAAGGGGAGATATACCATCTGGACCAGCGGATTTATGTATGTTGAGATCTTTAAGTACTCTTGCTACTACACGAGTGCGAAAGTGGATTCGTCCCATTGAAGATTCGACCCACTCAAGTGTAGGCGGACACAGAGCACAATCCGGGAGTGTTGAGCTGGCCGCAAAGTGTGCAGCAAGTAGATTGGCCTTGTCCAAAAAGCTGACAGCTGGAATATCATTGTAAATGAGCTTTGGGATGGAGAATCAGGCAGAATTTCTAATGTTTTTGACGAACGACCAAAAATGTTTACTGCCTTTGGGATATTGCATTATTTTTTGCCTCAGTTTTTGGTCGTATTGCAATTTCGCACGCTTAAGAAAGACGTTGCAGTCATTTATGGCTCGTTTAAACATTTTTCGTTTTCCTCTGTCGGGTTGGTCTTGTAGGACAGAAAAAACATTTCTCTAACCCTGACAGCCTCTTTATAGTTCGAGTCGTACCATGCCTTTTCTTTTGGTTCGATACTCTTCATCTGATGAGGGATAAAGCATTTCATTACAAAGAGAATAGTTTCTGTGATCATATCAGCAGCGGCTGATAGCTTACTTGGGTATTGAACCGATTGCACTTACACATTTACGTATGAACTGTTTTATTGCACGATTTTTTTTACGGATCTAATACGCTTGCCGTAATGTTCCAAATTGCCTCCTAGTACTAGAAGGTGCTGTTTGTCTTACAAAACACGGCAAAAACACAGTTGAACACTAAGTACATCTTCGTGCTCGCTGTCAATTACTCTGTGGTCTGCAATTAGCAATATAATGCATGTAGTAAGCTGCAACCCTTATGAGGTTATTGTAACATGAAAATCTTTCCCCAATGTTATAAGATTTGGATACTACTGCTGTTAGCAACTTTTTTGCTTTGAGAGCCTTTGAATCATGTTTAGCTTCGAAGGCCGCATGCATCGCTTGGAACCATTCCACAATGATAACATATTTTTGATTAATGAGGACAACATTTCTTCGCGAAAAGAACTTGATATTGTTGCTTCCCTCATCTCGGAAATCATGTTTCCGACATATGTACATACACCCTCCAAATTGAAGACTTCGGCTACTTATGTGACCCACAGGAATGTTGTTGGGTCATAACAACGCTTGGTTCGCCTATAATATGAGTACCTACAACTCGTACTTACTTTGTTTGGGTTTGTTCTTGTATTCGGTACCTAGTTTTTAAAAAAATAAAAGGCATCCTTATATAGTCTTACAGTGTGACTATTAAATACTGACATCAAACTATGTAACGATGTGTGAATTGAACTAATTGCGATGAGAAATTTGCTGACGCCCACATTAACCTGCTCATACTATTAGATTCACCTGCCAGATCTACTCACCTTTACTATCAAATTCCATTGCAAATTTATTCTCGTTACAATTCTCAATAATGGGAATTTAGAAGCACACATTGTCAATCAAAACCCTAGCTACATGCCATCTAAAAGATCATTGAAAAAAAAGTGCAATTGTCGAAAAATGGTTCTTGCGATTAGTTTCGCATTTTTATGATTATCCTAGCTCCAAAGAAACCTTTCCAGAAAAAAATCCCAACTTCTATCCAAGCTCCATGTGTTGTTGATCAATGCTGTATAAAAACACTGAGCCACACAAAAATGAAAATAAAAAAATTAAATCCAAAATTAATCTGAAATCCTACTAAAAACCGGATCATCTCTTTTCTTCCAATCCCTTTGGACTCTTTGCTTGAATGATTGCATCATTGACAGTTGACACAACAAAGACTAGATCCCAAGAAAAGCAGAAAAGCGCAACAATAGCAATTGCATAGAATAACTTAATACCATTTTGCAAAGGACAAGCAAAGATCCATTGACAGGATAAAACTAACAGCACCATGTGAAACTGTTTCTCATGCGAAATCCATAAGTACTGCCTTCAGGCGATGGATTATTTAACTCAGACCCCAGAAAATACGCACAAGAACCCAAAGGTGAGGAACTTTCTTCCAGTTTCAGGCCAGATCAGATTCGGGATTAGTTCAACGACGCGAGTTTGGATTTTGTATGGATCTTTCTTTTCCAATTGTGCACACCGTAGGCGTGTAATTTGCAATTAATTTTCCTTTAATTGGGTGGTCCGGAGGAGTCCAATTTTCATGGCTCACTTGTTCGAATAGAGATGGACAATCAATTTGATTGAACCCCAAAGGACAATACGTATCTCAAACTTCAATGGAGGGCTCTTAATAATCTGGAAGATAATTTTTTTTTTTTCGTTTTGTTGACTTTAAAAGTGCCAACTAGTTGAAACTCACCGAATGAAAACAAACATTAATGTCTCAGCAGTTTTTATTTCCAATGGTGTGCGTGCCAGTGCCCAGTAACAAAGTCAGAGACAGAATGCATTCTCCAGCATCAAGTGGTTGAGGATAGATTCTCAGATGCATCTTGCTGTAACACCAGACACATGGGCGACAATCACTCCAAGTGGAAACGTGCTGTTGAATGTACTCTTGTTACTAATAGGGACCCTCTTAAGTGGCCGCAATTATCTCGGCATCGATGAATATTTTGAAGGAGGAATCAATAAAACACACAGGCTCGGGTACGATCGGATTACTAGACCGAACGGCAGACGTAATGATGATAATTCATGGACAAGAAGGAGTTTTCGAGTTTATGGTTCGTTTCGGATGAGTTGAGTAGTTTTCCGGTTTTACGGTCAATTCGGATATGTTATGCGATAAGTGCTCATCGACATTTTATTCTCTTTAAATTTTAGAGAAAAAAAAGCAGCTCTGTAACGTCATTTAATAGCACTTGATGGTGTCATATACTTTTTTCTTTTCAACTGCTTCCGGTGATTGGAAAACCTTCTTCAGATATATTGGCTAAAAGGACTGGGAATAGATACGACATTCAGTTGCTTTTATGGATTTGAAATCATCAAAATAATACCTAACTCAGAGATTGACACTTTTATGGCACAAATAGGAACGGTTAAAATTAATAAAACGAATTCCGATATGTATTGCTGCCAATTCGTCAGGTTGGACGCCCTCATAGCCGTAATAGCTTGTTTAATAAGTTAAAAGTTCCATTCTTCTATTGGAGTCTGGGTGGCTATTGGTCACGAAAGCTCTAATTACACAAAACTTGGATTGGACAGTTCGTAATCTAATGCCTACTTTACCTCGCTATGGTTAATTCGGTTACAAGTGATTATGTCCAACACAGCAGCTGTCGGTTCCACAATTCCCAGAGTTGCGCCTGCCAGTTCTATCAATGTTCGAGAGCATACGCAGTCATCATCTTCAGGGAGTGTTAGTTTTGAGAAAACTATCATTTTATGCATAACAAGATTCGCCATAGCTTCCCGTATAGTGAACTGCCCCAACAAACTCTTAAGTGCCTTAGCAATTCTGTACATAAATTCCAGCTCAGACGCACTATCTATAGGCAGTAACCGAATTCATTGAGTACGGTAATTCGAGAAATATGGGACTTATCATATGCCGCGGTACTATCGCCTAGAAGGCTTTTCGGAGGACCAGCAAATGCAATGTATGGTAAGAGGCAATCATCTTCTGGATGTTGGATTTGTAACATTTGTAGGCTCGAAAGTACTTTTTTTTTTTTTTTTATTATTTAAATTTTAAATTTACATCAATTTACATCAATTTACCAGCAAAGCAAAGTTATCTGCAGGTGGTTTTTAGCATTGGTATTATTAGTTGGTTTTGAGGTGATTTAAGCAAATATCTCAGTTTATTATATAAAAGAATAGCATTATTACTTTATGTAGATATACAATTAACTATTGGTGACTATTCTACTTTACAAAGTACATCGAAATAAGTAATTTTTTTAACTTGTTTTTTCGTTTTCTAAGGTTAGGAATGTATTTCTAAGATTGAGCAAGTTTGTTCATAAGTATTGGAATAGCACAGCGTAGTTCTCTTTTTCCATAGATGTTGAATGTTTCTGGTACTTCTAGCATTCCTTGGGCTCGTCTTCTGGTGTTTTGCGTATGACGTATAGATTGCAGAAATCTCTGATCCTCCATATGGTGTATGAGTGTTGTCATCTGAAATATTGCGTTGGCATCTAAAACTTTAAAAGATGTGTAAGCAGGTTGAAGATTCAATATCTTAGCAATATGGGTTTTCGCGCGTTTTCCCAGGCTTCCATTTCAGACTATATTTACATCAATTCAGAATTAGATACAAGGACTCGACCTTCCCGAAGAGGAGGAATCTGAGAAAATCCATTTGGAAACTTTCGGCAAATACTCGTACATATGTCAAAGCTTCGCCCAAAATTCAGAACGAGGCGGAAAGTTGAGGAACCTGTTCAAAACCTTCCCTTCGTTCTCGTCAAAAGTTCTGACAGTTGAGGACAATGTTCTCTGATGTCTTTAAGTCGCCTGGCACCGATGGCTTACCTCCAGTTATGGTACAAAAAGATATAGACCAGCTGCTTCTAACTTCGAAGAAAACCTGTACAAGCTTACCACCTTTTTTATGTTGCTTGACATGGCATTTGTCAAAGGTAGGTCGTTGCGTTTACATAATTTTTTTCTTCTCGGCGATTTTTGAAATGGATACAAAAACTGTGCAGCGAATTTACATTTAGTTCTGTATTAAAAATGAAATTACTGGCACGAAAACATTGGAAAAATTCGAAAAGTGTTTTGCAACGATGCCCTGATTGATTTACAATTGAGCAATTGTATGCCCGCTTCAGAAATGATCGTGCAGCCGCTCTAGCACACCATTGATATTGGAACTGCTAGTTAGATTCAGCAGAGATGATCAACATCTCGATTGGGAATATTCATGGCAGACTTGAGATATACCGATGCTACGTTGATGCCGAAGGCTCTGAATATCCTGCAAAAAGAGCAGCGTGTGAACATTGGAAAAGACATGCTTTCCGAAGCTGTTTCCAATCAAACATTCATCAAATACATGATTACTTGTAACGAGACGTAATTTTATGCGCAAACTGGACCTTAAGCATCCAACTGCCACAAAACACATCTGATCTGGAACCGTGTAACTTTTTTTTGTTCAGGCGGCTCAAAATATTGCTTCGAGGAAGACGTTTTAGCAGCCGAGAGTAAATAATGGAAATAATGGAGTGCCTGGCACAAACGCGTTGCAGCCAATGGCGATTGCTTTGAAGGCGATAATATCGGTTTCAATGAATAAACTTGTATATATCATCTTAAAAATTAGGTCTGGGAATTTCTTGAATAAGGTGGCGGAAAATCGACAACCGACCAAGAGCTTCAGACCAATTAGTCTGACTTCATATTAACGAGCATGAAGAGAATGATTGAATTCCACATGCGCAAAACTGCTTCACATATGAGTCCTCGATCTCCATCCTCTATACATTATGCAATATAGTAGACGAAATTGAAGACACACTAGACAACAAGGAGTAAACGCTGGACATTTTCATCGAAATTGAATGTGTAACACGGCATAGGCAAAGTAGTAGGAGTGAAACAATGCCGTTGAATGCGGTTGCAATTCCTATTGTGTTGTAGATAAGAACGATAGGAAAAAAATTAAATAAAGCAACAACGGTGTGAGATATAAAACTGATTCTAGCTTTATTCTGAAGTTGCTTTCATCTCATTATGTGTGCAATAGCACATCATTCAAATAGCAGCTTCAGCTTCGTTGACAGGGCTTCAAGCGGTCGGTTCAAGTTTTGATGGTTAGGTCAAACATGTGCGGTGTTATTCCGGCAATAGCGTGTCGAATGTTCCCCTCGAATTCGTCCAAAGTGGTTGGCTTGTTAGCGTAGACTAAGAACTTGTCGTAGCTCCAGAGAAAATAATCGAGTGGTGCCAAATCGCATGATCGCGGCGGCAAATTGATGAATGCTCGCCGAGAGATGACCCAGTCGCCAAATTTATCGTTAACAACTTCAAGCGTTGCATCGCACAGTGGGGCAGATGGACCTTAGAGCTCTCATCAACTCACTGGTGCACAACTAGAATCTTTAAAGAATACAATTATCATCACAATGCCCCAATAGGTAAAAATAAAAAAAACAGACGCATTTTTAAAAATTTATTATTTTGAAATTTTTCGCCAGAATAAGAAAAAAACTAACCATCGCTTTCATCATCATCATTATCTTCGCAATTATCATTGTCATTATTTTGCAGAATAGTGGGAGATTTTAATAAATTTAAGGCTTCTCCAGGAAGATGTTGAAGCTTTTTTACAGGTAGCTTTCGTTTACTTGTAATACTCGTATATGGATCTGAACTTAACAAAAAACAATTGAAGATATCAAGATTAGTTTTTTCGCGACTGCACTTACACGAGTAGTGTTCCCTATAGTTTTTAAAATCCTTGTTTCTTGCTTCTTGCGCTTCCTCACTCAACTGTCCGATAGACAGCAAAGCAAAGGAGACTATTTCGAAACCGTGAATGAAATATTTATGCAATGTGGGTGACATGTTGTACCAGAGGTACTTAGATAGAAAGTATTTGGCTGTTTCGTAAGAAAAAGTTCTGAACCGGTTGACATCAATTTCATAGCCACTTGACACAACTATCATAATTGTGTGCATTTTTTTAATCAATTCAATATTTAATTTTGTTATTTCAGCTGAAGGCTCGGCGAATTGAAAAAATCGTCTGGCCGTGTTGGCATCATTTGAATTGTCGAATCCAGGCTTAGGTGTATCAATGATCAGCCTGCATTTTTCTCTAAATTCCCTCTGAATCCGGGCGTATCCACCAATGTAAAACAGAAAGCCCGAACTCTAAATGTTCTGTTTTTACAGGTAATTTAATCATTTCTTCAATCTGATTAAAGTTATTAGAAACAGTGCTGTTAGCGCATTGCATATTTTGCCATCAACCATTGTAAAAATTAAGTTGGGACTCACTACAAATACGAGTATTCTGCCATCCAATATTGTTTTAGTACTTACTAAATCTTTAATCTCGGCATTTACTCTGTTTTTTCTGCTCTTGAAATATCTGCTGTCTCTTTAACATATTCAATTTTTAAGTGTCGACAGTATCTTTTAGAAGCTAGACGCGGGTATTGCCGTAAAATCTTAGCTCCGTAACTGAGACGGAGTGGAACAAGGCAAGTGATAAAAACTGCCGAATCAGAAGCTTGAAGCCCATGAAAGGCTTGCTTATGGGAGCTATCCCCCGAGTTGGCATCGAAACCCCACTTCGTGCAAAGAGTACGGCTTTTTAATTCTGCAGTTTCTAATAAATCCAGAACAGTTTTCTGTGTTTGAAGTAGCAGCTGCACAGTGAGATCAAGCAGAGTTTGTAAAGTTACTTCAGCTGAAATGCTACTTATTTTCATATGTTCCTGTGATGGGTAGCGTTCTTTTTTTTTTGTATTTTGAACAACTTTGTAGGACAGAAATTTTTCCGGGGCATTCGCCCTAATTACATTGTATTGATTTCTAGATAATTTTGCTTCTACTACTACAGCAAGAGCATCTTCAACCATCATTACAGCAATTTGTGATTCGTTTGATCTTTCGTAAGCCTTTACATAATTTTCTGCACGGTTCGGACTCTTAGAGGTTATTTCCTGCAACAATTTTGATGCTTGAGATTGCCCTGAAAGCCAAAGGCTCATTTGTGTAGCAAAACTTAAAACAGAAACAGGTGCAGATTCTCGAATTTGTTTTGTCTTTTAACGTTTCGTTCGCGCAGAAGATGACTCAAAAGAAGTAACTGGACTACCGCGTTTATTTTCAAATGCACTTAAAAATGAAATAGATGTTTCCAGCCACATTTTATTTTGCTTTCGTTTTAGCAGGTCCTTATTATCAAAATGTTTTGTTCGGGATTTTAGTTGTTTTGTTAAAAAGTCAAACTGCTCTGCTGGATGTTTAAATATCCAGAACTTCACAAGCTCTTGTCTGGTAACAAATGGGGTATTAGAACTTGTTCCTAAATCAGAAAAACTTAATATTAAGACATTTATTTAAACACATAACCACACATTAAAAAATATACTATAAAAAAGGTGGCAAGTATGGGCAGACAATTTTAACGATTTCTAAGTGCACAAATTCCACTCTTTAGGATTCAGTAAAAAAAAACTTCAAGACTGACCTGGAACATAATCAATTCAATCGATCTTTGATAGTAAAGGAAAAAAAAATTGCCTTTTCGCAGTGCCATAAAAATTATAATGAAAAATTTCATCGGAAAGCACTATTTTGAAAATAATATTTGCTTGAAGCTTAGTTAATACCTGATGTTGAAGGTTCCATAACAAAAAAATTGTTTGTGGAATAAAAAGCAGTGAAAAAAAGTCAAGAAAAATCGATAAAAAGCAAAGCTGAAAGAACACAATTGTTATCACTTTGAACTAATGCCTGCCACTGACTGATGCTAGGCCGGGCAGTTATAGATACGGAAATAATAGCGTAAGAACTTTGCGTCGCAATTCAATTTTCGGTTTTATGCCGGCTTTGGGTACATTCTGCCCCACAGTGCGTCGCTTGAACGACATGTAGCCCTATCTTGTTGGAACCACAGCTCGGATATATCGATGCTGTCGAGCTCAAACCACAGAAAGTCGATTAATATCGCTCTATACCTCAGACCATTTTTAAAGAAATAGGGTCCGATGATGCCGCTATGATATAAACCGCACCGAACAGTTAATCTTAGTGAATGCATTAATGCTTGGCCGAACACTTTTGGATTGTGTTCACTTCAATAACGGCAATTTTGCTTGTTGACATAGCCGCTGAGCCAAAAATGGGCGTGGACCGAGAAGATGATATTTTGGCCAAAATCCAGATCTCCGGCAACATTCCCAGGGCTCAATTAGTAAACTCACGGCGTTATCTATGCTCGTTGGGCTTCAATTCTTACGTCTTATAATTCTTCAATTATACATATGCAGGGCCAAATCCAACCGCAAAATAAACCGGGTTTACTGTCTGGTGATGCCAAATTCAGATGATCGGCGCCGAATATACATTTCTGGGTCTTCTTCGATACTGACCGCTACGGCACCTATGTTTTCTTCATTTCGCTCCAATTTCTGGTTGGTAGGTTAAGATCCAAAAGAGTGTACTCGCGCTCAAACTTTCCCACGGTGCGACGAATTGCCTGCACACTGAAGCCATGGTGACGACTGACTTCAGGACGAAATTCACATTGTGTATTTACAACTGAGCCGAAATTTCGACAATATTTTTTTTAATAATTTCCACACGTTTGGCAAGCGCAAAATAATGAAATCGCAAACCTTACCGAATATTTTGACAGCCGAATGTCATTAGTAATTTTGACAGCTGCTGAAACATAACAATTGAAAAAACTATCACTGCCATCTGGTCACCCTATATATTGGGCTTTGAGAGTCCGTCTTCCGATTAAAACGAAGGCACATACCATGTACTCCTATTTGGTAAAACACGAAACTGAAGTTTCGACGACCTTGCGCTCCAACTATCTTTTGACTCTGGTCTCATGGAAATGCAATCTGATGCAATTATACCAGACCTTCAAAAGTATGAAATCGATTACCTCTGTGCCCACGAACGGCTCCGGTCTGAATCTAATCCAGGAAATTAATATAATCAGGTCAACACGGCTAACTCAAAAATCGATCAGTGATGCGGCGCTAGTATCTTTCTCAAGAACAACAACATTCAATTTTACCTGTCGTTGGAAAAACTTGCGTCCGTCTTGCAAGTGAAAACATGATATATACAATCCTGATGGGATTATATTATATTATAAAGAATTGGTTCCTCTACATACTTCTCTTTCTATATCTGTAATAATAGGACCTCTTCACCTCCACCAAGCTGGTTCAAGAATCACAAATCGGAAATCTTTCTTCGGTCTCCGGTCACAATGTGATCATGATAAACGAGATCTTCGAAGAGACTTTTTCCGGTCCCTAATATGGGTTAGGACAGATCCCGCGTCTCCACATAGGATTTCTCTTACCAGTTGGGTTTCTTATAAGCATAACTGCACATGAGATGGCTCTGCAGGATATCGACAGACCAAACGAATGCTGTCCGATATCTCCAAAAAATAGATAGCGACTTTTTTGCTATCCTGTATCCTATACTACCTCTGACGTTTGTTGTGAAAGTGATGACGGCTCAGCGAAGCACTTTCTTTAATGTCCGTCTAGCGTTCGCATTAGGCTGCCAGCACTCAGCACTGATGTGGTGGATGCTGTTTCTGTTGACACTTTATCACTAAGACTGAGAAATTTCATTAAAAGGACCATAAACGAAATACTTAGTTCTCTTTCTCAACAGTTAAAAAAAATCAGAGCAACTAACTTTAAGGCGGATTAATTCAAAAGATCACGAGATATCCTCATTTGAGCTTCTATAACATACCTACTTGAAGTACATGTCATGTCCGGATTTGTTGGCACCTAGCCAGGCGGTCGAAATAGAGATGTTTACGAAATGGTATCAAACAAAGCAACGACAACATACTGGCACTATCCTCTGAAGAGTCTTGCTTCTAAGGTTACCAGTCGTGTTGTCGGGTAAACTACTTGACCTACATGGTCATTATACAGATATTGTGAAGCGGCAAACAGCCTCGGATGTTACTGGTGATGAAGAGCTTGAACCCTAAACAGACAATTTACGTGCGAACAATTAGCGAAGCCCAAAGACTGCTACACAGCAGATACTAATGTTAGATGGTCAAATCATTTTCAAAACATACCCTGCATGGTATCACCTCCTGTAACCAGCTTAAGCTAATCGTTAATAATTTTTTTTCTGTTTGGACTTGTGTCAAAGTCGAACATGCTCAATTAGCATTGCCATTTCATCATAGAAAGACTTACAGCCGAACAACACTTACAAATTATTGAATTTTATTATCAAAATTCGTGCTCAGTGAAAAATATTTTCCGCGCACTTCGACCATTTTACGGTCGTCATAACTGACCTACTGAGCAAACAATTCAAGCCATAGTGACCAAATATCGCACCAATTTCGCACTATTGGACATCCGTATGCATAGAGTGTGTAGAGGGGAAAATATTACTGCTGTATTCGTCAGTGATAATGAAGACCGTGATTTGTCCATTCGACGCCGTTCGTAGAAATTAGGATTGCGTTACCCGACTACGTGAAAGATTTTGCGCAATGATCTTGGTCTAAAACCTTACAAAATAGAACTTGTGCAAGAAGTGAAGCCGAACGAACTGCCACAGCGTCGAATTTTTGGTGAGTGGGCCTTAAAAAAGCTGGAAGAAGATCCGCTCTTTATCGAAAACTTGACTTCAACGACGAAAAGTATTTCTGATTGAATAAATGTGTCAATAAATAAAACTGCCATATTTGGTCTGATGAGCAACCGCAGGCAATGCGAGACCTTCCAATGCACCCGTTTGTTGTGGTTTTTTTTTGCCCAAAATGCACGAGCTGAACCTGGTCGATATGTGGTTCCAGCAAAGTGGCGCTACATGCCACATAGCACGCGAAATCGATGGATCAATTGAGAAATGAGTTCGGTGAGCAATTTAACTCTGATTTTGGACCGGTGAATTCGCCGGCTATATCGTGCGATTTGACGGCTTTAGCCTATTTTTTATGGGGATACGCCAATTACTCGTCTATGTCGATAAACCAGCACCAATTGAAGCCTTGAAAGACAATATTACACATTGCGAGATACCAGCAATTATACAAGTAATGTTTGGGAACTATGCCCGATTTACACAAATAAAACAAAGTTCGATTTATAACATGTTAATTTAAATTTATTATTTTCCTCTATGAGGAAACTGAACACACGCTCGATAACTTAAGAACTAACTTATGAATGAACACTTAAGCTACGCATAGGAACTGTACCATCGAAAGATTCCATTGGCATTGTTTACCATGAGAAGTTAACGTTAACGAGGCTGCAAACTTTAGCTTTGCAGACTCAGCAACGGTATCAGAGCTTTGTTTACTTCGTTGGATAAACTGTGGATATGCCAGCAACGTAGTCGTCAGTGTTGTTCTGCATTCTGTTGTTGCTATGTGCATAGTAATTGCGGGCAAGATGTTTTTGCTGTTTCTGATGCTGATGGACCATGATGGACTATGATCATTAGATATTCTGGCAGTGTGACCAGCTTATTTAAGCATTTAAGTTAGTCATAGTAATGTTCCATTACTTACATTTGAGTTATTAACTCAAATAAAAATTATATACACTTTTGCAATTTTCCTGTGTTTTTTTTAATAATAAAAAACCAAACGCTTGAAAAATTAACCAGGAGATTTTGTGTTAATCGTATTAAAAAATAGAAGAAAATTTTCGCTTCTCTCGGAATTTCAGAACGTAGAAAATTGCCATGGATCATATTCTAATGGATGGCCTTATACCTTTATCATATTAAAGGGATTTTGTTGCAAGCCTGGAAATACACTGGATCAGACAAAACACCAACTGAAACACGATGTAATAAAACATATCATTTGTTTTTCTGTTTCGTTTGGTTTGTGCTGAAGTTCGCCACATATCCTCAACGAAAACTTTCAAATAAATAAAGGCCAGAGCAACAACAACAACATTTTGTTTCCAGCTATCGCTAACGAAATATGTTTTTCTGTTTCGTCTTGTCTTTTTGTTTTGTCGCATGTCTTGCGTAATAATCGACAACGACGCTGGCTTGAAATACCATATATTTGTTGCATTCGGTGTGTTTTGGTCGTATGCGAATCCATATATTTTCGACAACCTGTCACGAAACACATCGAGTCAAAAACATGTTTTTTGTTTCCCGTGCTTTGGTTTGTGTTGGCTTGGCTTATAAGAATCAATGTATTGTTGTTTCATTAGTCAACAAAAAACATTTTGTCCGATCCCGTGTGTTTTCAGCGGAAAAGATACGACAATATATCCACCCAGTTCAATGCCAACAATGTGCAATCTGTTGCCAATTGGGGAAACGCCGAATAAATGTTCTCACCTTAGCGATTTGGGCTTCCTTTCTTAGTCAGTACGTCAATGCAAGATTGTTCAGAACACAGTTAGAGATTGAATTCACTATGTCTTCTATGGGTCCACAGAGGCCAGTGATAGTAGAAAATAATAATTTCCTATCAAGTTCGGAGAAGGACTTCTCAGAACCCGAACCAAACTAAACTAGCGACAGTTCCTATCTCACGAAAGTCTCTCATTCCAATTGATTTGAGAGGGTTGCAGTATTTTTGAAATGATTCCGTGCATAAAATTATTTGCTTATTTCTGAGATAGAAGATATATTTCGATTTAATCAATCGTAAGCAATATAATATAAATATTTTATATACATATGTATAATAGCAGCCCCTGTGGAGAAAAACACAACAACTTTACTGACAATAGTGCCTTCGATTAGCTCTAATTATCTGAATATCCAAAATTTCCGAGGAGTAATAATAGACAGAACAACTTGCTTGTTATAACCAAGGCACGATGCCAAAACGCTGATAAATTCCTGGGAACAAATCGTCTGTTCAAAGCTAAAAGTCATTAAGGGGTTAGGCTACTCTAGGGGCCGTAAATATAGGCTTTTTTTGAATTTTTTTTTAGAAAAATCGAGTTTACAAAGGTAGAAATTTAACATATTGTACATATGATTGACAATAAAACATAATTTTTATAGAATAATTTACTTAAAAATGGCGGCTGTACAGCGTTTCTCGGATGACCTCCCTTTTTTGGAAGGGTTTTAGGCCGTACCAATAGCTCCTATAAACTTTGAATTATGATGAATGACAAAATTTTTTTTTATTGCACATAACAACAGCTGGAGAAATACGTAGGATATATTTATATACATATATATAAAGAGCTATAGAAATTCAGTATGAAATAAAACACTTGAAGCTATAACATTAGCTGAGTTTAATAGACAATTTTATGCCATTAGTGCTTAAATATAACATCGGACATATCCGTGCCATAACTAGCTCGAATGAAGAGCAATCGTAAAGTCCAATTTTCGACAAATTTATCGAGCAACTGGGGCCGTATATCAGCAATAATACGGCGAATGTTAACTTCCAAATCGTCCAACGTCTCTGGTTTATCGGCATAGCCTAGTGACTTCGCATACCCCCAAAGAAAGTAATCTAAAGGAGTAAGATCACAGCATCGTGGAGGCCAGTTCGCAGGTCCATTACGCAAAATTATGCGCTCAGCAAATGTTTCCCGCAATAAATTGATGGTGTCGCGCGTCGTGTGGCATGTTGCGCAACCTTGTTGAAATCAAAGCTCTGTCACGTCAATGCCATTCAACTTAGGAACGTCGAAGTCAGAAATCATATTTCTATAGCGCTCTCCATTACGGTAACTTTCTGGCCGGCATCGTCCTTAAAGAAATATGGGCCGATGATTCCGCCAGTCATAAAGCACACCAAAGAGTGAATTTTATTGGTTGCAAGAGCGTCTCAACAAAGGTTTCTGGTTTTTTTTCCACTCCATATTCGATAATTTTGGTTCTTTACATATCCATTTAACCAAAAATGGGCCAGATCCGAGAAGAAAATTTTGTATTGAAAATGAGCATCAAGCTGAATCATGTTTTCGGCCCATACACCTAACCTACGATGCGTATAATGGACACGCAGTTTCAACTCTTGCACAAGCTGGACCTTATAAGCTTTTACCCCATGATCTTTCCGTAAAATTTTCCACAAAGTGGATGCGCATAGCTTCAATTCCTGTGCACGATGGCGAATCGACTCATTCGGATTCTCCTTAACACTGGGCTCCACAACGGCAATAACGTCTTCTGTTCGCCACCAGAGTGTACGTGGTGCGAAAACGATTCATCGTGTTCCGAATAACTTACTCCGATGGACGATTATTTCGACCGTAGAATTTGTTTGACGAACCGAACCATGGTTTTCAAAATACATTTGCACAATTTGCAAGCGTTGTTCTGACGTTAATCTATTTATCGTAAAATGACAAAACGTACTAACCACAAATTAACTTTCAACCGTCAAATTGACAATCTGTGGAAACAGAAAACACCCTTTATATGCCCACATACCTCACCTCGTTATCGCTAATCCAAGATACACCACATTGCTACAACTTGAAAAACATTTCAAAATAGTTTATACGTACTCAGAAGGACATTTAAAAGCTTAAACGTAGGAACACCTCTTTCAGGTTTTTCAAAAATCATTTGGCCTACCCCAACGCCTAGAAGACCTTCAATAATAAGTCGTTAAATATCCGCAGCATAACTACAATATTTCCTCGAATTGAAACAAAGGTAACTTTTCTGCAATAATAATTTGAAATTTTCACATTTCCTTTCCCACACAGACGGACCGTCGAATTTTCCTCATTTCTAACAAAATTTGTGCCTCTGGCTACTTGTTCATCAACTCTCTTTATATCTATAAACCGACTACAAAGTTTTCAGTTTCGAAAAAGCAGAAAATTAAAAATATAAACGCCGGAGAAACAAAGTTAGAAGGAGAAAACTTCCCATGGGAACTGAATCATCTGCATCCTGGGTATTGCCACAAGTTGCCTGTCCAAAATACGTTTTTCCAGAATAAATTATGATAGAAACGAAGCCAGGCAAAAGTTTTGCTTGACTAAAGCTCTCTGGCTTCGTGGAGAGAATCACCTGAAGACTATGGGTATGTGTGTGTTGTTTGAAAAGATTTTCCGGATTTTCCTCATTTTGAAAACAAAATCACAACAAGGAACCCATCCGGGGAGAAGCACGCTAAAGGGTTGGATTCGTATTCGAAAAGTCGTCATCGTTGAATTCTTGATGGGAAAATACAAAGATTGATTAAAATCGATTACTCTTGCATACGAGTAGTTCATTCGAAAGGACGCAGATACTTTTCTGTGTCCTTTCAGTTTTCGTTTCGCCCTCTCTCGTTTTGATCTCCGATGTCCAGTTGGTTGGAAGATGATTGTCCAGTGCCATAAGGGTTTTCGGCGAATTGGATTTGCTCGGTCTATCACCCTCGAATTGGTGCAATCTATGCCTGAAGCTAATTTTCGATGGAACAATATTTTCAATCAAAACATTAATATGCTGCCAATAGTCGTATTCGAAGTATGGGACATGTGAAAAGAGATGGCACACCGACGACAACGCACGTCATTGTGGTTATGTGTGGTTATGGAAGGAGCCTGCAGCAAATCGTTATTAATGGTTGCTTCGTGGAATAATGAAACTTCTTCCGCGAATAGAATTCAGATAATTAGTGAAAAAAATAGGAACGAATTTGAACATATTAAATTGTGTATTTCCATAAAAGGCCATTGACTGCTATCACGGAGATATCACCGCCATCCAGGAAGTGTGATGGATTGGGCGGAACATAAGGAACATACAAAACTGTGAGATACAGTATTGGCAGAAACATAGGCAACCAAACTGCAGTCCTAAGCCATATGGTATTGTATAGTATGTGGGGCCCCCGCCCAATTATCAAGGCTTCGTCCATCAATGACGTTGTCTAATAAAAAGCGGGGGTAGATTATTCTATAACTGGTCTTATCGTAAACATCTTCAGATTACAGCCTCTGAATGGTTGCTACGATTTGACCAGTTACAAGTTGCCGGTCATAGGTCTTGTTGGCGGCTTGACCACCGGTAGTCCATACCAGGACTTAAATCACGGTACCATGGGAGTCAGGAGCCCCCCGGATTTCGGTCCGGGCCTGACTTGTTAGAGGTAGGCCCCCTTGTGGGAGCGTCATGGTGGCTGTGGTTTAAACCCAAATCGCGGGTACGGGTATTCCTTGGCTTTGCCCATTGTAGAGTAGCAAATAAAGTACTGAGTGCTGCGACCCTAAGAGCAGCAAGAGGTTTTAGGTCGGCCTCGACTCATACCAAGGGTGGAACTTGTGCCTCCAACACAGTTCCGAATTGGTATAATATATAAGCGAAGTATTAATAAATATAAAGCAAGTAATTAGCGATGGTAAGGCGTATCCTTGCTCCCTATGGGTGTATGGGCACCTCGTAAACATAAGGTCTTAAGACAGGTGGTTTACGTTAAAAATCCAGGTACGTTCTGTATAGTATGTGCTCTTCTAAAATATGTAAAAATTATATGCCTTATTTAAAAAATAAATGACCAACTGACACTCTTAAATGCAAACCCACCGTCTTAGGGCGGTGACTGAATCATATGCAACTTCGCACGGGATGTGCTTTTTGCACACGATTGTCAGCACTTCATGGTTTCTGATTGCTTGAAATATCAAGAAACCGTTATGGTATTAACAGTTCGAGTATTTGCAAAAAACAATTCGCAGTTCTTTCTAAAATTTAACAAAACTGAATAAGTTGCAATAATGGGTCAAGATAAGTTTGGTGCTGCGTTAAGGGATCGAATTATTGCAGACTTTTGTGGTGGAATGTTGCAAAAAACCATTTCTACGACGAAGTACAAGGTGCATAAGTCGACGATTTCAAGAATTATTAAACGATTTAATTCAAGTGGATGTGTTGCAGTAGTTCACAAAGGTGGAAGAAAACGTAAAACAACAGCAAGGCAGGATACATTACTTCTAAGAACCATTAAAAAAGGAACCTTTTCTGTCTTCGAAACAGCTTGTTGGAAAGCTCGAGCTACCAATAGCATCTCGTACAGTGAGGCAGAGAGCAGTAGAAGCTGGATTCAGGGCCCGACCGACGTCCCGCTAAATAAACCACCTGAAATGACATAAGTTCGCTAAAGAGCATTTAAACTGGAGTGTAGATAAGTGGAAAACAGTTTTATTTAGTGACGAGTCGAAATTTAACATTTTTGGATCTAATGGAATGGGAACAGTGAGAAGACTCCCTGGAAAAAGACTTACTAGCCCCTATTGCAAAAAATCTGTAAAATTTGGAGGAGGCAATATTATGATCTGGGGGTGTTTCTCACATAGCGGAGTCGGACCTATTCACCGCATAGATCTTAGGATAGTACAGTAGATAGAACTTTTTTAATAAGCATTATGCTGCCGTATGCTGAGTGGGAAATGCCGTTAAGTTGGACTCTCCAACAAGACAATGACCCAAAACACACTTCGAAGGCAGCAAAGCAATGGTTCAGAGACAACAAAGTCAGGGTAATGGAGTGGCCGCCTCAATCTCTTGACCTGAACCCGACTGAGAACTTGTGGGAGATTGTTAATCAACGTATCGATCGAAATTGTATCCGGAACAAAAATGATCTCTTCGAGCAAGTTCAAAAAGCCTAGAATGCCATTCCACCTACTATATATAATATAAAATTTAATTACGTCAATGCCAATACGTTGTAGAGCAGTAATCGCAAATAAAGTTTTTGCAACAAAATACTAAAAAATATAACAAAAAAACCAAGGGTTTTGAAAAAGTTGTTTCTTTTAATGTGAAGTTGCATATGTTTCAGCCAGGGGTTTTCAAGTAAGTCTTCATTTAAGCGTGTTTGCTGGCTATTTTTTTTAAATGAGGCATACACATTTTATATATTTTCGAATAACACATCCAATACAAGCATTTGACATACAAGATTATATAATCATGGGTGGAATTTATTTGTGGTACGCTATTCACTTAGGATTGCAGTTGGGTTGCATATGTTTCTACCAATACCATATACTATGGTAGTTGCTATAGGTAAAAGAGGCAGCGCTAATTCGGATGCAGATTTGTCATGTGCGGCAGACTAAGGCAAAAAGTCTTGAGCTTCCGACACGTGAGCGAATGTCTTATGACAATCCGCAACAAGGCTAAGTTCGGTAACATAAACCTAATAAGCGCCTATGTTCCGTAGGAAGACATGGACGACGCCACCAAAGAATATTTCTATGAGTTCCTCGATAAGACATATGAGCGACGTCCTAAGCCAAGAGGTGGAGTGGAGAGGTCGTAATTTTTGGTAGGTCAGTTGGTAAACATGGCGTACACGACATCTCATCTGGCAAGGAACTTAGGCTTATTCATTTTGTCGAATGACGAAACATCACTATTTTTTTTTTTAATAAGCGTGCGCTCAAAGTTAAGGTACCCTTAAAATGTTTGCACACAACCCAGGCGAAGGAAAGTTAGAGAGGAAAGAAAGAGAGGTACCGACGTACATTTGTTTTGAATGTCTGAAGGTTGTAATGGTTAGGAAATAAAGAGCTCGGTAGGACATTTCATATGCGAGTTGTACGACTTAGGAAAGAATCATGATATTTCAATGTACGTCCGAAAGTAGGCTTGAAGGTAAACTGATGAGCATTCATAGTTTGAAGGACAAAGCGCTACTGGCAATTTCAGTGGAGCACTGGTGGTGAAAATAGCGATAGAGCAAGGTGACACAAAAGACATTTCATGGTGTTGGAAGTTGTTAATTGACTGAGTGACTTTGATACCGCGTATGAGTCTTATCAGAAGGGAAAAGTATTTCTTACATAGCTTGAGGAAACTTTATCATTTCGCAGCATTTTTGGCGACATCAAATATGTGGACGTCCGAACCTTCCAACATTGACTCTTATCACCACATAGTTCCAGCCAAGGTACGAATGCGGATCTCATTAGCGCCACAACAAATAAGAACTACTGTTAGAAAATATAACGTAGGAAAAATGCAATCGCAAGAAACCGCCAGAATCTTCGCCGAACCAGTATCCCGAAATCTCTCAATAACTCCCAGGCCATCAGCATCAAGTACTGAAGACCAGTAGCAACGCTGCCAACATGCCATCAGAGACGCCGCAGCTGATGTGCTGGATTTAACCCCACCATCACACAGGAATCTTTTGTTTAATGAAGAATGCCTCCAAGCACATGCACCTAAATAAGAAGCGTACAAAGCGGCTCTGCAACGAAGGACGAGAGCTGTTCGTGAGCTCTACGAACAGAAGAGACGGGCAGAACATCGGTTTCTCCAAAAGGGAAAAAAAAAGAGCACAAGAAGCGTGCGATTAAAGATATTGAGAGGTTTTACTCCGGGAATAACGTCCGGAAGTTTTACCAAGAGGTAAAAAGAACTTGTCAAGGTAAGGTGACCCGTAAAGAAACTTGTGAAGAAGGAAACCTTGTAGTAGTGTCATAGTAGATGCTGAGAATATGGAAAACTTCTTCTGCAGACTGAGTAATGGCGATGAAACCCAATATACTGCCGCCGTCAAGCAGAATAGACCATTCGCCTTAGACGTTGATAGCCAAAGTATCCGTCAAAATGACCAAAACGAAGTAAGTATAGCAATACTTAGCTGAAATCCAACAGAGCAGCTGGACCTAAAGGCTTGCCGGCCAAGGTGTTCAAAACTGTTGGAAACGGCTTTTGTGGAGAGCATGCACCACTTCATTTCTCAGATCTGGGCAGAAGAGAGTATGCCTGATCAATAGAATCTCAGTATCGTTTGCCCCATCCACAAAAAAGGATACCCCCTTAACTGCCCCAACTGTAGAGGTTTAAATCTCCTCAACATCGGATAGATCTTATCTTGTGTGAACGTCAACAATATGATTGGCAACTGTTAGTACGGCTTGAGACCAGGAAAATCCACAATCAGCCCAATTTTCACACTCCGCTGGATCCTGGCAAAAACTCAAGAAGCCCAAATCGATACCCACTACCTTATCATCGATTTTAAGGCCGCATATGACAGTATGACACCGCCAAAGTCGGTGACAACTTAATCGACACCTTTGATGTCAAAAAAGGTTTTAGACAAGTTGACGCGCTGTCTGATGTTAAACATCATACTTAAAAGAATTGTGCGGAACTCACAAGCGAACACTTTGAATCTTTCAAAAGTGTGTGCACACACTAGTCGTCGATTATAACGTCATAATTTGGATAACACAGCGGGCTGTCTCCGGTGCGTCCGCTAATATTTAGTATTGAAACGGAAACTGCCAAAATGGGTTTAGCGGTAAATGATGGCTGTCAACAAGAATTGACACATAACGTCGACGAATTGGGCAGAACGTCACAATCGACAGCTATAATTTCGAGATAGTAAAGGACTTTGTCTACCTTGGCTCGGCTCTGCTTTAAATTCTGCCAACAATATCTCATCAGATAAAAAACGGAGAATCACTTATGTCAATCGCTGTTTTTTTTGGGCTAAGAAGGCGATTGAGTAGTAAGGCTCTATCCTGAACAACTAGGACATTCTATATAAGACCTTGATCTTACCAGGTCTACTTTATGGCGCTGCAGCATATCGAAAGCGTATGAAGATATCCTCAGTCGTTTCGAAAGAAAAATCCGTCTGGAAATATTCGGTCTCATTTACGTTGATGGGATTTGGTGGAAAAGATACAACCACGAGCTGTGTAGCGTCATCGACCTAGTCAAAAAAACTGCGTTTCAGTCGCCTAAGATGGCTAGGACATGTAGAGGAAGTAGATACCAATGCTGTGAACCGCAGAGACTTCGAATCAAACCCGGAGAGACAACGCAGTAGAGGAATACCTCAGCGTAGGTGGAGCGCGCAAGTAGAAGAAGACTTCAGCCGACTTGGGTTGTGCAATTGAAGGCAGTTAGCTAAAGACCTGGCTAACTGGAGATGGTTGTTAGTCGAGGCCCAAGTTCGCCCCGACTGTGGCGCCACCCTTCTTAAGTAAGTATGTAGGAGGGTTAAATTCATGTAGCCATACGAGGGCACCCATGTTAACCTTTTAAATTATAGACATCTCTACAAGCCTCTACAATACCCGTGACTACTTGTAATAGTTTTTGAGTGTTCCACAAGGAAACCACTAGAAATTGCCAGAAAATCAAACTAGGATTATTCAAACATTAGCTGACGCCAATATTCATAGCCTCGACATTTTAAGCTGCCTCTTAACTGAACGGTCCTATAGCTCGTGCCTCTACGGAGGAAACTCTGACAGCGAAAATCATAAGGGATGTAGAAAATAACGAGGTGCGTGATTCGAATTATTTCAAAGCACCAGCCCAGGGAACAAATGATCCTATTGCCCACACCGCTTCTTAACCAACACAAAAGATTAAGCCCGAAAAGAAGTAGCTGTGACCGTCAAACGTTTCCTCAAACCGCGCAAATATCGATAGGATTGGTTTAGAGGCAAGCGAACACGTACGAATATGTGAGTGCTAGCCTGGTCAAAGACAGGTAAACTTGACCATAGTTAATGTATGGCTGTTGAGCAGTCAAGCCCTTATAAACAGGATCCCACCGACGGAAACCGGGTACGCAGTAACCGAATCAACTCCTTTCCCTTTCGGTTACTATTAACACCAATGCAAGAAGGTTATTGATTTTAAGAACCGCTTTTATAAGAAGAACATACCTGCTACTATGCAACAGTGCAAAATATCTAGGTATTGTACTAGATAGTAAACTAAATAGCAAAGAACTAGTCCATTTTACTCTTTATGTATTTTTTAACTGACATTTCTCAGTTTTTGTAGAAAGAAGAGTTAACCCTTCAGTGATAAAGTGCCCAAAGTATCAGCACGCACGACATCAGTGCCAAGTGTCTGCAGCCTGATGCGATCATAGACCGCATAATTAGAGGGAAAACGCTCCGCGAAGCTATCACTATTCTTACATCAAGCGTCGCAAAATACTATGGTATGTCACTTCTGCATTACGCACTTAGGTGCTTATCAAAAGCGAAGTGCACCGTTACGAGAGACGGGTCAGCAAAGTTTTAAACACGGCCTGCCTGTTGCTACAGACGAAGATACTTCGCTTCCTCCACCCATTCCTCGCAATACAGTCGCCCTAAGAAAGAGTGAAATCTAATGTAATAGTCCTAGAAAAAGGCATCAGCACTGCATCCTAGTTCGGTTCTAGAACCACTTAGGAAACTATTCCTGAGGAAGAGCCGACTTCGCAGAACACAAGCTCAGCTGTCATTGGGTCAAACAGCATATCCATAAGATCAAAGTCGAAGAAAGTTGGAGCGTAACGGCATTAAAGTGCGTGTAATAGCGAAAACCAAGTTCAAGTAGTGGACTCTGTTTAAGAAATGTCGCCCCTTTGTTTCTGGAACGCGTATTATATCGATTTTACGTTACAGGAATACAGTTTGACCTGTCATTGTGCCAACACGCTTTGATACGAATATTTTTATTTGTCCCAGGACCATTCCTCCGATGTGCAGAAGAAGTATCTGTTTCATGATGTCGTACTTTCATACTCTTTTCCTTTAATCCACGTGACGTTGATATGCTGTGAATCTAATTAGATTTGAATGCGCTTCAAACTCTTAGGTATTGAAATGCCTGAATATGATTTTTCACCATGCAACTAAGTCATGATGGAAATGCAACTTTATTGTGAAAAAATGGTTACAAATTGCCCATCGCTAGCTACAACTTTCTCCCATCTTCCTGGTAGAGCTCGAATACCGTTACGGTAAAAGTGTTCATCTTTTGAGGCTATCCACGAATCAAGCTGTGCCTCTGTGGGGCCAGTAAGTTAGTATAAGTTTGTTAAGTAATTTTAAGCTAGCATTTAAACATTTTTTGTTAGTATGTAAGAGTTAATGATTTAGAAAATAAAAATGCATTTAAAACTAAAACTAAACTCCACGAATCAAGCCATTTTTTGATGTCTTCATATGAGCGGAATTGCTGACCAGCCAGACCCTGTGCCCTCGAATGGAACAGTTAATAATCGGGCGGCGCAATATCTGGAGAATATGGCGGGAGGGGTAGGGCTTCCCATTTGAGTGTTTCTAGGTAGGTTTAACGGGTTTGGCAACGTGAGGCCGAGAGTTGTTATGCGGGCGAATCACTTTTTCGTGTCTCTACTCGTATTGTGGCCATTTTTCGCGCAGTGCTCGCATCAATTGAAGTCGATATCGTTCCCCAGTGATTGTTTCGTTGGGTTTCTCACCAAATACACAGCAAAACATTCGCAATGTCAATATTCGGCCGAGCCGACGACGTGGAAACATGACCGGGCAGTCCCCATGACTTTCTTTTCTTTGAGTTGCGATGCGATGAAGGAAACCCTTCCTTTTTTGCAGTTGGAAAAGTTGTTCACGGGCGAAAAAACGACGCTCAAATCATAAGGAACCCAAGTTCCTTGTTTTTGAATCATTCCCAACTCATGCAATCGCTTGGAAATGGCTTGGTGGATAGCTCCTAATGTTGAAGCAAGCTCTTTTTGCGTTTGGCACGGATCCTCATCGAGCATTGCCTCCAATTCAGCATCTTCTTTGGCCTTCCTTCAAGCGGGCGGCCGTCAACATCGAAATCACCGTCTTTGAAGTGGCGAAACCAATCACGCCACGCTTAAAGCAGCATTTCTGTAAACTTTTTGGAGCTCTGGATGCGCTTCAACTGCCGTTTTCTCCGTATGAAAGAAGAGAATCAGCTCTTCCCGCAAACGACAATTTGGTACAAAATCAGACATTTTCACACAAACAAAATCACTAATGTGTCAAAACGGTCTGTTTACCATATGTCTAAGCTTTGTTCATGACGTTTTGGATATGCCAAAATCGACCAGCACTTACCGCTAGAGCCATCTATTGAGAACTTAGTTGCACACCTAAGACTGCAATATTTATGAAAAGTAGGTTTTCGGTCCTACAAGCTGGTGCATGAATTGAAGCTGCATAGGAGTCTGCATTAATAAGTCCGTGACTTTTTGAACGAATGATTGTTTTTTCGACAAAGACGGTTTATTTCTTGAACTCAATATACTTCAATTATTTGATCCCTTCCAAATAATATGTACGAGTAGGATCCTCAAAATAGGCGATTGTTTGATCGATGATTTCATCGTTGTGTTTGTTAATTATCACTGCAGGCTTAATAGAGATGATAGCAAATGTGTGAAGAATTTGTAGCCCAATTCATGGATTGTCGTCATAGCGATTTGTGGACTCATGCATGGTCTCGATGGTGGAGCACTTTCATCTTGGTCAAATGCTGTCATTTGTCTTTCAAATCGTCGTTGAACCGGTCCAACAAGCATAACATTCGCCATTGATGGATTTTCCCTTTTTGAAGGTAATCGATGTGGATTATGATGATGACCTTTTTGGCCGACGGGCCCATGACCTTGACATTCTTGGCATGGATTCGCCCGAAGAAACCCACTGTTTCAACTACTGCTTGGTCTCCAGGATGTTGTGATGGATCCTAGCTTCGTCCATGGCTGTCAAGCCGTGCAAAAACTCGTCCGGATTGTATCTAAGCCACACCAAACACTGCTTCGAAAATGTCACATGCAATTTGTAGTTAATCTAATAGCAACGGGTGACCAGATAGCAATAATATTTTTTCCAATCGTTATGTTTCAGCAGCTGTCGAAGTTACCAATGACACCCAGCTGTTAAAATATTCAGTATGGTTAACCATTTCATCATGCATCGTTTTACGCTTGCCGAACGTGCGGAAATTATTAAAAAATATTTTCGAAATACCGGCTCAGTTGTAAATACGCATCGTGAATTTCGTCGTGAGCTCGGTCGTCCGTTCAGTATGCAGGCAATTCGTCACACAGTGGATAAGTTTGAGCATCAGTACACTTTTTTGGATCTTAAGCCACCAACCAGACAGAGATTGGTACGCCGTAGCGGCCTACAACAGAAATGTCGATTCGGCGCCGATCAGTTAAATTGGGCATCGCCAGACAGTCAACCCGGCTTATTGTGCGGTTGGATTTGGGCCTACATCCATATAAGATTGTGCTGACACAAGAATTGAAGCTGGACGACCATAGACAACGCCGTGAATTCACAAAGTGGGCGCTGGAGATCCAGATTTGCGCCAAAAAAAAAACCATCTTGTCGGACGAGGCCCATTTTTAGCTCAGCGGCAATGTCAACAGGCAAAATTGCCATTATTGAAGCGAACACAGTCCACCAGTGTTCAGCCAAGCATCAATGCATCGACAAAGATGAACGTTTTGGTGCGGTTTATGGCATGACGGTATCATCGGACCTTATTTCTTTCGATATGAGGAAGGAGACTCCGTTACCGTCAATGGTCTCAGGGATAGAGCGATGTTAACCGACTTTCTGTGGTTAGAGCTCGACATTATAGAAATATTAGCGCTGTGTTTACATGCCATTCAAGCGACGCAACGCTCGAAATTGTGAAGGAGGCGACTGGGTCATCTCACGTCGAGGGTTCATCAATTGGCCGCCGCGATCATGCGATTTGACACCACTCGATTACTTTCTCCGGGGCTACGTCAATTCCTTAGTCTACGCTAGCAAGCCAACCATTTTGAACGAGCTCGTGACCAACATTCGACGCGATATTGCCGGAATAACGCCGCACATATTGGACCGAGTCATCAAATATTGGACCGACTACTTAAAGCACTACTAGCGAAGCCGAGGCGGCCATTTGAATGATGTGCTATTCCACATATATAGTAATGACATGAACAATAAAGTCAGAATCAATTTTATATCTCACGCCGTTGTTGTTTAATTTAATTTTTTTTCCAATCGTTCTTATCTGGTCACCCTATAGATGGTAATTGATGGAAGCAATATTGATTTTCAAGTTACAAAGCGGCAAATATAAAAATTCGCGGACATACGTCCATTAAATCTTGTACATACGTTCGGTGAATGGGACGAAAACAAGAATGTTCTTGAACTCCTTTTTCACTGCAAAATTTTGTTCAGCGATGATGTGCAATTTTGGTAGAAGGATTTGGAAGCAAAGTTATTGCATTGGGAGTGAAGTTACATTACAATTTCCACTAGCTCACTAGTCTACAAATTTTCAGGAATGATGCCGGCCAGAACCTTACAGTCAATATACCATAAAGCGCGATTCGAGCAGATCCATTGTCAATGACTTTTTCGTCCCTAAATTAAATGTCATTACTATGGAAGAACTGTGGTTTCAGCTCCCGCCACAATCAATTTATTGAAAGATACATTAGATGAGCACATAATTTCTCATAATGGAGCTATGCATTGGCCTTCAAGATAGGGTAACAAAACAAAACACCTTTGGATTACTTTCTGTAGGGATATGTGAAGTCGCTGGTCTGCGCTTATAAACCAGGGACGATGAAAGCCAATATTAGCGGTATTATTGCCGATGTAAGACTCCAATTGCTCGAAAAAGTAGTCCAATATTGAACTTCTAGATTTTGCTTTATTCGAGCTAGCTTCGGCGCCCATACTCGTATACCTGAAATTACTTTCACAATAAAGCCAATATCAAGGCCATTACCACAATTTTTGTGTTTTTTTCTATACATCTACCTAAATTAACCCCCGACCCCATCTAGAGCAAAAAGGATGGCCTTATAACTCCAGAGGCGATTGTTATCCGAAAATGGTATGCAAAAACGTGAGGAAAAAGCCTGTCCGTATCCGATACGATTTCTTACTTTCGAAGCTCATATCCAAATCAATCGGAATTTATAATGTAGAAAGGATAGCTTAGAAATAACTATAGTAAGGTCCTCAAATACGCGGCTTCAAACACAAAAGAATTGCGAATTTAAAAATACAATTTGTTTATGCTTCAGTGTCACTTAGAAAATGAAATTCTGTTTCTAGAAGACATAACTTGTAACATTAACAACAACAGAAAAAAAAAACACATCATTTATTGAAATCTAAACAAATTTAAGTCCACATCATCCAGAAAGATAAACAAACAAATATTCGTACACCATTCGTACACCATCTAATTTACACTTTAACTCTAAACGAGTATTTTTTCTTTCACATTCGGACAAATAGAGAAAATTCATTTTCCAGACACGAAATCCAACCCTACACTGAGTACTTCTCCTCAAAAGCCAAAAAGTCATGTTCAACATCTAGATGTGAACATCTTCCATCACTTGAATGAGGAAGTTAGACATCACATAAGTCACGGTGATCCAATTCTTAATGCATTCACGCCTGTCAACCAATGTGTCAGTTGGTGTTAAGCATGTGTTCAATTAGTGCCTTGACATTCAATGTCGCCCTTGATTGATGGCCCCTAATACCGTATCATTGCATCTAATCGCTCCTCCACGAGAAAGCCAATTTAGTTGAAGGTGCATCGACTAGAAGTTCAGTGAGGAACTGGAGGAATACGAGTACACAGAGCAATGTGATCTGACAGTTTATGGAGACAGTGCATGATGGCTTAAGATGAATGAAGATGAGTTGATGTTAAATGAGCATTTCTCTGATTGCACACTAATGGTCTTTGTTGTTTCATTTAAGTCTTTACCAAATTAGCTCTTACAAAAATGTTAAAATATACGTATTTGAGTAAAGAAAATGTCTAACCATGCATCAAACAAATGACGTCTGTCAACTAGCGTCACCTAAGATATTTCGTAGGGGAGGGTAATTCGCTGAAATATCATTGAACAATACTTCATTTAATTTGCCTTTATATCTTTCAAAAGAGGAAGTCAGTGGGACACCTACTCATCTTATATTCTCTACGGCTTTCAATGAATTAGCAGAATTTCGTCACCTTCTGATTCTCTTCTCAAACAGATCACCATGATCGTCATCGATAATAAATAAGATGCAGTCAACGATCAAAAAAAAAAAGAAAAAAAGTGTAAATCATCAAAGAAGCACTTGACACACCTCGCCTCATCGTCGGACACCTCATCAACTTATCAACAACAGTCCGATCCTCAAGAGTTTGCCTTTAGATGAAAGTGAGGATCAGATCTGAACCGATTCAACGATCCTCACCCAACGATGAAGATCGCACCCGATGATCACAATCATGGTCGTGATGATGATGATGGTTGCGATGATGGTGATAATGGTGATGATGGTGATGATGGTGATGGTGATGATACTGATCAAGGCAAAGAGAAGTCAATTTGCCTCTTCATTCATTCCCTGGCTCGATACCACCCAGTACTCAGAATGATGAGACGTGCACTCACATCGGCCAGTTGCATTGTTTGCTAAGGAGACGTGAAAGTAGCAACAATTTAACGCGTGCTTTCCTCCCGCTGATCACAGTCTGCGTCATCTGCAGTGTTGTCCTCATCATCTTTGGAGCCTCAAGATGACATCAAGTGGAAGATTCCAACTGAAATGACGAATGAATGCGATGACGACTACAATAATCGAGCAGTTGATCTATACAGATCGAAAATGAAATTTGAAATTGCATGAACGAATGGACGATCGGACAGTCAGATCGGCTATAAGAGAATCTGGTATGGCAGAGGAGTGGGACTATATTTAGTAGCTCTTCACGTGCACGCTGTGAGCGGTCGACCAAGCGATCTTTTAAAGAGGAATTCATCTTTCTTGTATCTATGGGACTGCTTCCGCTACTTGACTGTTGATCAACCATTTAACGTAAGGGAAATACTCATATCCGTTTGAATACGAAAGTGAATACTGCTGTCGATAGTGGTTAGGTTTTATGGTACAATTTTGGCTTTGGTTTTCGAATCTTAGGGGATCATAAAAAAGAGGATGAACCAAAGATCAAATGGTGCTTGACATAAACATGTTGTCATGCCATGTTGGGAGGATGAAGATAAATAAGTGCTAATCCTCATTTAAACTGCGTCGTTGTGTTGGTGTATACTGTAGTGGATAAGAATAGTTTTGTAACACTAATATTGCACTCGATCAATGCATCATATCCGAAATGCATTTGTACGAACAAATACAAATAGATATGGAGCAGTCAAATTTCAGTTTATCTCCAATATCCTGGATTGCTGTTTCTTTCTTCTATCAATTGCTACTTTTGTCTTTGCGAAGAAAAGTCTATAGCACCTCCGTTCTCTTTTGAAGTGGGTCATTGGAGATCCAGTTAGTTAAAAAATGGTTTTACCAGGTTTCAAGTGGGCAAATGTCATAGCGCGTGGCTACCTCCATTCAAGGCTTTGGAAATAACCTCGTTAATAATCAATAGATGCAACAGCGGCCAGACAAACTTGACGATCTCTGCCTCGAAACAAAACGTACAACAACATATTACAATTAATTTATCAATTTTTTTTTATAATTAACGCGTGCCCAAGTGTTTTTACGAATAAGAACCCTTGAAATGTGGGAAAAAAGAGAGGTACCGATGCACGTTGGTCTTTCTTAAATGTTTGCAGGTTAAAATGACTATGAAATAAGGAGCTCAGCAGAGCGCTCCATAAGGGAACGGTACGGCCTAGGAAAGAATTAGTATATTTCAGAGCTCGAGGGTATGTTGATGAGCATTCATAGCTAGACGGGTGTTATGGTTGAAGGTTTGAAGGCGCGTAATGCGTCTGACAATTTCGATGGAGAACTGGTGAAAATAGAACAATGTGAGGCATGAGACATTTCGTCGGTGTTTGAGGGTGTAAATTAACTGCGTAATATTAACATCACCTAGGAGTTTCATCCCATGGTTTTGAATCATATCTAGCAAGTGCAGTGATATCCTAGGGGCACCTTTTTTTGTAATTTGCGCGCGCTCAAGGGGTTTAAGTACCCTTAAAATGCTTGCCCACAGCGCGGGCGAAGGAAAATCAGGGTTTTAAATGTTTGAAGGTTATAATGACAAGGAAATAAAGAGCTAGGCAGAGCATTCCATAAACGAGTTGAACTACTTAGGAACGAATCACGATATTTTAGAGTACGTCCGAAAGTGGGCTTGAGGGTATACTGATGAGCATTCATACCGAGACGTGTGTTACGTTTAAAGGTTTGAAGGGGCGGAAATACCAATAAAACAAAGTGAGACACGAGACATTTCGTCGGTGTTCGAGGGTGTCCATTGCCTGAGTGAATTTGGTATAAAGTGTAGGATTGATGAGAAATCTTACGCAGTGGTTTTGCCAGCGTGGAAGAACACCTCTTCAGAAGAAGGGCAGATATACCATCTGGACCAGCGGATTTATGTATATTAAGATTTTTAAGTACTCTTGCTACTATACAGGGCGAAAGTGGATTCGTCCCATTGAAGATTCGACGCACTCAAGTGTAGGCGGGGACAAATCACAATCTGGGAGTGTTGAGCTGGCCGCAAAGTGTGCAGCAACCAGATTGCTAAATAGCTGACAGCTGGAATGTCATTGCAAATGAGCGTTGGAATGTAGGATGAGGCAGAATTTCTAATGTTTTTGACGAATGTCCAAAAAGTTTTACTGCCTTTGGGACACTGCAGTATCTTTTGCCTCAGTTGTTGGTCGTATTGGAATTTCACACGCTTGAGAAAGACGTTGCAATCATTTCTGGCTCGTTTAAACTTTTTTCGGTTTTCCTCTGTCGGGCTGGTTGTGGAGGACCGAAAAAAACACTTCTCTAACCCTGACAACGTCTTTACAGCTCGAGTCGTACCATGTTTTTTCTTTTGGTTTGATACTCTTCAGCCGATGAGGGATAAAGGTTCTCATTTCAAAGAGAATAGTATCTGTGATCATATCAACAGCTGCATCGACCTCATTATCGAGGAAACATAACGACCAGTTAAAATTCCTGAAGAAGTTGTTAAGTTCCCTCCAATTATCTTTCTTGTATTGCGATACGGTTCTTTTCTACCTGTTGTTGGCGGTGTGACTATCAACGGGGCGGGGCCCCCGCCCAATTATCAAGGCTTCGCCCATCAATAACGTTGTCTAATAAAAAGCGGGGGCAGAGCATATTACTGGTCTTATCGTAAGCATCTTCAGATGACGCCTCTGAAGGTTGCTACGATTTGACCAATTACAAGTTGCTGGTCATGGGTCTTGTTGGCGGCTGGACCAACGGTAGTCCCTACCAGGACTTAAATCACGGTACCATGGGTGTCAGGAGCCCCCAGATTTCGGTCCGGGCCTGACTTTGAGGTAGGCCTCCTTGTGGGAGCGTCATGGTGGCTGTGGTTTAAACCCAAATCGGGGGAAAGGGTCTTCCTGTTGGTTTGACCCATTGTAGAGTTGCAAATAAGTACTGGAGGCTTCGACTCATACAAAGGGTGGAACTTGTGCCTGCAACACAGTTCCGAATTGGTATCAAAGGGTTGACGGAGAGCGATGGCAAGGCGTATCCTTGCACTAGTTCGTAGCTAGGTAGCTTCAGAAAGTATTCTGTTCATTAGCACCGCAAGATATAATAAGTCAAAACCTCCTAGAATCATAACGATGGGCTTATGTATGACTGCACTTGATAGCCTTTTCGAGTTTGAATGCTGGAAATCGATTGGCAGTAATAAGTCAAGCTCGTTGTTTCATATTGGGTCATAAAAGCCAGCAAACATCCAAGACCACTTATGCGGCTTTGCACATCCGTGGTTGCTGTTGGATACGCTTTAGCACTGGCTCCATCTAAAAGATCTAATGTTCCACAAATTCAATTTAAGATGCCAGATGAGCGTCAACTTTCTAAATAAACTTGAGGATCACTCTAATGGAGATACTTTGCGTTTCCTCAGTCGCTAAGATTTTTCTGAAATGGTAATGTTCCTATTGGCGCACAGTGCTACGCATTCACATAGTACTCGAACATCACCGAAATCATTACTGCATCGAAAAGTAAGAGAGCTTTCCTATCGACCATTCGTACCTGTAGTCTTGACAAAAATCGATGTTGTGCGCCTACAAGTCGATGCTATTATGGCATCGTTCTCTACTAAAATTTTTGTAATACCTGCACAACTAGAAAACTTCATTGAGGCTCGTCTGAAGTGCATTTAAGTTGTACAAACTTCCTAAAGAAATTCATTTGACAGGAATTCGATAGAGGAATGGTCATCTAAATGTTTACATGGAGGTTAAACCCACTCCATTAAGTACTAGACTACGATTTATTGTACCTTTATACTGCAAGCCCAATATTTTTTACTTCAGCACTAAATGCTTTTATTTTGAATTCATTACAAGGCAGACGAAAGAAAGAAGAACATATCGGCCCCAAAACACTCTCCCTCTCTGCAAAAACATCAAACAGAGCCGAATCGGCAAATTCTTCTGACACCTCATTCACACCATCACACCCAATTGATCCGTCCACCCAAGCATTCATTCATTTAACCATTTAGGCAGTCATTCACGTAGTCCCATGCAACAATGTGACGCAACAGCATCCAGGCGCGCTCGTTGCTAAACAATTTTCGCTCATACGGATACATCACCCCCTATAGTTTGCAAATCCCAAAATATCGGAATACCGACAACGGCTCGTCTCAATTCACCTATTCGCGTATATCGTATCTGTTTTTATTTTTCGGTTTTTTTTTTTCTTATTATCATTTGTCGAGGATCAAAGAGTACGGCTGCCGCAATCAGGAAAATTCCCCGCGCTTTGACACTCATAACAGCCCCAAGTGAGATGATGTTTATGAAGCCAAAGACTATGGCGGGCGCGTTCCAAGAACACGAGTCGGTCTCAGTAGTCACCATATACCCCAATGCCGCCGCCGGTGGATAAAAAAAAAGTTGGGCATCACACCATTGAGCGTTTATTATTTACAAGTGATCACCTTGAGACTCCTCTGCCAGTTTCAGCTTATAATCGCCTCACAGCAAGAAGAAATAATTTTCGCCACACAATTGATGGTCGGAATGAATCTTTTCTTTTCATTCATAAATTTTGAAAAGTATCTCGAAGAATGTTTACAGAATCGCCACGCTTTGATTTGGGAAATTCTCGAGAAAATTAATTAACTTTCTTGAGAAGATTTACCTTAACCGATTGCGTTATCGGAAGAGGTATCTGCACATGATTCCGATGGAATTGAATATAAAGTGGTGTAAGATTGATATAGTGTAAGGAACTTGCAATGTGATCAACCCTTCAGCAGTCCAGTCCATATTGCCAATGCATATTGTAATGCTAATACGAAGTACTGATGCAATGTTGAAGATAATTGAAATGTGTGCCATTTCCAGGGTCGGATTAATTAATTCGATATACCATATTCCCTGCAGAAAGTTTGTTCAGGATGAAAACAGAAAAGGGGACGATAATCTCTTCGAACATTTTGAGGAAGGAAGAAAGGGTGAACGAATTGCCTGTAGCCACAGAGATATGCTTGAAGTGTTGACAAATTTTGATTAGTACTCAATTTGTATGCAAGAAAATAATAGAGGTTTATCGCTTCAAGGATGCATACCAGTACATTGTGTATACAGGATGTACTTGTAATAAGTTTATAGATAGAAGGATCCTCTCAAGCGGATGATAGATGATGGAATTTATAGGAAAGTTCAGGTACGTATACGTATGATAACATTTAATGTAATTTGTGCAAATGTATGTGCTTTGGCAGAATTGGATATTTAGATTATACCTAGTCCTGCCATAAGTTCTGTTACAAAGATAAAACGCTATAAAAAAAAACAGTAAACAAATTGTATTCGAAATTATTTCATTTATTAGACCACAATATTGATTATTTAAAAAAATTGGATTCACACGAAATGGCTGCCTTTTGCTTTAACACTAGGTTCCAAACCGTGTGGTCATTGGGCCATAGCGGCACGTACGGTTTCCCTGGAGATCGTGGTCGCTGCTCTGGTTAATGCTGTTTTAAGGCTTTCCAAATTTCTGTGGGGAAGTCTTGCAGGCCATGATCTTCAATTCAGACCACAAACTATAATCCAGTGGATTCAGATCTGGACTCCCCGACAGTCAATCTTCTGCCACTATTAAGCGAAGAATATTGACTCTGAGCCACTCCACTTCACATCACCCTCTAGCACATCTTCTTGGTAAACCTTTGCACCAGTTTTTACGCCTTTTTCAAGAAATGGAGGGATGTGACACCATGGTGTCACAAAACCATTACGGAAGGGAGATGATGTCCACGTTGAACCCTTGGAACAACTTTTTTCGCTTCCTTAGATGAAGTGGCATAAATTTTGTCATTTTGCTTGTTGAAAACTTCTTCCACGGTAAAAAATTTGACCCGTGGACCGATGATAGGCTTTCATATGCAAATCATCCCGAATCAACCTAGACATGGATCTGGTTGATATATCCAAAGGGAATTTCTCCGAATTCGTTCACGTACTGCCTTTACCACCGCATTCGTACGGACCACGCGCGGACGACCACATCTTGGCCTGTCCCCTACTCCAGACTATTCGCTGAAGCGAGCTATAGCCCAATAAACGAATATTATGTTGTGTGGTTTTAGCAACTCGAAAATTTGGCCAGCACTCTTTCCACACTTATGCAACACTATTACCGTGGCTCGATTCTCTTTAACGCCCCACTCCATTGTAATAGTTTGTAAACTGAAATCATGCTAACTATTCCCGCAAGAAGTTTTGAATGATAAGCGCTCGAAATTGTGGAACAGAACTTATGGCAGGACTAGATATAATACAGGAAAGCCCAATAACGAAGGAGCACTTTGGTAAATACCACCCAACTCCTTCAAAAATCATAATTACTATATACACCCTGAATGACTCGAATTACAACCAACTTCAGACTGCTGTAATTTCCAAATTGTTCATGACACTGAGCTCAAATTTTGACACATGATAGATAATTTTATTATTTACAAGCCTTTTAAATGATTTGCGTCTCAGTTGTGTTGAAAAATTTTTATCCGCGATGGAATTCAAACGTGATAGTGTGATTGCTTTATATTTGGCTGGAAAACCACAAGTAGCTATCGTTAGAGCCCTCCAGCACCTCAACGAAATCCGCGTCGAAGTGGAAGACAAATTGCTCGTGAGCTCAACTTATCGTTGAAACGCATGCAACACATACTGAAAAATGAGCTTGGGCTCAAGCCATTGAAGTTCCAAAAAGCACACGATCTTACACCGTAACAGAAAAAAGTTAGAGTCGAAAGAGCGAAGGAGTTGCTACGCTTGCACGAAAGTGCTGAGTTGCCGAATTTTGTTTTTTCCGATGAGTCGCCATTTGTTATCGAGCAATATGTCAACAAACAAAATAACCGAGTTTACTTTCCAGAAAGGTCCTTCGAAAATTTAGGCCTCCGGACGACCACCAGAAAGCAGGCAGCACCGATGGTGATGGTTTGGGCCGCCATAGCCGCCGATGGTCACTCTCCGCTCGTATTTTTCGACCGTGGCGTCAAAATTAATGCGATCGTATACCGTGAAACTGTCTTAGAGGCAGTATTGAAGCCTTGGGCAAACAATCATTTCGGTCGGAGACCATGGACATTTCAACAAGACTCGGCACCGTCTCACAAAGCGCGCGTCAACCAAGATTGGTTAAAAAACAATGTTCCACACTTCATTTCTTCGACACAATGGATTGCAAATTCTTCGAATGCAAATCCGTTGGATTTCTCTGTCTGGAGTATTTTGAAGGCGAAGGTTGGCACTAAAAAATACCAAAGTTTGGATTACCTCAAAGAAGCACTTCGCCGGGAATGGGCCAAAATACCGCAGAGCCACTTGCGTGCAGCGTGCGATGCTTTCTTCGGCCGTCTCAAGGCCATTTACTTGTATCTGGGACTAGAGGATTTTGCGGTAGCTACGGAGGACGAAGTATTCAGATATGTAATGACTGTCAAATCTGATTCTATCGGTGAAGATGGCATTCCCGTGCGCTTCGTCAAACTCATTCTACCGCAAATTGTTTCGGCTCTGACCCATGTAATTAATTGGTGCATAATCACATCAACTTTTCCGAAGTCATGGAAAATTGCACGAGTTATGCCGATCATCAGCCGATTTTTAACCAACTACGGCTGTTCTTCAGCTATGGTTAATCTGCTTGAAGAGGTTAGACAATCTTTTGATAAGAAATATGTCTCACTACTCTGTCTGCTAGATTTCTCAAAGGCTTGCGATAAAGTCAACCACTAGATATTATGTTGGAAGCTAACACACTATTTTGGTTATGGTGGTCGTGCGGTAAGGTTGCTAGATAGTTTTCTCTCCGAAAGGTGCCAAAGAGTTTCCTCCAATGGATGTAGCTCATCCCTTATGGAACTGAAGCAAGGCGTTCCTCAAGGGTCGATATTGGGCCCAATTCTATTTTGTATATTTATCAACGATCTACCGTCAGGCATACAGGCATTCTTTTGTGCACATGTATGCTGATGATGTATTGGGTCTACAAGTAAATTTCCAGCGTTTGTCAGAGATGGTGCCATCAGTGAATCCCGGGCAGAAATGTCAGACCCCATGTGTTTTATTTGTAGGTTTTGTATCTGTCAACAACTTTGCAGTGTTATATTTGAGCAGTTCTATCGGTGTCGTACATTTTATCGAGCAAAATCATGGCAAGTTTCCAGCCAAAAAAACGTCATTTGCGGGAAGCGCTGCTTTTATTCTTTAATCTGAAGAAAAGTGCGGCTGAGGCCTATCGTTTGCTTTCGGAAACTTATGGGGCGGAATGTATTGGTGAATCGATGTGCCGCGAGTGGTTCAAACGGTTCAAAAGTGGTGATTTTGGAGTTGAAGACAAAGTTCCCCCCGGAAAGCCGAAAAGTTTTGAAGACGAGGAATTGGACACTTTACTGAATGAGGATCCGTGTCAGATTCAAGAAGAACTTGCTGCATCATTGGGCGTCACGCAACAAGCCGTTTCCCTGCGCCTAAAAGCACTGGCATTCATTCAAAAGGTTGGAAACTGGGTGCCGTACGAATTGAAGCCAAGAGACGTCGAACGGCGATTTTGCATGTCCGAAATGTTACTGCAGCGGTATAAAAATAAATCATTTTTGCATCGTATTGTCGCTGGTGATGAGAAATGGATTTATTATGATAATCCTAAAAGCAGAAAATCGTATACAAAGCCCGGCGAGCCCGCCCAATCGACGCCGAAACCAAATATTCACGTGAATAAGGTCATGCTCTGCATATGATGGGATCAAAAGGGTGTCGTATACTACGAACTGCTTCCGAGTAGTGAAACCATCAAAGGACCATTATATCGAACCCAACTAATTCGTTTGAAGCGGGCATTAAAAGAAAAACGGCCAGAATATGAGACCAGGCATGAGTCCGTCATTTCTCATCACGACAACGCTCGGCCACATGTTGCGGTTTCGGTGAAAAACTATTTGGAAAATAGTGGATGGGAAATTCTGCCTCACCCGCCTTACAGTCCAGACTTGGCACCATCTGACTACCAATTGTTTCGTTCGATGCAGAACGCTCTTACGGGAATACGCTTCAGCTCAGTAGAGGAAATCAAAAATTGGCTCGATACGTTCTTGGGCTCGAAAGACGAGACATTTTTTTTGGTCCGGAATTCATAAATTGCCAGAAAGATGGGGGAAAATTGTAGCTTTCGATGGACGATACTTTGAATAAAGCATTGTAACTATGTTTTCATAATAAAACTTAAAATTTTGGAAAAAAAACGCTGGAAACTTACTTGTAGACCCAATACAAACCATTTCGGAAGATCGACGAACTGACCCTACTGTTCAATGATGACTTGCAACGCGTTTATACTTGGTCAGTTACAAATGGACTACAACTAATCCCGACTAAAATTCGAATAATTTCAATATCCAAAATAAGGTTTAAGCTAGATCTTCTGCCTGACGTTCTTCTTAACAACTCGAAAGTTAAAGCCGTAGAGTCTGTTACAAGCCTTGGATTTATTATTAGTCGAGATTTGTCGGGTTATAGTTATACCAACATGGTCGTAGGTCGTGTCTACGGATGCATTCGTAAGCTTTGGGTTAGCGTTTTTTTACTCCACTTGAGATGGGGCACAGATTAGTTATCGCCTTAATTCTGCCGCTGGTTACATATGCAAAAGAAGTCTATAGTAGTCTGGACTCATTGCCCCAGAGCAAATTACAAGTCGCTTTTAATGATTATATGCGATATGTCTATGGCGTTCGTAGGTACAAACATATTCCCCCTCTACACCAGGAACTGCTTGGGTGCAGCTTGCAATAATACCTCGATGCCAGGATCTGTGGTTTTTTACACAAAATTATTAATAAACGCTGTCCGCCATATTAATTTAACCGACTCAATTTCACTTGATCTTCTAAAACAACTAACCTAATTTCTCACCATTGGAATTTTCTTAATTCCTCTCGTTTATTTTTCATTTACACTGTTAAGTTGTGGAACTTATTACCATCATCCATCAGATCCATACGTAATTATTCTCTGTTTAAAAGTCCTACGACATTTCCCCATACACCCGCAATAAACCTATACCATCCTTCCATCAATCCTTATCATCTAATTTTACATGTTATGTATTAACCTTATGGAGCTTTAGGTGTATGCTTTCTCTTTCTTTAATATAGTTTTGAATTAGCATGACTAGTGGAACTAGGGGTATCGTATTGGTTTTGGAAGATGCATCTTATCGATCTGGCCTTACACATTTGACAGTTCAGCTGCTTTGCTTCGTGATGCTAGTTAGTTAGTCTATACATATTTTTTTGAGCTGTGGTTTTATTTACAATTACAAATGTGTGTTTTCATATTCGTTGAAACTAGTCGTCGAGGATATCAAAGTTGCATCTGAAACTACAATAGCATTCTAGTTATATCTCCACGGCCAGTCCAACGCGCTGAAAACCCTTTCATAGCCTCAAGTGTCAAATGTGCGTAGTCTTACAATAGATAAATTTTCGGAAGCAAGGATATGCGAGTATTTCAGTTTTTGTGATTTGTGTTGTTTTGTTGGGTATATTAAGTATTAGAAAACAAATGAGTTTTAAAAAAATGTTTGTCTATCTGTACGGGCTAATCTTCGATTTCGATGAGACTTTACATGCATGAATAGGAAGTTGCCAGCAGTGATCTAGGCTACTGTTTTTAATTGTTTATTATTTTTAACAATTGTATTTATTATAAACAATTAAAAAGAGTTTCTACGGATCAGATGAAATCGATCATTACTGGATATTATTAATATTTCCGGAATTTGATTGTAACGGACGTAGCCAATATACGCCGGCTAAAAAGTAACCACTTTTCTGCGTACCTCCACGTCTGTAACTACCGACCAGCTGTTTTGGCACTTAGTAAAACATAGGTAGTTCCTCGCCCACACCTCTCAGATCACTCTGATCTGAAGCTACCTGGCTACAAACTAATGCCACTATTCTTTCCCCATCGCGGTCTCGCCATTTATGTGCGTAGTGATGTAGCTTACCAAATTCGACCACAATGTAGTCCGTGTTCCAATCCGAAATTCAATTTCATGTGGCTAAAATTCCATCTCCGTAAGCAAATTATTCACTACTGCTTTATTTACAGAAACCCGAAACCGGACAGCAACTCGACCTTTCACGAGTTTGATGCGCTGTCTGACTCCATTCAAAGAATTGTATCCCTGTATCCTCATACTGAAAGCGTGATTACGGGCGATTTCAATATACACAATTCTGGTTGGCTTCGACATTCTGGACAGACAACACTCGAAGGACGGTGTGTTGAGATCTTCGCTGTGGAAAATAATTTAACCCAGCTTGTAAATGAGCCCACACGAGTACGAGACGTTGATAGTCATACCGCCAACAGCCTGGACTTGTTTTTAACTTCTCACCCTGACAAGTACTGCGTTGATGTGCTCTCCCCTCTAGGCTCGCCGGACCATTGTGTCATATCAGCTAAATTCTGGTACACCCACCACACAGTTAGAGAAAAGATTCCTAAAAGAACCGTATGACAATACGAGAAAGCCAATTGGAGCGAACTAAACAACTTCTTTAGGAATCGTCGTTATGTTTCCTCGATAACGACGTGGATGCCGCTGCTGACATGATCACAGAAACTATTCTCTTTGGAATGAGATACTTTATCCCTCATCGGATGAAAAGTATCAAACCAAAAGAAAAAACATGGTACGACTCGAGCTGTAAAGACGTTGTCAGGATTAGAGAATTGTTTTTTCGGTCCTCCACAACCAGCCCGACAGAGGAAAACCGAAAAAAGTTTAAACGAGCCAGAAATGATTGCAACGTCTTTCTCAAGCGTGTGAAATTCCAATACGACCAACAACTGAGGCAAAAAATACTGCAATGTCCCAAAGGCAGTAAAATTTTTTGGACATTCGTCAAAAACATTAAAAATTCTACCTCATCCTCCATCCCAACGCTCATTTACAATGACATTCCAGCTGTTAGCTCTTTGGACAAGGCAAAATCCTTGCTGTAAACTTTGCGGTTAGCTCCACACTCCTTTGTCCCCGTATACACTTGAGTGCGTCGAATCTACAATGGGACGAATCCACTTTCGCACTCGTGTAGTTGCAAGAGTAGTTAAAACATCAAAATACAGAAATCCGCTGGTCCAGATGGTATATCTCCCCTTCTTCTGAAGACGTGTTCTTTCACGCGGGCAAAACCACTGCGTAAGCTTTTTCATCAATCCTACTCTTTAGGACTCTTTCCGAGAAGATGGAAAACAGCATTTGTCCAGCCCATCTCTAAAAAAGGCAAATCTTCTTCCCTCTCCTCCTACAGACCCTTTGCACTTACGTCCCTACTCTAAAAGGTCATGCAGACGTTGATAAACCGTCAGCTCATGAAATATCTCGAAACACGAAAACTTCTCATTGACCGGCACTACGGTTTTCGTAGCAACAGGTCCACTGGTAATTTGATGGCATGTCTCACCGAAAAGTGGAACCAAAGCGTACATCAATCTGGCGAAAGCAAGATAGTTGCACTTGATATTTCTAAGGCATTTGACAGAGTTTGGCATCAGGCTCTTTTGTCGAAAATGCGTGCTTTTAGGATCGATGGCTCTGTTCTTCATTGGATTAGAAATTACCTTTTGGAACGTCCAATTCAACTTGTCTTGGATGGTTTCAAGTCTGATATTCACAAAATAAGTGCTGGAGTGCCAGGGCTCCGTTCTGTCCCCGACTCTCTTTTTAATTTTCATTAATGATCTCTTGTCTGCTACTTCTAATCCAATATATTCCATTGTTGACAACAGTACTCCTTGCTTTTCATATTCGTTCCCGGACTCACGCCCCTACTTGTCGGCTGTATAACGGGAACGTCAGCGTATGTTAAGCTCATTAAATTCCGATATCAACAGCATAACCAATTGCGGAACTATCAACACAGTGGAATTTAATGCTTCCAAAACTCAATGCTGTCTGCTTTCATTAAAGCGAAATTCAAATGCCCAGCCATTATCCATGAATGGCACTTGCATCGTCGAAACCGATAAACTTTCCATTCTCGGTTTGTGTGTCAGTGACAACTTACGTTGGAATGACCACATATTCGATGTCGCCAAAAATGCTGCGAAATGTCTAGGTTTCCTCAAGCGATGTAAGAAATATTTTACCCTCTCTGATCTGGCCACAATATATAAGGTATTCATCTCCGTCATCATCCGACGTGATGTCTTCTGTCTCACTTTGTTTTATCGCTATTTCCACCATCAGTGCTCCATTGAAATCGCCAGTAGCATCCCGCCTATTCATACTTTCAACCGTAACACCCGTCTCGCCATGAATGCTCATCAACATACCCTCAAGCCCATTTTCGGACGTACTCTAAAATATCGTGATTCGTTCCTAAGCCGTACAACTCACTTATGGAAAGCTCTGCTGATCTCTGTGTTTCCTGGTCGTTATAATTTACAAACATTTAAAAACAGTGTACACCGGTACCTGTCTTTTCTTCCTCCCTAAATTTCCTTCGCCCGCGCTGTATACGAACATTTCAAGGGTACAAAAACCCCTTGATTATAAAAAAAAAATTAATAAAAATAATGTTTTTCATTGGTTTTGACAATTAAATATTTTTTATAAGAATTCAATTTGTTATAGGTTCTACCGATTAGATAAAAGAGATTATCACTGGATGGTATTGATATAACTGGAATAGTTGTTAGTTGTAAACGATTTTGTATTGGTTTCGACAATTAATTCAAAAGTTATAAAAAAATTTAATTGTTTAATTCAGTGACTAATCGTTTATAACTTTATTACGGCAAAGTTAACAATTTTTAGTTATGATGGCTTGCATTTTTATGGTGTAAGATCGTTTCTAACGGGAGGATTGCTTCATTTTCATCGATACTCTCACGAACCTTTAAAGTACATATTAACGTTGAGCTTTGCAACAGTATAAAATCGATAAAGTGCAGGGTGCGTCGTCTTGAGCTTCGGCACAGAAATGTTTAATAAACTTGACAATAGTCAACGAATTGGCTTCAGTAAGCACAATTTGGAAAAGTCAATTCAGTACAATTTGTGTGTCCGCAAATACGTGAAAAAGGTCTATAAAACTCAGTTTCAGTAAGACACACAATGCCAAAGAATGAACTTTTTGAAGCAAAAATTTCCGGAATGTGTAGTGTCGAAAAACGGTGACATAGACAGGCCCCAAGATCTCCAGATTTGACTCCTCTGGACTTCTTCCAATGGGGCTATTTAAAAAGCTAAGTTTATTTCAACAGCCCGGATACTCAAGATGAACTCAAAAGACGAAGTAGCCGCGATATCAGTAGACGGACCAACCTTGTATCAGCAATAAAGGCGGCCACTTAATCGATATTGTGTTTCAAAAACAGCTCACATAAATTGTGAAGGCCTAAACTAAATAAAAACTCGCGACATTACGAAATCTATTGTTTTTTTTATTAAAGTTATGAAGAGAAATGCTCCAAATGGCGCACCATTTATATTCATATATGCAAGTAGATACGTCTGATATTTTATTTTCAACCATAGTGTAGGTATGCATTACATGCCATTATGATAAGTTTTTAGATTTTTTTTTTGTATTTTTTTTTTAAATAAAAAATGAACTTTTAAATTAAATCCTGTTTTCCCTCGATGTTCACTTTCTACTGAGCTGCAATTTTCTTCTCAAAAAGCGTGATACGATTACATCTTGCTTGCAGACAGGAGGACGGTAAACGAGGAGAACATCATCTCTAAGCTAGAATACGTTTATCTACATAAAGTATTTTTTTTTTGTTTTGTACTATATTATTCATGAAATATGACTTTTTGTTAAATTCATAGCAAGAGTTTACTGTTGTATTGCTCCAGCCTCTAGATGGTTTGAAAGCATTTATTGTTCCTTATGCCCCGATTTCATTGGTATTTGTTTTTGTGGTGATTTTGGATGATATCCTTTTTTCTAGTCCTTGATGAATTGATTTGTTGACGTTTTCTGTACAAAAAGAGCACAAATATGAATTGCGCTTTTGGTTGTTGATTGTTAGTTTTGGTGGGAGAGAGAAGGATTAGTTCGAATTTTTGAACCCTTCTTCATTGTGCGTCAATTCAGTAATTTCGTTTTGAATTGGTTTTTTTGGTTTGTTGTTGTTAAAACTTTTTTTTATTTTGTTTTGTTGTTGCTTAAAACAATATTTCCACAATAATAAAAATCAATTTATATTTTAATTTTATTTTAGCTCTGAAATCATTGTTGATGTTGTTGATGGTTTGTTTTAGAGTTGACAGCGCTAAATAAGCGTGGTTGGGAACGAACAAAGTTGCATCAGCACCAGCTCCGACTACGCTACCAGCGACGTACTTGCCAATAGCTGCTTCACCATTACCGTTAGAACGCTTCAAGAGTTCAGTTTGGCCAGCGCCAACATTTTCCATCTTACTGGCCCAGCCGCGGAGTACAGAGGCTTGGAGAGCGCGACCGTATGAGAAAGTGAGAACCCATGGTTTCAACAATGGCACTTGGTTGATGGCGTTTAAGTGCACAGAAACTTCCTCCTCAGATTGACCACCAGACAAGAAGGTTTTTTTTTTTTTTTTCGTGGGAAGGTGAGAAATCTTCATAGACACTATAGGCCCGGAGGCTATAGTAGTGTGAAATTCTTACTCACTAAAAAACACCTCCCTTCTGCAAACCACGACTGAGTTCACACTCAACAAGCAGTTCTTCTATCGCATTTTATTTTGTTTTTATAAGATATCCTGCAGGCGATTTTTACTTTAGAAAAATTACGCGCTGCTGATCACCGCACTAGATCGAGGGGCTTAGTTCTTTTCAGACGACGCAGTAAATTTTTCTCGCCGAGGATCTGTTGAACAGAAATATTTGCATGTCCTTGTAGTCGATTTTTGTGTTTTCGCGCAAACATTTTAATTTCGTTCTGAACGTTTTCGACTCCTAAGGCGCATTAACAATACCTCGAAGAAATTTGTTTTGGAATGTCTATATTACATTAATGTTACTATTTTTAGTACAACCCCAAAGTTGTACACCATATGTCCAGATCGGTTTTAGCACTTGCTTGTATAACAGCAGTTTGTTCTCTAAGCTAAGCTTGGAATACTTTCCAATAAGCCAGTAAATATCTCTATATTTGATTTCAAGCTCTTCACGTTTTTTCTTGACGTGTGCTCTCCATTTTAGTTTAGCGTCGAGTGTCATACCGAGATATTTCGCCTCGTTCGCGTAACTAATTCGTACTGCGTTGATAAACACCGGTGGATTCTCAATTTTCTTGAGGGTGAAGTTCACGTGGACAGACTTGTTTTCATTAAGCGCGATTCGCCAAGTCTTTGTCCAATTGTTAATCCGTGTAAGGGCACGTTGCAACTTGGCAGTTGCTTCTTCGACTGTTTTAGCCGTTGCCAAAATGGCAGTTTCATCAGCAAATGTGGCCAGGACAGTGTCGTCCGTTTGCGGTATATTGCGGGTAAAAAGTAAATATAGCAGAGGGCCAAGTACACTTCCTTACGGCACCCCCGCCTTTATTGTCTTAAAAGTGGAATATTCGTTTCCGTGTCTCATGCGGAAGAGTCGGTCTTCCAGGTATGAACCTAAAATACAAGACAATTGCTGGGGTAGGGCTTGTCGAAGTTTATATTTTAGGCCTTCGTGCCATACCTTATCAAAGGCTTGCGAAACGTCAAGGAATGCGCTTGAACAGACTAACTTACACTCGATTGCTCGTTCAATTACATCGGTTATTCGATGCACTTGGTCAACTGTAGAATGTTGACTTCTAAAGCCAAATTGATGATCAGGCAAGAGGGAATTTGTGTCGGTAATTGGTTTTAGGCGATTAAGAAGAATTCGCTCGAAGACCTTCGATGTAATCGGGAGAAGCGATATTGGTCTATATGACTTCAGTCAGCGGTTTACCGGGTTTCGGAACCATAATAACTTCGGCTACTTTCCACTGGTGCGGTACATGCTCTAATCTAATGCTGGCATTTATAAGATAGAGCAGTTTTAGCAAACCTTTTTTCGGCAACGCTTTGAGTATTTCTCCCATTATTAAGTCATATCCCGGGGCTTTATTGGGCTTAAGCGTGTCTATAACTTGTCTAAGTTCCCTAAGTGTAGCCTTTTCTACTGGAAAGTTTGTCGTCACGTCTAGCGTATTGACATTCTCTGGAAGCACTTCCCCGTCGAATGGTTTAAACGTTTCTGCAAGATGGTCGGCGAAAACATTAGCTTTTTCCTTATCCTCCTTCGCCCAGTCATCCTGGTTTCTTCTTATTGGCACCACGTGTATTTGGGGCTTTTGAACAGAATATGGAGTAGTTGGTATCCTTTGTCGCTGTGAGATAGTTATTAATACCTTGATTATTGAAGTCCTTGATCGATTTTTTCAACAAGTTGCAGAGCCTATTGAAGGACGTTTTATCTTGTGGTGCCCGGGTTTCACGTTTCGTTTCTTCCTTATCATTTCTCTGATTTTCGGTGGGTATCTTATGCCGACTTTGGGAACTTTATTCAACTCGCGAGGAGTGTTCTTCCAGGCTGCTTGCTGTATGACTTCAACAAAACGTTCAACTTCTTTTTCAAGTTGATACGGCGTTCTAAGTGCTACTTTCAACTCAGTATTGTCTATAAGGATTCGCACAATGAGAGGATAACTGGAGAATGATCGGAGGAAAGATCGAAGCCCTCTTCAACTTTGACGTAACTAGCGTTTACTCCTTTTCCGATAAAGAAGACTATTAGATCGGGTGTTTTGGCGACATCCGAGGGCCAGTAAGTCGGCTTGCCTGTTGAGTAAAAATAGCAACCACATTCCATACCAGCCCTATAAAGAGTTTTGCCTTTTTGAGAGATACATCTTGAGCCCCAAAAGGTGTGCTTCGCGTTAAAGTCGCCACCAATAATGAAGATTGGTCCAAGAGAGTTGAATAGGTCAGTAAATTCGTATTTTTCTATTTTGCTGCGCGATTGGCAGTAGATTGAGGATATATTAAAAGAGTAATTTTTATTTTTAGCGCGCACCACGGTCATTTGAAATTTGTCAAGTTCAATTATTGCTTCCAGAGTATGTTCAATGCAGTCTTTTATGAATAGGGATGACCCGCCTCTTGCGTTTCCCGATGGATGATGAGCGTGGTAGTCGCGGTAACCTTTTAATTCCACGCGCGATTCTGTCGCCAGGTGAGTTTTAGAAATTAAACGTATGTTAATTACTTTTTCTTGCATGAAAATATTTAGTTCATCAAGCCTTTTCTGTAGCCCGTTGGCATTCCACGCTAATATATTGAGCTTCTTTGCCATAATTAGTTGCAGAAACTGGCTTTGAACTTAAGAAGCCGTTCGACTATTATCTTATTTATTTTAGTTTGTTCTTCTAGGCTCTCGAGAATTACTGAGAACACATTTGAGGCAGGATCCGGTGATGTGCAGTTAGTCATATTTACTCGCGCCGCTATTTGCGCGCAAGTTTTTCCACTTTCCACTTGCGCATTGTTATTTTTGACGTTGTTGTTATTGGTGATTTTAGCGTTTGTCACCATTACGTTCTTTAAAGGCTTTGGAGACAAGACAAGAAGGTGATTCTGAGAACGGCAGCTGGAACGGTCCTGCGGAGAGCTGTAACAAGACAACTTCTTCTGGGGAGTATTTTGTGGCGCACGATTGACCGGCTGTAACCATGTTTGGCTTCAACAAGTTACCTTCCAAGTAGACGTGATGATCATTCAAAGCCTTGTAGACAGCAGCCAAAACGGTTTCAGTGACTTTCTAGGCACGTTCCAAATCGTGATCACCATCGGGAAGAACTTCTGGTTCAACAATTGGGACAATAGCTTAAGATTGGCAGATGGAAGTATAACGGGTCAATACATTAGCATTCTCCAAAATTGATTGGTAGCTTGGGGTGTTCTTGCCGATTTTCAAAACGCAACGCCACTTGGCAAAGTCACAACCGTCCTTCTTGTATTGAGCGCAACGAGCATCAAGACCTTAGGTGGTGCGTTTATCTTCAGATCCCATCAATGGGAGAAAACCCTTGTCGACCTTAATTCCGGGAATAATTCCACGCTTCTTCAACAATTCTACAAATGGGGTACCATCATCAGCCTTTTGGTACAAGGTCTCGTGGAACAGGATCACACCGGAAATATTAGAACCAAGTTGTAGATCAGTAGAGAACAACAATTGACGGTATTGACGACGAAGTTCATCTGAGTTCTCAACACCAATGTCCTTTAGACGCTTGCCCATAGTGGCAACAGACTCATCAGCAGCATGAATACTCTTGCCTGGGGCTACAATAGCCTTGGCAATGCGGCTCAACTCATCTTACAATTCCTTGGATGGGTAGTTGAAATAGGTAGTCATCTTGAGATTCTATTTAATTTGTTTGTCCAAATGGAAAATTTAATTAACAATTTATACGTAGTTCACGAGAGAAACTGGATTTCTGATTTCGACTTGATGATGGACCACTTGTTTCTGGTGTGTTTACTGGAGGGTGCACAGAGTACGTCGACAAAGGTTCAGATTTAGATACAATATTTTTGGTGCACAAAATCCGAAGGATGAAGTGACTTCATAACAGAATGGAAGGTACATTAATAATTCCGAAGCAGTTTGGCGCATGTTATGACTTTTTATTCGTGGACACTTCTCTCCGTTTACGGGACATATGTAACGTAAATTTAGAAAATTTTCAGAGAGTTTACTTTGATCCAAATAATCCCCCTCGACTTTATTTTCTGCATAGCTAACCTGTACCACAGGTTCAATCCCTTCGCAACCTCGGAATATTATACGATAGAGAGCTAAACTTCTGTTCGCATATAGATGAGATATTCCTTAATGCAACTCATCGCTTGGTTTTATCAAACGATGGTCTAAAGAATTTGGCAACCCCTCGAATATGCCAGCCAAGTCTGGTCTGAGAACATTCACGGACGTTTTCTTCGATTTCCCCTTCGAGGACTACGATGGGATGTCCCCTTTATCTTACCTCCCTATCGTGACCGCCGTAAACTTTTGCCCTCGCAAAACGCAGACACTTAGCTGACATTCTCTTCGTTCATCGACTACTCTCTGGTTCTGTGGATTGCGTTTTCCTTTACAATTCTATTGCCTTCAACACTAACCTTCGTAATTTACACTGTTCTCGTTTCTTCTATGTATATTCCAACCCATCGCACCTCTTATGGTTCCAACGCACTAATTCTCCGCATGCTCCGTAACCTCCCTCTTCTGATTCTCGTCTTAAGCTTGATCCCCTCCACCATTCCCTTACTTCCTGACCCTTAACTGTTGTTAGTTTTTAAGTCCTAGTTCTTAAGTTAGTTTAAGACTGTATTACGCGATATTAATGTGAGCGTTGGTCCCCACCGAAATTAAAAAATCAAAGTCATCCAAAACTAAGCCGTCATTTACAGGAATTTTCGTTAATTCCTTAGTAATGGAACCCTGGTTCAAGATGTTATTGGCTATCTGCCATTCATTTTTTAGGTTTCCGTCAGTAAAATTAAATTTATGTCGATAGTAGTTGTCGCGACAGATGGGAATTTATTTTGTTTAATCGGAGACAATTAGGATGTTTCATACACTTGATTCTAAGTATGTTTTTATTTCTAACCTTGTTAAAAATGGTCTCGTTATCCAAGGTTTAAGTCTGTTGGTAGACTTTTTCAAGGGCACAGTGAAAGTACAATTTTTAATACTCGTATGTTTGGTGAGGCAAACAATAAATGTTGAATAAGATGATTTTGCATCACTTTCCAAATAGCTTCATTCCGAGATTTAAGTAAATGATTATTTGTTAACTTGATAAAATCAATTTTTGATTGAACACTATAAATATTTACACATTTGCTCTTTTTTTTAAGAAACTAATGTTGACAAACAACTATCATTGCATGATCGGATATTTTAAAACGTCCATAAATCTGATCGATACCATTCTAGTGCCTTCACTACTGACACTGGATAGGCCATGTGATGCTAAAAGAGTTAAGTAATTTGAAACAATATCATCATTGTCTAATAATTTAAGATTAAAATCTTCTAAAATAATTAGATTTTTAGCTACGATGTTGTCTAACAGATGGGAAAATTCATCTATGAATGCCACAACATTAAATATACTATATGTAAAAGTATGTTGTTAGTAGAACAAATATTCTAATTATTTGATTAATTTCAATCACAGTCTTAGAATGTTTGCAAAATTGAAATCTACACTCTTCGCCTCATTACCTACTTATTCATCTTTGACCTGGCAAATGGTAGTCATCTATTTCAAACAAAAACAATATCTGGAATACTTAAAAAAGAATCAAGTGAGGAAAAGTTGTCTCTAAAACTTCTAACATTCTGATGGACAGCAAAGGGTTTGAATTTGAATTTAAAGTTCTTTTTGTGAAAACAGATTCACAGTTTGTGCTATTGTACAGGTTGGTCCAAAAGTCCGTAAACATTTGAATCGGCACCTGCGTCGAGCAGCGAGGGAGAGGTGAGGCGGGCGACGTACGGAATTTTAGAGCGGCCGATGGGAATTTAGTGCCATGGCGTCATTCAACGAGAAACAACGTGCGTTCTGCGTACGCGAGTACTATCAAAACAACGATTTTTCGACTCTATCGCAACGAAAATTTTGCTCTCATTACAATATACGGCATAAAAATGAAGCTCCATCGAATCAATCGATTAAAAAATGGTTCCAGAAATTTGAAGAAACTGGTTCAACAATTGATAAGCCACGATCTGGCCGACCAAGAACATCACGGGATCCCAACAACATAGAGCGTGTGAGAGCGTCTGTTCGTGAACTACCTGGACTCTCTTCTTGAAAGCTATCTAGCGTCTTAAACGTATCCAAAACATCTTTAAACAGCATTCTACACAAGGATTTAAATTGGCAAATCCAAATGATTCACAAGTTAAAGCCTTAAGATTATACTCACAGGCCCCAGTTTTCTAACGAAATGCTAGAGAGGTTGGCCAGCTTTACACATTTTTTTTTTAGACCAAGCCCACTTTCACCTAATGGACATGTAAACAGACAAAACTGCAGATATTGGATTGACACTAATCCGAAATTGAAGCATCAAAAATCCCAGCATTCGGCCAAGGTTACATTATGGGCAGCTTTATCAGCAAGAGGCATTATTGGTCCATATTTTCAAAATTTTGATGGTTTCAATCAACGATCGTGCTTTCAGCAGGATAGGGCAACATGCCACACTTCTAACGAGTTTTTAAGTGCAGTTCGCGAAATTTTTGGTCAAAAAGTTATATTCAAAAGAGGTGACATTAACTGGCCACCTCGTAGCCCGGACTTATCCCCAATGGAGTTTATCCTTTGGGGATACCTTCAAAGTAAAGTTTTTAACAGCAATCCACAGACCCTTGAGGAATTAAAGGCTCATATTCGCGAGGAAATGCAAAACATTTCCCGAAACACTTGTCAGTCGGCTATTGAAAATTTCGGCTCCAGGTTGCCGCAGTGTCAAAATAATGAAGAATCGCATATGGACGACGTGATTTTTAAGAAATAAAATCCCAAATTGTGTAGTTTCAGAATAAATAAACATTTTTTCTTACATATAACTAGTTTTTTTTTAACATCATATGAAATGTTAACGGACTTTTGGACCACCCTATACTTACACAGACCGAGAATATAAAAGTAATCATTCTAAGTAAGTAAGTGCGAGATCATTAAATGATTTAAGTCAAACTAACCTTCCGCCATACTCCTTCCCCATAAGCACATACAGGGTCCCGCAAAATGATCTCCCACATTTTAATCTTTAATAAAAACGCCATTATAAATGCTATTTAGACTTTATTTTTATAAACTGAAAATGTATGCTATGCCATTTGTTTTAACATATTGAGTTTTGAAAATTACAGAGTCCAAGTGGTGACCATTTTTTTCGATACACATTCGAAGCTGATTTCTGAAAGTTTCCATCACTCGAGCAGTAATTTGAGGCGATATTCCTGTAATTTCTTGGCGTATTGCTGCTTTCAATTCGTCAGGTAGCCCCAAAGCAAAAAGTTGCATGTTCAAGTTCTCTGAGTTTTGGTTCCAAAAATTGCGTACCATGTCGACATATCGATCGGCAGTTATGGTAACCGACACGCCTCCCTCTTCAAAAAAAATAAGGACCCCAAACGCTAAGAGATCCAACAGCACACCAAACGGTAACAAATGGGCTGTGAAGTGGCCTTTATGGAGCTGCCGCGGATTCTCTGGTGCCCAGTAGCTAAAATTCTGCTTGTTCACACACCCAGACAGATGGAAATGAGCTACGTCACTCGTCATTAAAAGAGAATTTTGTGAGATGTTTTGAAGAATATCGTTGGAGCATGCTCTGCGATTTTCGCAATCCCGTTCACTAAGTTCTTGCGCGATCATCATTTTATATGGGTGGAACTTCAGATCGGCGTGTAAAATTCTTTTCACAGAACGATCTTGCAAACGCAAACGGCAACTGTTCCTCTTACAGCTGCAACATTTTCAGGTGTCCGAATACTTCTGGGTCTACCAGTTGATTTTCTTTTTAAGGCTGAACCTGTAGCTCTAAAATTTGAAACCCACAACAGTATTATTTTGCGATCTGGAACTGGAGCATGTCTACCGATGGCGAAGTGAGTACGAAAAGTTCTTTACGTCGTAATCACAGATTCGTTACTTTTCATAAATGTTTCGATAACGAAGGCACGATGCTCGCCCGTCCAATTCATGACAACAACTGAAATGGCAAGGCGCGAGCTACCAAACGACTACTCTAAGCTCCCCCTCTCTTCAGTGGTTCGGGTACAGCGGCGGTGCAAAATGTGGGAGATCATTTTGCCGGACCCGTTATTTGAATATCTTTAAACCGAACATAATAATGTTTTTACGCCTTCTTATGTACATCTTTCCCCTGAAAGAAGAGAAAGAGTATTTAACTAGCGCGTCGTTGATGTAAATACCACCAACCTTGCTGCACCCGCTACCGCTGCTGCTGATGTGCTGTGGTCGCCCGAATTCTGGTTGGAGCACCCTCATCGTTGACCAGTACATCATAAAAGGCTTATCCGAGCAAATTGGTTTCTTAAATACCTGACTATTGGTTATATTATAGCAATCACATAAGCCACCATCAGACCCAATAACTTCACATATGTAGCTCTTATTAGTCTGGTCTTCGGGTGTACGCAGAGGCCTGCATGACTGAGCGTAAGCTCAGTGAGCCCTCTAGTCATTAATCCGCCACCGAAGAAAGTAGTTTCATGAGGGAAGTGTCGGAACCATCAACATCGATATGAAGATGCTAACAAAATCTGGTCCATAGCCAGCTTATCCAAATTAGACTGAATCCATTCGGAATAAGATAGTAAATAGCAAGTTGGCGATAAAAAGGCTTAGCAAGAAATAAGGGCTCAGAGAATTCGAGCGTGAAAGTCTACGGCGCGCCTACGACTTCCTCAATAATGTGGACTTAGAGTAGAACAAGCTTATTCCTCGCACCCCAGAAGAACCCAATCCAGAAGCCGCTGGTGAGAGAGAGCCGATGAAATCACAGTAACATGCGCTCTTACCGGACCCGCTAACAAAAGGTGACGCCGAAAATGCTATCACTTTGTGCTGTTCGACATCCAACTCTAGGGTGATCGAGCCTATTACTCGTACCTCTATGAAGAGGACTCTGACAGCAAAAAGCACCAGAAAGGGAACAACTAGCCACGGTCCTGGAACTTTAAGCTGCATGTCATTAGATTATAGGGTGAATGAGACTAAAAAAAACAGCAGAAAGCATCCAAGGCACAAGCCAAATTGAAGTGAATGGGTGATTGAACCTATTGCTCGAACATCTTCAGAGCCAATGCTAAAGACGAAAAGAAGTCGACGGGACTCTTGAAGGTCTCCTCGAAACTCGCAAACTCCACTAACGTGTATGTAGAACACAACAACTCGACGATAGGGCAGAGGGGGTCAAACTCGACGTTAGGTTGCAAGAGAAATCCGGTCGACGGGAACAGGGTAGACAACGTACCCGATTCAAATCCTTTCAATCAACGTGCCAACGCGAGGGGATTGCTTAAGCGTTTTAGAAATCGCGACCCGTAGCTGCTTAACGGAAAAGGAAGCGACGATGCTATGCAGGGAAGGTAAGGTCATACAGCACAATAATATAACCACCCTACATTGGCTGAGAGAATTCGTCGGCAACACGAAGGCTTCATGGCCAAAAGCCGAACTGCGTGTTGTCGGAAGAAAAGAACTCCTGATTCTCGCCAGACCTAAAGTACGGTTGAATATTCCCGGTCCCTACTTACCGAAGGACAGGATAGAACGCAACCTCCGACACCTCAATCGAGAGCTTAACAGCAAAAAGTGGTAGGTTATTGAAATGCGAAACCATACCAATGATTGCACGCAAGTTGTGGTTAAACTAAGCCACAAATCTATGCCACTACTACGCCAAGCCAACTACAAGGTTCGGGTCGGAATAACACGATGCAAGATCAGAACTTTCACAGCCGCCTTGCGTAGGGAACGCGAAGCGTAATGCTGAAGATACTACAAATAAATCTTCACCACAGTTCACAAGCCGGCTAGCGTCAATCTAGTCTACCTTATGACTAAGGAAGACATCGGCGTCGCCCTCATCCAAGAACCTTGGATAACCCGAGCCAAAATAAGAGAGCTGAAATCAACCGAATTGATCATCTACAAAGCCGAATTAGATAATGAACGTAAAGTAAGAACCCGTATAGTTGCAAAATCTAATATCTTATTATCTATCTCCAGGCTTCTAAGCTATGAGCGACCGAATAAACCGCTCTCAAGCTTACTTCGATATACGAGAATGTATGTACATGCCGTATGAATCGGCTGACGGACCATAAGGTAGACCAGGAAAGGTCCGATGTGGTTATTGGATGTGAAGCTAACTCTCATCAGACACCATGGGATAGCACGAAACAAACTCTTGAGGTGAGGCCCTATTCCAATATTTAATTGACTATGATCTTTTAATCGTTAACCGCGGTAACGAACCAACGTTTATCGTAAAAAATAGACAGGGAATGTTAGATATCACCCAACTGAAAGGTATCTTCGGACATATCGTTTTCTGATCATAGGTTGATCAAATTCAGTGTCAAAGGCATACTTAAACCGCCTGCACCGTACAAAAATCTCAAGAATAATAACGGAAAAACTTTACAGCAGAGAAACTTCCGCCAAAATAGACTATGGAGCTTAAAAACCGGAGATGGTCTTCACCCAGGCTTTTAACCAAACATACACTACGAAAATCAAGAAATCCATTCCCCACGTTGATGGATTTAAGAACTATAATGCATTAGGAAAGAGACATGAATACTTTTCCTTTTCAATGCAGTTAAAAGCCCAAATCGGTGCTTCCAGTTACTGGAACAATTATAAGGCCAGTTTGAGGAAACATGAGAGCGCAATCTGCGGCGTTAAAGAAAATCATGGAGAAAGTTTTACCCCAACACTAAAAATGCAATAAAGTGTGTGGGGCTAAGAAAAGTCATATCGAAGTAGTTGGCGATCTAAAACCACCAAATTGTAGTTACACGAAACCCAACAGTGAAGCTTTGGGACTCTTCCTTTCCTGGATGCACCCCTATTTCAATTCCAGTAGGAGATATAGACACATTTCTCCCTAGCTAATATGAAATTCTGGAGAAGATCATGCTGGGAATCAACCCCCAAAAAACAAAATCGAGCTTATTCTATTCACACATAAAAGGATAATGCCACAATTTGACCTTCCTTCCATAGATGGGGCAACCCTCCTAATATCCAACAGTGCTAAACATCTAGGTATCGTACTAGATAGTAAAACGAGGGACTAGCAACTTTAGGTTAATGGCAAAAATACAGAGGATTGCATGTATGGGCCTGACTCATGCCATGAGAACGACGTCAACAGCGGGACTAGAAAATATACTTTGCCTCTTGCTCCCAGTTGTATATATGCAAGAATCTGCAGCGAAAAGCACTTTAATATTGAGTCAACTTAATAGGTAGAAACTAAACCCGAAAGGCCACCCCTCAATCCTTACAAGTAAACTGGGTTTATGCTCCTATATGTACTACATCACGACTTTGAAACACCATTCGCCTGCATTTTCCCAAGCAGAGAGGAATTGGACAAGAACCAAACGGTACAAGACTCCATATTCATTTTCACGATTGGATCAAATATGGAGATAGGAACCGGCGCCAGTATCTTCTCCGATCAATTTAGCAGTGTCTTCCAAGCTAAGATATTCGCTGCACCAGAAGTAGCCAGACTTCTACTGTGCTGAGCTTAAAACTCTTTGCGCTCAGCATAAGGTTCGCTATGCTGGGTCCTTGACCACAAAGGAGTGGCTGGTAATGAGCATGCGGACGAGCTAGCTCGAAAAAGATTGTCCCTAGAAAGTGAGCTGCCAGATCAAAGTACGTATCAAACCACCACTCTGCACTCTAAGAATCCAAGTAGAAAGAACGATACAAATAAAATCCAACCTGCGAGACTTCATCACTATCAGCAAATCAGAACAAGTGAGGTTCTGTTGAAAGGCAGAGCTGAATAATTTACCCTTGTTGGATCACTCGCAGGCCATATTCTTCTGAGGGTACACGCAATAAAGCTGCCCCTTATCCTCGACGACATCTGCAGAGGCTGTGGCGACATAGGCGCACGGCAGAATACCCTCCACTTTTTGTGCCACTGTTCCAGCCTGAGTAATTTGAGGCAAAGTTCATTAGCAAGTTATTATTGTAATTGCATGACCTCTCAGAACTATCTGCTTCTTCACTTACATCTCTTTTCAGATTCGCGGATAGAACAAGATGGCTTAGACCCGCTCATGGACCAAACGACAACCAACGCGAGACGGAAAGCAGAAACCAGAACTATTAACTGTTCCCCATCCCCTACGAATTCCCCCACACAGGGTTCACAGTGGGTCTACGCAGACCGCCAACCTAACCTAACCTAACCTATCACTGACTCGGTTCAAGGATTGCAAGGTTTAGTCCGCCGAATCCAATTGGACATCGTTCACGGCCAAAACCACCACTAAGTATATTTTTGTAAATCGATCTTGCCCGCTTCTACCGATCTTCGCCCTGTAGAACAATTGTTGTTCATAGTACCGATCTCTTCTAGGCATTATGTGCAGTTAGTTAGTTAGAGCCTTCTTCCTCGTGACTATATTCGAGAAGGTACAAAATGAAGTAACTTCGGCTGCGGGTGATTTCTCGGATTCACTTAGTGTGGCTTTCCACGATCTGTTTATCTTTTCTCCCGCAGTCTCCGACTGCTCCTAGAATCTATTTGTACCATCTGTTTGCCTCACGCTTTCTTCTTATTTTCAACTTAGATGGTTGCCCTTTGAAGTACGATATATGCTTTCTGGAGCCATTCAACCTGCTCAGTATCCCGAGTCAAGACGTCACGATCAGCAATTTAACCAACTACCTGTTTAAATACATAGAATTTGAGAGAATTAGACTGAGCCTCTCTGATACTCTCTCTCTCGGCTGAAGGTGTCGTAAATGAGCCACAGGACCTATTCAATTCGCAGGAACTATCAAGCCCCGGGACTGCGCCTTATTCGGCGGAAGGTAGTGTATCAATTTAGGGCCTCCCCAATAAGGCCGGTAGCGGTTTATCTGAAGTATGTACATATATCCCCCACACTTTTTAATTGTCTAACGTGAAGCTAGGATATCCTTGGCATTAAGTTCGATGTTGCTCCCGGATTTACATCAGATCCGTAATTCTTCGGAAGATTGATGAGAGAAGAAGATTGAAATCCCTTAGTACATTAACGATTTCAGGCGAAAACAATGAGAAGTTCTAAGAAGCAAAAACTAAGAGGAAGCTGAAAATCTATGAACAGCCTAAGAGTCAGAGAAACTACAGAAGCACAGGGCGATGGAAATGACTGTGTTGGATCGAAAAACATATTTTGACCAAATTCCAAGTTGTAGCAGTCCCGGTACTTCTTACTAAGCTTCTTTTTTTAAATCTCTTCAAGCCAGGCTATTGCCACACATTCGTATGTACCTGGAGTATCTATCAGCGGATATAAATAGAAGGCATATTTCATGACAGTTATAATCCAAACATACTTTCACATCTTCACGAAATTGCACTGCATGGACCAATGATGTCATCATATGTCCTTTTCACATTTTCAACTGAACAAAATGTAGCCCCTACAAAAAGTAGCCCTCCCCAGCAGTTTACAAAGTTCAATGAACAGACTTAATTGCTTAATAACGTCGATTACCAAACTCATATCCAACGGAAGCATCAAAAAAGAGCTCTTGCGCATGTAAACAATTTTGAATGCCAATATCCTTGCCATCTACCAGATGGAGCATTCATCGTTGTTTACATTGTGAAAATTTCATAAAGAGATACGCTTAGTAGATACTTGCTGCTACAAGAGTAAGCAATTAAGTCTGCGAATTTATGCAACCGGACAGTAAACAATTGCCAAAGTAAATATTCACGTGCATGCTTACACAATACCATGCATCTGAGTGTCAATAATCCCGAAAGAATTTCATGCACCATCGCCGCTTCAGATCGATCAACGCAGTGAAATTTTGAGTCCATAAGAACTAAGTGCGTCAATTCAATTGACAATTGCACGATCCTATTCGATCGATTATATTTGACCATCACTTCACTCTGGAGGACCAGTGATGACAATTTCCTTTAAAAAGCAGATGTGAAAGGATATTCTCTCTAATACGTTCACAAAAGCAGTATATACAGAGAAGTCACGTTCTTTTTTTAAATATTTTGTCGTGGTTTGAGAATAAATAAATAGTATGTAAGGAGATTCTTACAATGGCCACCTACGGTGTCTGTTGCAAGACATTACACATGGGTATAGGTGCATGGTTATATCCGTAGTGATGATGAATTAATTTCGTATGTCAATTTGAAATTTTTGTGAACAAAGGATCAAAAACCCTCTGAGGGACTCTTAGAAATGCGAGAATATTCATATCTACTGCAAGAGTCAAAAGAATTACAAACTGGTATTTCACCAGTAATAGTTGTGGAGGACTAAAAATTTACTTAACTATTACTAGAATCCTTAGAGCATCACGTTTACTATCTCCACGGAATTCTTACAAGCTCTGCGGGTTTATTTGGAGAATATAAGTCAAAGACCTAGTGTTTTTGGTCGGCTCGCATGGGCAATAGTAATGAACTTTTAATACACAGAGATTTCGACTATCAAATCAATTATTCATGATTTCGGATAGTCCAGATAAATCCCTGAATTTCTCCATAGCTTCAATATACCATATTAAAGATTCCAATTCTTTAAATGAAATTTGACCATTCCCTTCGACTTTCATCTGGTGGTATCAAGCCTGACACGTTACATAGAAGAAGTGACTGGTCAAGAACGTTCATTAAACATACACGGTTCTAGTGTTTCCAAAAGCTGTACGCTCAGGAGTTCTTCCGTCATGGAGTCGAAGGAATTGGAAAACTAAAACACTGGCGAATGCGACGGAATTCATCAGCAGGTGAAGGTTTGCGAGATGACACTTGTTCCTTTTGGACGGATATTTCTTTTATTTACTCCATACAATATTTCGCTTAACAGTATTAAGCAGCGATTATATGAGCGTTCTCACTTTAGCCTCACACCATCAACTCCTACTTTTCACCTCCACGTGGTGACTACTGGGTGCCTAATACCTCGACTGGAGATGGGGCAACCAACCCCTGTGGAAGGTCGTTGCTGGCAGCTGACGAGAGGGACGAGGGGCAACTCACTAACGCACGTTCTCCTGTTTCCGGGCGGCTACGACGAAATCTAAGGATGTTATCAACGGTGGCGCCCACAGTTCCAATTAAGTCGAACTAGTGTTATCTCTATAAGAGCTGCTTCAACGTGTTTGAATACCAGGTCTATAGGTATCACCAATACTAAGTCGGCAGCGCTCACATCCCCGAAGCGGGTTACTGCTTCCGGAATTTGGTCCGGCCACTTTTGTCCAAGGGCGCCAAAAAGGGCCTTGGAGGATTGGGGGTTGTGCGTAGCATTAACTGCCCAACCACGTAAAAATGTAATTGTTACGAAGCGACGAATAGCCTCGGATAAGGACGGATTTACTATTGGCGACTCGACAAAACGAACAAAGGACAACAACTTTCGGGGTTGCACGTAGAATGTTCGGACCTTGAACAGGCCGTGTGCAACCGAACAATTAGCGGAGGCCCTAGACTACTATAAAGCCGATATCACCCCCAACTAGGAAGTGCGGTGAGATATGAAAAACGGTGATGTTTACTTTGGTAAATGTTATAGGTAACATAAGCAGCGTCTATTTGGATGCGGATTTTTGTAAGTGGCAGGCTTAGGCAAGAGTGAACGCCTTATAACAATCCGTATCAAAGGTAAATTCACTAACATCAGCCTTATATTTGCGCTCACGCTCTAACAGAGCAAACGGACCATGCTACCAAAGAAAGGTTATACGAGCTCCTCGACAAAGCCTACGAGCACACTGCGATATATGGCGTTAAAATCGTCCTGGGCGACTTTAATGCCAAATTGGAAAGGAGGATATCTTTGGTAGCACAAAGCCTACACCACGTCTGGAAACGGACTTTGGTTAATCAATTTAGCTGCGGAATATAACGTTACTATATAGCAAGCACACGGTTTCCTTACATATATATTCGCAAGGGAACATGGCAGCACACTGTCAACCAAATTGATCATGTTGCGATCGACGTAAGGCACTGCTGGGTTTCATTCGCCACCACGAAAAAACCCCTGGTTCGATAAAGAGTGCCGGCAAGCACATGCAGCAAAACAACATGCCTACAAAGCGGCGCTGCACAAAAGGACGAGAGCAGCAGGAGAAAAAAGAAAGAGAATGAGAAGCGCGTAATCCATGAAATAGAGAGGTGCTACTCCAGGAATAATGTTCGGAAATTTTACCAATAGATGAAAATAACATCTGGATAGCCGCCGAACTATTTAAGGCAGCAGGAGATGACTTGGTAGAGACCATACACCAACTTGTTTCCAAGATTTTGTCGGTTGAATGTATGCTCGATGAATGGAACCTCAGCATCTCAGAGGAGACCCTCTAAACTCCGCCAACTACAGAGGCATCAGTCTGCTAAACATCGCATATAAGATCTTGTGCTGTGCAAGCGCCTGAAAACATTTACCAAGATCTGATTGGACTCTGTCAGTGTGGCCCGGTAAGACCACAATTGACCAAATTTTCACACTACGGTAGATCCCGGAGAAAACCCAAGAAGTTCAGATCGATACTCGCCACCTTTTTATCGATTTTAAAGCCGCATATGACAGCATCTACAGAGACGAGCTATGCAGAGCCATGTCTAGTCTTGGCATCCCTGCCAAACTCGTCCGCTTGTGCAGGATGACGATGGAGAAAGCTCAAGTCAGTACCGATCTAACGTACGACATACAGTTATGTGACTTTTTCAACATCATACTTGAAAGAATTGTGCAAAACTCACAAGCCAACACACGAGGTACGATCTTTCAAAAGTCTGTTCAATTGCTTGCATACGCCGACGGTATTGATATTATTGGAAGAAAACAGCGAACTGTCAGCAAAAATCTGTCTGGCGTAAACGAGGGCAAAACAAAGTAAATGCTGTCAACAAGAAGGGATATCCAAAATCGACGAATCGGCCAGAATACCTCGGCTCTGCTATCACATCTGAAAACGACATCTCTTCAAAAAATCAAACGAAGAATAACGCTTGCCAATCGCTGTTTCTTTGGGCTGAGCAGACAATTAGTGAGGCCTCTACCGAACAACCAAGGAAACTCTATATAAGACCCTGTTCTATGGTTCCGAAGCATGAACTCTTGGTCGTTTTGAGAGAAAAATTCTTCGTAAGATATTTGGTCCCGTATGCGTTGATGGGCGGCATCGACCTGTTCAAAAAACTGCGCATTGGGCGTTTGAGATGGCTAAGATATGTAGAATGAATACCAACGCTCTAGCCCGCAGAATCTTCGACTCTAATCCGGAGGAATAACGCAGTAGAGGAAAGCTTCGCCTTAGTTGGCGCGCGCAAGTGGAATGGAACCTCAATCAACTTCGAGTGCACAATTGCAGCAGTTAGCCAAGGACCGCGCTAATTGGAGTAGCTTATTGGTAGGGGCCCAGGTCCACCCCCGACTGTAGCGCCGCCTAAGTAAGTAAGTGACTAAGGCTGTATATGCACAAGTATACATATGTCTATTTATGTACATACTCGTATATACTTGCATGTGTGTGTTATTTTAAATTTTATTCATATGTATCAATTAATAACTCATCGTCAATTCGATAGATGCCAAACGCGAAAGGGTGTACAGCATACTATAAGTATTGAGGAAAATAGTGAAGAAAAAAGTTAAAACAAGAATGCATGTTTTTCGTGTGCAGAAAAGGAAAGGCGAACGGGAAGGGATTCCAAACTATTATAAAAGGATGAGGAAGAAGTGATGTTACGCGCCGTTGTACAGTCCATGCTTGCTGTTATTAGCTGAGCACGTCTGATTGAGCTGCTGCTACTGCTATTGCTAGTTGCTGGTCAGGCTGTGATTTAATAATTAGAAGTTTTTATCCGACTTTCTGTTAAGGCTACGACTGAATTTCTTAATGTGAACGAACTGCTATTTGGTGCCATAGGTGCTGGCGATATAGATGGTTTTAAGTTTGGTGAGGCAGGTGCAGGTGGCGAAGGAGGAGGAGACGCTTGTGGAGGAGGAAGTGGAGGCAACAGAGCCAGGGATATTGTATGGACGATCGTTTCCCCTGAGACAATTACTTCTTCTTCATTGTCCACGGTAAATTGATGCTGTTGCGTAACCAAATGTTGTCTTGATTTGTATCACTGCTAACGTGCTCGTATTGTTTCGCAATTCGTGATGGTTTCAGTTCTACAACTTCCATAGGAATGTACCTTTTCCTCGGAAATAATTTGTACTTGAGTTTTTATTTTGTGTTGCTTTTGATTTAAACTGTTGAGGTACGCATCTTTCCGAATTTCCGAATTTCCGAATTTCCGAATTTCCGAATTTCCGAATTTCCGAATTTTCGGAGGAGTTCTCTTTGTCTCAACCACAACCACAACGGTGCTGTACTTAAAATAACATTTTTAAGGCTACTACTGTTCTGTTTTGCCTTGTAGTGATAAAAAAAATTTAACGTAATTATAAAGATCAAACGGATAATAACTCTCTTGTCAATCGCAGTTTCTCTAAAATAAAAAAAATATGAAGAAAACATGGTGAAAGACCTTTATCGCCCCTGTCCTACAGTACTACAGGGTGAATGACTCGAACTCCAACTTTTTAAAATACTATAATTTTTTTATTTTTTGATAAATTTTATTGTGCCAAAGCAAAAGATGTTGGAAAAAACATCAATTTTCAAATTGTATCAGTAGTTTTCAATATGTCCACCTTTGGCGCGAATAATGGCCTTGAGACGGCCGAAGAAAGCATCGCACGCTGCACGCAAGTGGCTCTGTGGTATTTTGGCCCATTCTCGGCAAAGTGCTTGTTTAAGGTGGTCCAAACTTTGGTATTTTTTAGTGCCAACCTTCGCTTTCAAAATACCCCAGACAGAGAAATCCAACGGATTTACATTCGGAGAATTTGCAATCCATTGTGTCGAAGAAATGAAGTGTGGAACAATGTTTTTTAAGCAATCTTGGTTGACGCGCGCTTTGTGAGACGGTGCCGAGTCTTGTTGAAATGTCCATGGTCTCCGACCGAAATGATTGTTTGCCCAAGGCTTCAATACTGCCTCTAAGACAGTTTCACGGTATACGATCGCATTAATTTTGACGCCACGGTCGAAAAATACGAGCATCAATCACCATCGGTGCTGCCTGCTTTCTGGTGGCCGTGCGAAGGTGTACATTTTCGAAGGACCTCTCTGGCAAGCAAACTCGGTCATTTTGTTTGTTGACATGTTGCTCGATAACAAATGGCGAATCATCGGAAAAAACCAAATTCGGCAACTCAGCACTTTCGTGCAAGCGTAGCAACTCCTTCGCTCTTTCGGCTCTAACTTTTTTCTGTTGCGGTGTAAGATCGTGTGCTTTTTGGAACTTCAATGGCTTGAGCCAAAGCTCATTTTTCAGTATGTGTTGCATCCGTTCCAACGATAAGTTGAGCTCACGAGCCATTTTTCTTCCACTTCAACTCGGATTTCGCTCAATTCGAGCCTTCACTTTCCGAACCGTTTCTGCTGATGTTGCTGTTTTTTTATGACCACCTCCATGGCGTTTTGCAACGCTGCCAGTATCACGGTAACGAGCTATGGTTCGAGACACAAATGATTTATTTACTTTGAGGTGCTGGAGGGCTCTAACGATAGCTACTTGTGGTTTTCCAGCCAAATATAAAGCAATCACACTATCACGTTTGAATTCCATCGCGGATAAAAAATTTTCAACACAACTGAGACGCAAATCGTTTAAAAGGCTTGTAAATAATAAAATCATCTGTCATGTGTCAAAATTTGATCTCACTGTCATGAACGGTTTGGAAATTATAGCAATCTGAAGTTGGTTGCAGTTCGAGTCATTCAGGGTGTATATCAAAAGCCGATGAAGATGAATGATTACTTCGAGAAAAGCATTACTTTGATTGAGTTTGGGTCCCATCTGCATAAACAGAACTGGAATTAATCGTAATAGTTGACTACAACATACCAGGCGAGTGAACACTACCGCTCCGTACAGGAGTGTCACCGAATACCGCCTAAGGTAGTGCCCTCATTGTATAGGGATCTCAACAAACTTGGTGTGACATACATTGTAGTGTAAAATATGGAGTACGTGGTTGTCTTCTAAATTTTCCAACAGCTCCTACAGCAAAGCAATGTACATCGAGTAAAAATCTTAGCATCTATGAAGTCAATTAATTATCTTTGTCATCACTTCTATAATTTAGCTTGGCTTCTCTTCTTGTGAGATTTTATAAATTAGCCTTCCCAGCGTGCAATGTAATACGACAAGCACATTTGACCGAATTTTATTTCACGTCCCCGCCATCTGAAAAAATAATCTCAAAACATGAAAATTAAAACAACTTGTTCACTTTGATTGACCTCTCAAGACCTTGTCTTTTTTTTCAATAGAATCATTTTATTGCAGTTACAAATGATTTATTTTGTTTGTAATTTTTTGTTTTCATTGTGAAGTAAACAATCAGTTTTCCAACTCTAAATAATAATCGATAGACGATAACGACTTTTTCCTTTATAAATATTTTTATCTCTTTCTGTGTAGCTTGTTTATAAATGATTTAATTTGTTTATTTATTTATAGGTTCTGTGTTAGAGCGTACGCAATACATAAATTCATCAGTTGTACAACATAAAAACAAAGACAGTTGATTGAAAAAGAAATAGAAAATAATAAAAGAAAAATAAAAAAATACTTATACGGAATGACGAATAAATTTTGAATACGAAAAAACAAAAATGAAATTTGCAAATGCGGGACTGTGTTTATATTTGGGGTGGGAAGGAGTGAAATGCACAAAAATTATGTCATTGTTCCAAAAACTGGATTGTGACGGCAAATACCGGGGCCGTACTCCTCATAGGCCGCCTTCGTGTGGCAAACTTGATAGAACTCGGGCTGTAACGAGAAAAATGATGTGCGCAATTAAATTAGCTTGTCTTAAGTCAGTACCAAGTGATTATTACCGTAGATGCAAGCATGCTACCACCGAACCATACTGCATACCGCTGCATGTGATGCGTTATCACCGTGACATCGATTGGTTTTGGCTTAAAACAAAGAAAACATAGTACATCCATCAGCATTATTTCAAAATGGAAATTTTTTTAGAATATCACCTTAATTCGGCACTCGCTCAAGTTCTCACTGATTCGTAGACGTGTGTCTACAGATCGTTTGATGTCTCTCTGTAATCTCCTGCCAAAGTCCTTGAACATTGTTGATCCACCGCTCAAGACGATGTTGTTATAAAGCGGTCGTCTTACATCAATTGGGCAATTCTGAATGACATTGTCCACAATCTCCGATAGGGGAATCGTAAAATCCGGGTTGGAGAATTCCGGATGGAAGAAGATCTCAGGACCTGCAATAACAAACTTACAATTGCAATTTTTCAATTGAAAAATGAGTAATATACTTACCCAAAAACCTTTCGTAACCAACATCAACACTAAACGGCTGCTTGGTCACCGCATTCATTCCAGTATAGTTACGAATCCATTTGCTCGGTTCGGAATCATACTTGGCGAATTCTTTGGCTATGTCGGGGCAAATGTAACAGTGCTTTTCTTTAATTGCTTTGGCAGTTTCTAGACTTTGTTCCGGCGGAATACCAACTTCTCGTTCACGCAAGAGACTTTGAATGAACGAAGTGATGTTACGGCCGGCAATTGGAATATGTTTGATACACGAACCGATGACGTAGCCTTCAGCCTAGAAAGAAGTTTTAAGTACGAGTAAATAGTTAAAAATGGCTTTCCGCTAAATATGGGTTTAAATAACTTACCACTGGAATGACGTGCGTAACACCATCACCACTATCGACAACGGTGCCTGTTAAGGTTCGCTCTTCTACCGGTCTGGAAGCCCAACTGGCTGCAAGGGCCAAAACAGCCTGTAGCAAAGAGTGTTAAAAGAAGAATTATGGATGTGATGTATAAAACGAATACGTAGATAGATAGGAGGAATTACTATGTTATGATTTAAGGCCTTCTATAGGAATTCAAATCGGATTCGCACCCGGCAGAGCATTCCATAAGCGAGATGTATAGCTTAGGAAAGACTCACGATATTTCAATGTACGTCCGAAAGTGGGCTTGAGGGTAAACTGATGAGCATTCATAGCAAGACGAGCGTTACGATTTAAGGTAAGAAGGGGTGCAATGCTCCCGGAGATTTGTGTGGAGCACTGGTGGCGGAAATAGCGATAGTACATAGTGAGGCACAAGACATTTCGTCGGTGTTCGAGGGTGTCCATTAACTGAGCGATGTTAGCATCACCAATTAGTTTTATCGTGAGTCCGGGAACGAATATGAAAAACAGAGAGTACTGTCGTCAGCAAAGGAATATATTGGATTAGAGGTGGCAGATAAGAAATCGTTGATAAAAATTAAAAAGAGCGTCGTAGACAGATCGGAGCCTTGGGACACACCAGCATTTATTTTATGAATATCAGACTTGAAACCATCCAAGACAACGTTCCGAAAGGCAGTTTCTAATCCATTGAAAGGATATGGGTCGTCGATCGAAAGCAACTATCTTGCTTTCGCCAGATTGATGTTCCACTTGTTGGTGAGACATACGATCAAATCACCAGTGAACCTGCCTGTTATTGAGAAGTTTTCGTGCTTCGAGATATTTCGTGAGCTGACGGTTTATCAGCATTTCCACGACCTTGGAAAGAAGGGACGTAAGTGCAATGGGTCTGTAGAAGGAGAGAGAAGAAGATTCGCCTTTTTTTAGGGACGGGGTGGACGAATGCTGTTTTCCATCTGCTCGGAAAGAACCCTAAAGAGTAGGATCTTTACTTGAAAGCCTATAGTCGGTTATAAGGTCATCTTTCAACTTCTCAACTGAGAAAAATTAGCCTGAAAAAATGCAAACGATTCTGGAGGGTTTTGTGAAGGGTTTGACCAATACCCTATTCAATGGAGAAAGATGATCTTGCAAGACTCTGTTCCACCGTACAAGACCAACACTACGCAGGAATGGCTCAGAATTCATAGTCCTGCTTTTATACTAGCCATCGGAAAGTCCAGATTTAAATCCATATCCGGATATAAGGGCGACTGAAAAGCCTTTAGCTCCATCCATACGGACAATCAATCAGATTGCGTCTTGGCGTAATTCCAAATGATTTGCTCTATTTAGACGATCTAATAAACGCAGATATCTATTGGTTTTATAAAATAGATGAGAAAAGTTATACGGTGAATGCTACGGGGAAGTAGATTTGTTGTAAAAGTGAATCAACTGTTGCCTCGAAGATTGTTGATAGAAAACACATACAAAAAATTAATTATTCAAAACTTAATCGGTCAGCTTGTATCTGTCTATTAGAGACCTTTTCGTTATTTTTTGAAAGAATGAGCGGCTACGAGTATATTGAAATTTGCTTCAGTACACACAAACAAAATATTAAGATTGAAAAAATAAAACCTTGGATTACGGATACAATAATGTCTCAAAATTGAGGAAAAAAATAATTAAAAAAAAAATTCTCGTTGAATAAGCTAAACCAGCCTTTAATAAAAGAAAAGGACATAGAACTACAAATGAATGTACGCAACCTTATGGCTGGACGGAAAATTGAATGCCACAGACGTAAATTAGAAAGCAAATCCAACACTAGAGAGCATTGGGGTATAGTCAATAATATCCTAGGAAACGACCAAAAAGAAGATAATCCGAAACTCCTCAAACTTAGCAATAGAACTATTAATACTAATAGGCAATTGTACAACGAATCTGATGCTTTCTTCTTTCGTTCTTTAAACATGGTTCTGAAAACGCTAAACCAGAAATCATAGTTAAGCTCAATGAAAGTGTGACCAGATAAGAACGATAGGAAATAAATAAAACAACAACGGTGTGGGATATAGAATTGATTCTGGCTTTATTTTGGAGCTACGTTCATGCCATTATGTGGGGAATAGCACATCATTCAAACGGCCCCCTCGGCTTCGCTGGCAGTGCTTCAAGCGGTCGGTCCAATTTTTGATGACTCGGTCCAATACGTGCGGTGTTATTCCGGCAATAGTGTGTCGAATATTGGCATCGAGCTAGTCCAAAGTTGTTGGCTTGTTAGCGTCGACTAAGGCCTTGACGTAGTCCCAGAGAAAATAATCGAGTGGTGTCAAATCGCATGATCGCGGCGGCCAATTGATGCACCCTCGACGTGAGATGACCCAGTCGCCAAATTTCTCCTTCACAAGTTCGAGCGTTGCGTCGCTTATATGCCATGTAGCGCCGTCTTGTTGGAACCACAGCTAGGATATATCGATGTTGTCGAGCTCTGACCACAGAAAGTCGGTTAACATCGCTCTATACCTAAGACCATTGGCGGTAACAGTGTCTCCTTCCTCATTTCGAAAGAAATAAGGTCCGATGATGCCGCCATGCCAATAACGGCAACTTTGCTTGTTGACATAGCCGCTGAGCCAAAAATGGGCCTCGTTCGAGAAGATGATTTTTTGGTCAAAATCCGGATCTTCGGCCAACATTTCCAGCACCCAATTAGCGAACTCGCGGCGTTGTCTGTGGTCGTCCGGTTTCAATTCCTGCGACAGCACAATCTTATATGGATGTAGTCCCAAATCCAACCGCAAAATAAGCCGGGTTGACTCTCTGGCAATGCCCAATTCAGCAGATCGGTGCCGAATCGATATTTACGGGTCTTCTTCGATACTGGCCGCTACGGCGGCTATGTTTTCTTCATTTCGCACCAATCTTTGTCTGGTTAGTGGCTTAAGACTCAAAAGAGTGTACTCACGCTCAAACTTTTCCACGGTTCGACGAATTGCCTACACACTGAAGCCATGATGACGACCGACCTCACGCCGAAATTCACGTTGCGTGTTTACAACTGAGCCGGAGTTCCGATAATATTTTTTAATAACTCCCACACGTTAGGCAAGCGTAAAACAATGCATGATGAAATGGCAAACCTTACTGGATATTTTGGCAGATGGATGTCATAGATAACTTTGGCAGCTGCTAAAACATAACAACTGGAAAAACTATCATTGCTATCTGGTCATCCTATATATCACAAATAGGATAAGTCCAAGGATAGAGCTTTGAGGAACACCAAGATTAAGGGTGACTTGGATTTAACCTGATTTTCACTTGTTGTATCCTGCCTTTAAGAAAGAAAAGCAAACCAATTCAAAACTTCGCGGAAGCCGGTATTATGTAGTAAAAGAATTATGTGATCAACCAGATCAAACTCTTTGATTATATTAATAAAAAGACAAGCACAGGATCTTTTGCCATTCAATCCTATCTGTATGAAGGAGCAGAAGTCCAAAAGAGCATCTTCAATAGATAAACCTATTCTAAGACCAACCTGTATTGGACTAAGAAAATTGATTTTCCCAAGATGGTCCGCTATGCCACAGTCTTAAAAATACTGCCTCTTTTGCCCATACTTCGAAGTTGCAATTATATTGTTTTTCACTTACTGCTTCGTCCATTTTTTGCAACGTTCGTAGTCCTACTCAAGACGCAGTTCATTTATTTCCGCTGTACTTAGTCCTTGTGTTTCCTTATCGCAATTTTCGTCTCGTCGTTTCACCACCACAGCATAGATCCTGTACTATATTCGATCGAAGTTTTTTCACATGGTTTTGACCAATTTATAATTTATGGCATTTTAGAGCTATTCTCGAAATTTTACTGTCCAGAGCTGGTCTCTTTCCTTACTGAAGTTGTACCAGTTTCTTTTCTCGACTGATGCCAGTTTTTGTTGGCTTTTTCTTCAAGGAAAACTCTGACAGCAAAGGTTAGTGCTGACTTGCTAAAGGCTCGGCCAAGATGACTTTTGGATCTTTTACTTGTGGTTTTGTATTATTCCAGCATAGATGGTAATCTACGAGTATATATTTAGGTTTAGTGTCCACCGTTTCTGTATGTAATCAAGTGGCGCTCGTGCCTAATAAATAGCGCATTAACTAGGTCAGGCCGTGTGACTTGCATGAAATAAATTGATTGTGCGTTCCCGAAATACGTTTTCTAGGTCGCAAGGCAAATACAGCGAGACGTCTAAATAATAATATAAAAGGCACATCCTTTCACAAGAGAAGAAAAGTGGAAGAACGATCGAGATAACTTCTTTTTTTTTATAATGAGCACGCGCTCAAGGGGCATGTATACCCTTAAAATATTTGTACACAGCGCGGGCGAAGGAAATTTAGGGATGAAGAAAAGACAGGTACCGATGTACATTGTTTTTAAATGTTTGTAAATTATAACGACCAGGAAACACAGAGATCAGCAGACCATTCCATAAGCGAGTGGTACGGCTTAGGAACGAATCACGATATTTTAGAGTACGTCCAGAAATGGGCTTGAGGGTATGTTGATGAGCATGCATAGCGAGACGGGTGTTACGGTTGAAAGTTTGAATAGGCGGGATGCTACTGGCGATTTCAATGGAGCACTGATGGTGGAAATAGCGATAACACAAAGTGAGACAGAAGACATTACGTCGGTGTTCGAGGGTGTCAATTGATTGACTGAAGTTAGTATCACCAATGAGTTTTATTCTACGGTTTTGAATCCCATCTAGCAGGTGCAGACAAGTTTTAGGAGCGCCTGACCAGATGTGGGCATTGTGCTCCAATTTTGGGCAGATGAATGCCTTATATATTGTAGCCAGATCAGAGGGGGTAAAATATTTCTTACATCGCTTGAGGAAACCTAGACATTTCGCAGCATTTTTGGCGACATCGAATATGTGGTCATTCCAACGTAAGTTGTTACTGACACACATACCGAGAATGGAAAGTTTATCGGTTTCGACGATGCAAGTGCCATTCATTTATAATGGCTGGGTATTTAAATTTCGCTTTGACGACAGCAGACAGCATTGAGATCTGGAAGCATTAAATTCCACTCGGTTGATAGTTCCCCAATTAGTTATGCTGTTAATATCAGAAATTAATGAACTTAACACACGCAGGCGTTCCCGTTCTACAGCCGAAGAACAGGGGCGTGGGTCCAGGAACGAATATGGAAAGCAGAGAGTACTGTCATCAGCAAAGGCATATATTGCATTAGAAGTAGCAGACAAGAGATCATTAATGAAAATTAAAAAGAGTGCCCTGGGGCACACCAGCATTTATTTTGTGAATATCAGACTTAAAACCATCCAAGACAACTTGAATTGAACGTTCCGAAAGGTAATTTCTAATCCATTGAAGAAGAGAGTCATCGAGTCATCCCAAAGGCACGATGCCAACCTCTGTCAAATGCCTTAGAAATATCAAGTGCAACTATCTTGCTTCCGCCAGATTAATGTACGTTTTGGTTCCACCTTTCGGTGAGACATGCCATCAAATCACCAGTGGACCTGTTGCTATGAAAACCATATTGCCGGTCATTGGGAAGTTTTCGTGTTTCGAGGTATTTCATGAGCTGACGGTTTATCAGCGTTTCCATGACCTTGCAAAGAAGGGACGTAAGTGCAAAGGGTCTGTAGGGAGAGAGGGAAGAAGATTCGCTTTTCCTTGGGACGGGCTGGACAAATGCTGTTTTCCATCTTCTCGGAAAGAGTCCTAAAGAGAAGGATTGATGAAAAAGCTTACGCAGTGGTTTTGCCAGCGTGGAAGAACAGCTCTTCAGAATTTTTTTTAAATGTTTTTTATATTATTCAATATAGTCCCCGTTTAGTTCGATACACTTATTCCAGCAATTACCCAACTTCTTGATCCCGTCCGAAAAGTAATTTTCCTAGCGTGAGCTGAATTTTTCATTGATGAGCCATCTTTTGTGGTTTGGGAAGAGATATTAGCCCGATGGATCCAAATCCAGTTACCAATCGACGCCAAAAATCCGCTCGATTTCGCATCAGCAAGTCCAACCACTCTTTCGAAGTGCTCTCGCCTTCTTATTTTTGGTCATGCGCGGCACGGTGTTTGACGGTGTAATCTGACGGAGCATTATCCCCATAATATTTATCGAACTTTTCTTTTGTTTCCTTCGCCGTTTTGCCTCTCAAAAAATAATGTTTTATGAGAGAACGAAAATCGTTTTTGTGCATACTCAACATGATGCCAAATACGTCAACAACAATCAGCTGTCAAAACAAAACTAAAGACAGTATCGCACTGAAATTTGGCATGTCTGCCTAAATATGAACGGACTTCAAGGCACCATAACCTTTTTTGCAGTAGCAGCGCATTCTGGCTGTCAAGGAGGTTACCATCTGGACCAGCGGATTTGTGAATGCCAAGATCTTTAAGTACTCTTGCTACTACACAGGGCGAAAGTGGATTCGTCCCATTGAAGATTCGACGCACTCAAGTGTAGGCGGGGACAAAGCACACTTTGGAAGTTTTGAGCTAGCAAAGTATGCAGCAAGCTCGGCTTTGTTCAAAGAGCGATGAGCGATAAAGCATCTCATTCCAAAGAGAATAGTCTCTGTGATCATATCAGCAAAGGCATCCATGTCGTTGCCGAGGAAACATAACGACCAGTTGAAATTCCTAAAGAAGTTGTTAAGTCCGCTCCAATTGGCTTTCTCGTATTGCCATACGATTCATTTAGGAATCTTTTCTCCAACTGTGTGGTGGGTGTACGGGAAATTAGCTGATATGACACAATGGTCCAACGAGCCTAGAGGGGAGAGCACATCAACGGAATACTTATCAGGGTAAAAAGTTAAAAACAAATCCAGGAAATCATTTACAAGCTGGGTTAAATTATTTTCCGCAGCGAAGATCTCAACACACCGTCCTTCGGGTGTTGTCTGTCCAGAATGTCGAAGACAACCAGAATTGTGTATATTGAAATCGCCCGTAATCACGATTTCTTTGAATGGAGTCAGACAGCGCATTAAACTCGTGAAAGGTCGAGTTGCTGTCCAGTTTGGGGTTTCTGTAAATAAAGCAGTAGTGAATAATTTGCTTACGGAGATGGAATTTTAGCCACATGAAATTGAATTTCGGATTGGAACACGGACTACATTGTGATGGAGTTGGGTAAGCTACATCACTACGCACGTAAATGGCGAGACCACGGTGAGAGAAGAATAACGCCACTAGTTCGTAGCCAGGTAGCTTCAGATTAGAATGATCTGAGAGGTGTGGGCGGGGATCTTTCTGTGTCTCACTAAGTGCTAGAACAGCTGATCTGTATTTGCAGACGTGGACGTACGCAGAAAAGTGATTACTTTTTAGCCCGCGTATATTGGCAATATCAAGGATAGACAAACACAAAAAACACAAACACCGAGGTTACTAAGAGCAGTGCCAAAACAGCTGATCTGTACTTACGGACGTGGACGTACGCAGAAAAGTGATTACTTTTTAGCCCGCGTATATTGGCTACGTCTACCCTGAATTCCCTATTCATAATTACAACTATAAAATAATTATGATTCATCAAAGAAGATGTTTGTTTAGCTGAGGCAAGCCTCTCAAATATACTTGAAGGGGCAAATGAAAGAGTGATGTCCAGAAGTTATAATAAAAAGAAAAAAGAACATTCCATTCCCATACGGAAGCCTGCTGAAACACTCAAGATTCACAGTTCATAGCGAAAGTCTTAGAGAAATATTTCTGGGAATTGCTTATCTGAAGACGACGAAACTTCCTTTGTCAGGCACACAGCTAAAAATGCCGTCCACTCTCGTAATCGGGAGAAGAGGAAAGTCACATCTAAACTCAAAAACAAATCTTCTGGGCTCCCTCAAAAGCACCAGGTGTGTACTTCCGATGGAGCTTGCACCAACTAGGTCAGATGAGTGGAATCTCAGTTCTCCACGAAAAGGGGGACTCTCTTAACTGCATCTACTATAAAGACACAAGTCTCCTAATCTATCTATTTTGTTAACTCCTGCGCTTGTGAAAAACTACATAAAAGAATGCGCATGTTGAAATCGACTACAACTGTACATAAACAAACTTCAACTGTCAGAAACGGATAAATCAGGCGATGCGCTGTCATGAGATGCAATGTTTCTATCGAGAGCGACCAACCAAACTAGTCTCGCCTTACAATGAAGAACAAACTCTTACCTAGACCAATGAAGGTATCGTTAGGACCTAAATAATTAGGACATGTGGAGCGCATAGACACCAATGTTCCTGCCCGACAGTCTTTAATTTAAATCAGAGAAGGGGACCTCAGCCAAGTCTGTGTGCGAAACTGAAGGCATTAGGCAAGGAATCATTTGACCGGAGATTACGTGGCTAAAGCCCTAGTCCCGCCAGAATTGCAGTGCCATCAAGATGAAGCAACTCTGCGTAAGCAGGAAATGCAAACATGATCGGACGAACACAGCTAGGTCAGTAATGTGCTGACATGTATTATTTTTAGCAGGCGCATTGTGAACTTCGGCTGTAAACTACCCGGAATTCATTGTAGAACATTCGATAAGGTCACATAGGCCTAGTCAAGAAAATCTATATCGACATCTCCAAATGGCTAAAGAAAAAATCGAAGTAAAGCAAAGGAATGCTTACGCCAGAGTCCAGCAATGGTTTCAAATTTGCACCGCAAAGACAACGCAATAAAGTTCGAATAGTTTCAAAGGAATATAAGCCAACTTGGTGTGCTAAACCGTAGGCAACTTACTATAGATCGGCCAGTTAGGAGAAGCTTGTCATTTGAGGCTTTTATCCAAGCATGCTCGGATATAAACTAGCGGCGAAGATGAACAAGCCGCCCTCAGAGAAACACCATATAATCATATATCACACCGAATGCATTGGTGGAACTAGAATAATCCTGTCAATTGCAGAGAAACCGCGCCCACGCTGTGTACAAACATTTTAAGGTTACACAAACCCCTTAAGCGCGCGCTTATTATAAAAAAAAAAGATAGACCATTGCACTGGATGCGAAAATTAAAAAATACAAAAAACTATGCGATAGCATGTAATGAGCTCTATATCGAAAGATAAACCAGATATCGAACTACTTCTTCAACTTTTCCTTATCTCATATGATTCCGACGCGGTTATCGTACACTCCCCGATCAGCTTAATGGTTTTGAAACGAACGCGAATCAATCAATTTTTGTGTTTAGCTCATAGATAACACACACAAATGTTCCTACAAAGCCTTCAGAACTAAATAGGAAATTGATTTTCCATATTGCAAACCCTACTCTATAGATAAATTTGATCCAAATTACCTGAACAGCAATATAAAGGCCAGGAACATTGAATGTCTCAAACATAATTTCGGCCATGTACTCCCTGTTCTCCGGTGTATTGAGTGGAGGTTCTGTCAACAAAAAATGATGATCCTCCGGTTCGGCTCTCAAGTATTTAAAGACGCACTGCTCCAAAAAGCGCTCCATAAGATCCCAATCCTCCACCAAACCATGTCGCACCGGATACTACAAAAAAAAAAAAAAAAAAAAATATAAACCTCTCCTACCATCTGTTTTCGCATTGACCGTGAGTCACTTTCGCTTACCTTCACGGAGTAACCGGTCGCATCGAACGCTTCGTCACCAATAAAGAAATCTAAATCCTCAATTCCTTTAGTTACCCGCCGCGTATTTTGGTCGCCAACGCGAGCAGTCTCTTTGATTGCAATCGCCGATGGTATAATGAATTGTGGCTCTTTGTTATCAGCAAATCCCAGCTTTGTGTAACTATAATCAGATGAATATTTATTGTTATCAATTATTTTCACTTCCATTTTGAAGGAAATGTGTGTCAATTGTTGTACACACAAATTTTAATGCAGCTTACCCGGTACCAACATCAATCACGCAAGCTGGTAGTCTTCCTGCCATGTTTTGTTATAATTTTAATTCTTGATTATCTACTTGAAGTGAACAATTTATGTGGAAATTATTGAAGAATTGAATTTAAACCACACCTAGAGATGAATGTGTCACTTATTCGTTTATCGAGAAAAAAAGTCGGCAGCAGGAGATAAAAGAAAAAAAATCCAAATTGGAGTGACGATGACACTTTTGACAGCAGATTGTAGTAGATGTTTCATCAAAAACAACACTAATAAAGTTTAACGAAAGAATTTTTTGTTTATTTTTCTGTTCAGTTGTTGTGCAGCCATTATATTTAAAGCAGTGAAACAAATTTAAAATAACTGAGGAAAACCGTGTAGGCCCAGGGTACACTTCTCGGTGGTGAGCTCCATGTTTTACACTGCCAGAAAGCACAGAGCGCCTTGGAGGTTTTTGACGTGACGTATTGAGTCCAAAGAAGTTTGACACCCAAACATTAAATAAATCGGACCAGTCAGCTTTCTCCTTTTCGTAAAGAGAGGATTGATTTACAGCGCATTTCTAGTGCACCAATCCTCGATCACTTTGAGGGTAGCCTGTGCTTTAGAACAGACACTCGCTGGGCACTATCCAACAAACAGTACAACTATATCATTTGCATATGCCACTAAAACTCTTGAGAGCGTCGGCTAACATGCATGATAACACTGACTACAAGACCACGCCTTGCGGGTAAGGCTTGGTTACCCCGGGCATCATATATTAGAAGCAGCGAGCATCCACAAACAGTGTCAACGACGTGTTCTCTAACCGATTTACACCTGCCGTCAAAAGATGTCGACAGTACCTTCAATGTTGATGAAAATGCCCGTCATGTTTTTCTTCTTGTCGAGTGCGTCTACAATTCTGCTTACCAGATTTGAACCGCACTCTCGCACATGGACCTCGCTCATTCTCTCCATATGAAGGAAGACAGACTTCGAAGTCTGAATCCCCTGGCGAGTGTGATCGGTTTTCGAATTTTGGTAGAAGCGCTAGGGCTTCGGTACATATGCAAGTTCCAGGTTAGCAGTGAAGTTTTCCGAATCTGTCAGTGGATATGTATTATTTTCAGCAACGTAAATATCACCCCTTGAAAGTTAAGATGGACTTCCTGAGGCACACACTCTTGTGAAAATGCTAGTGATTTCCTTTTCGGCGTGCATATAATACTCTGAACACTTGTTGGTAAAATGATTAGATGATAGATGAGAACTCTGCTTAGTACTTCAAAAGGCTAGCTCCTCATAAATACCTATCACAAAAAGGCTCACGCCCTAGGCGCGGCCAACACCAGCTAATGGAAACTGTGTTGCGGCGAATGGTTTCCTCGGAGAAGTTCTGATAGCGTTTTTTTTTTTTTGACAATCTCGGAGCTAAAATCGGTAAGGTAAGAAGTGGACCTTTACAGAAAAGATCCCTAATCTAAGGTGGAACAGAATACATCGACGCACGCATGACTAGCATGATGCTTAATCACTTGTATGTGAACAAGGCGACATCCTATTTCACTCCCAGCCCTCTTTTCAGCGAAATGGGCTTTGCTGACTGGTGACATTATATTTCCCGATCACGAGTAACAATCAAGATAGATCCAACAGTAGAACTGGCAATAGAGACCGATGTCTATATAAATGCATTAATTTGAACAGTGACGCAACTGCGCTCCCTCTCAATACCACGCATCCTAAAGTCAATTGAACTGCCCCTGCAGTGCCTGACACCGGGATGAGAAGGGAAGAGGGTATCATGTTCCCTCGAACTCAGACTCGAATACATGTTGTGAAGACACGCTAAAGATGTATTCGCTGAGAATAATTCGCTGTAGTCTGCCAAATTAAGACCATCGGAAAGGAGGCGCATCAAACAAGCTTTGAAGCAAGGTCACGTTAATAAGCGGGCTCTAGAATCGATCCGGAAATGTAGTAGTCGACAGGACTTCCTATAGCAATATAGTGGGCAGTATCAAGTTCTTTACCCCTTCAGTGCCAAACAAATGGCTTGAATACAAGAGGGGATCATCGGGCTTAATCCAAACCATCCTTCGACAGTTCGAACTACAAAGTAGCTTTACTCGTATGAAACTGACACGAAGTGGCTGAGGGACAATTCTTCCAAAGTTTAAGGGAAATGCACTCTGAATGCGATGTTAGTGTCTCCTTTACGCAAAATATAGAGTTGACTAGCGAGAAGAGGCATGAGAATACCAGAACATGGAAAGTTCTCCAAAGGGTTGATGAGAAAAATCTTTACCATAAATGACAGTCTCTTGAAGCAGTTGGATGACCTTAAGTGTCACATCACCCATTCGGAAAGTTGAGGCTCATAATAAAGAGCTCCGATAAAAGATCAGAAACTGTAGAAAAATCGACCACCAGAAACACTCAGAAAAGGCTGGAACATAAAACTTGTAGCATCACTACTGCTACCACCCAATCTCACTGAAGCTAGAAACAACACCAGCACCTAGAGATTCTGGATCCAGGCGCAGAAAAAAAGTTCCTGCAACCTCCTCCAATAGATTAAAGGGCCACTCTTTCGAAGAAGGTTTCGTACGGTGGTCTCAAAAATGGAGATAAAACCTAGAATACGTCCGAGTAGACTTTAGACCTGGAGGGCTGTTTTATTGATATATCCCTGCTCTTCCAGTACAGGAACTTAAAGAAACCAGTGACACAAGCAAAAGAGGTGAGTGCGATAAAGTTAAATGTGCCACCAACTAATTTAAATGTTTCAAATCATCAGGAACCGATGCAATCTTTCCAGCTCTATTATAGTGATACCAAATCGACAAGCGTAGGACTTCCAAAGCCCAACATCAAACTTTAAAGGTAACAAGTGGTATACGGTTGTATCCACAATGGACACCATAGTTTGTGAAGGTATCCATGGCCCGAATACAAACGCTGCAATGCCAATGGGACAAATTTACAGTTCATGGCAACTTAGATTGTGCCAGTACCATTTTTAGAACAGGGATGAGAGACACGCACGGAGATCCAATTAACACTGATCTTGTTTAAAACCAAGTCGGTGCTACTCTGCTTCAATACTCTTCATGACTTATCTGAAAGAAATAAAGTGAAGTTTTCTTGGGTACCAGAGTAAACGGGAATTGAAGCAAATGAAGCAAACGAATATTCAATGCAGAGCCTTTCGGCGGCATCCCGTCACCAATAAAAGCCGTATTTCCTATTGGGAGGCCTTCGACCGGCTATAATAACTATGACAAAATAATTTCAAATTATCTCATAACTTCTCAAAGGATGACATCAGAAAACTAATAATTTTTCTAACTGGACACTGTTAGCTTCGATATCGGTTACACAAAATTAGTCAGGAAACTGAAGGTCGCCTTTGGATGGAAGACGATAAAACCGCAAAGCACATACTATGTGATTGCGTGGGTCCATGCCCACGTCTCTGTTAGGAAACATTACTTCCTGAAATTCCGGCCGAAGTTCGAAGGCCGGAAGAAAAATAAATGTATCACACTATTGCAAAAACATCAGCAAACTCTCGGCCTCAGTAACGAGCTGATATAAAATAAAGTAGCCTGTGGAACGGTTCTAAGGTCAGCAGTAGCAATGCAGATACGTGGCAAAATAAGTACTATTATAATATTTCAAGAGTTAATAAGAGAAGAAGTATTTATCATACAGTTTAGTTCATTTATGAGCACTGGGTATTGCGCAGTTGATGCCACAGGGTTCCTACCCTAATCGTACAACATCAAACCAAAAAAAAAAAAAACACAAATCTCCATATGAACGAACAATACCCACATGCCATGTTCGAAATTGATAGTTTAAAAGAATGGCAGTGTTATTATCACATGCAACAAACAACACATTGCATACCCTATGTTCAAACTGAACGAAACATTCCATCAGGTCAAACTCGATTGACATTTTGACATTTTGTCTGGAACGCAGATGTGTCATCGAAAAGTGAAATACGAAAACGAAAAAAAAAAAACACACATAATAACAGAGCAAGGAAAAGTCACATATTTTTGCAGTCCTCTATCCCCTTCAACGATTATATTTTTCCTAATTAAATTATTAAATTGATATTTGTTAAAGTGTTGTTGCTTCAGTGCAATTCCGTTTTAGCCACAAATGTGGGTTTCATAGGAGAAAATTCACCTGCACGCGATACCAATTGTCGCCACTCGGCCTTTCCACCCCTCAGGATAGGAGATTGAAAAAAAAAACCACCAAGGCATTCCAAATACAGAAAATTGCAATACGTAGTATATTTTCAATTTAATTTACTAATTTTCGGTGTGGACAAGCCAAGATGGACATGAATACGATGGACAATGGCCTTACGGAAATTGATTTCCAACGTTTGGCACAGACCATTGCAACGAGCATACAGAAAATCCTACAAAATGGTAAGGCATGTTTGTTGGGGTTGTTTTCTCCTTTATCTTGATAAAGGATACTCTTCGATTTATTTATAGTGTCGACAATGCAACGGATGGTTAATCAGTTCAACACGCCACAGGATTCGCCCGATTTGAAGAAGCAATTGTAAGTAAACTACATAAGAGTGAAACCCCCACACTCAAGGTCTCATATTTTTGTTCTTGTTAAGGCATCAAATAATGACCTACACGCATCAACTGGTTTCCGATACAAACAATCAATTGAAAGAGGTGGAGAAGTGTAAAGATCGTCATTTGAAAATTCAACGCGATCGACTGGTGGATGAGTTTACATCGGCTCTGACAGCTTTTCAGGTAAGTTAGAGAGCCACAAATGCATTGTAGCAATGTTTTGAACGAGTTGATCGTTGTTATCTACCTACTTATTTGGGGTGATTATCCGTTATCAGTTGAGGTAGTTGAGTCAGAGGCTGTTGTGGGAAGTTAGCAAGTCCAATACTTATCTCCCGTCGTTTGCGGAGATTAAAGGGAGGGCATTTACGAGTATACTAATGCAACAAAAATAGATTTGACAAGGTTTACTGCGTACAATCCTCTGCTAAGCTGCTGCCTGGGTACATTGTTTGTTGATACGTGACTACCATATGACGGAGAAGTAGGGAGATTGGGTATGATTGATGACCTGGTATTGCGCAAGAGCATTCTAGACAATAAACACTGACAAAAAGATTGACTTTTGCTTGCGCGTTTACTTCGTAGTACTTTAGACGAGTGAGGACCATCGCCGATCGTTTGCTGCGTTTGTATACTTACTATGCACACATATTTACTTAGGCGGCGCTACAGTCCGGGGTGGACCTGGGCCTCAACCAATAAGCCTCTCAAATTAGCGCGGTCTTTGGCTAAATGCCTCCATGTTGCGATCTGCAAGTTGTTTGAGGTCCAATTCCACTTGCGCGCGGCAGCTAAATCGAGGTCTTCCTCTACTGAGTTGTCCCTCCAGATTAGAGTCGAAATTCTGCTGACTGGAGCGTTGGTGCTAATAAGCACTTTTCGTACCAGGTCGCTATAAATCTCCTCGTTCAAACCTTGTCAACGCAAGCGGACCAAAAATCACTCAGAAGAATTTGCCTTCGAAACGGCTAAGCATATCTTCGTCCACCTTCGCTCACCTCTATGCTTCTACAAAGCAGAACTAGGATTATGATGTTCTTATATAGAGAGTCTTTAGTGCTTCTTCACAATGCCTCACTAGTCATTTGCCTTTTTAGGCCGAAAAAACAGCAACTGAAAAGATTAACTCTTCGTTTGATTTCTGACGAGATGCCATCATCAGATTTAATTGGTCAGCCGTGTTTTCCTTTTCTTCCCTATGCACGTTTCCAATTCTCAGTTTAACTTTTCGTCAGATTGCAATTCGTTTTTTGTTTGCCTGCTGGCAGTTTTCAGTGCAAAGCCCCTATCTCTCAAAAGTTGCAACTAATCAATAAACAAAAAAAAAAAATACAAACAATAATAGCACCCACATTTATGCCCTCACTGACCTACGAAATCGTGTGGTAGTTCAAATTGTGTGTCAGATTTCAGTGGTGATTTGGTGATTTGTTAAGATTTGCGCGATAAATTGTTTCACGCTCTTTGTATCGGTTTAAGCAAACGCTTCTAACAGCAGCTTCCGGAATAAAAGAAGAACTCCTCCTGGTGTATAGGGCGACAACCAGGTCCTTCCATCTCTCTCTGTTTACAGCTCCATAACTCAGCTGTGTCCACGATCGCAAATTTTGGGACTGAGCGTTCGTCATAACAGTTGACCTCCGTGTTGTTCTTGGCCTACCAACTCGCCTTACATCTTGAGGGTACCATTGGAAGCACTGCTCCGTTATGTTATCATCTGGTTTCCTTAGTGTATAGCCAATCCAGTGCCATTTTCTTAGTGCGAAGCGATATGTGATATAAAGTGATGAAGCGATGAGTGACACATAACTGCCCAGATAGTTGAATTTCGTGATCTCCTCTATGGCCTCCCGTCTCAAGGTAATCTGCTGTTGTTAGGCTCGGTTACTGTGCATAATTTTTGTCTTTTTGGCGTTTATCCTTAAGCCAGCCACCTCACCATTCTATTGCAGTGAATGACCAATGTTGTAGCGTAGTCCAAATGGCTTAGCTTATCAAACGGGTTCCATTGGATGCAAAGGCTCTCGTTTGTACCCACCGTGGCAGTCATTACACCATCGATCGCAAGTAAGAACAAACAAACAAGAAATTTTCGGGGATGCCTCTTATACCAATCGATCTCCAGATGCAATCGCGATTAACGCGATCGAAGGCCTTTTCAAAGCCGACGAACATGAGGAAGAGCGGTCATTGGTACTCCGACGATTGTTCAAGGATGATTCGCAAGGTGTTAATATGAAAGATGCATGATCGGCCACTGCGAAATCCCTCTTGCCTCTTGAGCGTCGACTCAATACTGGGCTTTATCCTCTCGAGAATGATACTTGTCATCAGCGGGAATACGGACAGCACGGTGAGACCACGCCAGTTATTACAGTTCTGAACAAGTGGAAACAAAATACAGGCCGCTGCATCGAGATCCGCTTTCAGGAACTCGGCGGGTATGCTATCCAGTCCAACTTCCTTGTTATTTTTTAGAAGTAGAATTGCGCTTTTATTTCTGTACTTGTTGGGGGTTTGATGTCGATTCCCCTGAAAGACCTACGTATGCCCAGCAGTTGATAATTTGCATTTGTACTCTGGTCATCATTGAGCAGTGCACAAAAATGCTCCTTTCACCTTCGCAGTTGTTGGTCTTTCAATGGCACTAAAAGGTTGCCGTTAATATCTAGCACAAAGTGGTTTGACATATAATGTTCTTAGAAATTTTGTACAGCTCCCTTACGTTCCCTGCAGCTTCTTGCAGCTTCTTCCGCGCTATCCGCCAACGTGTCCAATCTGGCCCTTCTATCACGTCTCTCACAGCGCTGCACTGTCTTATGAGCTGTTCGATACTCGTTCTGTAGAACCAACTTTCGATGAGCAGCAGTTTCATTGTTGATTTTAATTTTGAGTGCTCTGCGGCGTGTAGTTTTCTCCCAAGTGTCTTGCCCCGCTACCGTGTCAGATCCAGCTTTCATAAAAACCCACTTTACTTTGTCCCATATCGCCTCAATGTGAACATTGACGTTTACATCCACAGTTGACGCTTTGTCGTTTAGGGTGTTGGCAAAATTGCGACAAATATTTGGGTCACTAAGAGCGGTCGTATTAAATTTTCTGCTCCTTGCTGTACTATCTAAACGCTGTTGGACAGCAGCTGTTCGTAGCCGGAGCGGTGATGATCACTTCCTGCATCCGCACTTCTCTCATTCTTTACATCGCAAAGTGGCTTTCTTCACCGTTGTTGTATTAGGAAGTGGTCGACTTGGTTTTATGTTCGACCATCAGGTGAGACCCAGGTTTCTTTATGGCAAGTCGTATGTGGAAACAAGGTTCCACCTACCATAAGCTGACGGGCGTTACCAAAGTCATCAAGCCATGTCTACCCACAACACGCTCGAAGCCTACTTCGTTCGGGCCAACCTTGGAACGTTGCTGTACATCGAGTTTAGATCGCATCGTTCGTCGGAGCGTAACACTGAATGATGGTGGCTTTGCGAATTCTAAAGCTAAACCTTGCAGCCATTATCCTCGCCGATACTGGCCTTCTTAGTTAGCATAATACCAATACCATTCAGTTTAAGACCACTGCCTGTCTCCTTCTCCAAAGAGTACAACATCCTAGTCAGTCCTGAGCTTGCACAGTATTCAGCTTACCCCTCCACTTAATCTCATTCGGTCCGCGAATGTTCGTATATTCCATGTTCGTACAGAGAACGAACGTTCCATGCCCCAGTTTTAGTGTGTATTCGGTAGCCAAAAGTAATATCTGCAGTATTAGAAAGATGTCCAGAGTTTCTGGCTGTCGATTCATTATTTGTAGCGTCTGGATTGCCATTGTTACATGAAGGATGTCGCACCGCCAAATCCGATGTGCTGTTTACTACAGCCGTTGGGACCACAGAGGAACATTTTTGTCGTGTAAATAAGGGCGCTACTACTTTAGCGTCTCTGAAAATATACTTTTTAGAAAATCGCAAAACTACAAACGAAAAACAAAATCGTGTCTAGCTAATAAGCAAAATGATTACCTGTAAATTCTTTGCTCCATAATTGTTGAATTTGCTCAATGAAAGCGTACTTCCGTTTCTAAAGGACTGCTATGAACTCAGCGACACGCAAACCCAAACCCTCTATGCGAACTATTTCGACGCAGTTTTACAGCTGAACGACACCAATTATGTCGTCCAGCAATCTGTAGTCGAGAAACAACTCAACGAATTGAAAACGGATGAGAAATTTTGCCAGAAAGCTCCAGATTTTCCAGTAGCAAAGCATTTTTCAATAAATACCCACATTAACGACTTGCACTATGTCTGGAGATGAAGAATGTCAAGATTTTGCCCAAACCAATCTACATTGTGGATGAGTGAAGCGATAAAAAAAAAACTAGACTAGCCCTGCTTGTGTGGTACCAACAGTATCGAAATCACTGAAATCACCTGCAGCTCCTGATATTAGTGTAGGTGAAGATAACACAAAGCATTTGGCTGAGGAGGAGTCTATCACACCGAAGAAGGAAGTTAAAAAGTCGAGGGCTGTTGGGAAAACTGCTGCTACTGGTAGGAAACTAGAACCCGTCCAGAACGAACCACATAAAGAAAGCAACGTATCCACACAAGCCAAGATTGAGAGCCCACCAGTAAACATTTCAGGTAACCAGAGTTCTATTAAACAAAGAGGAACTTTGAATGAAGGTGGAAATGTCGCAACAGCATCTCCCGCATAAACTCCTGTGTTGCCTAATCCAGTCGAAGAAAATAAACAATCCATTCCACCAAAATAGAATACAGAAGAACAACCACCAAATTTAAACGTTGACGGCACGGACGACGACCTATCATTCAAAGTTTTACCAACAAATTTAGGGAAAAAATAATCTATTCCGATCTATCAGCCAGCAAATAATGAAGATCTAAATGAAAACGATTCTGATCCGTACCAAGCGAGGATGGCAATGGACGAAGACGACGAAGATTCAGACGACTTCAGGATTGCACCTCAACCCAACTCAAAATACAAGAAAGAAACACCAATAGCATGTCCCGCTGAAAACGAAGGCGATCAAAAAACTAGTCAAGAAGTTTTCGATAGTAATTATATTCCCAATGCGCATCACGTAACCGATCTCTTTTACGAGGAATCCGGTTCGAATTTCTGCACATATTTCCTATTCGGAATGTTCCTATACATCATTCTGTACGTAGTGTATCATAACAAGTCCAAAATTCTTGCCCTTCTACTCGAGAGATGATGCAACGATAAAGGAAGAGGTGGCCGTCGAAAGCACGCAGCCGTATATACAATAGAAAACTTGATTCCAATCTTGAAGAAGACAGTACGTCATCAGCTAGTGTATATCATCAGTGTAAGCCACAAAGAACGAGTGAGATTGAGTATACACACTTGGGAACGGTACAGAAAGGAAAGAATCGAATTCTTTCTATAGTCTGCAGATGTAGTTGTTCCATATTCTCAGTTCCGACTGTGACTCTACCGCTATGTTTTCCTCTTTATCTCTACATGCCTCTGTTTGTGTCTTGTTGCCTTGATACGGACTCTTTACTTTTTGGCAAAACTTTCGAAACAATTCCTGGAGAGGGACCTCTCTATTTCTTCAATCCCGTGCTTCTCATTCTTTTTCTTTTTCTTCTGCAGAAGCCGAAGTTCTTCCCTCTTCTTTTGATCGTAGAGCTTATGGGCCGCTCTCGTTCTTCTATGCAGTGCCGCTTTGTGTGCGAGTACCCAGGGTCGGGCTTTATAAGGACTGAAACGAATAAAATCTGTAAATTTTAATACGGGCTATACTTCCAATGCGTAAAAATTGCAATCCTATTTTGTACCCAAATTAGCCTGCATATTCTCTAGTTTCAGTTTGTTATTGATTTTAGTTCGGGGCGGTTTAAAATATTTATAAAATATGAGTCAAGAGGAACGCCGTAAAAAGATCATGGACAAATGGCTCGAAAATACTTCGCGTTCAAACCATTTCATCGCAAAAAATTTAAACATAGCACGCAGTACAGTGGATTCTGTTATTAAACGATATTTGGAGACGTTGAAAGTTAAGCGAAAACAGAAAAGTGGAACTAAAAGTGGAGCACATGATACAAATTTGGACAGGAAAATAGTGAGTACCATCGTAAAAAACCGAACTTTGTCATCCAGAGATGTTGCTTGGAAATGTAATACCAACCAAACAATGGTACAAAGATCTAAAAAAACGTAACGGTCCAAAAACACGAAAAAAACAACAAAGTTACCGAAAAGCAAAAAAAAGTCATAAAAACACGAGCCCGAAAGCTATACGAGTTGATCGGCAACAAGAAAGCATGCTTGGTTTTGGATGACGAAACTTATGTCAAAGCCGACTTTACTACTCTTCCAGGTGCGCAGTTTTACAACTCGTTTGAAGCTGAGATTCTTCCGCAATCAACAACATCGATTGGGATGGAAAAATTCGGGTCAAAATATCTCGTTTGGCATTCCATAAGCTCATCGTTTATTACAACGGGAACAACTAACGGAGAAATGTACATTAACGAGTGCCTAAAAAAACGGTTGATTCCTTTCTTAAACAAACACGAGGTTTCAACATTATTTTGGCCAGATTTAGCTTCAGCTCACTATGCTCATGCGATGTTGAGCTTTCTTATTGCTAAAAATTTTTGTCCCAAAGACAATGTTCCACAGTGCCGTCCCATTGAAAGGTATTGGGCTTTGGTCAAAGCTAAATTGAGTAAAAGTGAGCAGTGTGCAAAGGACGTAAAAGATTTTAGTGCTAAATGGAAAAGAGCGTCCAAAAATATTACGGATGTAACTGTCACCAACCTTATAAAGGACATTCGAAAGAAGTTGAGGAAAGAAGAGAACCCAAATAATTTTTTTTATTTTTTGTAATTGTGAATGAATTTAATAAAAACATGAATTATTAAATTATTATTTTTTTTTTACTTTGAAGTTTCCAAAGTTTATTCGTTTCAGTCCTTAGTAGTTATTACAGCTTTCATCCTCTTTTCGCCCGGTCCATTTCATAGCACTTCTTATATGACGGAGGTTATGTTTGGTTTCTAGTAGTCGACGATCTCAGCTAGTTGTTCGGCTAAAAAGGGTCCGCACGTTCTACGCACAGATCCGAAGATCGTTGTCCTTTAACCGTTCTCCAGGGTCGTCAACAGTGAATTCGTCATTAGCCGAGGCTATTAGCCGGTCCGCCACATTTTAATCTCTTCCGTGTAGGGCTGTGAGCCCCAACGGCGTAGGCTAGGATTATGCTACTGTTCGAGTACGCACTTGCAATTTTAGTCTGAATGTGTAAAGATTTGCTAATGCTTTTATCGAGGACCACCACTGGATCATAGGGCAAGCACTACATTACGAACTTAATTGTTGAGCTGCTGGCCCAACTCAATTTACTGCCCAGAATCGTTCGGTTTACTTGGGGTGTAAATCCAAATCAACCTCTTGGATTTAGTTGCAGTCTCTTTAGAACTCTTCGCGCTAGGTCTCTTAGAACATCTAGGTGCTTGCCAGAATTTCGCAATGTCATTTACATAAAGGCATGCCTTACATCCTTCGTTTTCAGAGGTTTAAGAAGTTTTTTGAATTCCATGTTCAAAAGAGTGGGAGAGATGATTATAGCCATAACAGCCCGTCTCTACGAGACAAAGTTATGCCAGACATAACATCTGACATCTAGTCTGCCATATTTTTTTCTGTCTTGTCTTGCTCATGCCGCAACATGCAACAACAGGAACAATTATTTCCTTCTTTTTACTCGACATTCTGAAAAAAATACGTTTACCAATGCATTCAATAGAAAACAACTCATGAGGACATGAAATGTCAAATTCATGTCCTCATTTTCATCGGCCCTCATATCTTGACATAAAAGTGAACATCCATGCTCTGGTGTTAGTTTGGGCATGGATTTTTGTGTCTCCAGTATGGCATGATTATAATCCGGGCATCGTTGGTGCCTTGTGGAGGCGACCTGTAAAGTAACATCGATTGTTCGATCTACATAAAAGGAGAGCTTTTAAACTGTGGCAACTACAGAGGCATTACTCTCACCGGTCACATACAAGTTTGAGAATTCCAAGCTAGAGGGACAACGCAGTAAAAGAAGATGTTGCTTTAGCTTTCCAAAACTTATTAATGTTGCATAACCTCGACTACGAACGGCATCCACATATGTAAATAGTTTTGCATATCGAATCAAACAACACTTGTCATTTACAAAAGACAAATATGTATTTACAAAAAAAAAAAAAGTTATGTACATGAATATGGATTTATATTGGTCGTTATCAGAACTCTGACAGTCTGATCAAACGAGCCACACACAGCAAGTCCGGCTATATCTGCACTCCAGTCAAAGCAATGCACTGGTTCCTGAGATAAAGTGGTTGCATTAAGCATGTGAATATCACCCGCTACGCCAATACTATGACCATCATCGGCATCTTTACTCCGTTTGTACGGATACTCGTATTCCCACAGGCGAACTGCTCCTGTTCCCTCACAAGTGACAAAGACATCTCTATTCTGTGGGAAATGCTTAATACCCCACAGAGTGGATTTAGTTGCATTCCTTTCCACAACCGAGGCGAAACCCTTTTCCGGGTGTTGTGTACGTACATCATACACGTTGAGACCACCTTCAAGTGTTGTCGCAGCCATCTTATTCATAGGATATACCTTCCTGTCAAACTCAATTGATACTACTCCTTGTTTCTCTGTCGTCTCCCACCGTGTGGTGAGTTTTCTCAAATCGAAAAGCTTCAAATCACCATTGTCGAATCCAGCTGCTACGGTCCTTTCCACAGCTCCAAATGTATCTCCAAATGCTACTGCCCAGCAATCGGTCGATTGTTTCAGTTTTTCGCCTCCTGATTTCATAATAATCACTGGATTGTATCCCCGACGGATATCCCAAACCATAACTGATCCATCGCGACTGCCGGTTACAATTTCTGGTGTACCACAATAACCATTAATAGCGTCGATGGAGTTTATGATGCTGCTAGCTTTTCCGTTGTACTTTGGAATATCAGGTCTCTCTAAATCTCTAAAAAAAAGAAGAAAAAGTATTTAGTTCGAGTTCTAGTGAGTTCACCGTAGTCTAAGGAAACTTACAGAATTTTTAGACGGCCATTGAAATCGCCAACTGCTAAATGACTGTGCTTTAAGCAACTCGCACCAAACGAACCACACGTAGAAGGTGTGGTTTTCTCGACCGTTTTCAGTAGCTTCAGCTTTCGTTTACCAAGTCTGGCTCTGTAAATCTCAAAGACTCCAGTCCCTTTGGGCCTCGCACCGATGACTACCAGGTTTTCTGTGCAAGGAATCCATTTGATATCGATAATTGTGTAATCCAACGGATGGGAAATATGTTTTATTATTTGAGGCTTGTGCATAATAATGGTGCCTTCTTTTACCGCTGTTATTGCATAAATAAAAGTTACGGGAGTGTGCGGCATGACCTTTTATAGGAACGAACTGTTTGCGAGACTCGAATAACTAATTAATGCAATTCAGGTAGGAGGGGTATGGAAAATCCGCCGTGGTAATCTGAATAATTAGTTGCTCAGGTAGGTAATTGTTGGTAATTGTAGTGCTATTTATCAAGGATTGGTAGCTTTTTTTTCCATCTCTAATTGCCTATAATAGGCAATCTCCGTTTTATTTTGTCCGGTGGGCCTTTTTTTTCCGCCAAAATAGAGCATTCAGGCAAATAACTATTTCACTGTCATCTTTAAGAGTTTTTTTTTTATCTACAATATCAACACAAACTACGTAAGGGCTGAAACGAATAAAATCTGTAAATTTTAATACGGGCTATACTTCCAATGCGTAAAAATTGCAATCCCATTTTGTACCCAAATTAGCCTGCATATTCTCTAGTTTCAGTTTGTTATTGATTTTAGTTCGGGGCGGTTTAAAATATTTATAAAATATGAGTCAAGAGGAACGCCGTAAAAAGATCATCGACAAATGGCTCGAAAATACTTCGCGTGCAAACCATTTCATCGCAAAAAATTTAAACATAGCACGCAGTACAGTGGATTCTGTTATTAAACGATATTTGGAGACGTTGACAGTTAAGCGAAAACAAAAAAATGGAACTAAAGGTGGAGCACATGATACAAATTTGGACAGGAAAATAGTGGGTACCATCGTAAAAAACCGGACTTTGTCATCCAGAGATGTTGCTCGGAAATGTAATACCAACCAAACAATGGTACAAAGATCTAAAAAAACGTAACGGTCCAAAAACACGAAAAAACAACAAAGTTACCGAAAAGCAAAAAAAAGTCATAAAAACACGAGCCCGAAAACTATACGAGTTGATCGGCAACAAGAAAGCGTGCTTGGTTTTGGATGACGAAACTTATGTCAAAGCCGACTTTACTACTCTTCCAGGTGCTCAGTTGTACAACTCGTTTGAAGCTGAGATTCTTCCGCAATCAACAACATCGATTGGGATGGAAAAATTCGGGTCAAAATATCTCGTTTGGCATTCCATTTGCCAATGTGGACACAGAAGCTCATCGTTTATTACAACGGGAACAATTAACGGAGAAGTGTACATTAACGAGTGCCTAAAAAAACGGTTGATTCTTCTCTTAAACAAACACGAGGGTTCAACATTATTTTGGCCAGATTTAGCTTCAGCTCACTATGCTCATGCGACGTTGAGCTTTCTTGTTGCTAAAAATGTCGACTTTGCCCCAAAAGACATGAATACACCCAATGTTCCACAGTGCCGCCCCTTTGAAAGGTATTGGGCTTTGGTCAAAGCTAAATTGAAGAAAAGTGAGCAGTGTGCAAAGGACGTAAAAGATTTTAGTGCTAAATGGGAAAGAGCGTTCAAAAAGATCACGGATGTAACTGTCACCAACCTTATGAAGGACATACGTAAGAAGTTGAGGAAAGAATGGGAACCTAAATAATTTTTTTTATTTTTTGTAATTGTGAATGAATTTAAATGTACATGAATCATGAAAATAGTTTTTTTTTTTACTTTGAAGTTTCCAAATTTTATTCGTTTCAGTCCTTAGATCACTGAAGTCGGATATGAGGATAAGCCCGGCAGTCACAGCGGATCCACAAAAGTGCGCTATTAAGACGCCAGTAAGCAACAAGAAACAACCAAATGTTTGTATGTATGGTGAAGAGTCATTTCGTCTGCAGCTGTGCGCTGATAGCATTGGGGAAACGCAATTTTAGTTACAGTCTTCCTCCTGATTCTGCCTGGAAAGCTCGTGGACGATCTCATTTTCTTAGGATGATTTTTTCACGGATGCCATGGGAGACTTGTTCTAACCTCGCGTAAGGGATCTGGCAGAGAAAATTGAATGGCAATGAAGATTTGTTTCTCAAGTGCTCGTACTTGTCAAGATGTACGTGGACTTTCAGCCATGGTAGTCTTTCGATGTGCGTTATATATGTGTGGGTCTGTATGCCCCGTGTGTCTTTGTTGCGTAAATTAAAGAATTTCTGTTGGTTCGTGTATAGTTTCGTCTGTATCTACAAGTGTGTTTAGCCGAGGAGATAACTTATTAGGCTTCCCGTTTCTCACGGCGCTGTTGCTGCAGTTTTTTTACTTGCTCTATTTAAGGCGTTGCTCGTTGTCTCTCGGTTTAGTTTCACCGACAACTTCTCTTTATAGAAAATTCCTAGGCGTCTTGGCGTTTTTTTTTTTGATTTCAATGCGTATTCGGCCATAGTTTACACTAATACCTACAACCATTTCATATACGTTTTGTGATCGGTCCTCTTGCCCAAAGTGGGACGCATAGGATCGGTTTGGTCACCATTTGTTTACTGATTCCTTATTGGCTCTTTACATCCTCCACCGTTTAGCATTAGTTCCTAGAATGCTTACTGCTTATTTCAGATGCTATTTGTATTTAAGCCCATGGTTCAATAGCGCTCTTAGGTACTCGAGGGTTTGCCTGCCGATCTGTATGATAAGACGTTCTGCCTTTGTCCTGCTGCTCAATATCACTTTCAACTTAAGAGTTCTTAGGCCTCTTTTTACTGGCGTAGTTTATGGTTCTTTCATTAAAGGAAATTTTTATTATCAGTAGATAGCTTAGTGCTTTCACTATGCACCTCAAGCTAGGCGAGTTGAATGCGTTTATGAGCTCACGCCCTGTATTTATATTCAGTTCATTTAACGACTAACAAGATTAGGTATGTGTGGAGATATTCCTATCATCGGCTACACTCTCAAAGTCACGATCCGTCCATGCTTAGAATGATCGTAAATACCGTGCACCTTCTATTGAAAATCATTTCTTTTTAACGGACAATGGGTGGAACACAGTCTTTAATATGAATCCAGCGGGTTGGACAAAGATCAGTAATAGCGAAAATTTACTGGACATGTAAATGAGTCTTAACTTTGATTTTTGACATTGTCATGTTTTGACGGTTTGATTCAATTAAATTTTAACACATCAGTTGAACGTTTGATTATCGTAAGAATAACTTTTTTTTTTCATTTGAAATGTGTATACTGTACATGTTTCATGAATCACCCTTTAATTATTGTGCTTACTTTGATCCCATGTATACAACTTCCGTAACCCTTTTTTCATTTTAATCCGTTAAGCACATTTTGAACGACCCGGTCTTCCTTGTAGGGCTATCGGTTCTAAGACATCGATTAGGAAAAGTTTACAGTAATCCTTCGTACTTTAACAGTCATCACTTAACATCATAAACAGGCTTCCAAAAAATAAAACCGTAGTGCGCATATGGTGCTAGAAGTAAATCTACACCAGACTCGCATACACTTCCTGACGATATTCCCAAGTGAGTAAGACAGTGTTGTGCAAAGTAGGAACCTTATTTCACCTTCACCTCGTCCCAGGATGTCCTGTTATTGTCACGTTTTGAAGGTCCTTCTTTCTCGTGAATTTTTACATTACAGAAACCAATCTCTGTACAATTACGGACATGATAGATTATCATAACTATGTGGATCCATCAGTATTTTCTTGGTGACAAATGTTTGCCAAGAACGAAAGGCGTCTTAGCAATTTCCGACTCGATACCTTTTTCAACTAGTTAAGTCACATGAGGGACTCTCTTTCCCTTCGCGAAGACTCATTCCTAGTCTAGATTTCCCGGTTTTGTATACAATTTGTATCTTAAACAGAGGATGTATTTGTTAAGCAGATTTTCGCATTTAACTCTTCATGTAAACCCACAAAGAAAAAGTTCAGTGGTGTTAAATCACATCATGTCGCCAGGAAAATAGATGAAGCGTCCATACATCCAACATCCCTCAAAACAGTTGTTTGAAAGACTTTCACCGAGGCTTAAACTCCTTTCTCCCAAAAATGAAGGGTCTGCTACATCATCAAATACCTACCACTTGCCATCGTTACTGTGGCCCGGTTCTGCCCTTGAAATGAGTTCTGACGCTTCTATTGATGACGGAGGACACATTTGATCGCTCTGTTTATTGAAAGATTTTTCAATGTGAAGATTTTCTGAACAGAATTCGACGGTGAGCATTCTTCGCTTTTCGGTAGCAAAGCTTTCGATTTTTATTTTATCAGTTCCAGACCTTCTTTTATAATGCGGAACATAGATTATGGTGAAATTTTCATCTTTAGCCATAAGATTTTATTTTCACAGCGATTTTCGTCTGATTTGAGATTGCAAAACTGTGATGGCGCTCGGCGTCCTTACAAAATCTTCGCAGCATAACACACAACTACGAGTGATTTGAAGTGGCTCCAAGATTCCAGAGATCGCGTTTTTCAGCATCTTGCATTATGAAGACCGGCTACAACAACTCGTTTTTAGATGTCGCTCTATTCCATGATTGTAAACAACTGAAGCTAAGGTACTTTTCCACGGCAATGTTGCATAGATGTCACATTTCGCATAAAATTCAACATAAAATGAATGCGTTGAATACTTCATCATGTAAAGGGTGACCAGATAAGAACGATAGGAAAATTTGAATGAAACAACAGCGGTGTGAGATATAAAATTGATTCTAGCAGTACTTCAAGCGGTTGGTACAATTTTTGATGACTCGGTCCAATATGTGCGGCGTTATTCTGGCAACAGCGTGTTGAATATTGACCTCGAGCTCGTCTTAAGTGATTGGCTTGGTATCGTAGACTAAGGACTTGACGTAGTCCCAGATGACCAAGTCGGGAAATGGCTTGGTGTGATGACCAAGTCGCCAAATTTCTCCTTCACAACTTCCGTTGCGTGGCTTGTACGGCATGTAGCGTCGTCTTGTTGGAACCACAGCTTGGATATATCGATGCTGTCGAGCTCTGGCCACAGAAAGTCGGTTAACATCGCTCTATATCTGAGATCATTGACGGTAATTGTGCCTCTTTCCTCATTTCGAAGGAAATAAAGTCCATTGATGCCGCCATGCCATAAACCGCACCAAACAGGAAATCTTTGTGAATGCATTGATGCTTGGCCGAACACTTGTGGATTGTGTTCGCTCCAATAACGGCCATTCTGCTTGTTGACATAGGCGCCGAGCCAAAAATGGGCCTCGTCCGAGAAGGTGATTTTTTGACCAAAATCTGGATCTTCGGCTAACATTTCCAGCGCCCAGTTTACGAACTCACATCGTTGTCTATGGTCGTCCGGCTTCAATTCTTGCGTCGGCACAATCTTCTATTGATGCAGGCCCAAATCCAACCTTAAAATAAACCGGGTTGACTCTCTGGCGATGCCCAATTCAGGTAATTGGTGCCGAATTGACATTTCTGGGTCTTCTCCGATACTGGCCGCTACGGCGGCTATGTTTTCTTCATTTCGCACCAATCTTGGTGGCTTAAGATACAAAAGAATGTACTGACGCTCAAACTTTTCCACGGTGCGACGAATTGCCTGCACACTGAAGCCATACGACTGACATCACGACGAAATTCACGTTGCGTATTTACAACTGAGCTGGAACTTCGATAATATTTTTTAATAATTTCCGGACGTTCGGCAAGCTTAAAACGATGCATGATAAAATGGCAAACTTTACTGAATATTTTGACAGCTATGCATATGTCATTGGTAACTTTAACAGCTGCTGAAACATATCAATTGGAAAAACTATTATTCCTATCTGGTTATCCGTTACCTGTATTTACGAGGGGCGTTCAATATATTCTCGGTATCGATATGAAGGAAAATGCGAATTCAATTTAAATTGTTTTTATTTTTCAATATAATCTCCCCTAACATCAATGCATTTGTTACATCTTGAGATAAGCTTTTTTAAACCCTCAACAAAATAAATTTCCTCTTTCTCTGCAAAATACCGACTTGAGTTCTTCATCATGCGAAAATCTTTTTCCACGAAGACATTTTTTCAAATCCGGAAACAGGAAACAATCACTAGGGGCAAGGTCTGGACTATAGGGTGGGTGTTGGATTTCTTCGAAACCACAATCTCGCGCAGCAGCCTTGGAAACTCGCGCCGTGTGAACAGGAGCGTTGTCATGAAGAAGCAACACACCCGCTGCGAGTTTACCCCGTCTTTTCTTTTTAATTTCCTCCCGCAAATTATGCAAAGTGGAAGCGTAGGATGTGGCGTTGATGGTTTCACCTTTTTTTTTGTACTCAATGAGCAAGATTCCCTTTGAGTCCCAAAAAACTGTGGCCATGAGCTTTCGGGCAGACGGAGTGACTTTGAACTTCTTCGGGGGGTCTGTTCCTTTTTTATGCCACTGCATGGACTCTTGTTTGCTTTCAGGGTCATAGTGGTGGACCCATGTTTCGTCCCCAGTAACAATTCGATCCATAACACCGTCCGCGTTCTCACTACACATCTCCAAAAGCTCTCTACAGCATGCGATTCTCACTTTTTTCTGAGGCGCTGTAAGCATTCGTGGCACCCACCTTGCACTGACCTTTGAAAGGTTAAGATGGTCATGAAAAATGGTGTGAATGGTACCAATTGAAAGCTTGGTGATCTCTGCCATCATTTTCACCTTTATTCGGGCATCCTCAAGAACAAGTTTTTCGACTTCTTTGATGCTTTCTCCCGTACAAGCAGTAGCCGGGGCGCCGGAGCGGGGGTCGTCTTCAATGCTCTCTCTGCCTCTCTTGAACTCACTTGACCACTTTTGCACAGTTGATAATGAAGGTGCGGAACCCTGGTACACAGCCACCATCTCTTCATGAATAGTTTTTTGACTTTTTCCTTGCTTAGTGAGAAATTTAATTACAGCGCGATGCTCAATTTTCACCATCATCGTCTCAGTTGCCATTATGATTCTGTTTAACTAGAGATAAAACGCGAATTAATAATCACATTTATATGAAATTTTACATGAATGCACTAAAATAATAGTATTACTTGATAAATAAGTCAATTTATATATACAACCACAGCTTCACCCCGATACCGATAATATGTTGAACGCCCCTCGTATGATTACTTCGACAATGTATCAAACGCCCTTGGCTTAGATAATCTATTTCTATTTCAGAAGCTTAAAACTCTAGAAAACCTTAAAGCTCCAAGCTGTCAAACTATTTATTTATGTTTTAAGATGTGTGTTGCTCTGCCCTTAAACATGAACATTGTTTCTATGGAAGCGCTGATCGTCTTTCTTCCGAGGAAATTTTGCTATACAGCAAAGTGAACAATAAAGGTTTCAATAATTTCTGTGCTTATGGGCTGAAATTCACCTGAATGAGTATGGTTTTTCAATTCCAAACGCACAGTTAAATGCAACATGCAGCAGACTCGCATCGTTAGTTCCCCTTAGATAATTTAAATTTAAAAGGACAACTTTAAAAACTTTTAACACCACGGTTAAATGACAAAGAATGTTTTATTAATTTGCTACGCTAACTAGTATTGTATTGGTGGCTTGCATCATGATTATAAAAGCATAATGTTCCGCAAATATGTTTTCCTTGTGTTTTCTTGTATAGAAAACGATATTCTCTCATTTCGCTGTTTTCGGCATAAGCTCATAATCTTTTAACAGAGTTGCATGAGTGTATGTTCTGCTTATGGTATTTTCTGACCCCTCCTTGTCTCTGGTATACCTTCTTACTTAACTTAACTCTTTGTCGGTTTAATGCCTTTCAAATCATAATTTTAAAAACACCAGCAACTCTCAGTAGCTAAACTAATTTGAATACTCTTGTAGGCTCTCCAACGTAAAACTGTGGATATTGAAAAGAATGCAGTCCGACAGGCGAGGGCTAATAACTATAATATCGTCAAACCGCCCGGCTCGAACAGAGGCAGTGCCGGCAGTAATGGAAGCCAAAATAATAAATCATTCTTCGAGGACAATTTCTTTAATCGTAAAGGTTCCCAAGATCAACAACAGCAACAGATGCAAGTGCAAGAGGAAATCGATTTACAAGCTCTAGAAGAACAAGAGCGAGCAATTCGGGAATTAGAGGTAAGTAAAGCCACCAAGTAGAAGCAGATGTCATTCCTAATGTATGTAAATCCACTTTTCAGGAAAACATTGTTGGCGTAAATGAAATTTACAAAAAACTCGGTGCTATGGTTTATGAGCAGGGTATAGTGGTGGATTCCATTGAATCGTCTGTTGAACAAACCAGCGTGTTCGTCGCAACAGGTTCCGAAAATCTACGTAAAGCGAGCAGTTACAAGGTACGTTCTCACTTTAACCCATTCACACTGACTAAAATAAATTCTTGTTTTGTTTTTTTTTGTTTGACAGAACAAACTACGAAAGAAGAAGCTCATCTTCGGATCAATCCTGTTCGCTGTTTTACTCGTTATTATAATAATTCTTATAATAAAATTTAAAAATTAGTATTAATTGTAACACTCCACAAATGGGTGATAAGAAACCACAGACAAAGACGTCCTTTCTCCCGAGTACAATAAAGGAAATCAAATCACTTCAACAAGAGGACAACACACACGAAACATATTTAACTAAAAGCAAAAGAATAAAACTAGAAATTATAACAAAAACCAAAACAAAAAAACAACAACTAGAACATTCGGAAATGTCGTACACACAGGAATTTTCATTCTAATTATTGTAATTCTTTTGGGTATTATTTAAAAAAAAAACAACAACATTACAAATTATTATTTTATTTTTAAGGCAAAAGAAATGTATAAAGTATTTTTTTTTAACTCTGGATTGTACTCCATTACTATTGTCTTGAATTGCACTTTGGGAAGGAGCCAAAGTTGTTATTAATAACTCACGTCGTCACATCTCACTTCGGACACAAACTGTTATGTATGTAATTATAATTCGGTTTAATTAATTTTTTTATTGTATTTGTATAAACGCCAAGGATTAGGGTTGGGTTTATTCTTCATGTTTATAGTAACTTTTCGCGAAAGCAAAAGCATAGAAATTATTATTTTTTGAATCAATTAAAAGCAAATATGAAAGAGATTAAAACAACAAACAAACAAACAAACTATATATATATAATTTATCCAGAAACAAAATGCATATGATAATAAACACTACCAAATTAAATCAAAGTCTTTAATTGACCATCTCTAAAATAAATAGTTCTCTAATGCTCGGTATTTTTTTTTCACATATCTGCATTGCTTTTGAACTATTTCGCTTCCTAAGAAAAGCGGTCATAGGGGTATGAACGTATTGGGTATATAACTTAATTCGTGCGTTTTTTTAAAAATTTAATTCGTGCGGTTAGCTAAGAGATGGCGTAACTTGTATTATTCCATTGGAATATGCGTTAGAAAGCTACTATCATTGTACGTCATTTCAGTATATTCATTTGAAGCGTAAACAACAATAATTTTTTTTCACTCAAATATGTTGAATTTTGTGCCTGAAAAAGTGTTTTTGCCGGGAGTTCTTCTTCATTACTTTAATATGAAGAAAACTGCTGCCGAAAGTTGGCTTGGAAGACGATGAACGTCCTGGGCAGCCAAAAAAGTTTGAAGATGAAGAACTGGAAGCATTACTCTATGAAGATTGTTACCAAACACAAGAAGAGCTCACAGAATCTTTGGGTGTCACTCAAGTAGCCATTTCAAAACGTTTAAAAGCAGCTGGATATATTCAAAAGCAAGGAAATTGGGTTCCACATGAACTCAAGCCAAGAGACGTCGAAAGGCGATTTTGCATGTCCGAAATGCTGCTGGAACGCCACAAAAGGAAGTAATTTTTTGCATCGGATTGTTACTGGTGATGAAAAATGGATCCATTACGACAACCCCAAGCGCAAAAAATCATATGTGAAACCCGGCCAACCAGCCAAATCAACGGCTAAGCCGAATATCCATGGCACGAAGGTAATGCTCTGCATTTGGTGGGATCAGATGGGTGTGCTGTATTATGAGCTGCTAAAACCGGGTGAAAGTATCAATGGACAACGCTACCGAACACAATTAATCCGTTTGAAGAGAGCAGTGGCCGAAAAACGCCCGGAATATGCGACCAGACACGAAGCAATAATTTTCCATCATGACAACGCTCGTCCCTACGTTGCTATTCCGGTTAAGAACTATTTGGAAAACAGTGGATGGGAAGTCTTACCCCACCAGCCTTATAGCCCAGACCTTGCCCCTTCTGACTACCATTTGTTCCGGTCGATGCAGAACGCCCTCACTGAAATACGGTTCACATCAGAGCAGAATATCAAAAATTGGCTTGATTCATTCTTGGCTACCAAGCCGGCGCAGTTCTTTTGGGATGGGATCCACAAATTGCCAGAAAGATGGGAAAAAGTCATAGCTTCAGATGGGCAATACTTTGAATAATAAGGTTTTTTAGGCTGATTAACAGCCATAAAGTTCGAGCTACGAAAAACAAAGAAACCAATTAAAATAATATTTTGTTTCGGTTTGAAACTGAAGCACTGAACCTTTGTTGACATTTTATATTTTACTGACATTTTTTGAACTTTACAATTATTTTTTTTTTCGTGTGATTTTTGTGGAAATACCCATCTAGAAAATAAAATTTAAATATCGAGCTAATCCTAAATTAAATGCTATCGTTTATCAACAATCAGTCCTAACTGCTCCCTAAACTTTTGCTGAACAAGTTGTTTTTTTGTGCAAGAAGAGCTTTATGTTCTGCTGAATGCACCTGCCATTTTTGAAAATCTAACTTGTACGAAAGATGAATAAAATATTCAAAGAAACGGATGTATGAGTCAAGAGGAGATAAGCCAAACTGATATCTACTAGCATCTATGGTTTTACTCAATGTCATTCATATCTTTTGGAGTCAAACCACAAATATAGCACTGCTAGGCGGCGTCGTTGTGATCTCTTGCTGCACTCCTCAAAGTCCTTTCTGTGATGATCCTGTTGACTGCTTGAAGAAGGCACTACTGCTGCTGGTCGCTGACTGTTGACATCTGCCACAGAAGTTGGTAGGAAGCACACTTCAATTTCTTCAAGCCATTTGGCATACTTCGACACCACGCGTGAATGTGTTCGTCTGACTTGCTTCCAAAGTGCTACAAATCTTATACAGAGATTCTCGATTCGTTTTTCCAAGTCGTCAGGAATCATATTTTCCACATCAGGCAAAAACTGCAACATGGCTTGAAAAACTTGACGCCGCCGTTCGAATTCTGATTTACAAAAAAAGAAATTGTAAAAATCGGAACACAAATTAATTAAAATTTCGTAGCAAGTGCTACTTGGCTGGAGTACGTGGCGTAGATCCTCACTAACTCCTGCAAAGGCAGGAGAAGGCAACAGAGTTTAATTATCCCAAAACATAGAAATTCTAAGCTACATTTTGATATGAAATTCAATCCTACAACCACACACAAATATGAGTAAAAGCTTAGATTCAAAACAAATTTCAAAAAAAACAACATGTAAGAAATATGTCGCCGTAGCACCAGATAAAAAAATTAATGGATAATTAAAATTCCAAATATATACATAAATAGGGAGTACATACCTTTAACTTGAAAATCCATTGCTATGTAACAGGGTGACGAACAAGTTTGAACTTGAAAACTTTATATCATCAGGTAGTGTGACAATTAAAGGGTAATTGAGCGATTATGCAGGGCTTAAAGAAATCTGCGGCCTATAACCTACTCTTTTGGATCATCTCGTTAGAAAGGCCACGATTTACTGATGTTATTGCATTTGAGTGGTCCAATAATTTTTATTTCGGTCCCTTCTTCGAAACTCGGTTAGGACTTGATCCCTTATTGCTTTTTGGAACAGACCTCCCTACGCGGCGACCTCTTTTGAACATGGCAAAATCAGGTGATTTTCATAATATGGATATAATAATAATAACGTCCTAACTTCTTAATAGGTCACATTTTGTCATCAGCTGGCATTCGTAGCTTTTTCGGTTCCATTTCTGACATTTTTCCATTTGTGCTTCTCGTATATCATCCAACAGTGCTTATTCATTCATATGTTAAAACCGGACGAACTACTCACAAAATATTGCGGAGTTTTCGCCCCATTTACGCTAACTCTTTGTGAGAAGTCATCATCGCAAATAGCTTGGTGGTTCACGACAGAGCCTAAACATTTAATTTTTTTGCACTCTATGTAGTTCATTTAATTTTCGTTGCAACGTCTTTGTCTAGAGACTGACACATATAGTATATAGCTGCAATGCGTAATACTCGTAACATATCCATACAATTAATCATAATCGGTGCTGACTCCACTGTCAGTCAGAACAATCCAATTCAACTGTCCAACTTGGGCGATGAAAGCCAAGGTATGCTCATACCCGACCAAAATGAAGTAAAGATAGCAATTTCTAAGAATAAGTTCAACCAGGATGGCGGGCTGGATGGGCTGCCTGCCGAGTTATTTAAGGCAATAGGAGATGACGTGGTCAAAAACATACAGCAACTTATTCCTCGACTATTTAATTGGCTCTCATCAGAGCGGTTTTAGGCCATGTAACTTCAAAATTGACCAAATATTTACGCTATGCGAGAACCTGTATAAAACCTTAGATGTCTAGATCGATACTCAGCACTTCTTTATTGATTGTGTGTGACAGCATCTGTAGAAGCAAATAAGCAAATTATACAAAGCCATTTCTAGTTTTTCCTTTCGTCAAATTGTGCAGAATGACGGTAAAGAACGGTCGTTGCTCCATAAAGGTCGAAAACGGTTGAGAAAATTATGCGAATCTCGCAAGGCAGCAGGAGTGGAAATTAGTACCAAGCTTTAAATGATACGTGTCAAAATTTGATGACATAAAAACGATAAAAGATTGTTAATTGGAAAAATACTGTAAAAACTTAAAAATGGATTGAAAAGTGTTATAAGGAATCTGCTCCGTTGAAAGCAACCATTTGTCGTTGGTTTGCTGAATTCAAACGCGGTCGTACAGACACAAATTATGCTGAACGCTCTAGTCGCCCAAATGAGGCCGTTACGCCGGAAAACATAAAAAAATCCACCAAATCGTGGTAACAATCATAAAGTGAAAGTGTAGAGATATCAATCGACCATGCACATTATATTTCGCACGAGCGTTTAGGTATGCGAAAGGTCTGTTCGAAGTGGGTAACGCGTGTGCTCACAGTTGACCAAAAACAACAACCTGCTGATGATTCAGAGCGCTGTGTTGTTTGCAAACCTAAAAAAAATGCTCACTGGACAGAGATATGGCTCCAATGTAGAGGTGATAGCCAAAACTGTGGAGTGTTTTGAAGGGTTGTACAAATCGTTCTAATAGAAAGGCATAGAAATATGTATTAGTGCGGCCCTGGAATAATTGTAACACTCTTGAAGGAGACTATGTTGATGGATAAAGTCGAATTTTGCACAAAAATAAGGTTTTTATACGTTAGTCTCGGGACTTTTCCAACCACCTGTTATATACATCTGAGGCAAATTTTGGGATCTTAGCGCCGTCGTTATAAGATCTATGGAAACTCTATTTCGAAAGTGATAAAGAAGACATGCAGATCTTTCAAAGCGCCGCGATGTTTCTTCATCATTATCCGTAAATTCTGGGTCGTGTCATACATTTAATCAACCAACCTCCCACACAGCCGCATTGACTGCCATGAAGTTGAATTATATCGCGTTGTCGATTATGTAAAACTCTCTCGTATGTTTTCATAGTACGCGACGCTTCACCGATTAGTAGTTATTGCAATTCTTGTGTATTTGAAACAAGAAAGGTCCCTCCCCACTAGCTGAGGAATGTACAATATTTTCGGAACAACAATAGCAAGATTCTGTTCGTTTTCTATACATTTCGTTCTTTCTTCGTTGTTGTGCGTTCTTAAAAAATATGAGCTCGTTTGCCCGTGTTTTAAGGTGGCACTTCTTCTTGTTGGCTAAATCTTTTTTCGGTCCTTTTCGCAATATACATCGTTCAACTCAAGACACTCTATCAATTACAGTATTTCCGCTGCGCTTGAAATGCTTGCCATTTTTATTCATTAACGCTATTTTCATCTCATCGCTCCACTACCGCATTTTTTTATTCATATATGTTATATGAAGCCGGCCTATTGAAACACGGAGCAGAGTTAATGAACTGGTCTTAGATTTTCTTCAAAGTTGTGCTTAGTTCGTCCTCTTTGCTTATGACATTTTTTTGCAACTTTCGTAATATTAGCGCCCACAGCCGGCCTCTTTTTTTTGTTGAAGTTTTGATAGCTTGTTTTCGTCGGCTTATTTCAGGTTTCTTCACGAAATCACGATGTGTCCGTTTAAACCTGCAGTGAAGAAAAGCATTTCCTCCCTTGATATTCTAATTAAAAGCTCATTAAAGTTGCACCAAGTGATTGTTTGATTGTCCACTCTGTTATAGTATGGTATACATACACATTCACATCATGTAGCCATTTCTTTCCACTTTTACGCTAGTCACTAATAAATACTTCTTACAAACGGACGTCTTTTAATACACATTACAACATGGTGTCAGATGTTATAATATAATATTAAAATTTAATTAAGCTATTTAACACCGTGAATATTGGCAATTACACATGTATCACGCGGATAGTGACTCTAAATAAAGTTCAAGTGAAGCTGTGCAAGAAAAAGTCAAGCGAGAGTTGGAATCCCTAAAAAGAAAAAAGAAGGAAGAAATGGCGATGAATACTGTCATGAGTATACCACCGCCCCGGATTATGAACATAAAGGAAAACCAGTTGGAAAATTGGAAAATTTTTAGAAAACAATGGGAAAATTTTGAGATAGCTGCAGACTTGACAGATAAATCGAATCCACAACGGGTAGCGATTTTAAAAGCATGCATGGGCGATGAGTGCTTCAGAGTGTTATTTAATATAGGGCTCCAAATAGCCCAGCGGTAGTGCGCCCGGTTGCCAGGTTCAATGTTGTGGGTTCGACTTCGAGTCGACCAGATCTTGTGTTTTTTTTTAATTGAAAAATAAATAATTAAAAGTGCATAATAACATCACGCGATGTATTCTGGAGAGCCAGCGAAGAGGCGCCAACTACTCGTATAATAACAAGGGCAGCAGCATAACAGCAAACGTGGAAAAAGATACTGAAAGATAAAAATATGTTCTTCTCCTACACCCCTAAGGGTGAAAAGCTGCAAACAATGCTGCTGAGGGGGTTAGAACCGCCGACTGATCCGGAGCAGCTCCTTGCACTGCTGAAAGAGAAGGAGTGCGAAGGGCTCAAATTCGTGGGCGTCAAGCCATTTGTCACGGCCAGAGCCAAAAGGGAGAAGCGAAAATTACCGTTCTTCCTGGTTCAGCTAAGTCCCAACAGCAAACTGGATGGTCTAAAGAGCATCAAAGTCCTAGACTACCAGGTTGTACACTGGGAAAAATTAAACAGGAGCGAAACCATTTTGCAATGTGTTCGCTGCCAAAGGTTCGGGCACGCCGCGTCGAACTGCGAAATGCAGCCTCGATGCGTGAAGTGTGGAAAGAACCACAAGTCAGATGAATGTACTTTAGGTAAGGACGGAACGTCGGAAAAAAGCCAACTCTCTTGTGCCTTATGTAGGAACACGGGACACACCGCAAATTATCGGGGTTGTCCCAAATTCCAATACATCTAAAGGGTAAATCTGGCTCGGCAGCAGAAGGTGGAAGTTAAACGTCCACTCGTGCAGGCACAAACACCAGCCGTTACTCCCCAGGTTACCTACTCCCGCAGGTACTGGCGGCAGGTAGGGGAAATACGGTACAGCAAGCGAAGGTTGCTTCTCAGGTCCCAGCGCCTAGAGCACCGGAACCAGTACTATTCAGGAGCCAATGGCTCAGATCCAACGTCATTTAACTGAACAGACCGCGTGGGTGGATCAAATATACACGCTGCTGCCTGGCCTAACGCACCTTTTGTCGTAATGGGTACGTGTGTGGCGGAGCAAACCCTGAAGGTCCTTGCAGTGAATGTTAATTCACTGATTAGGTTCGAACGAAGAGCCGATCTGTTTAAGTTGCTTAGAGACCAAGCCCCTGATGTGCTTTTGGTTAGCGAAACTAAGCTTACGAAAAGACACAAAATGAGGCACAAAAGATATGAAATATTACGAAGAAACCGACCCAATTCCATTCAGGGAGGAGGTGTTGCGATCTTTGTAAGAAAGGGACTGCGTTTCAAAAGAGTATACAGTCGTGTAGTACGTAGGTTGCAGGTGCTGGAAGCATGCGTCATGTACATCCCTCTCCGTAGTGGAAAGCGGTTATACATGGTGTCTGTCTATGCACCTAAGGCTACTCAATCCACCTTATTCATCTCAGAACTCGAGGCACTTTTTCGATTCCTGAGGCTGGAATTGGAAGACAACTATTTTATTATCGGCGGAGATTTCAACGCCAAACATAGTGATTGGGGAAATAATACACCAAATACTAGGGCACCTACTACTCAATTGGTGGAGTCAGCACAGTGTGATGTATCGACTCGGCCTCAAAGCGACGGACAGTCCGTCGTTTCCCAGACACGGGCCCTATTTGGATCTACTGCTGTTCGACACTCGAATAGAACTAACAGGCACTAACCAACATGCCATAAACTGTCTACGTACTTTCATGTATGACAGTGATCATTGCGGTCTCAGCACCGAAATAACTGTTCCCAACGAAACTGCGGAATTGGATGAGTTTGTTCAAAGGCATTCCTACAACTATAGTAAGGTGCGTTGGACGCACTTCTCCAGAACGCTGACGAGAGCACTCTCCTCGTCCAATAGAAATCTGTCAAACGAGGAGATTGACAGGTATCTAAAACTAATGAACGAGACAATTAAACGAACTATGGACAAAACGATACCTCGGTATCAACACACTGACAACTAAGACTTATTCCACAACGCAACTATTGACGCACTGCACCGACATAAAAGTAGACTGCTGTCGAGACTAAAAACCTTGTACAGACAGTTTACTGACAGACATAACCCGGAGATCATGACATTGAAGTCGTCGATTAAAAACCTCCAAACATTAATAAAGGAAAATTACAGAAACTCTGTAAGTTTGTATTGGAACAACAAAATTCGGGCTGTAAACACCAGCAAGGAGGAAAGATCAAAACGACCTTGCGTGTCTTAAAATCGCCCGAACGACGAACAACGAACAAATACTTGTAGCAGCAGGTATCGATCCAAGTGAGGCCGTTCATGATGACAACTTCTTTGTGATCGAGGATCCGCAGGAGCAGGTAGAGGCTATAGGAGCGACTTTCCAGGAAGTGTACAATTCGAATGCTATCATTGGCCCGAACCACGACCTGGAGAATCGAGTCCTTGTGCACAATTTCTACCTTCGAAATGAAATAGAGAATTGGCGATTCGAGTGCTCGGGCTTCACCCAGTTTAGTGACGAGAATATGTCAAATAACGTCATCACAAACGAGAGGGTATTACCACCGTTCATTTCGAAGGAAGAGCTCGAAACGATCTTCGAATCACTTAGAAGTAAGAAATCAGTGGGAACCGATAAAATACCGAATGTTGTGCTTCGACATTTTCCACTAGAAGCGGTGGACATTTATACCACCCTATTTAATAATGCAATGAATAATGCACATCATCCAGCGCATTGGAAAACTGCGGTGGTACATCCCATTCCCAAACGGAATAAAGATGCTTCCAATCCGACGAATCTCCGCTCGTTCAGTCTTCTTCCAAACATCAGTAAGGTTTTCGAGAAGGTAATCAATAGAGTCCTGACTAAGTGGGTTGAGGACAAACATATAGTTCCGGATAATCAATTCGGTTTCAAGGCGGGGCATGATATCATTCATGCTACGTCTAAACTGGTTTCTGATATCCAATGGAACAAAGACAAGAAACAGTGCACTAGTGCCTGCCTGATTGACTTGGAAAAAGCGTTCGATACCGTATGGTTAGAGGGACTCTTTTTCAAGCTGGACAAGTTGGGCATTAGTAAACCACTTCTGTATATTCTTTTTGATATGCTCTCCAGTAGACAGTTCATCGTGAAGAATGGCGATGTGACTTCCGCTGGAACATTTAACATTAAAAACGGTCTGCAACAAGGTGCGGTAAATTCGCCGATCCTATTCAACATTTACACAAGTGATCTGATAGGTTCACTTCACCATGCCATAGCGTACGCAGACGACTTAATCGCGTACAGATCAGGTCCAAAGATTGAGGTTATTAATACACTTTTGCAACGTGACTTCGACAAAATGAAGCGATATTGCGACGACTGGAAGTTGAAAATCAACTTTCAGAAATCGGAAACCATTCTGTTAAGGACGCCTTTGTCTGGGGCCTCTAGGGATACCAGAAAGAATTGGCGAAAGTCCTCTATCGTCGGACAACATGGACAGCCACTTGCTTGTCGATATGTAGTCAGATACCTTGGGATCTGGCTAGATCAATATCTGTATTTTAACAAACATATAGATGTTGCTCTGGCCAGAGCCAAAGGTGCTTTTGCCCTTACAAGGAGACTGTTTTATAACAGCCAACTCGATGCGAGGGTGAGGGTGATCTGCTACATGGCCCTTATCCGGCCTATGCCAGTATTTGGATGTCCCGTGTGGTTCAACGTGAGAGCAAGTTTATTGGAAAAGATTCGGGTGTTTGAGAGGGCTTGCCTTAGGGCTTGTCTTCGGTTATACAGAACACCAGAGTCTGAGTACATAAAATTCTATCGCAATGAGGTATTGTACAATAGGGCGAACCTAATAAGAGTGGACAATTTTGTTATTAAGTTGACTCGAAGGCACATTGCAAGAGCAATGACATCGTCGAACAACCTGATCTCTGGGGCTTACTACCCTAATTATATGTATCATGAGAGAGTTCGCTTTGAGGGTTTTGTCCCTCCAGAAGCGTTCCTCTACCTAGATAGCAAAGGTTTGATCCAAGACAGATTGGCGGTACCGCTAATCTTCCACGTTACTCGAACAGCTGCGGACAGGCGACTCAACTACGACAGAGACGTCGCACACGGCAGTGCGGAGTGTCTCCGGTTCAGTAGGGCGGTAGGGAGTCGCGACATGAGGGATGTTGCTCGGCAGCACCAACAATTTTGGTGGCTTGTTGAAGGAGAGGATGCGTCGTCGTCGAATTCCTCCAGCAATAGATAGCTTCATGTGAAGCAAAGTGGGTCAACCTAATTTGTTTTTTTTTTAGCCATGGCCCACTTGCATAGTTTTAGGTAGGATTAAGTTAGATTTAAGTACAAAAAAAAAAAAAATAAAAAACAAACTAAAAAAAAAAAAATTAAAAAAAAGAGTATATATATGTGCATATATTTATATATTAAGTGTATATATATTATGTATATATATATATATATTTGTATGTGTATGGTATGTATTAGATGTAAGTAGGATAAGTAGATTAAGATTTATTCTTAGGTAGTTTGTAAATGTTAGTTTTAAGTTTTATAATAAAGTAAAAAAAAAAACAGTCCTGTTGCTAAGTTTTTTTTGGTAAAAAATGTTTTCTTAGTTTTAATATTGAATAGAGATAGTATAAACATGTAACGTAAGATCCGTCGAAAGACATAGTTTAAGTGTTAGATCTAACTTAGAGTGCCCGCATGGGGCCAGTAAGTTAGAATAAGATAATTTTAAGTTAATTAAGTTAATTTTTAAGCGTTTTTTTGTCTAGCATGTAAGAATTAATTAAGGAATGAAAATAAAAATGCATATAAACTGAAACTGAAACTGGTGAAAGGTATTCTTGATTTGTTGGAGGCATACTTTAAACCGAAAGTAAATACAAGGTACGAGCGATTTTTACTCAATACAGCAAAACAGGAGGAAGATGAAACAGTAGAAGCATATGTATGTCGTTTGAGAGAGCTGATAAAGAGTTGTTCATATACAGAAAACCAAGAAGATGATTTTATGTGTGATCGTATAATATCAGGGATTATAAGTAACGAGATGAGAAAAAAAGCTCCTAATGACTGAAGATCTGACATTGCAAAAGGCCATAGATATATGCAAACTAATCGAACAGACAACAGAGAGAATGAAAAACATATCAAACGCTGACAAAAAAATCAATCACGAAACACATGAAGCCAATAGAATATATAAAAGAAATCAACAGTCGAATAGATCGTCCTCTTATACACCAGCATACATTCAAAAAAACAAAGTGTGCAGTTACTGTGGTTACTCTCATCAAAGAGGCAAATGTGCCGCTTATGGAAAAACATGTAGTAATTGCAACGGAAAAAATCACTTCATGATAGAAGAAACAACAAAACTAGGAATATGGTTGGGAAAAAGAGTGACATATATGCAATTGAAGACAACAGTAACACAACGGACGATGAAATTTTGCTAGTGCAATCAGTTGGCAATGAAGATAAAAAGAATATAGTTAGGAGAAATATAGAGTTCGTCAAAACAACAGGAAAACGGCAGGCATTAGAAAAGATAAAGTGTATAATTGACACAGGGGCATCATGCAATATTATGAGCTAAAAGTTATTCTTAAACTTAAAGAGAGTGCTGCAAAATTAAAAGGTTTCAGTGGACATATATTAAAACCAGTCGACGAAGGGAGATTAACCTATGTTTCCAACGGCGTGAAATATAATCTTCTGTTTCAGTTGCTTAACTCTGAGTGTGAAGTTATAGTTGGTGCTAAAGATTCTATTGCAATGAAAATCATCCAAGTTAATAGACTGAAATTTTTAAATCCCACAGCATCGGAAATTCTGACAGAATACAAAGCTGTTTTTGAAGGCGATTGAGAAATAATAAAAATAAAAACAACTCTAAAGTTGGAAATTGATGAACTTATTCAGCCAAAACAGCAACAACCCAGACGAATTCCCGTGACAATACGCAACGAACTGAAACGAAAGTTAGATGAATTGAAAAGTCGCAAAATTATCAGCAAGGTAGATCATCATACGCCCTGGATCAGCAATTTAGTTTTGGTAAGGCGAAACAACAAAATTCGTATATGTCTTGATCCAACTGAAGTAAATAAAGCTCTTAAATACCAAATACCAACAATTGACGAAATTCTCCCAAACTTATCAAAAGCAAAAGTTTTCAGCACATTAGATGCAAAAAACGGGTTTTGTCAAGTACCTTTGGATGAGACAAGCAGAGCACTGACTGCGTTTTGGACTCCTTTTGGCAGGTACTGGTGGAATCGAATGCCGTTTGGTATTTCTCCAGCACCTGAATATTGGCAAAAGATTTTGCATGAAATTGTCAACGGATTAGTTGGAATAGAGGTCATTGCAGACGACATCCTGGTATTTGGGAAAGGCGATACTATGCAAGAAGCAACGGTAGACCACAATAGGAATCTTTCGAATCTACTTTCTAAGTTAAGAAAACACAATATCAAATTGAATCCGGACAAAACGAAGCTTATTATGGAACAGGTACCTTTTTATGGACATTTGCTGACAAACGAAGGACTGAAAATTGATAGCAGCAAAGTTGATGCAATTATGAACATGCCGCCACCGACAACCAAAGCAGAAACTCAAACATTTATTGGCCTTTGTACGTATCTTTCACGATTTTTACCTTATCTCTCTTCTATTGCAGCTCCATTACGTGAAATCTGTAAAAGCAATGTAATATGGCAGTGGGGCACCGATGAAGAGAACGCGTTCCAATCTTTAAAGCAAATGATAATTAAAGCACCTATATTGCAATATTATAGGATGGCCATCCAGTAGCGTTTTCTTCCAGGACGCTTACAAAAACGGAGCAACAGTATGCACAAATAGAAAAGGAGTGCCCTGCAGTGCTATTTGGCTGCAAACGTTTTGACCAGTATCTTTGCGGAAGAAGCAAAGGCGCTCACAGAGAATGAGACTTAGTCTGCAGAGATATAACTTTAATCTCATATATAAAAAAGGTAAATTGATGTATATTGCGGATGCACTATCTAGAGCGTCACTTAAAACAAACAGTGTAGAGTTCACTAAAAGGGAAGGGATCTATCAAATGGTCGACCTTGAGAGCTTAGATTAAAGAAATTAATATAATAAAAGAAATGAAGAACGTCAGTATCACAGAACAACGCATTGAAGAAATAAAATCCGAAACACTGAAAGATACAAGTTTTCAAAGATTAATGCTGATTGTGTCGGAGGGTTGGCCAGTTGACGCCAGTAAACTGAGCTTGGAAATGAGGAGCCACTGGACATATCGAGACGAAATAACAATTCAAAACGGACTTCTTCTTAAAGGAGACAGGGTGATCATTCCAAAAAGTTTACGACAATCAATCTTGAAGCGACTGCACTATAGCCATCAGGGAATGGAAGCGTGCATGAAGAAAGCTACGGACACGGTATTCTGGCCTGACATCAATAGTCATATAAAAAACACCTTACCCTGCAATGTCCAACTTTACCTGACGTGCCTTTTCAACGAGTTGGTCTTGACATATTTGAATATCCTAAAGGTAACAACAGAAAATACTTCTTAATAACGGTAGACTTCTTTTCAGATTTCATTGAAGTCGATGAGCTATCCTCGATCAAGACTTCCTCAATCATAGATACCTGCAAGAAGAACTTTAGCAGACATGGCGTCCCGCAGGTTGTCACGACGGGTGGAGGTACGTCATTTATTCGTGAAAGCTTTGCACACTTCTCCAAGCAGTGGGAGTTCAAGCATACCAGAAGTTCACCGCACCATCAGCAAGGAAATGGCAAAGCGGAATCTGCTGTAAAAATAGCCAAAAATCTTATGAAAAAAGCAACGCAGTCTGGAAACTGTTTTTGGAAGATGTTACTAGATCTACGCAACACCTCGAACCATATTGGGTCTAGTCCGGTACAACGATCGATGTGTAGGGGAACTAGATGCTCAGCTCCAGTTATAACTGCAAAACTACAGCCGGAAGTTCAAGAGAATGTCAAGGAGAATATAGTTAATCAACGACAGGTTACAAAGAAGTACTTTGACAGGAAAACTTCGTATTTACCGGAACAAGAACAGGGACAGGATGTAATGGTACAACTAAAGAAATCTGGAGATAGTAGGTGGTCAAAAGGGACAGTGGTCAATCCCGTGACAGAAAGAGCAGCTATTGTGCGAGTAGGCGATACAGATTATTTACGTAACCGCCAACATATACAAAGTATCCCAATCACGTTTGAGCCACAAGTAGAAGAAACTGCTCTGGACCTGCAAAGGGAATGTAATCGCCAACCACTCATCGGATTACAAGACGAGCCACAGGAGCTCCCTATTGCCAAAAGAAAGATAAAAAGGAACGCTAAAATTCTGAAGCGCTATCCGGAGTAAAACACAAATTATAAGCTCTTAAACTTTATCAATATATATATATTCGTACAAATTAAACAAAAAAACTACTTTAAATTATGCAGTCTGATTATTTATAATTTGAATTTCGAAAAATGTAACTATTATTTTTTTGTAACTTAACATACAAATCTATTATTTGAAAAAATCTCCTTATTTTTCTAATAATACTAATTTGAATTTAAAATGTAATGTAATGTTGTAAAGAAGGCTAGATTGTATAGTATGGTATACATTACACATACACATTCACATCATGTAGTCATTTCTTTCCACTTTTACGCTAGTTACTAATAAATACTTCTTACAAACGGACGTCTTTTAATACACATTACAACACACTCCATACAGCAAGTACGCAAACAATATGGCAGATCGGTGTTCAATTATCAGTTTTGTCGCTAATTTAAGATACGGTTATCCAGGATTTCAAAAGTCAGGACGATGGGAGGTCCGTTTCTATTTTGTTCGTTCCATAATAATACAATACGAGTATATTGTATTTTGTACGTTCTCCTTTGCAAGTTCAAGTAGCGTGCCCAGATTCCGACATTTCGCCACTCGGTTTCTTGAACTTTTATCGATTTTACATTGCCGTTATACGTTTTCTAGTGCGAGAATTTTGCTCGTAATTCTGCCGACGGTTCAGTTTGTAATATGAAATTTACTTCATAAAACATCATATTGCTCGCCCCGGAAAAGGTCGAGCTGTGACATGAAGTGCCGGGCTTACTTTCAAGGTGCCGTAATTTCGTACTATTCTCCTTTCATTCATGTGACCCTGGTATGTTCGACTAGTATATCCGACTTTTCTTTTTCCGCACCGGTAGTTTCAAGGCGTTCCCACGATCACGCATACTAATATCAAGTAGTCTCACTAGAGACTCAGGTTCATTTTAAATGTCAGTGCCTGAAATGTTTCTCTCCATTTGGTAGTCTTTAACGACATTTTGGGGAATGAACTGTGGTAATATTCTATAAGCCGTTGTCCCATGTCCGAGGTCCGTCTTTGAAAGTGTATTATAATAGGCATTCTTTTCGATTCCTCTCAGCAGCATCGATTCTATATAGTACACCAGCAAGAACTGGTGAAAATTTTCGATTAAGGGACAACATGGCCATCCACTTGCTTGTCGAAATGTGGTCAGATACCTTGAGATACGGCTAGATAAACGTCTATTTTTTTTTTTATAATTTGCGCGCGCTCAAGGGATTTACTCGTAAGTACCCTTAAAATGTTTGCACGCAGCGCGAGCGAAGGAAAATCAGGGATGATGGAAAGAGAGAGAACGTTGGTTTTAAATGTTTGAAGATTATAATGACTAAGAAATAAAGAGCTAGGCAGGGCATTCCATAAGCGAGTTGTACGGCTTAGGAACGAATCACGATATTTTAGAGTACATCCGAAAGTGGGCTTGAGGGTATACTGATGAGCACTCATAGTGAAACGGGTGTTACGGTTAAAAGTTTGAAGGGGCGGAATGCTACGGGCGATTTCTATGGAGCACTGATGGTGGAAATAGCGATAAAACAGAGTGAGACACGAGACATTTAGTCGGTGTTCGAGGGTGTCCATTGTTTGAGTGATACTAGTATCACTTGTTTGAGTGAATATATTATCACAGTTTTAAATCCTATCTACGAGTAGTAGGTGCAAAGATGTTTTGGGCGCACCTGACCAGATGTGGGCATTCTACTCCAGTTTTGTGCGGATGAATGCCCTATATATTAAGGCCAGATCAGAGCGGGGAGAAGTATTTCTTACATCGCTTGAGGAAACCTAGACATTTTGCAGCATTTTTGACGACATCAAATATGTAGTCATTCCAACGTAAGTTGTCATTGACACACATACCGAGAATGGAAAGTTTATCGGTTTCGACGATGCAAGTGCCATTCATGGCACTTCAACGACATTCATGTCGCTTTAACGACAGCAGACAGCATTGTGTTTTGGTTCCCCAATATGTTATGCTGTTAATATCAGAATTTAATGAGCCTAACAAACCCTGGCGTTCCCGTTCTACAGCCGAAGAGCAGGGACGTGAGTCCGGAAACGAATGTGAAAAGCAGAGAGTACTGTCGTCAGCAAAGGAATATATTGGATTACAAGTAGCGGACAAGAGATCGTTGATGAAAATTAAAAAGAGTGTCGGAGACACGAACGGAGCCCTGGGGCACACCAGCATTTATTTTATGGATATCAGACTTGAAACCATCCAAGACAACTTGAATTGATCTTTCCGAAAGGTACGAGTAGTTTCTAATCCATTGAAGAAGAGAGTCGTCGATCCGAAAAGCACGCATTTTCGACAAAAGAGCCTGATGCCAAACTCTGTCAAAAGCGATAGAAATATCAAGTGCAACTATTTTGCTTTCACCAGACTGATGTATGCTTTGATTCCACTTTTCGGTGAGACATGCCATGAAATTACCAGCGTAAACCGTACTGCCGGTCATTGAGAAGTTTTCGTGTTTCGAGATATTTCATGAGCTGACGGTTTATCAGCGTTTCCATGACCTTGGAAAGAAGGGACGTAAGTGCAATGGGTCTGTATTAGGAGAGGGAAGAAGATTCGCCTTTTTAGAGACGGGCTGGACAAATGCTGTTTTCCATCTGCTCGGAGAGAGTCCTAAAGAGTAGGATTGATGAAAAAGCTTGCGCAGTGGCTTTGCCAGCAAGGAGAAACACTTCTTCAGAAGGAGGGGAGATATACCATCTGGACCAACGAATTTGTGAATGTTAAGATCTTTCAGAGCACTTGCTACTACACGAGTGCGAAAGTGGTTTCGTCCCATTGAAGATTCGACGCACTCAAGTGTAGGCGGAGACAAAGTACAATCTTGGAGTGTTGAGCCGGCCGCAAACTATGCAGTAAGCACATTGGTCTTGTCCAAAGAGCTGACAGCTGATTTGTCATTATAAATGAACATTGGGATAGAGGATGAGGCAGAATTTCCAATATTTTTGACGAACGATCAGAAATTTTTACTAGCGTTGGGATATAGTAGTATTTTCTGTCTCAGTTTTTGGTCGTATTGGAATTTTACACGCTTAAGAAAGCCCTTGCAGTCATTCCTGGCTCGCTTTTTGGTTTTCATCTGTTGGGTTGGTCTTGGAGGACCGAAAAAGCACTTCTCTAGCCCTGATAGCCTCTTTACAGCTCGAGTCGTACCATGCCTTTTCTTTTGGTTTGATGCTCTTTATCCGATGAGGGATAAAGCTCGCATTCCAAAGAGAATGGTGTCTGTGATGATATCAGTAGCGGCATTCACGTCGTTATCGAGGAAACATAACGACCGCTCCAGTCGGATTTCTCGTATTGCCATACGGTTCTTTTGGGAATCTTTTCTCTAACTGTGTGGTCTGTGTACGAGAAATTAACTGACATGACACAATGGACCGACGAGCCTAGAGGGGAGAGCACATCGACGCAGTACTTGTCAGGGTGAGAAGTTAAAAACAAGTCCAGGGTGTTGGCGGTATAACTATCAACGTTTGGTATTCGCGTGGGCTCATTTACAAGCTGCGTTAAGTTGTTTTCTTCAACGAAGATCTCAACACACCGTCCTTCGGTTGTTGTTTGTCCAGAATGTCGAAGCCACCCAGAATTGCGTATATTGAAATCGCCCGCAATAAGGATTTCAGTATGAGAATAAATATGCATGCTTGACTCCATTTTTGGATTTCACTGCGAATGTTTATTGACGCTTCGAGAATACGCTCTTCCAATTCACTTAAAGTTGCTATTTCTGTTGAATAAATAAATAAATTGTTTTATTTTCTCCATAAAAAAAAAATCCAATACTGTAAGGTCAGGAGATCTTGCAGGTCAGTGACCTGTCCATTTCTTCCTATCCAACGATTACTATACTCTTCATCTAGCCAATTCTTAACATAACTAAGATAGTGGTCTGGTGTACCGCCCTTTTTGAAATATGATGAAGCTAGTTGAATTAGCGAAATGTCCACCATTAGTTCTGGTAAATCATTTCGCAAGAACTCCAGATAGTTTGTAGAATTCAATCTAAGTGGTAGTTTGACGGGGCCGATTATTTTTGTTTCCAATTACACCTACCCACATATTGACGCTAAATTGGAGATAGGCCCTTACTGTAGAATTATGTTTTTCTTAAAATATAACCAAGAATCATTTCCCGAATTTCAAAATTCCGCTTTATTTCGCTTTGTAAAAGTGAAGTAAGGCCGAATATTAGCGATCGGCTTTATTTCACTTTTTATTGTTTTTAATATTGCTTTAATATAAATCAATTGTCATAATATCATGCTAAAAAAATACAATTTTAACTAAAATAGAATTGCTAAGAAGTTATAGGCGCCTGCTTGACAGTTGTTCACATTCCCTTAGCGGAGCGACGGAGAAAAGGGAGAAATCCTGTTAGCGAGCGAAGCGAGCCATCTTCTTGAAACTTAAATTGAACACATATTTCTACATTCAACAATTCGGCTTTATTTCACGGCACCCTTCTGTAGCCTTCGTAGCTGGTCGTCTAGAGCTCGCAACTCGTTCAAATCGATTACCCTGCACTGTATTAATGATCACTGAGAACTTAAAAATTATACATTGTGTGCCGAAAACATAGAAGAAAGGCACACTGCAGTTGCAGTTTATTAGTTATGGTCATAGTAGAGTGGAACTTACAAGGGAAATTGGATGCTATTGTATGCTGCGGATTTTATCGTCGATTCGGTATGTTGAAGGAGTTCAGAGGAGTATTTGCTGTGCAGCACACACGTTACAAATCTGTGTGAAACATGCCTTGCAATCAGTCGACTCGTACTCAATTGTACTCAAAAAAAAACACCTTAGTAAATCACTTCCATCATTTCAATATTGCAATGTCCGCTTTATAGGCATAACTTGGCTTGTAAGACCTAAAATTAATTAAAGGTTGCCCTACAAGTTGGAACACATCTTACCTAATGTTGTTGCGGTTTTGGGAGACAGAAAATATTTATGTGTACCAGTGACATCGGTATCCTCAGAACGTTGTCTTTCCACTACGGGAAACATTGTTACATTTAAACGATGTTCGCTTTTAGGTAAACAACTAAGTATTACGAGTACATAGACACACTAGGAAATAGGAAACGTATTCATTTTGTTTTTAAGATCACTGGTGAAGCGCATTACATTTTGTTTACATATTGAGTGATCATTAATGTTTTACATATATTGCGTTATTATTTACTAAATAAATTTAGTTTTAATTTTTAGATTGAACTTTGTTTAATTGTACAGTTCTAGTTATGGTTAGTTCATATTTTGCGTCAATCGTAAATTTTTTTCGAAATAAAAGTTTATTGTTCAGTTACATATATGTAGTATTCGTTTTATATTTTTGTCCTGACATACGAAGTGACGCGGGTACTTAATACCTTACCAGATTTCTTGGTAATCGGATAATACCAACAAATACCGGTACCCGCGTAGAGATTCTAGTCCCAGGTCATAATGGGATAATGGGAAATGCAATGGCCGATGAACTTGCTAGGCAAAATTCAGAGCAGAGTTCTTCAGGGCCAGAACCTACGTTATGTCTGCCTGCGTCTTCACTTAGGGCTTCCATTGATAGTTGGGTATCATGTTAGCATAAGTGCAGATGGTATGACTTTCTAGGTTTTCTGGCAGACGAAAGAAATGCTTCCCGCTGTCTCTAAGAGGTCACGCCTTTTCTGCTGCCTCCTCCTGCAAAGCTTATTATGCAAATGATGATGGCAAAGTGGAGCAAATCTGAAATCTTAAGCTCAAACCCTCTCTTTTATCCACAATCAATTGCCAATGATCTCCAATATAGTATTGCGCTGTACCACGCTCAGTCGGAAATAAGAAGTTCTCGAGTGAACATCTGTGCCATAACGTGAAATTTTCTTTTTTTATAAAATAAAGTTGTACGTGTGCTTGACATGTGAGAATTTAAGGGTTCGTTACAAGTACCGTTATTTTTTTCTACGAATTATTTACCATACCGTCAGCAGTTCAAATTCGAACCCTCTTCCTTTATGAATTTAAAATGGGACATAATGCGTCATTGGCAATGAAAAACATTTGAGGATGCAGCGGTAAACGAACGCACTATGCGACGTTGGTTTGGAAAGTTCCGTTCGGGAGATTTCAGCCTCGGAAATGAATCACATGGGAAGCCGGAAACTTTAGTTAACGACGATATCTTAAGAGCAACGATGGATGCCGACTCAACGAAATCGGTGCGGGCGATTGCACAAAGACAATAAGTCTCCGTCGGTACCCCATGAACTGAACGAATCTCAAAAACTACGGCGCCTGGAAATCTGCGCATTGCTTTCATTAACAAACCAAACTAAACCGTTTTTGCTCCGGATAGTCAACTGTGATAAAAAGTGTATACTGTATGATAATCGTAAAAGATCTGAACAGTAGTTGGATGCAGATTGAAAACCAAACACACCCCAAGCCCGACCTCCACGCAACAAAGGTTATGGTGACAATTTGGTGGACATCGAAAGGACCGATCCACTTTTCATTTCTTCAACCAGGAGAAACGATAAACGCTATCGAATATTGTGAGGAAATCGACGTATTGCATGCCAAATTTGCTGAAAAGCAACCTGCGTTGGTCAATAGATACGGTCCGATCCTTTTGCATGACAAAGCTAGACAGCATACTTCGCACGTAACGGTGCAAACATTATTCCAGTTGGGATTTGAAATTCTTCCGCATCCACCGTACTTTCTTGATATTTCCCCAACGGATTACCATCTTTTCCGCAATCTGGATTCACTTTCCCGGCAGAAGGTCTTCCGGAACCGAGCAAAGGTCATAAAAGCCTTTGAAGGTTTTATTGCCTCAAAAAGTCAGCACTTCTACGATAAAGGAGTATTTGACGATGGAAGAGTGCCGTAGATGTCAGCGGATCCTATTTTGTTTGAATAAAAATTTAGGGAAACAGTATTGGCTTTTAAATCTTTACTATAAAATCGGGCATTTCATGTGGTACAACCAAATATTAATAATAATCCAGTAAGCTCGCTATATGCTTGCCCGATCGTATTTCACCGGTTTTTATTATCTACTAAAAAACACACACTGTTGTTCCAAAATTCATGTTTTTATTTCATAATTTACTTTTAATTAGTAAACATAATCATATATATGTATAAAAAAAGAAAATAAAAAACACTTTACATCTTTACTTTACACAAGCGTAAATTCTAAAGGTAATGCATGTCTTTCGTTTTTTTAGTTATTTTTTTTCGACTTATAAAATTTTTTTATGTAAACAACTTGTACATACATAACACTTATAGCCTACAGGGTGATCATTTTACAGATAAAAATTAATTATCTTCTATTCACAGAATTTCTCTTAATTAATAATTTCTTGGAGAGAAACTTATATTTTTGCTTACTTGCTAAGGAAATGCTGAACGGATAATAAAAAAGTATCTTAATAGAAAAAAAAAGAATACTACTCAACTACATTTTGTAGATAGATTGTCGGTTGTGAAACAAGAAAAAAGATGTTTTCGGCATTAATCCTGGTACGTATCAAATCCAAATTGGTCCATGTCTATAGATCATGGCAATTTAGTAGATCCACAGAGTAAAAAGGAGTATAAGAAGATATTTATATAAACAGGTACTCTTAACAGTAAAACTTCAATTTGAAACGAATTTTTTGTGATAAGTTAAAAAATATTTAAAAAAAAAAAAAAAAATATTAAATTTGCGCAAACTATTGCAACAGCTGTTTGATTTAGTTTGAAACAAAATGGCCACATCTTTGTAGGTGTGTTTCGGTTTGTGAAATATCTACAGTCGCATGCCGTGGTATTTTGCAACGGACTTGCAAAGGCAGAAGGCTAGGAAAATTGCCAGCAGTTGAATGATGCCGACTCCAAGAAGGATTCCAATGACGATTTCTCTATGCAGCAGGATCCAGTCGATAAAGGCGTTATAACAACCCTAGGGATAGAATATATTGAGTCTAGACTGTAAGCAATATATATTGTACAATTCATTTTTACCTTCTCAAAGTAGCTATTTGATTCGGAGGGATCTGTAGTGCAGTTTGCGTCGCGAGGTATCGACTTTGTAATATCTGTGAGGACACAACAAGCCTCTGGAATTGTTCGATTACCCTTATTTGCTTTCCAGCTTTCGGATGTATCAAAATCACGGTAATTTTCCACACCACAGCAGGAGAATGATCCCATCATTTGGTTCCACATTAGAGTGACTGCGTCTGTTCGTTCTCCGGTAGAGTAGTATTTAGTGATGGTTGATTGTAGGAAGGATTTTGTTTCGGTCCGTGCCTATGGAAAAGTATATTGAAAAAATATTGCATCCAACAATTAAATGAGAAAAACATACCCTGTCTTTGTAAGCTGCTGCTAGTCCACCAACAGCGATCTCTGCGACAAGGAGAAGGATCATAAAGACGCCATACTAGAAAAAAAGGACATTCATTAAAAAAGCTAAAAGAAATTAATTATAAAAAAAAATATTATAGTTCGTTAAATGATAGAGCTAATGTACTTAGCTGGGCTCAAAAACGTTTGCCTGTGTTTAAACAATTTCCAACTAATAGAATGGTGGTGTTGCTTACGTATCAATAAGAATGAGTTGAGGAATCATCGCCAGAAAATTTGATTACTAGGAAATGATCTACTTTAAAATCAAATTGGGTACCAATTAGCTGAAGAAATGGAAACAACAACTGATTAGCAATACTTTCATTGAAACAAATAACGCTGTAGAAAAAATACTAGAATAACACAAACGAGTCGGTAACAAGTTGGAGGTTGATATCTTGGAAAAATGAAGATGATTAGTATGACGGAGCGTGCTTAAAAAGAGAAGATTGAAATGACATTATAAGATCTAAGAACATTTCTAGAAAGAATACCCCGTCAGGTAATTGTGCAGGATACCTACCTCTTTCTGTTTTATGCAACTTTACTGAGCCCTCTTCATAGAATCAGATTTACCCTTAACCATTCTACGATACGTATATGTATATTTGTATATACGAGGGTTGTCTGAACCGCAACGTAAAGACAGCGGCACTCGTCAATAAAAGCTAGTGAATGCTAGTTGTGCATCTTTTGACAGTTACTTACCGAAGTTTCAGTTGACAGTCGTTTGAGTGATTCGATGTGAGTGTTTTTTGTGAAAATGGAAAATATTGAGTATCGAGCTGTTATTAAATTCTTGTTTTTGAAAGGCAATACGCCTACGCAAATCAAAAATGAGTTGGACTCTGTGTATGGGGACTCTGCACCATCATTTACCACAGTGAAATTTTGGGCAGCTGAATTTAAACGTGGTCGTAAGAGCTTCGGAGATGATGAACGTTCGGGACGTCCAAAAACTGCAACCACTGACGATAACATTGCTAAAGTTCACCAAATGGTGTTAGACGACCGCCGAATTAAAGTGAGAGAGATAGTAGAGGTTACGAAAATTCCAAAGAACGTGTTTGTTACATATTAAGTCAAGATTTAGGCATGAGAAAGCTGTCCGCGCGTTGGGTGCCGTGTTTGCTTACGTTAGACCAAAAACGTGTTCGAATGAACATTAATTACTGTAGATGAAACTTGGATACACCATTTTACGCCCGAAACAAAAATTCAGTCAAAACAGTGGACTGCAAAGGGCGAGCCGGCTCCAAAAAAAGCAAAAACTGTTTTTTCGGCTGAGAAAGTGATGTCGACTGTTTTTTGGGATAGTAAAGGAGTTATCTTAATCGATTTTCTTCAAAAAGGAAAAACCATTACAGAAGCATACTACGCATCATTACTTGCCAAGCTGAAGGCAGAAATTGCGGAAAAACGGCCACATTTGCAGAAAAAGAAAATCCTGTTTCACCAAGACAACGCGCCGTCTCACACCTCAGCGGTTGCCATGGCGAAAATCTATGAATTGCGGTTTGAACTGCTTGACCATCCGCCTTATTCACCAGATCTAGCCCCTAGCGACTTCTTTTTGTTCCCTCATCTAAAAACAGCGCTCGGAGGACAGAGATTTTCGTCAAATGAGGAGGCAATCATCTTCGTGAAAAATTATTTTGCAGAGAAATACGCCAAGTACTATTTGGACGGGTTAGAGAGATGGGAGCATCGCTGGGAGAAATGTGTAGAGTTACAAGGAGACTATGTATGTAGAAAAAAAAAAATTGAGGAAAAATGTATTGTATCATTGTTTGGTCGGAAACTTCCCATCTACATACATGAATGGGAACATGAACATGACATGTTCCGCAGTGGAATATAGATTTTCTAACAGAAAAAACTTTCAAACAGGGCTCTTGTTTTTGACAGTTCTTTGACATTTATATTCAATATTGCTCAACAATTCATCATGAAGAGCCTTATTTCAGCAGAATGTTGTCGTAAAGTTTAAAATTATTTTGAGAATTGGTCTCCGATTCACGTACACAAGATAACATAATTTTGTTTGGTCCTGAACTGGCTCGATTGGGTCGTGTTGGGGGTAAATATCGTATAAAAAATGTTGTGGAAGATCCGCAGTTCCATTATGTAAAGAATTTTATAAAAAGATCTCGATCTACCCCCGTATAAGGTCCAGCAAGTGGAGAAATTAAAGGCACGAGTTTATGAATTGGGCTCTTGAGCTATTTGAATTACATACATACGAATATATTGAAGAGTCATATTGCCTTGTGAACAAGCAAAATTGCCATTTCTGGAGTGAGTCGTATCCATAAGAAGCATAAGGTGGCATCAAAAATGAAGTCGGAGCTGGTGTTAAAGTCAATCACCAACGTTACCGGACAATGATTAGTAGTAATTATTTCTTCGAAAATACGGAAGACACTGATCGGGACGCTGTGTGGCTCCAGCAGAATGGCTTTTACTTTTTACTTTTAAATTCATTTTTATTACTTCTTTCTATATGCTAACTTATATACTAGACAAAAATGATTAAATCTAATTTGACAGCGACCGTTTCTGGATTTAGCTTACTGGCTCATACCGAGCGCTCTAAACTTAACGATATTACTACAATTAATGTCTTTCGACCTTAAATCTGTCCTAGGACTTAGCTTATATAACCAACATATTTACATATATGATTCTCTAAGGAAATTATTGCCAAAAAAAAACTTCGATGTTTTATCTTTTTTTAAATTTTATTTAAAACTTAAGCTACCTATCTACTTAACCTACCTATGCTTCTTAATTTAACTTAACTATAATCCAGATGGCGAGCATTCGTTTTCTTTTGCTCCGAGTGGTCACCATTTCGATTGCGTTTTCGGACGCCTGGCAGTCGTCATCACGGTGCACATGCGTCGGTCAACTCTCGGAGGTCCCGCTACGTGATAACAAGCCTCTACACGCAAATCCCCTAGCTAACCCTAATCTACTTATACCTAGGAGAAGCTACACAAGTAACACACCGACCTAGGAGAGCGTATCGCCTCTCTCCCCTTCTTTAAGCCACCAGTATTCGGTGTACTGCTTTTCGGCATCGATCCTATCCCTGTCCGCAATTACAGGGTTAAAACGGAAGAGCTCCTGAGCACTGGCGGCGTACCCGTTGTAGATGAGCCACTTTTCCCTCGCACTGCCGTGGCGGTGGTATAATACCGGAATACCATCCCTACTTTGCATTAACCCTTTAGCGTCAATATGGAGAAATGCTTCAGCCGGGATATAGCCAGATTGAAGTGTACTCTCGTGGTACATTACATTGGGGTAATATGCCCCAAAGATCAGGCTATTATCGCTCGTCATTGCTCTTGCGATGTGCCTTCGAATCACCTTAATTAGAAAATTGTCAATCCTATTTAGTCCAGCTCCCTTGTAAAGGACTTTGTTGGGATAATATTTAATGTACTCAGACTCTGGTGTTCGGTACAATCGAAGACAGGTTCTAAGACACTGTCTCTCAAACACACGAATCATTTCCATGTAAGACGGCGCTACATTAAACCACACCGGACAACCGTAAGCGATGATTGGCCTAATTAGAGCCACGTAGCATATGACTTTCACCCTGGAATCAAGTTGACTGTTTTGAAACAGTTTTCTTGTCAAAGCTAAAGCCTTCTTGGCCCCAGCCAGACAAGCATCTATATGTTTATCAAAATATAGATACTTATCAAGCCAGATACCAAGGTACCTAACTGCGCTTCTCACCGCTAGTGGTAGTCCATGCTGTCCAATGATGGCCAAATTTCGCCAGTTATTTCTGGTATCCCAAGAGGCCCTTCTCAATGGAGTTCTAAATAAAATTGTTTCTGACTTTTGGAAATTAATTTTCAATTTCCAATCATCGCAATACTCCTTAATACGATCGAAGTCACGTTGCAAAAGGGTGTTAATAGTTTCGATTTTTGGTCCTGATCTGTACGCCACTAAATCATCTGCATACGCTATAGCATCGTTGAGAGTACCTATTAGATCAAAAATCTCTCCGTCCTATTCGGACTCCCACCCCTGGAGAGCGAATATCGAAACCAAACACACCTGAGTTTCAAACCACTACATCACAACAGTGCTTTCCTTTCTCCTCCTTCTATCTTTCCGCCCGCGCCCTGGTAACAGTAAAAGGGTATCATAACCCCCTTAGGAGCGCGTAAATTATTTAAAAAAAAAAAAAAAACTTGTGTAAATATTGAACAGTATCGGAGAAATAACCGACCCCTGTTGTAAACCATTTTTAATGTTGAAAACTGTACTCGAAATCACGTTGCCACATTTGACAACGAATTGGAAAAGAAGAACTTCTTTTCCATAAGCATGTTGTAAATCATATATAGCAAAGGTTTTCTCATGCCCATTCTGGTTAGCTTGTAGAAAAGCCCCTCTAACCATACGGTGTCAAAGGCCTTCTCCAAGTCAACCAGACAAGCACCCGTACATTGGTTCTTGCATTTGTTCCACTGCATGTCGGAGATCAATTTTGATGATAATGTGAATTATTCAGCGCGTTGTTAAATAGTTTAGTGAAAATATCCACTGCCTCCAAGGGTAGGCGTCTCAATATGACGTTAGGGATACCATCTACTCCCGCCGACTTTTTGTTCTTCAATGAATCAAAAATGCACAGGAGCTCATTTTTTCGCACGAACAAGTGACTGGCAGCATGTCCATCAGCGACGATTACGTTTGCCGCGTTTTCTTCATTGAACAGGATAAAACCGTGGTTCTCAGATCGCCAATTATGGATTTCCCTGCGCAGATAGAAGTGATTTGCATAAGTTCTGTTTTCAATATCGTGGTTACGGTAAACTGGATGGTTCACAGTATGCACGGTTTCGAAATAAGCGCCCAGCAACTCGACTTTCTCCTGTGGGTCTTCGACCACAAAGATGCCGTCTCCTGAGTCGACACTTTCTGGACTTATACCCGTGGTCAGTAATAACTGTCTGTTTTCTGTCGTCTGTATGATTCGAACACATTGGATGTCATTGTGATCTTTCCGCCTGAATAATTTATTTATCTGCGGAAACATATTCGGACTACTGGATTTTATAGCCCGGATTTTATTGCCCCAATACAGACTTACGGATTTACTGAAATTTTCTTTTATTGATTGTTTCAGGTTTTTTATCACTGACTTTAGTGTTCTTATTTCAGTATCGTTCCTGTCAGTAAACCGTCTGTATAGCTGTTTCAGCCTCGAGAGCAGTCTACTTTTGTGTGCGTATAGTGCGTCGATTGTAGGATTTCGGTATTTGTTAGTCTGATTGTCTTCGGAGTGTTGTATCCGAGGGATAGTTTGCTCCATAGTTTGTTTAATTACAATGTCCATTTCTGTTAAATGTCGGTCAATATCGTCGTTTGTCAGATTTCTGTTATTCGGAGGATCGATCGCGCTCGAACGCAAATTACGCTTTAAAGTTTTGGCGAAACTTGACCACCGAACTCTACGATAATCGTATGAGAACACATGATCGTATTGTTCCACCAGTATTTGCTCGTTCTGGATCCGTACTCTTGCGGCGAGTCCGTAGTGGTCGCTATCGTACTCAAACGCTCGCAAACAGTTCCTAGTGGGTCGTTCTATGTTCGTTAGCTCTATCCTATTGTCTATTAATGCCAGGTCCAGAAAGGAACCGGCAGATGGGAAAGATGGGATATCCGTCGCGTATAACTCGAGTTTGTTCTCTATCCTATGTGAACCCCACCAGTTAAATAACTGGTTACCCCTGGTATTTGCTAGATTATTTCCCCATGCAGCATGTCCAGCGTTAAGATCTCCGGCCAAAAAGTAAAAATTTTCTTCCGACTTGCAGCTACAGCGAAAAAGTTTTTCGAGCTCTGTTACAAATTGAGTGAGAAGAAGTGCATCAGGTGCGTAAAGCGACACCACATACAACCGTCTTTCACTACGAAGACGAATGCATACGATGCATGCTTCCAGCACCTGAAACCCACGCACGACCCTGCTATATATGATGGCGCAATCCTTTACGTAAAAGTATACCAACCCCACCCCCTCTTCTGGATTTAGGCCGATCCCTTCTATAAATATTGTAACCCCTGTAGCCAATTTTGTGATTCTGGTTAAGCTTCGTTTCGCTTACCAAAATAACATCTGGGCATTCGCTTACCAACAAGTTAGAAAGATTGATCCCTCTCTCGATTCTGATCAGGGAATTTACATTCACTGCAAGGATCTTCAGATTAACCTCATTCAGCGTATCAGACATTATATTGGCGCGCCAGTCTTATCAAACAGTGTCGAATAGATAACGTCTATTCGAGCTGATTGTTCATTAAGTTGTTTCTGGAAGTGATCGATCTTTCCATGCAGGGATAGAAGGATCGCTTTCAAATCCAGATCCGTCTCCGGTGCCTTTTCGACAGCTTTCGACGTATTTGTTAATGTCATTGTGGCACCACTCGATCCAGCTGCCATTTGGGCAAAGGACACATTGGGCGCTACAAAATTAGAGAATGCGCGACTCTTTAGACGTTTTTCTACTACTATTAACTGTTTTCTAGCCTGAACTTTCTTTTTCAGCTCCTGAAACCTAGGACAACCTCTATAATTGGTGGGATGCCCCGAGTTCCTGCAGAGTACGCAGAAGAGTTGACTCCTATCTTCTACCTTATCATTACCGAGTGGACACTCTCCATTTTTGTGATCCTTATCGCACTTCACGCATCTGAACTGCATGTTACAGTTAGCTGCGGCGTGCCCGAATCTCTGGCAGCGCACGCGATCTACAATTTTGAATTTTTCCCAACTAACAGTATGATAATAAAGAAACTTGATACTTCGTAAACTATCAATTTTACTGTTGGGCGTTAGCTGCACTAAAAAGAATGGTAATTTTCGGTTACCACCCCTTGCCGCAGCCGTGGTAAACGGCTTGACCCCCACGAACTTAAGGTCGTCGCTCTCAAACCTCTTAAGCTCTGTTTCGAGCTCTTCTGTATTTATTGAAGGGTCGATGCCTTTCAACAGCACCGTCTGTAATTTTTCACTTTTGGGAGTGTATGTGAAGTATTCGGTTTCTGCCTTACCTAGGGCGATGCGTACTTTTTTATGTTCCTCCATGCAACTACATATTATAATGTGCTTACTGGCACTCAATCTTTTGACGTAAAAGTCTTTACTTACTAATCTACATAACCTTATGCTATCACTTATTTCTAAATCATTTACTTTAATTGGTGGTATTTTTTCTCTCTTCTTTTGCTGTTGCTTCTGCTGTTGTTGTTGTTGTTGTTGTTGCTGCCGTTGTTGTTGTTGTTGTTTCTGTTGTCGTGGCCGTGGCCGTTGTTGTTGCGGTTGTTGCTGTTGTTATTGTTGTTGTTGATGTTGTTGCTGTTGTTGCTCATGCTGTTTCTCTTTCTGTTCTGTTTGTTTTTGTTGTATGTTGTATTGCGAAGGTTTCTGTTGTTGATGCTGCTGTTTTTGTTGCTGAGGCAATTCTTGTTGTTTCTGTTTTTCTTGCTGCCTTTTCTTTCGCAACTTCTCCCTTTTTTCAATCAGCTCTTTAATCAGCTTATCAAGCTCTATAGCCTCCTCGTCACCCTCGTCTTCCGATGCGGCACCATGCTCGTCTGCCGATAGTTCTTTGAAGGAATTTCCTTCTCCGATATATCGGCCTTCTCCCCCTTCTGATTCATAGGAGTAGCTAAGACCATTATCTTCTTCTGTTTCTGCTGCTGATACGGCTATGTTCAATCTCAACTTTCCATCTTTCGTCGGTCTTTTTGCCGATGGATTGGATTTTGGCATAACTTTCCTTCTTCTTTTTTCCATCTTTGATGCCTCGGATGATGTTTCTGTTGTGGTTGTTGTACTGTTTCTTGTTGTTGTCGAATGCTGCTGGTTTTCATTTGTTCTCGTCACTCTTTTGGGCAACGATTGGTTTTGCGGGATCTCCAGCTGACCGGAATCCATTGCTTTCTCGTCTTTCGGGACCCGTTTCACGATTAGTTTTTTCGTTTAAAAATGAAAAGAAAAAAACAAAAAAGAACTTGTATACTCTCTCCCGGGTGGATTCGAACCTGGGTTCCCCATTCCTGGATTCGGTAGACGTTTTTTCAGTTTTTTTCAGTTTAAAATGCATTTTTATTGGACTTCATTAATTAACTCTTACATGCTATACAAAAAAACGCTTAAAAATTAGCTTAAATAACTTAAAAGTAATCTTATTATAACTTACTGGCCCCATGCGGGCACTCTAGGTTAAACATAATACTTAAATCTTTGTCTTTCTACGTTGCTTACAGTCAATTTTTATTTTTGTTTTTACATATATTAACACTAAAACTAAGAAAATGAATTTTAATTTAAAAAAACTTAGTATAAGGACTTTTTTTTTGTTATAATATAAAAACTTAAAAACTAAACCTATAAACTACCTAAAAATAAATCTTAACCTACTTAATCCTACTTAAACTTAAACTTAAACTACTTAAACTACCCCTTATTTCAGACTGTGTTACCCACATCTGTTCTAATATAATTTTTTTTTTTGTGTATTTTATTTTTTATTTTATTATTTTTTTTTTCCCTTAAATCTAACTTAATCTACCTAAAACTATGTAAGCCGGCCATGGCTAACCAAATAAACAGATGACCGACTTTGCTTCACATGAAGCTATCTATAACTTGAGGAATTCGACGACGAACCTTCCCCTCCTTCCAATAGCCACCAAAATTGTTGGTGCTGCCGAGCAACATCCCTCATGTCGCGACTCCCTACCGCCCTACTGAACCGGAGACGCTCCGCACTGCCGTGTGCGACGTCTCTGTCGTAGTTGAGTCGCCTGTCCGCAGCTGTTCGAGCAACGTGGAAGATTAGCGGTACCGCCAATCTGTCCTGGATCAAACCTTTGCTATCTAGGTAGAGGAACGCTTCTGGAGGGACAAAACCGTCAAAGCGAACTCTCTCATGATACATATAATTAGGGTAGTAAGCCCCGGAGATCAGGTTGTTCGATGAGGTCATTGCTCTTGCAATGTGCCTTCGAGTCAACTTAATAACAAAATTGTCCACTCTTATTAGGTTCGCCCTATTGTACAATACCTCATTGCGATAGAATTTTATGTACTCAGACTCTGGTGTTCTGTATAACCGAAGACAAGCCCTAAGGCAAGCCCTCTCAAACACCCGAATCTTTTCCAATAAACTTGCTCTCACGTTGAACCACACGGGACATCCAAATACTAGCATAGGCCGGATAAGGGCCATGTAGCAGATCACCCTCACCCTCGCATCGAGTTGGCTGTTATAAAACAGTCTCCTTGTAAGGGCAAAAGCACCTATGGCTCTGGCCAGAGCAACATCTATATGTTTGTTAAAATACAGATATTGATCTAGCCAGATCCCAAGGTATCTGACTACATATCGACAAGCAAGTGGCTGTCCATGTTGTCCGACGATAGAGAACTTTCGCCAATTCTTTCTGGTATCCCTAGAGGCCCCAGACAAAGGCGTCCTAAACAGAATGGTTTCCGATTTCTGAAAGTTGATTTTCAACTTCCAGTCGTCGCAATATCGCTTAATTTTGTCGAAGTCACGTTGTAAAAGTATGTTAATGACCTCAATCTTTGGACCTGATCTGTACGCGATTAAGTCGTCTGCGTACGCTATGGCCTGGTGAAGTGAACCTTTCAGATCACTTGTGTAAATGTTGAATAGGATCGGCGAATTTACCGCACCTTGTTGCAGACCGTTTTTAATGTTAAATGTGCCAGCAGAAGTCACATCGCCATTCTTCACGATGAACTGCCTACTGGAGAGCATATCAAAGAGAATATACAAAAGTGGTTTACTAATGCCCAACCTGTCCAGCTTGAAAAAGAGTCCCTCTAACCATACGGTATCGAAGGCCTTTTCCAAGTCAATCAGGCAGGCACCAGTGCTCTGTTTCTTGCCTTTGTTCCATTGGATATCAGAAACCAGTTTAGACGCAGCATGAATGATATCATGCCCCGCCTTGAAACCGAATTGATTATCCGGAACTATATGTTTGCCCTCAACCCACTTAGTCAGGACTCTATTGATCACCTTCTCGAAAACCTTGCTGATATTTGGAAGTAGACTGATCGAGCGGAGATTCGTCGGATTGGAAGTATCTTTATCCCTTTTAGGGATGGGATGTACCACCGCCGTTTTCCAATGCGCTGGATAATGTGCATTATTCATTGCATTATTAAACAGGGTGGTATAAATGTCCACCGCTTCTAGTGGGAGATGTCGAAGCACAATATTCGGTATTTCATCAGTTCCCACTGATTTCTTACTTCTAAGTGATTCGAAGATCATTTGGAGCTCTTCCTTCGAAATGAACGGGGGTAGTACCCCATCGTCGGCGATGGCATTATTTGCCATATTCTCGTCACTGAACTGGGTGAAACCCGAGCTCTCGAATCGCCAATTCACTATTTCATTTCGAAGGTAGAAATTGTGCACAAGGACTCGATTTTCCAGGTCGTGGTTGGGGCCAATGATGTCATTCGCCTTGTACACTTCCTGGAAAGTCGCTCCTATAGCCTCTACTTTCTCCTGCGGATCCTCGATCACAAAGAAGTTGTCATCATCAACGGCCTCATTTGGATCGATGCCTGCTGCTATGAGTATGTGCTCGTTCTCCGTCGTTCGGGCGATTTTAAGACACGAAAGGTCGTTTTGATCTTTTCTCCGAAATATTTTATTTATTTGCGGGAACATATTCGGGTTGCTGGTGTTTACAGCTCGAATTTTATTGTTCCAATACAAACTTACAGAATTTCTGTAATTTTCTTTTATTAATATTTGGAGGTTTTTGATCGACGACTTCAGTGTCACGATCTCCGGGTTATGTCTGTCAGTAAACTGTCTGTACAAGGTTTTTAGTCTTGACAGCAGTCTACTTTTTTGTCGGTGCAGTGCGTCAATAGTTGCGTTGCGGAATAAGTCTTCGTTGTCAGTATGTTGATACCGAGGTATCGTTTTGTCCATTGTTCGTTTGATTGTCTCGTCCATTAGTCTAAGATACCTGTCAATCTCCTCGTTTGACAGATTTCTATTGGACGGTGGGTAGAGCGAATTCGAGGAGAGTGCTCTCGTCAGTGTTCTGGAGAAGTGCGTCCAGCGCACCCTACTATAATTGTAGGAATGCCTTTGCACAAACTCGTCCAATTCCGCAATTTCGTTCGGAACGGTTATTTCGGTACTGAGACCGCAATGGTCACTGTCATACACGAAAGTCCGTAGACAGTTTGTAGTTTGTTGGTTAGTACATGTCAGGTGTATTCGTGTGTCGAACAGCAAGAGGTCCAAGTAAGAACCGTGTCTGGGAAACGACGGACTATCCGTCGCCTTAAGGCCAAGTCGATACATTATACTGTGCTGACCCCACCAATTGAATAGTAGGTTCCCTCTAGTATTTGGTGTATTATTTCCCCAATATCTGTGTCTGGCGTTGAAATCTCCGCCGATAATAAAGTAGTTCTCCTCTAATTCCAATCTTAGGAATCGAAAAAGTGTCTCGAGCTCTGAGATGAATAAGGTGGATTGAGTAGCTTTAGGTGCATAAACAGACACCATGTATAACCGCTTTCCACTACGGAGAGGGATGTACATTATGCATGCTTCCAGCACCTGGAACCTACGTACTACACGACTGTATATTCTTTTGAAACGCAGTCCTTTCCTAACAAAGATCGCAACACCACCTCCTTGAATGGAGTTGGGTCGGTTTCTCCGTAATATTTTATATCTTCTGTGCCTCATTTTGTGTCTTTTGGTAAGCTTAGTTTCGCTAACCAGAAGCACATCAGGGGCTTGGTCTTTAAGCAACTTAAACAGTGTGGCTCTTCGTTCGAACCTAATCAGTGAATTAACATTCACTGCAAGGACCTTCAGGGTTTGCTCCGCCATGTACGTACCCATTACGACTGGAGGTGCGTTAGGCCCGGCAGCAGCGCGTATATTTGATCTACCCGCTTAGCCTGTTCCTGTATTTGACGCTGAAGCTGAGCCATCTGCCCCTGAATAGAGAGCAAGATAGCCAGCATGTCAGGTACAGGTTCCGGTGCTCTAGGCGCTGGGGCCTGAGAAGCTACCTTTGCTTGTTGTACCGTATTTCCCCTACCTGCCCCCATTTGGGCGTAGGTAACGTGGGGAGTAACGGCTGGTGTTTGTGCATGAACGAGTGGACGTTTAACTTCCACTTTCTGCTGCCGAGCCAGATTTGCTCGCTTTATGTATTGGAATTTGGGACAACCCCGATAGTTTGCGGTGTGTCCCGTGTTCCTGCATAAAGCACAAGTGAGTTGGCTTTTTTCAGATGCTCCGTCCTTACCTAGAACGCACTCCTCGGATTTGTGGTTCTTTCCACACTTCACACATCGAGGCTGCATTTCGCAGTTCGACGCGGCGTGCCCGAACCTTTGGCAGCGAACACATTGTAAAATGTTTTCGCTCCTCTTTAATTTTTCCCAGTGTACAACCTGGTAGTCTAGGATTTTGATACTCCTTAGACCATCCAGTTTGCTGTCGGGACTTTTGGCTCTAGCCGTGACAAATGGCTTGACCCCCACGAAATTGAGCCCTTCGCACTCCTTCTCTTTCAGCAGTGCAAGGAGCTCCTCCGGATCGGTAGACGGTTCTAACCCCCTCAGCAGCATTGTTTGCAGCTTCTCCCCCTTCGGGGTGTAGGAGAAGAACTCCGTCGTCGAATCCTTCAATAAACTTTTAATTTTATGGTAGCGCTCCACTGTATTGCAGTGGATCGCATGCCTGTCTAAACTAAGTCTTTTAACAAAAAAATTATTGCCTATGGCCGACTTACATAATTCTATAGTGTCTTTCAACTCCATTTTAAACGTGTTGATTGGTGGTACCCGTATTTTGGTTGTTTTCTGCTGTTGCTGTTGTTGTTGTTGCTGCTGCTGTTGTTGTTGTTGTTCTTTCTGCTGCCGTTGCTGTTGCTGTTGCTGCTGCTGCTTATGTTGTTCTGATTTTTGTTTTTGTTGCTGCTTATGTTGTGATAAACTACTTTGTTGTGATGGTGCTTGTTTCTTTTTTAACTCTTGTGTTGGTTTTACTGTGTTTTGTTGTTGTACCGAACTTTTCCGTGTGTTTTGTTGCGGTACAGACTCACTCATTTCTGTCTGCTTCTGAGAGTCCAGGAGTTGCTGCTCCTTCTGTCTTCTTGTAACTTGCTTAGCTTTAATAGCAAGTGCCTTTAGTTGCAGCTCTTTGATACTGCTAGTTATTACTTGCATCTCTTCCTCTTCGTCATCTGACTCCGAGGCCGCTAACGATGCGAAAGTATTATCACCTCCCATATAGCGTCCCTCTCCACCGTCAGATACATATGGGAAATCATCTTTTGCTGCTTCTGTTGCCCATGCCGATGTTGTTGGCGCCTCTTCCCTCACTCTACCAGGCAGCTTTTCGGTAGACGCAGAAAGGGAAGGGCGCTTCACAAGGTTAGGAGTTGGCTTTAACTTCCTCCTCCTCTTAGTCCTGACCTCTGGATTCCCAGTTATTTGATGGGCCGATATTACTGCTTGGTCGTCAGATGACATCATGTCATCTGCTGGTCTCGCTATTGGGATAGCGGACCTTTCACCGCCACTCATTACCCGGTCTTACTGTATAAGAATTTGATTATACTGATGTAAATCGTAAAAATAAAAAAAAAGTCTTTACTATCCCGGGGATCGAACCTACGCCCCTTGTTTACTCGGCCGACACCACTACCACTAGGCCACCGAAGCACTTGGCCAAAATGTTTCTGATTTTTCTTTTGTTAAGTTCACTTACAACTTTTTCAATTTACTAGTAGCCGAAACACGTTTATTCCTCACGGAGGTCTATGAACGACTGAGGATTCGGTAGACGCTCCACTGAGCCAAACGCTAATTTATGAGTCTTTCACTTAGGTAATTGATTAAAACACTTGCACTTGCTAACACCACTGATAAATCAACTTTCCTCACTGAGAGTTCGGAAGCGACTGTCCAGCAGAATGGCACTACGTGTCACGTGCAATCTCGATAAATCGCAAACGATTCAGGCAAGGCTATTGATTAATTGGATTCGTTTCTGTGTTCTACTCATCTTCACATGATTTTAGTTGACTGAAAAAATGAATGTCTTTCGAGGCCGGTTGGGATTCGAACACCGAACTTTCCAATTTGAAAACCAATACACTACTATTTAAGTCACGGGCTACCCACTGCTTTTCCATCGAAATAGTCAACAAGCACCAATTTTCCAAGACCTTATTGACTGTTTCCGGCTCTATATCACGAATGGTTCGGATAATATTCGCTTTATGGGCTTGGATCATTTCTGGATTGTCAGCATTCTATCGATCTTTAAGGGCACCCCACAAAAAAAAAGTCTAACGGGGTTGAATACGATTATCGAACTTAGCGTGCAAAAGATCGATTATTTAATGGGCTGTGTGGCAAGGCGCGCCATCGTGCTGAAACCAAAGATTGACCAAGTTCATTTCTTCAATGTCAGCCCAAAAACATGGCTCTGTAGACCTCTTGCTTCTCGGCAATCACGTGCGGGTTTTCCGATCACCAGATGCGGGAATTTCGCCAACATAAGCCTTATATGCACGCATGCCCCCACAGAGGAGAAAGGCGACGGCACCAAAGATGGCTTCTACTGCCCTGCTATGATATTATAATTGTCCTCGGCAATTTTAATACAAAACAAGGAGTAGTGGGTGTTTGAAAGAATCGTCAAGCACATAAAAACACCGTCTCTTGTGCTTAACTCTTAACAAGTGCAATTTATTCTGAATATATTCTAACTTATATACTATTTTACAAATGAAGATCGTGGGAATGGAACCGGGAATTGGTGTGGGAATTAATTTGGAATCATCAAGTTGCTAGCGCATATTTGACAACTGATACTGACACCTTGCGAAAAATCAATTGCTGGTGTGCATATGACTTACATTCGCCTGTGTTACAATAGGTAGCAAAAATAGGATAGATATGGGATACTACTGGGATGTGTATTAATTTGAGTCGTGGGGTTAGATTTTACAGTCTGGTGGGAAAGTAAGAAAATGGATTGTGCTGAAATTTACAATGGGGCGTGCAAGTAAGTTCGGACATACTAGGATTTTTAAGTTATATAAATCTTAACATTCTCCCCCCGTTGGATGGTACATTCAACTGGAATTTGAATTAATATTAATCATAAAATCTGCATCTGTCAGTGGGTCTTCTTGAGCCAAGTCCTTAGGCATCCTGATTTGATGATTATGTATTGAAGGGCCTTTATTAGTTATAGCGGTGTCACCTGGTTTCCTAAAAAATGATCGCCCTCCCCTCCATGCAAGGTAACATATGATGATAACAGTTATGAGGAAACTAAAACTACTCATACTGTAGTGATGAACATCGTGTTTAATGAGTTTGGTAGTTCGCCTTCCATGCGTAATAGTTTGTCCTTGATATTGTCTATCTCGTCCGTATGCATTTGGTAATGAGGTGCTAGATGCATTGTGGACAAAGTTAGGTTAGGAACCAATGCGTTTATTATATTAGTAGATGGACTGTATGATATTCGTCTTTCTGATGATAATAAATTGTGTGCCTCTATAGCGAATAGATGTTTTTGATGATACAACCGGATTTCATTTTTAGTTGTCCCGCTCAGCGAAGTCTGATTTGTGTTACATTCGTTCCACATACCACGTTGACTGTTGTTTGTTTTTCCAATGAATATATCCATTGATTTGAGGCTCGCAATTGAATCCAATGAGGACCTCCTTCAACCTTTCATATACGACAAATGGGTGATTGTTTGGCTTGATTCATGAAGTAAATTTCGCATGCGCTAATTAGGGATCCGTTTCTGTACATTGGACGTTGTTGTTTGCATATTGTTTTTTTTCATCCTTGATTGAAGTGCAAACGTGAAGTTCCAGTTCAGTTAAGGGATAATATTGATCCCGAAATAAGTTAACTATCATGTATGGAAAGGATGGTTGGATTGCAATGAATGTATTATTTACCTTAACTGGCACGGGTATGATGTGGAACAGTTCTAAGCTCTCTGAAGCCAATATTGGTAAAGTAATTCTGAAGATTATATAATTAGATCTTGATCTTCCCTGAACGTGTATGAGACTATAGAAATCTAAAATATCATCTGCTGTAGACGGAAGCTTTAATGATGGCGGAAGATTTGATTGTATTCTGTTGATCTCCTCGATGAGCTGACATGGCCGTAGTAACTGTGTGCTCATTTTCCCGTGCTGTGTGTCTAAAATTGCGGTTTGAATACGATTGAGATTTGTGATAAGCAATATTGATTGCATTGCTAATGACATAAATGATTGTGTAAGTTGGGTTTGATGGAGTTCTTGATGTGCGTTGTTCGAGGAATTATTTTCGATAGTTGCTTCTGATTTCTTATTGGGGTGAAATGCTGTGCTTGTCGATCCGTTTTTTGAATTTGGATTTTCAGTTGATATATCTTCAATCGGAAGTGGTGAAAATTTGTGTATGGGGCGTCGTAGAACCCCACTCGAGGTTTTTACGTCAACAACTCGGACTAGTCCATCGTCTCCAGGATATGTCTTTATGATTCGACCCAACTTCCATCGAGAGGTAGGAACATTTTATTCCTTGATGATAACAATAGTTCCCAAAATTATGTTGTCAACGCGCTGTTTCCATTTCGATTGATATTGCAACTGGTTTAATTATTCCAGGTGCCACCGCTTCCAAAATTCATTTTTTAAGTGTGTTACAAGTTTCCATCTCGTGGTACTGTTGACATTAAGGGGCTCTGCATGCGAATCAATCAAGGAATTAAGTGGTTCACCTATCAAAAAGTGGCCTGGAGTTAACGCCATTAAGTCATTAGGATCGGTTGACATTGGTGTAATGGGTCTTGAATTTAATATAGCTTCAACTTCAGTAACGACTGTTTCCATTTCTTCATACGTCAAAGATGCGGATTCAAGTGTTGAACGGAGTAAGTGTTTAGCTGATTTGACTGCAGATTCCCATAAACCGCCGAAATGTGGTGCTCGTGGAGGGATAAGATGAAAGTTTGTCCCTTTAGGACTACATGCTCTTGTAACCTTATTGAGAGCGTACTGAGATTTTAAAATTTCTTTTACTTCATGAAGCTGATTTGTTCCGTTATTACAATAAAGATTTCTGCAGTTCCCACGCCTTGCAGTGAATCGCTTCAACGCTCCTATAAAGCCCTCGGTGGAAAGATCAGTGACCAGCTCCAAATGTATAGCCTTAGTTGAGAAACAGCAAAATACTGCTGTATACATTTTTTGAGGGCGTTTTCCGCGTATCTTGAAATGAGTCCAAATTGGGCCGCAAAAATCCACTCCGGAATTCACAAAAGGTCTTGCAGGTTGAACTCGTGTTGACGGCAAATCTCCCATCAACTGAGTAAACATCTTTGATCTCGTTTTTGCACAAAATACACAATGTTGGATGACGGATCTGGCAATTATTTTTCCTTTAATAGGCCAATAAGTTTGTCTAGCGATTGCGAGTAACGCTTGTGGGCCAACGTGGCGGTTATTCAAGTGCAGTTCGATCAATATCATTTTAGTGACTGGGTGTTTATAAGGTAGAAGCATTGAATGTTTGGAATCGTACGGAAAATTCGATGATTCTAATCGTCCACCCACTCTCATGATGCCCATCTGGTCAATTAAGGGCGTAAGTCCAGTTAAGGCACTGTTCCTGGGAAGTTCGCGGAACCTCTTTAAATTTGCCATATCATCATTAAAATCTTAATTTTGCATTGATTTGACAACAATGTAACGTGCACTATCTAGCTCAGCGGCTTGAAGTTATAGTGTTTTATAAATTGTCCTGTTTTTTTTTTCGATAAACTGAAGTATGTATGCGATAATGCGCTGAAGCCTCTTAAAGGAATTCCCGTGGTCATTAGTGTTAATGAAGCTCTTGGGACCTTCTTCTTGTTCAATGATACGAGTAGCAGCTGCTGCAGATCGTCTACGCTCCAATTTACATTCACTGCGTTTTGTATACGGAGGGGACCGTATGACAATTGCGTAATTTTGATAGTGGGTCGGCTGGATTTTCTTTAGATCTGACGTGTCTTCATTGCTGGGGTATGGACAATTTGTGAATTGAAGCAATTCGGTTACCTACGAAAGCCTGGAAGTCACCTGAAGTTGAGTTTATCCATGTAAAAACCACTTCTGAATCAGTCCAAATGTAGGTTGGTTTGTTTTCTATTCGAAGGCATCGCTTTACTCTATCGAGGAGCTTTGCTGCTAGTTCTGCTGCACAAAGTTCTAATGTTGGTAACGTTATCTTCTTTGGTAGTGGTGGTGCTACTCTAGATTTAGAGCACAAGAGTCGTACTATTAGCCTTCCATGGACATCCGTAGAACGTATGTAGATTGCAGCGCCATATGCTTTTTCGGATGCGTCAGCAAACGCATGTAAGTCAAAGGAGGTTGGAACATTGTTTCCGAAGACATGTCGTCGAACCTGGGTACCTTCTAGCGCGAGAAGACTATTTCGGAATTTTGGCCATCTTTTATGCAGCTCAATTGGTAAAGCTGCATCCCAATCCTGCTTTAGTGCCCACAGTTCTTGTAAATAGATTTTTGCAGTCACAACCACTGGAGCAAATAATCCAAGAGGATCAAATAACCTCGCTATGTCAGATGCCACAGCTCTTTTGGTGATTTTGGTTATTTCTGGAACATTAATCTTTAAACAAAAATTATCGGCTTTTGGGAGCCATATTAATCCCAGTGTTTTAACTTGGGAACCCTTTTCATCGGAAAAATTTAACTGCACTTCTTGTTCTTCTGGTGCAATACCATTGAGTAATTGGGAGTGATTAGCACACCATTTACGCAGCATGAAACCGGCTGTGTTAAGCAATGAGACAAGTTGTGACTGCATATCACGGGGGGCTGTAATCATGCTATCCTCTCCAGTCATGACGTCGTCGACGTAGAAGTTATGCAATAATACTTCAGTTCCTGTTGGATATCTGGCACATTCTTCTTGTGCCAACCGTTGCAAGCATTTGATTGTCTAATATGGGGCGACTGATGTTCCATATGTAATAGTGTTTAGACGATAGCATCTCAGCTTTTCTTCTTGGTTGCTTCGCCACCAGATAACTTGATAATTCGTATCTCTTTTATCAACACGAATCTGCCGGTACATCTTTTAATGTCAGCCGTGAAAACGAAGCGGGGTAGCCGGAATGGAAGAAGTATGTTATGTTAAAAAGTTCATCTTGAATTACTGGCTCGGTATAAAGAATGTTGTTGAGTGAAATATTATTATGGGTTTTTGCAGAGGCGTCAAACACTACTCTTAATTTTGTAGAGCTACTCTCAGGTTTGAGTACACAATGGTGTGGAAAAAAACAGTAATTGGTTGGTAGAGCGTTAACTTCTTCCATGTATCCAAGCTGATTATATTCTTCCATAAAAGCTGTATATTGGTGGCGCAGCTCGGGCTGTTTCACCAGCCTTCCCTCGATTGAGAGGAATCGCCGAAGAGCTAACTATATCTTTTGACTGGCCTAGGGTTTTTGGATCATCTGAAAATGGCAGACGCCCCCTCTGAAATGTCCCTTCTTAAGACAGTTCTTGCAAAGTTTTTTTTGAGAAACAAACTTGTTACGATTAGCTGGACTCATTTGTAAGAATTTGTTACAATGGTATAAAGCATGATTTTTGTTGCATGCAATGCATTGCGTGGCCGATTGCTGCCCTTTGTTCGTTGTGGTTAATGTAGCCGAAGATCTAGTCTGGTTTTTGAATTCCTCAATCCTTTTCCCTTTATTTCCTAAAGCTTCAGGAGATTGAAAACGTGTTTCCAGGAAATTAAGAAACTCAGTCACAGACTGCAATTCCCTAGGACTGACCAAACTTTGTTCATAAATAGCATGCGTACTTCGATCAATTTTCTTGTAAAGGATTGGAAGAATGATCGGATCCCATATTGATGTGGAGACCTTCAAATTTTCTAATCCCATCAGGCATTCCCTTATGGTATCATGCACGGTCTTAATATGGGCGGTTGATAGTTGGTCGGAAATATGCCCTGGTTGGTTGAGCAACTTGAGCAACTTCCACGCCATCTGTCATCTGACAATGATAAATGTCTCAAAAGCTTTTCGGCCTCCCCCCTTAAGCTAGTTTTGAGATACCACATTTTTTGGCAGTTACTCAATGGCTGCTTATGAACCATCTCCATGTAGAGATCGAAAAATTAACGCCACTTTCCATAGTCTCCATCAAATTGTGGAATGATGATTTTTGGCAGCTCTAGCATGGATTAAGTGGCTTACTGAACTTGCTGATGAGTGTCCATGGGAGCTTCCAGTTTGGTAGCCAGCCACACTAGTACTTCTTGAACTTGTTCCTCTAATTCAATGTACGCCTTTATGTCGTAGCCTAATGAGCTGTAGTCTTGATTGAGGTCTCCATGAAGTTCTTCCATTTGGGTCCAATATTTGTTGATTCCTTGAATTTTTAGTTCAAAGAATGATTTTGATTGGGCTGTTGTATCTGTTGCATCGACAATGGCGAGGAGCCTTCTTAATGAATCAGATATCAGCCTTTGTCTTCTTATGAGCCTTGTCGCTTTAGTCGACGTATTTCTTGTAGCTTCTTGTGGAGCACGTCTGATTGGTTTCGGCCTTGTGTCTGTTGACCCTTATGTTGATGGACCTGCTTCTGTCAAGGCATCAGCCTCTTCATTAGAACCATCTGCTTTTTCAGCAGGCGTATAACTTGCAGCTTCTTGTGGAGTTCGTTTTATCGGTTTTGGCTTGCATCTGTTGGCTCTTGTAATGATGGCCCTGCTTCTGCCGAGGCATCAACTCCCTTTTTCACCTCTTCTGGAGCAATCGTTCTAATACAGCCTTCACATCAAGGATCAGCTTCTGGACTTTTCCAACGATATCGCCTTGTATGTAAGGCGTATCGGCTCTCATTGCCGTTGCAAGTCTCTGATGATTGGTTGAAAATTCTGCCCATATTGCGTCGATTCGTAGCAATCTTTCATCTCGGTACTCAGGGGTCTTTCGCTGTGGACCGTCCTTTCCGAGGTTAATTTTCAGTTTAGTCAATTCTTCTGTCAGAGCCTTCTGATGAGAAATGAGCTTGTAGATCTCTACTTCTTCCATTGTTTTTTGTTTTTACTGATGTGTTCGGGACCTTTTTTTTTTTTTTTTTTGGACTACCTTACCACTGGTGGGGGGTAGTAGGAAACAAAAACTTTGCTTTAGACTTGATAGACTTGTTTACTCCTTACCTCTGGTGGGGGGTAGCAAACAAGGCAATGTTTTTAGAGAGAAAGCACAAGAGCGGTGATCACGTCGGGGTCACCAAATGTTTGAAAGAATCGTCAAGCACATAAACTTGTCGAATGCGTTGTTTGTGTAAAGGCACATAAACCAGTACAACTGAATGAAATAAAAACACCGTCTCTTGTGCTTAACTCTTAACAAGTGCAATTTATTCTGAATATATTCTAACTTATATACTATTTTACAAATGAAGATCGTGGGAATGGAACCGGGAATTGGTGTGGGAATTAATTTGGAATCATCAAGTTGCTGGCGCATATTTGACAACTGATACTGACACCTTGCGAAAAATCAATTGCTGGTGTGCATATGACTTACATTCGCATGTGTTACAATCGGTAGCAAAAATAGGATAGATATGGGATACTACTGGAATGTGTATTAATTTGAGTCGTGGGGTTAGGTTTTACAGTCTGGTGGGAAAGTAAGAAAATGGATTGTGCTGAAATTTACAATGGGGCGTGCAAGTAAGTTCGGACATACTAGCAAAGGATTTTTAAGTTATATAAATCTTAACAGCATTGCCAAAAAGTCTTCAGGAATGCTGCCTCTGATATGCCAGGTTCTACTTGGCCCCCACAACGAAATCCATAGTTTGACGATGAGTTACGGCAAACAAATGCACCTAAGCAAGATGCATACAAAGCAGCGCTGCATAGAAAGATCTGAACTGCTCATGAGCTCTACGAGTAGAAGAGGAGAGACGAACACCGGCTTCTCAGGAGGAAAATGAAGGAGCAGAGATATGAGATTCGGATGTTTCAACAGAAGGTAAAAAAAACATGCAAAAAAAGAACAAACAAACCCCGAACCACAGCCTTTAGAGACGAACAAGAGAACATCGTAGTAGAGTCGCAGCCTAAAGAGCATTTCTATAGACTGTATAACGGCGATGACGAACCAAATACATACCGCTGTTAGGTAGAATGAATCTTTCAACCTGGACGATGTAGATCTACAATTCCGTCCAATCGACCTGAATTCAACAAAGGTGCTGGAGCAGGCGGCCTGACTGCCGAGATCTTCAAAGGGTCATCGCCTATGACTTAGTAGGGAGCATACAATAACTCATAAAATAAGGTCGAACGAAAGTATGCTCCATCAATGGAACCTCAGCATTGTTTGTCCGATCCTCAATAAATGAGATCCTCTGAACTGCGGTAACTACAGAGGCATCAGTTTTCATAACATCGACTACAAGATCTTATCTGCCTTATTGTGTGAACCCCTGAAGCCGTTCGTCAACAGTCTGATTGATCCATATCAGTGTGACTTCAGGCCAGGAAAGTCCAGCATCGAGCAAATATTAACACTACAGCACAGCTCAGTCGATGCGACGCGTGAATCGTCTCTAGTACTATGCACCAACATCATTCCTGCAGAAGTTTCTGCCATCAGGAAGAGATTGAATCTCTTTCTCTTTCTGAGAAAAAAATTTATGAACTTTGGGAAGTTACTTCTTCATGGAGCTCAAGTACTTACACAATATTGGGCTAAGGAACCTCCTGAAATATTTGTATACATATATCTTTAGCTGGGCTGGTCTAAGCGATTAACACTTCCTTGTCACAAGGCACCCGCCCACCTGCTACCTAGCCAGTACAGCTCCACAAGGGCAAACATTTCAAACGAGAGCTGTATGCTCTTAAAACTGTTCATACTAGGTGTCACACTACTTTGAATCACATCTGGCAAACCCGGGGGATGTTTTCGGTTGCACAGATCCAATGTTAATGGAGATGACACAAGACTTATATATCAGATACAGCATCGGAAGTTATATGTACGAAGATATCAACTCTGTATTAACAACTATCTGAGCTCAGATTTGTTGGCAATGCAATTGGTTTTTCATGTCGGTTGTCATTAGCGCTAAGCAATACTCTGTCATGTACCAATCAATCATTCAACGACAAAAAACAGATAGTCGCTCACAAATGCAACAGCCTGTTGCGGGACGATCGGTAAATCGATTCTTCGGACGAGTTTTACATGCGGTAATCATTACGACTATGATTATCAAAAAGATACTATCCGCAGTGAAGCTTTCACAACGTCGTGAAAGCGCATTTAATAATTTTTTTTAATAAAAAAAAATCCATCTTGACTACATGACATTTGTTGGCCAGAATTGCCGCCCGTTCGTCCATTTATGACAATCGAACGGAAGTGTTACGACATCTAGCTATGCGGTTCGTTCACATCTATGACATGGTCAATGCGATTATGGTAACGAATCCAATTGATTTTGGTCAGCGACGACACGCCACTTGATAACGGCTACGTGTGTAAAATTAAAAAAATAAAAAATAAATACATATACTTAAAAATAAGCTTCGGAGGGAATAAAATTTGCATTTTTATTTGGTCGTTAATTTGGTGAGTGAATGAGCAGAGCCATCGCCTATATTTTTTGTTTTTTGAAATTCCAACCATCTGGTTACCTAATTTTTTTCTACAAGAATATATATGAACGGACATATGTATGCAAGGTGACTTGTACGAATATTTGGGTGTTTTCCGCTCTATTTTGAAATTTATTCGTTTCGAAAGTGAGATTTCCTCCTAAGAATACGTGTCTCGAATGGTGAATTCTAAGGTCGTACCACATGGATGAAGAGGTTTTTTTTTTTTTGACAAAACAAATTATTTCATTTTATTCAAAGATTCCACTGACCATGGACTACAAAGTTTATTACATTTCACAGTACATTTCAGGCGATTTTCAAGTTGACATTCACTCTGTGACATTTCGTAGTTCAATTACTTTAATAATCAAAATTGAAGATGCCATTTGACAGATACATTGACCTGTTTGTTTTTTTCTTTGTGCACTGACATTTGTGGACTACATATACTCGTATGTCAAATTAATTAAATCCACCACTTAGGTGGAGTTCAGTGCAAATGTCAAACTGAAATTGCAATTGCCACTGTGACACGTGTGTCAAAAATTTAACGATTCTTTCGTAAGAAGTGACAATAAAACAAATTCGCACTTAGTAACAAATTTGGCATTGAAATTGTACTAATTTTAGGCCTTGAATATGGAATAGCTAGTGCTGGGTGAATGGTAAATACCCGATCTAACGTGAGAGTATGTAGATCGATTGAATCTGATCATGTTGTGTCATCGTAATCTTGGCCATGAAGTGTGAGATACGATTAGGTATAACAATTTGTACGACAATGGTAATGAGAGGATGATAAGCGCCTTTCGCACAATCGAAATCTATAATATTCCAATCAATGTTGAAAAAATGTGTGATTTTCAAATATATTCTGTTTATTTGATCAAGTAGAAAGTTTCAATTTTAGATTATCACAATATGGAGATGTTGAATCTGAATATTTACCGCAGTTTAGGTAAGCAGTTACAAAAGAAGGTAGTTAAAAGTGAGATCTAGAGATGTCTTTTCGATGATCGATGATATTTGGATTTGCACATTAAACTTACGACGAACATCTGTTAAATTCCGCTTGGTGGTATAAAATGTATTGAGTTTCTTACAGATTCCCCATCTTGCCGCGGGTAGGTAAGTGTTTTGCATTGCAAATATAGGGTGCCCTTCCTTTCGCAAACTATCATATGGAACTATCATACGTTGGTTTTGACGTAATTATAATCAAGGTAAATATTTCACACCTGTGATTTCGTTATACATTTATCTTTATTAGCATGTAGATGCTTTTCGGAAGCTCAGAAAAAAATCGCTCTAAGAAACCGGAAAAATAAGCCTGATTTAGGTTCATGCGCCTACAGGGGGTAAGGATGACAGCATCCAAAGCGAATTCTATGAGCTCCTATATAGAATGTATGGGACATCGCCTCGGATCATTGTCACTCGGATCTTATTGTCACAGGCAACAACAACGTTAAGTAAGACCACCAAAGTTCAACATTGAAAAGCTGCAATTGCAAGAGACCGCTAGAATATTTGCCGATCATGTTCCCTCAAGCTCTTTTAAAATATTAGCCTCCATACACAAATTGACTAGGGAGATAGGCTTAAAAAGGAAAGAGGTTAGGAAACTCTACATGTAATAGGGCGAAGCTTTTCAGAAGCGACAGTACATGGAATGAGTGCTACGAATGCAAGAAAAAATTTCTTAAGACAGAAATTGAATATTTAGGCCACATTGTAGCAATTCAAAAGGCTTCAGCTCCACAGAATATCGATCAGCTTTAATCATTTTTAGGATTAATTAACTATTATTCTTGATTTATTCCCAACCTATCTAGCGAACTTTGTGTACAAAGTTTGAATGGTCAGAAGCATGCAATAACGCTTTCGAGAGAGGCAAAACTTTGTTGTTGAAGGACAGCCTTTCGCTACACTATGATCCACAAAAGAAAATAGTGTTTCATTGTGATGCCAGTCCTTATGGGGTAGGAGGTATTTTATTGCATGTTGTTAATGGAGTGGAGCGTTCAGTCTTGTTCGTACCTTAAGTTCAGCTGAAAAAAATTATTCTCAGGTCCATGGAGAAGGGCTAGCCATAGTCTTCACCGTTAAGAAATTCCGTAGATATATGTAAACCACCTTGATCAAAAAGTTACCGGAAGTCAGAAAATTAAAAATACAAGTTTATTCATCTCAACCTATATTGTCCCCTTCAAAGTAATCTCCATCGACTGCAACACATTTATGCCAGCGCTTGATCCAATCCTAGAAACATTTTTTATATTCGGTTTTCGGTATGTCCATCAGTGCTTCCAGCGATTTTTCCATTACTTCCTCTCGGTTGCTGAAACGCGTTCCCCGTAGTGGTTTCTGTTTTTTAACTCGATTGAACAGAGTGAAGTCACAGGGAGCCAAATCAGGTGAATTCGGTGGCTGTTGGATAATGATGGCACCGTCACACAGTGCGTTATCATGGTGCAAAATCCACGAATTTTCTGCCCACAATTCTGGTCTCTTTCGGCGAATCGCTTCACGCAAACGTCTCATAATACTCTTTGTTTACTGTCTGGCCTTCTAGCAAAAATTCATGATGCCATACACCGTTGTAATCCATGAAAACCGTAAGCATTGCCTTCTTTTTTGACTGAAAACGTGTTTTTTTTGTTCTCGGCTCATTTAGTGAACACCATTCACTTGCCTGATGTCTGGATTGCGTGTCGTACTTATAAACCCACGTCTCGTCTTCAGTAATGATCCTTTTGATGAATGTGGATTCGGATTCAGCCTCGCAAATTATCTCTTTTGCGACGTCAACACGGTCTCTTTTTTGCATGAAATTGAGGTCTTTTGTCACCAACTTTGCTGCTACACGACGGAAACCCAAATCATTAACCAAAAAGTCTTGGATGGATCCATAGGCAATGTTCAAGTCCTCCGCTATCTCTCTGATGGTTAATTTGCGATTACTGACCAACATTTCGTTGCCGAAACACTTTTGCAACATTTCCAACGTTCGCGCACCATTAAATCCGTTTTTTACCGCAAAATTTAATACAAGTTCGTTGTTGCAAATTTAAATCCATTTCTAAAATTGTAAAAAATCGCCAACACACACAGAGATAGATGTGCTCACGGCTACGTAACTTTTGCAAATGTCAAGCTATGACGCTAAGATTTAGAGGGAATGTCAACAACAGATTTACCAACATAACAAAAAAAAAACAGAACTCAAATCGGAACAATGGGAGCGCCACACGGTAGGTGTGACCGGTAACTTTTTGATCAAGGTGGTTTATGGTAAGAAATTTACTATATACAGCTATCATCAACTACTTAAAGAACCATTCAGCTCATGTAAGGCAGGGGGAATGTGTAGAATATGCTGAAGTATAGAAAGGGGAATCAAATGGCAAATGCCTTTATTACCTAAAATCCTAGAAAATTTTAGAAATGCTGCACGATACGCATATACTCGTAGGTATTGTACGCATGAAAAAGCTGGCACGGAATTAACTTCGATGGGATCGTATTGAAAAGGATAATATAAAGAGTATTTCATTAAGCACTTCCTATCTTTAAATTTAAATAAAAGGGTGTGTGAGATAGCATCGAAATTTTTTATTCGTTTAAAAGACCCATCGATGCCATTATGTGTGGAATATAACATCTTTCAAATATCCGCCGCGGCTTCTCTGGGTGCTACGCATCCGAAATGTCCAATTTTCCATGACTCTGACGCACAAATCAAGCTGAATTTGACTGATGGCATGGGTTATGTTGGCTTTGAGGGTCACTGTGGTTTGAGGCTTATTCGCAAAGACCTGCGACTTCAGAAAACCAAACAAGAAAAAGTCTAGCGGGGTCAAATCGTATGATATCGGTGGCCAATTCACATCACCTCCACGTGAGATGACCATACCCTCGATTCGCTCGTGCAGAATTTCCAATGTGGCGTGAGCTGTGTTGCATGTAGCGCCGTCCTAAACCGCATGTCGTTGGTGTCCATATCATCCAATGCAGGCCAAAAGAAGTTGGTAATTATCCACCTATAGTGCTCGCCGTTGACGATGATGGTGATACCCGCCTGGTCAACGTTGTTCTCAAAGAAATGTGGACCGATGACGATGCCAGCAGAAAATTCACACCAAACAGGACTTTTTCGGGATGCATTGGACGCTCTTGGATCTCATGCGACTTAGTATCGTCCCGAGTTTGACAATTTTATTTGTTGACGCACCCATTCATCCAGAAATGGGCCTCATCGCTGAAGATGATTTTTCGATGAAAATTAAAGTCAGTTTCCAACTGCTCTAGAGCCTATTCAGCGAACACGCTTCGTGGTCTATGGCCGTTTATCTTCAGCTCCTGGGTCAGTTGAATTTTGTACGGGTGCCGGCCCAAGTCACGACGCAAAATTTTCCAAGTTGTGGTCTGCAAAATGCCGAGTTCTTGTGAGCGACGCGAAATCGACTGCCTCGGATCCTCCTGGACAGCGGCGATGTTTTCGGCAGATTTTGAGTTTTGTCGACGTACGGGTATTTGTTTCTCGTTCACTGAACCAGTAGACTCAAATTTATCCACCACACTGCGAATAGTCCTCGAGGTAGGACTATTATGGCGACCGTAAAACGGGCGAAGCACCTAGAGCGTTGCCCGAAGAGAACACCCATTTTGATAAAACAATTTTATCATTTGCACGTGTTGTTAAACGCTATGTCCGTCCATGGTGATTTGGAAAAACAGACTGAATAAATGACAGCCAATTTGACAGACGTAACTTCAACAATATGGCCGCTATCAACTGTCAAAGTTCAGAAGTCCATATTGGAAGACCCTGTAGAAGGTTATGTGCAAGAATGTGAAGTTTATAACAGCCTGAACAATAAATCGTGTTCTTCCATTCAAAAGGCATGGTCAAACTGTTCGTTTATTTTTGAAAGAATTCACTTGGATTTTTATAAATTTTCTTATTTTAGTGGATAGTTTCTCGAAATGGATTGACGTTAAACTAATGAAAAATGTTAACGCTGAGAGTCTCGTTATTAACTTAAGAACGACCTTTTCATATTTTGGTTTACCAAAGACATTTGCATCGAATAATAGCCCACCGTATAATTCAGAAGCTTTTATCGGTTTTTGCAATAAAAATGGCATAAAGTGCCTGAAAAGTTCTGCTTATCATCAGCAGTCAAATGGACTTGCGGAACGAGCGGGTCAAACAATTAAAGCTGGATTGAAAAATATGTTGGGAGGAATTGAAATGGATATTAGTTTACCTTCTCAAACCTGATTGGATTGGTTCCTGTTAAAGTATCGCACAACACCATCTACTGTCACTGGAGCTAATTTTTCAGTATAAAGTAAAAACATTAATGGATAGTATCAACCCGAAGATTAAGGCTACAATAAGTAAAGCGGAAACGAAATAAAATAAAATCGACAACTGTGTGATGGCAAGATCTTTTTTTAAAAAATGGGACGCAGTTTGGTATAAGTTGAAAACAGGTACAATTGCGTTTTAGGGGTAGTTATTAACAAACTAGGAAATGTAATGTACTTAATTGACTTGGATCGGTATCAGAGAGCGGCCCAGGTAAGTCAGTTAAGAAGAAGTACTTGTAAGCCCGTGAACTTTATACCCTGTTCCATAAGGCAAGGTTATCCAAGGCAAAAAAAAACGTTCAGGGTAGATGCATCAACAAAGCGTAACCGATCTGAAGCTGATGAGGTGGAGTATTTTATTCCACGAAAATCAGCAAGATTAAAAAGTTCTTATACAACATGAGTTTATTAAACTGTACTGTATTATACTTTTATAAAATTGGTAAAATTATATCTTAAGTTGGGAAGAGTGATATGTATCAGAACTTGTACACTACACTGTAAGTAACACATTCCAGTGGAAGTGCATACATATCTAAATATTGTTAAGTAATTAGGTTAGTACGTAAGAAGATTTTAATAAATGTTTAGTCTTAAGCAGAGATCACTGTGTTTCATTTCTCTGGTAAATCCCATACATTTCAGTACCTAGTCTGAAAGTCAAAAAGGGCTTCATGGCAGAAGCACTGCGAATCTATCGCGGTAATAGACGAGGCTTTGGGGTTACGCAAAATGCTTTCAAAGGAAGCGAGCGTTCCTAGCTACCTCAGAAAAAATTACGGAACCTGGGCTGAAAGTAGCCAAAAGATTCTGGCAACACTGGTGGAAACCCATTTTCCGTGATGCACAGTATTAAATGACTCTGGGATGTTACGGCACACTGAAAACATTGACCTCTCTCTCCTAAGAGAAAATAGGTATTATTATTAATAGGAAAACATTACGGTTGGCAATTCAGTCCGTTAAGCCATACAAATCTCCCGGTCCGGATGGTATTCTACCGATTATGCTACAGAAAGTACGGGAGGTAGCAATCCAAAAAATTATGGAAATTCTTAGACACAGTCTAAAAATTGGGTACATATTAATAGCTTGGAGGGAAGTTAAGGTGGTTTTTATATCTAAAGCTGGCAAAGCGGAGCATATAACAGCAAATGATTTCAGACCAATAAGTCTGCCATAATTTATGCTTAAAACCCTAAAGCGATTATTGGAAATTCACATTAGGAATAGATGCAGTAATGGCTTTTTGACTGAGTCACAGCATGCATATATGAAAGGAAAATCTGCAGAAACCACCCTGCACAAGGTGGTGGGGAAAATAGAGAAGAGTCTACACTTCGGTGAGTTAGCGATGGCGGCCTTCCTCGATATTGAAGGAGCCTTCAATAACGTGGGGTGTACTGCCATTTAAAGCGCTCTAGTAGACGTTAACATTGAACAGGGCATTACAAACTGGGTTTGCAACATACTTGCAAACAGGAAAATAAACTGTTCCATTGGGCAAAGCTCGCTTAGAATGTCCGTAGCCGGGTGTCATACCGCCACTCCTGTGGGTGCTGGTTATCAATGACATCCCCAAAACGCTTAGTAAAATGGGTATAAGTGGTCAAATGAAATTGCAATTTTCACAGGTTCTGGTATCTTCTCGGAAGAAACAAAACTAAAAGTGTTTATAACACGCAAGCAGTGTCTTCCAAATAGAGATTCTAGCTGTCCTCAGAGCGGCTGAGCTAATGCAGAAGAGATTTGTATCCGAAAGAGATATCACTATTTACATCGATAGCCAGGCCACACTCAAGGCAATGGAATCAATCAACGTCAACTCTGATATACTTAGTCAGTCAGTCAGTCAGCACTATGCAGTAAGAACCGGGTAAGACTGTGCTGGGTGCCAGGACCCTGCGGTATTTAAGGAAATGAACTAGCGGATGAGCTTGCAAGAAAAGTAGGGCTACTTGACAATAGTGAGGTTGCCAACATCAAGCCACCCCTTTGCATAATGATGGGCACTATCGAGGAAAAAATCACAAAGACTGCCAACCTAAGGTGGTCAAGTCTTGAAGGACACAAGGCTCTCCGGCCGCTCAGACTCATATTGCCAGATACGAATATTTGCAGATTCTGCGGTGATTTGCAAGCTGTTGAGGACATAACACACATACTGTGTGAATGCGAGGAAATAGATGGCACGAACTTGAAAGGCTTTCTTAGCTTTTTCAGGAGTTGGGTGTTTCACCAGGGAGATTGTTTAGGTTTTTGCCATTTGAAGATAAATTTAACTGGTTCCAAAGGGATCGCGATGGGCCCGTTTTGGTGGCTGGTGTTTGTGTGATGATATATCCATCATACCCCTGTTTAACCTAACCTAACCTACACAAATCGTGGAATACGAGTTATCAAAAAAGCTGCTTCTGATATAATTGTTTTCAAATGGCCGCTACAAAGGAACCTCTGGTTTAACGAGGAATGTAGACAGCTACATGCAGCCAAACACGAAGTATAAAACTGCGTGGAAAGACTACTTCTACATAGTGCAGACAGTATGACGGCGATGATGGTCAAAATACCGCTGTCAGGCAGAAAGAACTAGCTGCTGGCGCATACAAATTGCTTAGTGATCTATTTCAAGCGGTTGGAGATGAGCTGGTTAGGAACATGCAACAGCTGATATGTGAAATATGGTCAGAGGAAAACATGCCCGAAACATGGAATCTCAGCATCGTTCTACCGATTTACAAGAAATTGACCTTTTTGACTATGACAACTATAGAGGAATATGTCTCCTTAGCTTTGCCTATAAGACCTTTTCTCAGTATTTTGCGAGCTCCTGAAACTAATCTTGAACAATCAGGTTCCTCCATACCAGAGCAGTTTCAGTCCGGTAAAATCCGCCATCGATATTAACAGGGGGATCAACATAAATAAAGGTCTCCGTTGATGAAATATTTAAACGAATATGGTGGTAAGAAACAAGAGAAAAGCTTTTGAAATGTGGGCCGATAGTAATCTATCTAATCTTAAGCTAAACTATAAACTTTGCAAAAAAAAGACAAAAAAAGCAATAGCTAGGGCACAGGCGATAGTAGGAGAGGCATAGCATCTGAAATTATTGTAGATTAGGTAACCGCATAACCTATACAGAGGCGACAAAAAGAAGTGCAACACCGTAGAACGGACAGCTTACTTACTTCGATGGCGCTACAGTCCATGGTTGGCCTGGGTCTCTACAGTTAGCGTGGTTTCTGGCTAACTACCTTTAGTTGGTTGAGACACCATTTCACTTGTGTGCGCCAAGTTGCGGTGTCCCTCCAGTTGGGCCCCCACCCAATTATCAAGGCTTCGCCCATCAATGACCTTGTCTAATAAAAAGCGGGGGCAGATCATATTACTGGTCTTATCGTAAACATCTTCAGATGACGCCTCTGAAGGTTGCTATGATTTGACCAGTTACAAGTTGTCGGTCATAGGTCTTGTTGGTGGCATGACCACCGGTAGTCCCTACCAGGACTTAAATCACGGTACCATGGGAGTCAGGAGCCCCCCGGATTTCGGTCCGGGCCTGACTTGTTGAGGTAGGCCCCCTTGTGGGAGCATCAAGGTGGCTGTGGTTTAAACCCAAATCGCGGGAAGGGTTTTCCTTTTGGTTTGACCCATTGTAGAGTAGCAAATAAGTACTGGGTGCTGTGACCCTAAGAGCAGTAAGAGGTTTTAGATCGGCCTCGACCCATACCAAGGGTGGAACTTGTGCCTCCAACACAAGTTCTGCTTTGGTATTATACTATCAATGTAGGTAAGCGATGGCAAGGCGTATCCTTGCTCCCATGGATGTATGGACATCCCGTAAACATAAGTCTATACAACAGGTGGTTTACGTTAAAAACCAGAGACTAATGTTCCTTCGGTTAGGAGTTGAAGACTTTTCGGACCGGAGCGTTGGTGTTCATTCGCTTTACATGTCAAACCATCTTAGGCGACTAATGTGGGCCTTTCTAACCACGCCGATATCAATGCCACTGTACAGAACATAGAGTTCGCAGTTAAATCTCCCCCTCCAATTCCTTTTAACGCAAACGGGACCAAAAAATACTAGAAGAATGTTGCGGATAAAACGGCTAATGACATCTTCATCTACCTTAACTAACGTTTATGCTTCTGCATCCGCAGACTATCCCAGATGAGGGTCTTACATAGAGTCTTATTATAGCGTTCCTTGACAAAGCTTTATTGCTCATTTGGCTTCTTCTTTATCTTAGGAGATGTCATTATCAGATTCAGTAACAGAGCTGAGGTATCCAAAGTCTCTGACTACCTCAAAGCTATAACTGTCTATAGTGAAGTTCTGTCGGGTTCGTCGACGTTGTGTGTTTTTTCTTTTTGACAGCATATATCATACTCGGCTTTATCCCCATTCATGACTAAACTCATTTTCGCCGATTCTGGTAGAAAATTTGCAAACGCATCAGTGACGGCACACTGAGTTATGCCATTGATGTCAAACGTTACCTTGCCTAACTCCTTTTTGAACATCAAAGGGCTCGAACCCATGGTTGGATGAGAATACAGGTAATCTCATGTATTGAAACAGCTCGCCTACGAAGCGGCTCTGCATAAAAGAATGTGAGCGGCCCATGATCGTTGAGAGCAAAACAGTAGGGAAGCACGCGATTGAAGAAATAGAGAGGTGCCTCTCCAGGAATTATTTTGAAAGTTTTGCCAAAAGCAAAGAAACGTGTCAAGGGAACAAGACCCAAACAGAGGCCTGTAGAGATGAGTAAGAAAAGTAGGACGGACGTCGGTACTGAGGATACACAAAAGCCACTTCTGAAGATTGTTAAACGGCGAGGAAAACCCAAATTCTGCCGTCAGGTGGAATGAACCATTCAACCTGGCCGGTGGAGGTAATCAACCCACCCTATCTAAATGAAGCGAGTATAGCAATATCCAAGCTTGCTGGACCGGGCAGCCTACTCTATTTAAGGCAGAAGAAAGAATGCACCTACTCATTTCCAAGATTTGGTCGGCACAAAGCATTCTTATTCCTGAAAAATGAAATCTTAGCACCGTGTGCCCGATCCAAAAGAAAGGAAATTCTCTTAACTGTGGCAATTATAGAGGCAACATTCTCCTCGACACCACATAGAAGATCTTATCTGCCATCTTGTGTGAATGCTGGAAGCCACTTATCAACAATGTGGTTGGCCCCTATCATATTAAATGCATAGCGCGAACAAGGGAGAATTCGAAGCTAAAGTTGGACTACACCAGGGCAGTGTACAAAGTCCGTTGCTTTTTATTATTGTGCAAGCTTTTCTATTGCAGTGGAACGACTTCTCCTTTCTTTTTTGCCGAAGATGATGCTATCATAAGCTGTAATGTCGCAGCCCTTCAGGCGTCTCTTAATGATTCGACAACCCATTAAGCTGGTTCAACTAAGGTTGTCGGGGTTAGAGAAAGGAGCTGAAGGAAAAATAATTCATCACCCAAATGCACACAATATGTTAATTCGTTGAAAAAAAAAAACTAACTACAATACAACAAATCTGTGATGCTCTCGCTTTTACAATACATAATCACAAACTTGCGTAACATTTCCTCCTCTGCACACACATTTATATACAAAAAGCTGAAAACAATATTCTAACACTTTAAATGCAAACATGAAACAACAACAAAGTGGTAATAAAACAAAGCGACAGACAAGACTACGTTTGCAGTCGAGTTCGTTAAATTACAGCAATAAATTCTCGAATCTCAAACCAGGTCACCAACTAGCTTGCATAATAAATATGCGTAGTCATTAAAAAAAACGAATCCAAACCTGTTGGGGGCAGCACTGCCCCCTTTGGTTTCTTTCGGTGCGGACATTTGCAAGATTCCATGGTCTGAGGAACACATTTTCTGGCCATTGTCCGATGAGTGCACGCATGGGCAACCTTAAACCATGTTGGACGGACCTTTCGAATAGCTTTCAAATTTTTGTTTACCTTTTCACTGCCATCCCACCATCGTGCTGTTGGTGTTGGACAAAAAGATGAACGAACTTCCTACGAACCATTCTCCCGCGATACTGAAACTCCCAGCCCTCACCCAAAGTCCACACTAATTGGCAAAAAAAGAAGACCGGACTAACTGAAGCAGTGAAGTGGCCAGCCAGTCTGTTTCACTTGGCTGGCCAGAGTGCAGACATCTGCACTTCTTCTGTATTAATAGCATTGAGAAAGACACTTTATGAATATCCAAATGCGACGATAGATGGCATTGTAGTCTACGAATATAGGCATATGTATTCCATAACAGTTCACCCAACTCGCAGACCATTAACTCGACCGGCTTTAACCTTCTCTCCCAGTTAAATTAAGTTTTAGTTATGCAAGTGTATTTCCTTAGAATTTAAACTCATTCTTTGCTTTACGGTTGCAATTGTCTGCAATTGGAATGGCGATTTATGTTAGTTCAACGCAAAAGATACTGTATCTCGCAGTCCGTTCATGTGATATCGGTGATTTATGTCGGTCTATTGGTCTATTAGTCTATAATAGCTGTGGGCTTCTTTCTTGTGTTCATTCATTTGAAATCGATAGTGAAAAGGCGGAAGACTTTTACGCTCCGCTTTGACTAGTAAATCGATCAGAGGCAGACAATTACAATTGGAATGGAAACCCATACTATGGAAGGGTTGAATATTAGATTTCACCGTAAATACAGTTAGAAAAGAGCCCATGGCTATCAAGGGTGGTTAGCCGGATGAGCGCTGTAAGTTTGCTTTGATTCACATGTAAAGGTATGTAAATGTAATTTTGTGTTTAACAGTTGTTAAGTTAGTTTGGACAGTTATTGTTGATGGCTTCCTGATACGGAAAGTTCGCGGTTTATATTACCAAAAAAAGATACTTTAATTTGTTTGCCCAATAGTTTCAGCTAATAATCAAAGAACTATCGGAAACGACTCCAATTAAATATTGGCTGCTTAGCCCCGAAATAAAGAATCCGAAGGAACATGATTCCCCATGAGGCAGCCTAATGTGTGGCAGCAGAGAGCCAATGTTGCTATGTTATATGGTTGCAGTACTTATTTGTTGCCCACTATCACAGGAAATCTACAAATCCATGCCTTCGCAATATATTGCGGCCTTCTAGCCTGTTCGCATTTCCAGTTCGGGATTCATTAATAGAAGGGAGTGGGGTCATAATTGAGAAAAAAGGAAGACCTTTAAAAATGACGACACCTCTATTACTAAGCAAGTCCAATAAATGTGAAGTATGCACTGACTGGCGTCAGCCATTTCTTCTGCTCGTGGAAGCCACCGAATTTCGCCCATACGGCCTTAGCCAGCGTAACCTATGAGCGCGAGTATTGAGCAATAAAAAATAGCAACACAATAATATTTTGTCGGAAAGGACTACCCTTAGAAGGGCGACGTGCGGTCAAGTATCAGCATTCCTTATATGCGTATAAGTCAACAAGGACTTGCCTGGGCGCTGAAACGGAGATGGTCGCAGACGAACACTTAATGGGTCAACGGTAGCTTCACATCCCCCGCTTCGGAATATCCTGCCTCTTTTCTCTTAATCGGTATCACAAAACACCTGGCTCTCAATGTTGTGTTGTACATGGGGTTAACTAGCCGGCAGTGTAAAAACCGAGAGCTTCGGATCAGAACAGATTCACTGTTGACGATCCGGCAAAATGAGAAATAGGCCAACTCCACATTCGGATCCGCGTATGGAATATTTGGACCTTGAACATGTCACTGTCCGCCAAACAACTAACGGATGCCCAGGAAGTCTAGTGGGATGGGCCGGATAAACTGTGAAACCTTCAACGGTGACTGCTAGAAACGGCAGGGAGCCGATTTGGGCTAGAAAAAATCTAAATCAAGGAAAAATTCACTAACAATACTACGTTCTAAGTATGAGACTAAATTTCGAGGACTTCTTTGATAGTACAGAGATCTCTAGTGAACTCCATACATACATCCATGGGAGCAAGGACATGCCTTGCCATCGCTTGCATGTATTATGAATACCAATACGAAACTGTGTTGGAGGCACAAGTTACACCATGATATGAGTGGAGCTTGATCTAAAACCTTTTGCTAATCTTAGGGTAACAGCACCAGTACTTATTGCAACTCTACATCGGGTCGAAACCATCTGGAAAACCCCTCCTGCGATTTTAGGTCTAAACCACAGCCACGGTGACACTCCCACTAGGGGGCCTACCTCAACAAGTCCGGGGGGCTCGTGACTCAAGTCCTTGTATGGACTACCGGTGGTCCTGTCACCAATAACACCTATGACTGGTTGTAACTGGTCCTTCAGAGGCGTTAAGTTCGGAAAACCGTTACGATAAGACCAGTAATTTGCTCTACCCCAGTTTTTCATTAGACAACGTCATTGACTTAGGTTGAATGGACTTAGGTTGAATGGCTTCATTGGGGCGCGGAATATGACTATACTCGTAGCTAACCGCCACGCAATGCGATAATGTTGCGATCATCGCCAGTCCTATGTAATGTGGATCAAGTTTTATCAGCAACGGGCCAATTGGTTTTCACTCACATGATCACTTTAAGAAACCCCTGGTATGACGAGCAAAACAACATGCTTAGAAAGCTGCATATTAGAACGAGAGCGGCTCGTGTTCTACGAGTAAACGACAAAGGGAGAACATCGGAGAGGAAATGGAGGGGCTCAACTCAATGAACAATATTTGGAAAAGGTACCAAAAAGATAAATTAGTCAGATTGGACGCAGTGACGATGGAGCAAACTCGATCCCTTAAAGATTAGAAGATCGGAAACAATATAAGATACCTTGATGTCGAAAAAAGATTTTCACTACATGTGGCGTCTTGAGTATCGCTCTTGAATGTGTGAAAAGCTTACAAGTCAGGATCAGACGTTTAATTGTATACTACCTGCATACGATAATGACGTTGACATCATTGACACAACGGATTTTGTAGAATATTGAGTGTAGTGTCACTTTAACAAAATTCACTTGCCCGGAATGCTATTTGGGGAAACAGAATTTTAGGATCTTTGTTGTTATGCTGAAACCTGTCATCAATATTTTTTTTTCGAAACAGGCAATCAAAGAAAGACTTAGTCCATTGTATTCCTTGTTTGTTCCATTTATTAGAATTTTTGAAAATGAGAAAACGCTAAGGGTGGGGTACCTGCATCCCGGTGCGAGGGTAAATCGAACACTCACGAAGAAAGTGTTTCGCAGTGTCACTTTCATAGCAAACGTCGTGTGATGTTGTGTCACTCATATCTACCATGCTTACATAGAGTTTTACCAAAAGCATAAAGCTCCTTTACAATGTCAGCACTTGACAATCTTTCGTGCTTACATACTATACATACATTTTAGAGAAACAATCATTTGGTCCGCCGCATTTTGGAGAGTCACCACATCTCTCTGAACCGTTGTGGGGTACAATTAAGTATTTTTCATAAATTGATCAACAAAATGTCGTGCAGTATTTGTCAATTAAAGGTTGAAAGATCAGACCTTAAAGTGGGGTGCACGGAGTGTATAGCATATTTCCATGGAAATTGTGTCAAAATCACTGCCATCGATTTGGATTTCATAAAGAGAAGTGAATCGGTTTGGAGGTGCCAACCATGCTCAAACCAACGGAGAACGTCCTTCTCTAGACCATCCAACAACATAGTCCATTCAATCAGCCAGCCACCACCGTCTTCACCATCGCCACCGTCTACGTCTGTTGCATCGACTCAACCGGCAACTTTACCGTCACAAGCATCCAATACAACATTGGAAATTACGTTTACCTCGAACCAGCTCGATGGTACCAATATCACTTTAGATATGATTTACGCTAAAGTTGTATCAATCGAAGAGAACCTAAAAATTCAAATCGGTGCACTTCAAGCTAAAAATGATAATTGTGAAAAAAGAATTGATTCTCTCGAAGCGAAAATCAACAATCTGGAGAAACAGCTACTCATAAACAGTGTAGAGGTATTCAACGTTCCTACCATCAAACCAGACATGTCCTATACTGATGCAGCTCTTAAAGTATTTCGTGAAGGTTTGAGCTTGAATATAAACGAGGGAGACATCGACCAATGCTACATGAAGAAAATTAAAATAGCCAAACCAACAACTAAAGGCAATACTACCAAAAACGTTCTTTACGTAAAACTAGTGTCTCATCTGTGCAAAGATAAAATAATAAAAGCCAAGAAAGAAAGAGGAAAGCAATTAACCACCAACCTACTCAATGCCGAAGCAAGACTGGATAAGATATATGTCAACGAGTGTTTAACGTATGAAACAAGACAACTATTAAAAACTGCAACAACAATGAAGACAAAGAAGGGGTATAAATATGTGTGGACGAGAAATGGGACTATTTGCATGCGAAAAGAAGAGGGTGCCAACTATATAAGAATAAATTGTGCTGCTGATTTTCTTAAATTATGATTCTTGCTAGCTCTCTCCCACTTCCTAATGCATGTGAAAACCCAGCTGATCTCGTTAATTCTGTATGTTGTTTATGTTTACATCAAAATATACGTAGCTTGAGAAAAAATTTTTCCATATTCTTAGCTCATCTTGATTCGTTGTTGAATTTACCCGTTGTAATAGTCTTAAGTGAAATTTGGATATACGAAAAAGAACTTGAATTGTATCAAATAGAAGGTTACAACTTTCCTTTGGCAAATTGTAACGAGTCTTATTGTGCTGGAGGTGTTGCCGTGTATGTTAAAGATGGGTATGTGTGTGATAGTACTTGCCTTAAATTATCTAGTGCCGACGTATTAAAATTTTCGCTTGCTTTTGAAAATATTGATTATTGATTACACTTTTTTGTGTACGAGTATTTATCGACTTCACGGTGTTGCTAAAAGTATTTTTATTCATGAACTAAGTCATATTCTTAGCACAACTCTAGCTAAAAATTTAATTGTTGTCGGTGATATCAATGTTGATATTCTTGATGAGTGTAACATTGATACTGAAAATTATTTGTTTACTATGGCTTCAAATGATCTTAAGAGTTTGATTAATGGACCTACCCGTTTGACCATATTTTCTTAAGAACTCAAAAAAATAATAAAAATATTTTTAGTGGACAGGTACACGATTTGAAGCTGACAGATCATAGCATGGTTAGCCTAAATTATTCTCCAGTTTACAATCGTTCTGAAAACTTTAAATCCGCTTCTGATAGAGTGAAGTATTCCATAAATTATATGATGTTGAAAGAATTTTTAACTTTTGAATGTTGGGAAATGGTTTTTTCCGAAGGTAATCCTTCCGTTGCTTTTGACCTCTTCCTGGATATTTTTCAAAAACACATTAAATCGAGTACTTTTCAAAGAAATCTGTCGAGTAAGAAGAAGCATTTGAAACCTTGGATGACTAACAATCTAATTAATAAGATAAGGAAAAAGAGGAAGTTGAGCTTAAAATGCAAGAAACATCAGAACAATATTAGACTTAAAAAACATTATGAAACTTTTTGTAAGTCGTTAAAAAAAGAAATTGAAGACACTCGTAACAACTTCTACAGCGATACGTTTGCTAGTGCTGAAGGTAATGTACGCGAAGAGTGGCGAGTAATTGATAGCATTTTGGGAAAGGATAGAAACTCTGGTAAAATTGATACTATTGAAGTTGAGGGAGAAATGGTGTCCGATTCAGGAAGAATATCAAATAAATTTAACTATTATTTTACTGAAATCTCTGAAAAGGTGAAACCAGTTGTCGAACAAAGCATAAATTGCAATTGTTTCCCATCTGGCGTTTTTGTGGATGATGTTCAATCAAATAGTTTTGTGTTTAATGCGATTATACCCAGAGAAGTTTACAATGCTATTTCGTCCCTTAAAAATAAAACTTCCTGTACAAGTGATGGTGTTTCAAGCATTTTATTGAAAAATATTGCCTGGTATTTAGTTGATGTATTGTCTTTCTTATTTAATAAAAGTGTTGAAATGAGTTGTTTTTCCGACCACCTAAAATGTGCTGAGGTTATACCCCTTTTCAAAAAAGGAAATAGAAAAATTGTTTCAAACTATAGGCCAATATCACTTCTTTCGACTTTTTCCAAAATTTTTGAAAAGTTAATTAAGATTCGAATTGTTTCATTTCTGGATAAGTTTAACTTCTTTAGTAAAAATCAGTTTGGTTTTAGAGCAGGTTTGTCAACTGAGGATGCCATCTTACGGGTGTGTAGTCAGCTTTACGGAAGTTTAAATAAAAACAAATCAACTTTTGGACTATTTCTTGATATGACAAAAGCCTTTGATCTGGTGAACCACGATATCTTGCTTGCTAAGCTTTTTAATGTTGGTTTTCGTGGTAACATTTTCAATTGGCTTAAATCTTATTTAAGAAATAGAACTCAAAAGGTCATCATTGGTGGAATCTCAAGCGAGCCCAGGCAATTAAAAAACGGTGTTCCTCAGGGATCTGTACTTGGGCCTCTGTTTTTCTTAATATACATTAATTCTGTTTTTAAACTCAAATCAAAAGGTAATTCAACTGCTTTTGCGGACGATATAGTTCTTACATACCAATCTGAAACTGTTTTCAAAGGCATTGCAATGATTAATGAAGACCTTGAAATCTTACAGTTGTGGTTTACTTACCACAAATTGATTGTCAGCGAGAAAACTAAATTGATGTGTTTTAAAGTATCTGGAAATGTCCTAAATGAATATAATTTATGGTTTCACGCTCATGATTGTAAACAGTTTCCATTACCTTTACATAAGTGTGGAAAGAGTAATTTTATTGGAAATAAAATTGCACTGAAAACTGCTTCAAAATCGAAACGGTTCAAACCTTTAAGTACTTAGGTGTAGTGATTGATTTAAATTTAAATTGGAAAAGTCATATTCAAATGATTAAAACTTATTTGTTGTTGGTCACACGTAAAATATATTTGATAAAGCCTTTTTGTTCTCAAAAAGTTTTAACAGCTATTTATCATGGTCTTGCTCACTCAAAGTTGCAGTACGGCATAACAAGCTGGGGAGGTTCGTATACTAATACCGTTAGATCCTTATTAAACGCTCAGAAACATTTAATAAGAATTGTTTCAAATAAAAAGCTGAGAGTTGGCCTTTATTCAAAAATTTGCGTATTCTGCCAATTAGGCATTTATATGTTTTTAAAGTTTTAAGAGACTTCTTGAAACAAAGCGGAAATATTCCCAGTAGGAATATACAAATGTACAATCTGCGTGTAAACAATATGAGCTTAGTTAATGTGCCTTTTACACATAGAACACACTTTACACATTTTTATACATATACGGCTCCACATTTTTTTTAATAAATTGCCCTTATTTATAAGAGATACACTTCGTTTCTCATGTTTCATCAAAAAGGTTAAAGACTGGTTGTTCACGTTAAGCTATGAATGTATTGAATCCTTTATTTAAATTATTATTTTTTCTCATCAACAGCACAATTACATAATATGTATATTAATGATGAATTGTTATGTTTATGATCGAATATCACAAATTTTTTATTTTATTTTTTTCGTTTTTTACTTTTTTTTTGTTATCCAATCTAAAAAAATGTGAATTGAATAAATTACTACTGATTGTCACCCCACATCAGATATCTACTGAAATATAAATCTAGATGTGTCTTTCACCACTAACTTTTAAGTTAAGGAATGATAACTAATATTTCATTTATAATAATAGTTAAGTAATATTTAAGTTTATGATACAATAATACAATACAATCTGTAGTTATGTTCGCACGAAACAAAACTATCACTAGGAGCCCTAACCGAGTAAGAATACCGTCTAAGCTAAGGTTCGGTTGCTTACAAAACTTTTCCACCGCGATCCTATTTTGACTGGGGCGAAAATAATACTTAGTGAATTCCGAACACCGAATAAGTTCAATCTTGAACTAACTTGGAACTCAGCACAGCTTGGCAGTCGTCTTAAACTTTTCCCAGAGCGGTTTTGGAGGCATCCGTAAAGACCCGAATATATTCATTATTCTTGAATACAAGGAAAATCGACTTAGTTATTTCGCAGCAACAGGAGTTATAGCGTCACTGCATTGGGCGGCATGCTCATAAGGCCAGAGTCAGCGTGCAAATTTCAGGGCGTGTTGGACCAAACACCACTTCTTTTAGAGGAAAGATGGCGTTGAGAGGGCAGACCATGATATGAATTCCAAGGAGAGAGAGATTCATCCGCGAGTCTAGATAAGAGCCGACCGTACTAGAGAAAGAATCCAAAGTAGCAGTTATGTATTTTTGTGAAAGCTTTTTCCACCTGACAAACGATGCATACAATATAGTTGCTGAATGTCTTGCCGAAAGCTCCTTTATATTGTCAACATCGTCTTTAGTATTTTCGTAGAGCAAGAAGCTTGCTCTTCAAGACAACACCCAAACACTTAGCTACGTTGGAAAAATGGATGATGTGATGCCTTTAAGTACTAGATAAGTTAGACCAGCCTGTTTTCTTTTCGTCAAGAGAACAACTCCAGTTTTGAAAGGATGGACTGAAGATCCATTTTTAGATCACGTCGATGACAAATTTTGCATTCATACAAGATAGAGTTAATACAAGAACTCAAGTCTAGAGATCATGGAATCGCAGAATACCATGCACTCAAATTGGGTTCTGAGGCAAGAGGCTGTTGGTTGACTTCATGTTGAAAACTTTCTTCGACCATGAGGAACGTTTTCACATTTTGATTAAAATCCTTAAGCAATTCCGGCTGAAATACTAATTCATACTGTATCCCCTAGTGTCACTTGTAAACTGTTGCAAGATACTATATTTACAGACATCCTCCAGGACTCTTAAGTGGAAGTGGAATCAATTAGCAGTGTTGAGCAAATACGCATCGGCTCGTAATCTGAGAATTTGTTTGTCTCTTTTTTTTTTTTTTTAAATGAAGAATCGATGCTTATCAGCAAAAGGCGCTTTCTTACTTTTCACTACCGAAAAGTACTAGATTGGGTGAAAAGTAATCTCCTTGGTTACAGCGCCAGAATGCGCTGCTATTGCAAAAAACGTTATGGTGCCTTGAAGTCCGTTCATATCTAGGCAGACAAGCCAAATTTCAGTGCGATACTGTCTTTAGTTTTGTTTTGATAGCTGATTGTTGTTGACGTGTTTGGCATCATGTTGAGTATGGACAAAAACGATTTTCGTTCTCTCATAAAACATTATTTTTTGAGAGGCAAAACGGCGAAGGAAACAAAAGAAAAGTTGAATAAATATTATGGGGCTAATGCTCCGTCAGATTACACCGTCAAATATTGGTTTCGAGAGCTTCGTGGTGGTCGCAACTCCGCTACCGATCAAGTACGCAGTGGCAGGCCCTCCGATGCGGTTATGGAGGACAATGTCAAAAAAATACATGAAATGGTGTTGGCGGACCGGAAAGTGAAGGTGCGCGAGCTAGCAGATACCACAAAGATTAGTACTGAGCGCACACGCCATATTTTGGGCAATATTCTGCATATGAGAAAGTTATCCTACCGCTGGGTGCCGCGAATGCTCACTCCTGACCAAAAACACGAACGCGAGAGCACTTCGAAAGAGTGTTTGGACTTGCTGATGCGGAATCGGGCGGACTTTTGGCGTCGATTGGTAACTGGATTTGGATCCCTCGGACTATTATCTCTTCCCAAACCTCAAAAGATGGCTCATCAATAAAAAATTCAGCTGACGCGAGGAAATCATCGACGCCAGGGAGGTGTATTTTGCAGACCTTCCGGAAAATTACTTTTCGGACGGGATCAAGAAGTTGGAAAATCGCTGGAATAAGTGTATCAAACTAAAAGGGGACTATATTGAGTAATACAAAAAAAAAATATTTACACAATTTTTTTTTTCATTCCCAAGGAGGTTACTTTTCACCCAACCTGGTATACTCGTATATTTCGCTTAAAATTCGGATTGTAGCAGGGTCAATGGAAAAAAGATCTCATTATGAGTTTCGCACATGATTAACACAAATAGTGCATTATTTCTTAACTGGTTTATGGTAAAAATATTTCTTTGAAAAATTGTTCACTGACGAGTTGCTTTTGTATTGGAACCATATTCACGCCTAAGGATGTGGTTATTTGCCTTCTGCCTTAGTATAAAGACATTTTTTGATAGGGCTTGTCGTCGGACTTCCTGTTGGGGCAAAAAAGTTTCCTTATGTTTCACAAACAGCGAAAGTGATAACGATTACGGCTTCCTAAGCCATATATCCGTACTGCATTACTATAATGGTTTTTAACCGAAATAGTGTCAGCTTAAGTGTTTTGATAACAATTTTATGTACGAGGGCGGGTCAATAAGTCAGTGACTTTTGGAATTTCTGATCTCTTTACTGAAACAGCAACACTGCTCCTGTCAAAATTTAAACTTGCTGCGTCAGTTAGTTTGTGTTTGACAGTTATTTTTATCAGACTACTCACTAATTTGAGGAGAAAATGGAAAAAAGTGAATTTCGTGTGCTTATTAAGCATTATTTCTTGCGAAAAAAAACCATTACCGAGACCAAGGCTAAGCATGATAAATACTATGGGGACTCTGCACCATCGATTTCAATGGTAAAAAAGTGGTTTACTGAATTTCGTTGTGGCCGTACAAGCACTGAAGATGCCGAACGTCCTGGACGCCCATTTGAGGTCTCTACACCCGAAACAATCGAAAAAATTCACGATATGGTGTTGGCCGACCGAAGATTGAAAGTGCGAGAGATTGTGGAAGCCGTTTCAATTTTGAATGATCACTTGGGCATGAGAAAGCTTTCCGCAAGATGGGTGCCGCGTTTGCTCACAGTCGACCACAAACGCAATCGTGTAACAACTTCACAGGAAGGTTTGGCGTTGTTTAATCGCAATATGGAGGAGTTTTTGCGCCGTTTTGTAACCGTGGACGAAACATGGATCCATCACAACACACCAGAGAACAAACAACAGTCAAAACAGTGGGTTTCTAAGGGTGAATCGGCGCCAAAGAAGGCCAAGGTGGGTTTGTCAGCCAATAAAGTTATGGCGACTGTTTTTTGGGATGCACGCGGGATAATCCACATTGACTACCTTCAAAAGGGAAGAACAATCAATGGGGAATATTATGCCAACTTATTGGACCGATTCAATGACGATTTGAAAAAAAAACGACCTCATTTGGCCAAGAAAAAAGTTCTTTTCCACCAAGACAATGCAAGGGTGCACACATGTGCAGTTGCCATGGCAAAAATCCATGAATTGGGCTATGAATTGCTCCCTCATCCACCCTATTCTCCAGATTTGGCTCCGAGCGACTACTTCTTGTTCCCAAACCTGAAGAAATGGCTTGGTGGAAAAAGATTTGACTCCAATGATGAAGTCATCTCGCAAACAAAGGCCTATTTTGAGGACCTCGACAAATCATCTTTTTTGGAAGGGATAAAAAAATTGGAGAAGCGTTGGACAAAGTGTATAGAGCTCAAGGGAGACTACGTTGAAAAATAAAATTATTTTTTTATCAAAAAAATCGGTTTTAATCCAAAAGTCACTTATTATTGACCCGCCCCCGTAGCATTTGAAATAAAGCTCTATACGATGAAGCGTTGGTCTGAGTGAGCGGTGGCTTATAAATCATACGGCACCCATCTAGCTAACCCAAAGTCACTGATAAATTGCTACACCCTCAGTCTTCGAAATCAGTGTATTCTAATAAAAATGATTAGAAATTGTCTTTACTCAAGTGTCGTATGGTTCCCAGCCCTTAATAAAGTATTGTACCTTAAAGGGGGGCTAGTTTTTAACGAGTCTCTTCTAGAGTGTGACTGAGGAGATACCCAATATTAGCTTCGGAACTAGTTAATGTGGCTTTCAACTGAAAAACAAAACCCCGTTCGAAACCAGAAGTTATCAATTTCACTTTATATCGTACTCGTTTCACAGCAGGGTACTGCACGTTTAACGCAGCCAAATTCCTCAATGTTCAACTCTGTCAATTAACTTTCAACTTTTCATATGACAGATGTGTACTCGTAATGAAAGCCCGGTATAAACGTATAAAACAAATGCAACTCGAATGTCATTTGCAAATTTGCACAAATTCATCAACAGAGAAAGTCTTTACGAGGCATTACCTAAAATACATATGCATGTAGTTGTCTGAATAGCCGAAACGTCGGCTGACCGAACTATGCATGGAGACATTCATTGAAATTCGGATAAAGTGGTTTAAAACTTACCGTTGTCAGTAGACATTTGGACTCTCGTATTGCACCGCAATAGCCAAGGAAACTCAATATGAACATGACTGCTCCACAAGCGATTAATACGTAGGCCATTTGCTCTATTACTGCTGGCTGTGTGAAGTGCTGTAATGAAAAAAAAAAAAACAAAAAAAATAAATAAAAATAAAATAAATTAAAAAAACAAAAATAAGAAAAAAAAGTTAATCCAATTAGTGAGTCTCGAAAGTCTCGTTTATTTAGTCGACTAATTAACCTCTTGACATCTGAACGAAACAAGTAAAAAGCCGGTTGTACTTGTAGGTACAATGTTAATTTTTTTTTTAACTTCTAACTTGAGTCAATTGAATGTGACATATTTCGTCCATTTAAAACGTTGACCAACTATAGGGACAATGGAGCTTGAACTCTTTGTAGAAGTTGTAGCTTGGTATTTAAAGATTCAATTCAAATGGAACCAACTTATGAATTAGGAAAACTTATTGAAATCCGTTTTTCACAATCCTTTATCCGTACGTGTACGAGGGTACCCGACCTGCCGTATAAATGGCGGCTGTTGTTTAAAAAGAATGACAATTGTAGAAAGTACCAACCTTATAAAGCTTAAATTTGTAGTTTGACGACGCTATGTTGTTTAGTATTTGTTCGGCAGCTCTCGCTCTCAATGAATTTTTAAATATTGAAAAAATTGGTCATCGTTATGTAATACAATACTTTCATTTGAAAGGTCTCAATCCAATCAACATCAAAACGGAACTGGATTCTACTCCGGGGGAGTCTGCTCCTTCGTTTACAGCAATAAAATATTGGGTGGCAGGTTTAAGCGAGGCCGTACGGGTTCCCAAGACGAACATACATAGCAGTGGTCGACCAGATGAGGTGAGTTCACCAGAAATCTTGAAAAAAAATCCTTAAAATGATATTGGATAACCGTCGATTGAAAGTGCGTGGACTAGCACATATAGTAGGCATTTCAAAAAGCGCTGTACGTCGCATGTTGACTGAAAAATTGGACATGAGAAAGGTGTACGCAAAATGGCTGCCGTGATAGCTCAAAATGGAACAAAAGCAACGTCGTGAAGATGTTCCAATCTAGTGTCTGGCGAAGTTTCACAGCAATAAAGCCAAGTTTTGCGTCGATTCATAACCATGGATGAAACATGGGTCCATCACTTCACACCCGAGATGAAGAAACGGCTAAAACAATGGACTCAGAGGGAAGAATCAGCTCCAAATAAGGCGAAGACAGTTCCATCTGCAGGCAAGATCATGGCGTCAGTTTCGAACATTCGCCAGATTTAACCCACTCGGACTATTTTCTATTTCCGAATTTGGAAAAAATTGCTTGGTGGTAAAAGATTTGCCAGCAATAAAGCGGGGGAGTCTACGGTTGATGGCTAATTTAAGGAGCTCGACGATTTTCACTATAAAAAGGGTATCCAAGCTATCGAACATCGCTGGGAAAAGTGTATTGAACTAAAAGAAGACTACGCAGAGAAATAAACATATTTTTCCCCAATGTTTTTGTGATTTCTTTATTAGGTCGGGACTACCCTCGTATTTGTGTTAGAATCATGCATCATCATGCAGTGAATTAACACTGAACATACCATATACTAAATCTGTCTGAATATCTAAAGACGCAAATAGTTTACCTACCTACAAATAACTGAATGTAGTCGGATATACGAAGTTTAATGGACATATTCTCTCCAAAAATAAACCTTGACGTCCTAAGCCAGGATAGTAAATATCATATAAAATTTTATCCGGATGAATTCAGAGCTCAAGTCAATCAGAATTTATAGAGCAAAATCTAGGCTTGTCAACTACAGATCGTACATCACCGACTTCTTTCGTTCAAGGAGGAAGCGGAACAGATAACCCATTATACTCATACGACCATTTCATTTCTCTTAGGAACCTATTAGCAAAGATCGCTGGATCACCCGGATAATAATGTGAACCTCAGAAGGTTTTCTAGCTCAATATTAGGTAAGACTTCTAACTCCGTAAAGAGCGGACAGAAGTCGTCTTAATATCGTCTTCGCTTTTTTAGATCTGCATAAGTCGCTGTACGGCACATCTTAACATTTAGAATGAATTCTTGTTTGTCCAGTGCTCTATGATGATACCAGAAACAACTGAGCTTTACTTGAAGTGGGCATCTGAATAATGCAGAGCTGATCAATTTTTCTTTCTAACTCATTAGCGGAGATAATCATGTTGACATCAGATATCTGATTCAGGAGCCTTTATACTATACAATACGAGTACTTGATCTAATTATCGGAGAATCCAGAGCCTGCACAACTGCCTGTCTGTCCATGTCTGACAGTAGTATGACCATCGGTGATACAAATATGCAATAATAACTGCTGTCTGAGTAATACCAGTTTCAAGTACTTCGGCTTGCCAAGCATTGCATCCATGCATCCATCCTTAACTCTGAAAGAGGTGTTAACTCCCTCGTGTCGATGTCTATTTTAGAACCGTAGAAAACCAGTTTCTCTATGTTCGCGATTTATTTGTTCTTCCACTTATTTCTATGAGGAAATTCTGGTAGCCAATCTTCTGTCAATGTGTTTAGTTTTTCACAAGTTTGTTGCAGTTTCTCAATAAGTGTCCGTCCTGCAGTCTAAAAATTGTTTTGGTCGCCAAAACAATGCAGTGTTTCGCAGTTTCAGTTAAATTAGGTTAAATGGTCTCAGATGGGGCTGTGGGTGTTCTCCTTGTTAATGTTAGAATTTAGATACGAGTATATATTGTCCTTTAGTAAAATAAGAGATCTCAATGTTCTCTTTCTAATGCAGAAATCATTTTGACCCATATTGACCTTTAAAGGATTGACCCTTAGCCCTCTGTAAGGGCACCAATTTCTCTATAGAATAAGTGCATATCAGAGCTTGGCTTAGAACTGAGTAGAATAATTTCTATAGCAGGTTGACACATCTATGTATGTATGTTTTTTTTTCATATTACCAAGAGCTTTTTCTTAAAGGATACCGGATGCCGCAGAGCAAATTTCAAAGACTTAAAATTAAGTTGAGGTAGATCTGGGCACCACCGAAAAAGTTTAACTGAATGACCTGGGCGGAATAACTAGTATAAAGAGCTGCAATATGTACTACAACGTTGGCGACTGAGAACAAAAGTATAAGCTCATTCTATTATAATATCAATCCTCTGTTAGCGACAGTCTTAGCAATAAATCATAAGTTTCCGGCATATAAACCAACGCATCAGTTTTTGCAGAGCGGTGTTAAAGAAATCCTATTTCGATATCGAATGTCTGAGTTTGATGAAGCAGCATGCATTTTCCATCACCTGTATGGATAATAGGAAGAACCTGGCAGGGATACCAGAATAAGACATTGCTCTTCATATCTCGTCCCCATAAATTGGCCTTAACACTGATAAAAAGGTGATGTGTATCGATTTGCAATTCTTGGGTTATCATTAAGATCTGGCATCATATGAAAATTTGGAATGTGGCCATCTTTCCTGTCCTAAAGTTACACTGATATGGACCGATCAGGTTGTTGACAAAAGGCTTCAGGTCTTCCTATAGTAAGAAACGATGTTAATGAAACGTATACCTAAATAATTGACGCAATTGGAAGAAACTCCTTTCTTAAAGATCGAGCAAACTATTATATGTATATGCTGAGGTTCCATTTTAGCAACTCAGAGGTTAAGAATCCAGCAGCTATGTTGGACTTGCTTCCTTTACCTTTTCCCGGACAGGTTGAGAAAACTTTTGTTTTTTATCGGTTTGAATGGTTTATTTTGTCTGACAGCGAAAAATTGATCATCTCGGCCGTTAAACAGTCTTGAGAAATGTAACTTCCATACCTTCAGCATCGACTGTGATCTTTACATAATTCCTTGTTCATCTTTAGAGAATTCGGCTCGGGCTTTGTAGCTTTGACATGTTGGTTTTACCTTTTAGTAAATTTTCCAACCTGATTTCTGCAATATTATCTCACTATTTCGACGACCGCGCATTTCATGCTCCTTTTTCCTTCTAAGAGGACGGTGTTCTTTTGCTCGTAGAGGTCGCTAGCCACTCTGGCCCTTCTGTGCAGCACCTCTCTTTACATCCCTTGCTTCGTTGCTTGTGCTTGTCAGCCGAAAGAAACCCTCTACATCGGCGCGCGCCCAAGGGATTGCGTACCACTAAAATGTTTGCACGAAAAGTTAGGGAGGAAAGAAAGAGAGGGACCGATGCACGTTGGTCTTAAATGTTTGCAAGTTATAATGATTAGGAAATAAAGAGCTAGGTAAGACATTCCATAGGCGAGTTGTACGGCATAAGTAGGAATCACGATATTTCAGAGTGCATCCGAAAGTGGGCTCAAGCGTCTGCTAACGAATATTCATAGCGAGACGGGTGTTACGGTTGAAGTATGAACGGGCGGAATGCTATTGGCAATTTCGATGGAGTTCTTGTGGCGAAAATATCGATAGAACAAGGTGAGATAGTAAACTTTGACCCAGTATCCGCGGGTGTCAATTGACTGAGATCACTTATCCTATCTAGCAGGTGTAGATATGTTATTGGAGCACCTGACCATATGTAGACATTTTACTCCAATTTTTGGCGTATGAATGCCTTATGGATTGTGGCCAGATCAGAAGGGTTGAAATATGTCTCGCATCAGTTAAGTAACCTTAGGCATTTCGCTGCATTTTTGCGACATCAAATATGTGGTTATTCCAACATAGGTTATCATTGACACATACCGAGAATGAAAAGTTTCTCGGTTTCGAAGATACAAGTGCAATTCATGGATAATAGCTGGGTGTTTAGATTTCGCTTTAACGACAGTAGACAACATTGTATTTTAAAAGCGCTAAATTCTGCTCTGTTGGTGGTTCCCGATTTAGTAATGCTGCTTACATCGGAATTTAATGAGCGTAGCATACGATGGCGTTCTCGTTCTACAGCCGAAGAGCATGGATGTGAGTCCGATAACGAAAAGCAGAGAGTACTATCGTTAGCAGAGGAATATATTGGATTAGAAGTAGGATACACGAGATCATTGATGAAAATTAAAAAGAGTGTGGGAGGCAGAACGGAACCCTGGAGCACACCAGCATTTATTTTGTGAATATCAGACTTGAAACCATACAAGACAACTTGAATTAAATGCACGCATTTTCGATAAAAGACCTTATGCCAAACTTAGTCAAATGCCTTAGAAATATCGAATGCAACTAACTATCTTGCTTTTGCCAGAGTGACGTTCTGTTTGGTCCCATTTTTCGGTGAGACATGTCATCAAATCACCAGTGGACCTGTTGCAACAAGAACCGTATTGCCGGTCATTGAGAAGTTTTCGTCTTTCGAAATATTTCATGAGCTGACGGTTTATCAGACTTTCCATGACCTCGGAAAGAAGGGGCGAAAGTGCAATGGGTCTGTAGGAGGAGAGAGAAGAAGATTCGCTTTTTTTAGGGACGGGCTTGACAAAACCTGTTTTCCACCTTCTCGGAAAGAGTCCTAAAGGGTAAGATAAATGGAAAAGCTAACGCAGTGGTTTTGCCAGCGTGGAAGAACACCTCTTCAGAGGAAGGAGCGATATAGCATCTTGACCAGTGGATTTGTGAATGCTAAGATCTTTAAGTGCTCGTACTACTACACGGGTACGAAAGTGGATGTGTCCCATTGAAGGTTCGACGCACTCAATTGTAGACGGATACAACGCACAATCTGGAAGTTTGCAGGAAGCATATAGGCCTTATCCAAAGAACTGACAGCTGGAATGTCATTGTAAATGAACTAAGGAGGAGGAGGCAGAATTTCTGAAGTTTTTGACGAACGTCGAAAAGTCAGTGTTAGAAGTTAAAAACAAGTCAAGTATGTTGGCGGTATGACTATCAACGTCTGGTATTCGAGTGGGCTCATTTACAAGCTGGGTCAAGTTGTTTATCGCAGCGAAGGTCTCAACACACCGTCCTTCGGGTGTTTTCTGTCCAGAATGTCGAAGCAACTCAGAACTGTGTATATTGACATCGTCCATAACAACGATTTCAGTATGAGGATACAGGGATATAAGTCTTTGAATAGAGTCAGACAGCGCATCAAACTCGTTAAAAGTCGAATTGGTATCCAGTTTGGGGATTCTGTAAATAAAGCAATAGTGACAACTTTAAGCACACTAAATTGAATTCCGGATAGGAACAGGGATTGCATTGTGGTGGAGTTTGATAAACTACTCCCACATCACTACACATGTAAATGGCTAGACGTATTTTTCTCTGTTTGGAATCTGGAACGTTATTTGTCTACATCAAGATCATCCGAGTTAATATTCGCCTTTCGCAATGATGTTCAAATATCCGTCATAGACCGGAAATGGCATGAGTCCGTTACAGTCAGTAAGGTAGGCGGTTGATTGATTAACCGTCTTCTAAGTCGCGTTTCGAATATTGAGATGATTTAATCGCATACAGGCTACGACCTAACATTTTACATCCAAATCCGAAGTTTGGTGTCCTTTTATAGTTTACATAAGTCGTCAACAGGAGATCTGGCCTTTTCTGAAGTTAACCCCATACACAACCCCACCCTAAGGGAATAAGCCCTTTCTATAGATCCTTGAATTATAGAGGTTGGATATTCCGGAATCAGTAATCTACTTCGAGGATAAGTTGATCTATTAAGCCATATTGATCTCAGCATCATACGAGTAGCATATTTTCGAACTTAGCTCCAAATACAATACGTTGATTTAATTGCGTGAATCCATTGTGCCATGTGTTCTCCTTCTGAGGCTATAGATACTCCTGTCAGACTATTAAAGTGTTGCTACAATATTTCTTTCTTGCCCAATGCTACCGTCTATATCTATAAGTTTGGCAGATCAAGTCTGGTGAATGCCAGGTGGGGGTAAATTAGCTAGAATTGATATTTGGTCAAAGTTACAGCCCCGGAGATCATCGAATTGAAATCGGTTAATGTTTGGCTTAATCATACAATACTCAACCATCAGCACCAAGCAAACATCAAAGATAATTCAATATTAAAGAGCTGCAGTACTGGTCAAAGGTTATCCATCAGGAGAAACTCGTAATAGAGATACAATGTTCTGGCTTTCACGATAACCCGAAGTTCGGTCCTTTCTGTTGGAGGCGAACTAGGACATCTCCCTGAATGGATAATTATTCTGGGTCGTTTTTAAATTGGAGAAAAACTTCAAACTACTTGGCTTATCGCGGAGAATGAAACGGCTAGTTTTAGAATTTACTTTATTTTAGGACAACGTGTTATGGTGGAAATGTATTGTAGATCATGTAGACGAATGAACATTTGAGAAAAACGAACTTTAAAATGCTATATCACTATGAAGTATAGCAAATCGGAAAAGATAAAATAGGTTTGACATTAAATCTGCCAACAATCAGGCTGTCTTGATAAATTAATGTGCCCAGTCAATCCACTTTAACCTAAATGACTATGTGTACATATATCCACTTGATTAAGTGGTTATCTTGTGATAATAAATCGCCACTTTCCTCCATAACAAACATTTTTAAGGGTATTTCAAAGTAATTATCCTTTCACATTGATGACACAACGAAAGTCACCATTAATTCACAATTGTTACGGTGGTCATTCAACTTGAACGATCTATTGACTATGGAGAGCCACTTCAACGGCTTGCTCGGCCCACTTGTAGATTGTAGTTGCCAATTATTGCCCCAAGAAATACCAGTCAGCACGGAAAAGAAAATTTCAAAAATTCATATTTTCATCGCAGATAAGCTGACTGACTGGGTGATTATCTGTTGCGCAGCGTACATAGTACAATATACATATATCCAGGTGGGTGCGACGACAACAAACAACCAACAGAATACAAACAAAAGTGAAAAGTGTAATAACACAGTTGAGCATGCATCATGCATTTTAAATAATCGCTGTAACGTGCCGAAGTTGACCATTTACTTGGCATTGAAAGAGTATCTACGTACCTGTATCTATGTATACAATGTTCAGAAGAATAAGTCCGATGACGACGAACCTAAGTCTGACCGTACGTGAATTATAGATTGTAGAAACGAAAGTGAAGATACATCGTTTATATCGGTGTAAGATTAAATCCATGTTCAACTGTGTAAAAATATATGTACAACCATGAGTACGAGTATCTTCTAACATACATGGGTTTGATTGAAGAAGGAAAGTGAAATTGATTAACAGAAATTGTGAAAAGCTAGTAAACATTGACATTGATCGAATCATGTGATGTGGCGATGCATGTTAATAAGAGGGATACAAGTTTCCATCTACAACAAAAAGTAATCGTATCGACCACCAAACAATCTCTTTTACCTTACGCTTTTAGGTCAATTAATGTAAACAATAAAAATGCTCTTACAATTTAGTTCGTATGTGGTTAAGGAAGTTTTCAGTAGGAAACATGTAATAGGAAAAAGTTGATCCAACAGATGGCGTAGATAGTAGATGCTACTTTAATACTTGTAGCTGCCATGTAAGAAATACGCCACGGAAATGCTTAGTGGAAATTCGGGATTAAGTATACAAATTGATGAGTTCTGGCTTTGTCAGGCTTTGGTTGAAAAGCAACTTATATATTATGTTCCACTTTTCCCTTTTAGACAAGTTTAGGTAGTGCAGAAGTGCAGGATTCAGGAGTGTATAATGATTTTACATCCGCATAGTCATTTGCGATTGAGCGAAGATGAGGAGGTTTAATAGCAATGTAACTGGTCTAATCTAACAAATCGGTTTCCAAATGGCTTCACATATCCTCTTCATCGATTTAAAAGGCGCATATGACAGCATCTAAAGAGACGAACTGTACAGAGCCATGTCGTTCGACTGTCAAGCTCATTCGACTATGCAGGACATATAACGGGTGGTCCAGAAAGTTTCTTTTTGAATCATGTTTTATTTTGGTGCTGATAGCAGCATCAAACAGAAATTATGTGTTGGAATAATGCTAACATGGCAATACAGATTTGAGTGCATCTATGTAATTTTCATTTCTCTACATATTTTCTGGAATAAATCAGTCTTGTTTCTGCTTTTGAACCCGTCGGTTTGTTTCATTTAAAACAGTTTTCTACAGATTATGAGCCCAGCCCACGCTATTAATTTTTTACAATGGACGGTGAAAGTTTCAAAATTGAAAAGTAATAGTAATTCTTTTAAATTCTGCTGGGTTAAATGAGCATGTAGAGGAGGGTAATGTACTTCCAGTTAAGGCGGAAAGCGAATCTCAAGAGGCATACAATGTTCGTTTGGTGGCGTAGAAAAAATCAGACAGTAATGCTCAAAAAATCATTGCTACATGTATCGGGCCCACGCCTCTAGGTCATGTAGTAAATAGCTATACAGCATTAAAAATGTGGAAGAAATTGAGAGCTGTCTACGAACAAAGCTCAAAGACAAATGTACTATACATATGCTCTTTTTACAGCTTTGAGAAAAACCCCGAAGAAGACAGGAAAATATTTTCAGGCAATTGAGAAACATTGGGGAAGAGATATCGGAATGCATGATTAACACCAAAATTTTTATGACGGTTCCAGATACATTTAAACATTGTTTTTTGTGCTTGGGAGTTGACGTCAAAAGAACCGGAAACCCTAGGAAATTTGACGTCACGTTTAGGAATGGAAGAGACTAGAGACATACATACCAACGAAGATAGAAGTGATAAAGATAACGGCTGGTACTTAGACTCTGGAGCAAGCGATCATATGTCGTTTAAAAAAGAGTTTGTGCGATACCAAGAATTCGATCAGCCAGTGGATAATCGAATTGGAAATGGAGAAATTATTTTCGCAATTGGTGTTGGAGATATTAATATTCTGATTTCAAATGGATGGATGTAGTCGTATGTACCGAAAATTTCGATGAATTTATTTTCCCAAATCCGTGCTTTCGATAAACGATTGCAATTTGTTTCAGATAGCGATCGCTGCACATACGAGGGCTATTCCAAAATCAACCTCCGATGTGTTACAATTCATTACATTCGTGAACTTCGGTGACGTGTTTCTGCATGTCGCAACCAGTACATTATTCTCTAATAATATGCCAAGTTTCGATCGTTTTCGTCCAGTATTTTTCCAATAGTTGCCGTTTTAACATGGAGAATACAATTTTATCACCCGCCGCCTGTGAGGTACGAAGTGTAATTCGTTTTTTGCAAGCCGAAGGAAATGGCGCAGCTCAAATTCATCGTCGGTTATGTGCTGTTTACGGCAATACAGTGATAAGTGTTCGGTACGTAACTGGCTTAGACAATTTAAAAACGGATGCACAGATGTGCATAATGAAAGAGGCTAAGGGCGCAAATCGATCATGAATCAAGACGTGGTTCACCAAGTTGACCAATTTGTTCGAGAAAACATACGTTTTAGGATTTCAGATCTTGCGACAAGATTTTACGAAATTTCTCGAACTACTCTATACAGAATCGTGTTTGAAAACTTGGGTTATTACAAGTTCTGTGCCCGTTGGATCCCAAAGCAGCTCACAGATGTCCACAGAATGCACATTCATACCCCAAACAAGCCAACAAAATTCAAACAAACTTTTTCCTATCGAAAAATGATGGCACAGTTTATTGTTGACCAAGTTTATTGAACCTGGAAACACAATAAATGCAACGGTTTACTGTGAAACTCTACGTAAGTTGAGAAGAGCAATCCAGAACAAAAGACGAGGAATTCTTACCAAAGGTGTGGTGCTTCTGCATGAGAACGCACGACCACACACTGCTGCATGCACAAAAATTTTAGTGGAGGAGTTCAATTGGGATATTTTTGATCACCCTCCCTACAGTCCTGATTTGGCACCAAGTAATTATCACCTTTTCCCAAAATTTAAATCATCCATTGCATCTCAACATTTTGGAAGTAATGAGGAACTTATGAAAGGTGTGAATCAATGCCTCAACGCATTGCCGGTGCCATTTTTTAAGGAGGGTATACAAAAGCTCGCCCCACGTTACCAAAAATGTATAAATTTAAAAGGAGACTATGTAGAAAAATAATTTAGATGTTAATAAAACTATTTTGTGCAAAAAATTAATGTATTTTTTTTTTTTTTTAAATATTTTTCACTTCGGAGGTTGATTTTGGAATAGCCCTCGTATTTGATAATAATTGGTAGTGGCAGTGGGAGCACGAATAGGACAGCTGTTGGAAATGTGCTGCAAGGAGCAAATTTTGCAAATAAAGTTTAATATCTCTTAAAATGTGGCATGAGAGGATGGCACAGCAAAACGCAGGGCATGTACATACGTAACCAACTTAAGGACGGTTGACTAAAATTTTTTACACATAGATAATTTCACTTCCCATGGGTGATCACATGGGAACTCGGTACACCGCGTGCTGTTGACAAAAAACGCCACATGAGCTTAGTACCCTGGCGTTAAAATCCCGGACTTTTCAAATTAATTTGTATCGTTCTTTTGAAAATCAAAAATTAAAAAAATAAATTTCACTTGTGATGCCTGTTGCTTCGGAAAATTGTACAGGCGCAAAATCCAGGAGAACTTGTTCATGCTGACTTCTGTGGTCTCGTGGAGGAGACATCAATTGGCGGATCCAGATATTTTGCTAATTTTAAAGACGACTATTCGAATTAGCGAATTATATATTTTATTAAACCAAAATCGGAAATGTGTTCTGTACTTCGAAAGTTTATGGGTAAAACGAAATTGGAGAGTGGACGTTTAGTGAAAACCATTCGTACCGACAATGGACCGAGAGAATTCGCAGAAGCAGTAAATACTGCCGTATACCTTTCGAACCGGAATGGTACTAACCCAACCAAAGGCAAAAATCCATTCGAACTCTCGTGTGGCTAGTGTTCTAGATACGACGACCTCAGGGTGTATCGAGTGATGGTATTCATGCACTTTCCTAAACAAAATAGGATCATAAAGCTGAAAAGGGTATTTTCATGGAATATGTGGAGAATGTAAAAGCCATTATTCCTTCAGGTGAAAATAACAAATGCGAAGATGATTCAACTAGTGATTGTGGTGAATCTAGAGCTGATAATACGAATCTGGATACTTTAGATGAATTTTTTCACCCAGCGGACGAGGAAAGTGAATGTGAAAGTGATGGAAGAGAGCTTCTTGGAGGTGCCCAATTAGAAGAAGATGACGATGCTGGCAAGGAGGTAATGAAAACGGTAGATGGTGTGGATGTCGCATTAAAAAGGCAGTTGCGGAGCACGAAAACAGGTACGTGCAATTTCGCAGAGAGCGAAGAACTATAAAAATGCAATCACTTGTGCTAGAGCTGCTCAATGGAAAAACGCATTGAAGGAGGAAATGGACGGCCTGCACAAAAATTGCACATGGGAGATTGTGCCCTTTCCAAACGACCGGAAAGTAATAGACAACAAATGGGCCCGTAATCTGAAAGACTTGAACTCAAATGGAAATCAAAAATATAAAGCAAGGTTACTTGTCCAGAGTATGGTATGGATTATGAGGAAACTTTCAGTCCAGTGGCAAATTTTACCTCAATATGGACAATTTTGGCTATATCAGCAAACAAAAGACTTAATCTCACTCAGTTTGACGTAAAAACTGTCTTTTTTCAAGGTGACTTGAGAGTGGAGATCTTCATGCAGTAGCCACCACAAGAATTTGTAGATAATTAAAAAGTCTATATGGTCACAAACAAGCCTCTTGGTACTGGCATCAACAATTAACAAAAGTTTTAAAGGAATTTAAATTGGAGCCGAACAGGATGAACCCGTGTGTTTTCATCAGTAGAGGCCATGAGAGGCGTATTATTCTTGCGATTTACATTGATGATGGATTTATAGCAGCAAAGGAATGAGATCATGCTTTGCAATTAGTCAATTTTCTTAAGCAATTTTTCGAAATTACTATTCTAAATGCAAGTTTCTTGCTTGGTATGGAGCTATTTAGGAAATCAAAAGAAGAAATTGGAATTAGTCAGATACTTTATACGGAGCGAATCCTAAAAAATTTAACATGGACAACTGTGGACCTGTGAAAACACCTGCCGAATTATGTTCAAGTGAAGACTTTGAATGCTCAGCGATGATAAAATTTCCTTACAGAGAGGCGGTGGGAAATTTAAAATTTTTAGCGATGGCTACTCGGCTGGATATTGTGTATCCAGTGGAGTTGTATCTCGCTATTTGGAGTCGCCTTAGCAATGTCGTGTTAACGGTGTTAAAAGGATAGTGAAGTACCTCTGTGATACAAAGAGAATGGGTACTATTTTTAAATAAGGTTCAAATTTCTCTGGTTTTAGTCTCTCTCGGTCCTTGTCGTCATAGGATATGTACCAACGAGAGTGTGTCCGATTCAATCCAGGAACATCGACACGACATCGATGTCAATAACTCAACATTTCACGCATCAGCCTGATGAGAATTTTGCCCAAAGATCTGGGATTACTCCCTTAAAAAGTCGAATTGGCTCAGCAATTGAAGGCATTCGCTATTGCTTCTCAATTTGGGTCTTACAGCAGCTCGAATTTGGCCGAAAGATAATTTTTTCTAACGAGGCGCATTTCCATCTAGACGGCAAGTTAAAATTGTCGGATCTGGGGACTGGAAAATCTGCAGATCTGAACTGGGTAAGCGCTACGACGTTTAGCAGCTCGCCGAGAAGAGTATGGGACAACATGAGATGCTGCCAAATCTAGCCGGTGCCGGAGCCGTTCTTTAAAAAAAAAAAAAGAACTTATGATGCCAAAGTATGTGTCAAGCTTTTCGGAAAATGGGACAGAAAGCGAAAGAAAGATGTTTGGGCTCAGTGGCTATTTTGCTCCATGGGTGGCATCCAACATTTAATGGGGAGACTAAATTCTTAGTGTAAATTGCCATTCATCTCACGAGATTTTAGTTGCCTGAAAAAAAGCCTTTCAGTAACGGCTGGTATTGAACCCCGTCCAATTGGGAAGCCAGTATACTATCACTTGAGCCACGGCCACCCACCCACGGCTGAGAATATCGCACTTGTGGTTGAAGATGTCGCAGAGGAGAATTTTGGTGAAAGACTGTAAGATGTTCCCTTACAAAGTGCAAACAGTGTATCAGCTGTTAGCTGTTAACCACCAAGCGTGTCTAACCTACATTGAAGCCATCCTCAATGTCGACCACCATGGAGACAACTTTTCATCGCAAACATCATCAGCGACGAGGCCCATTTCCATCTCTGTGAACATGTGAATCAAACAAAATTATCGCTTCTGGGGAACCGAAAATCGGTGTATAACCCACAGTGTATATCCACTCAAAGTTACTGCATGGTGTGCTGTTTAGATGGAGGCGTCATCGGGCCTCATAGAGCCATGCTCTACGACTTTCTCCTTCCTCAATTAGATAAATTGGGACTGGAGAACATGTTGTTCCAATACAATGGAGAAACGGTGAAACTGCACGAGCCACAACCGAAATTCTGAGGGCTGCATTTCCGGGTCGCATAATCTCTCGTTTTGGCGATTTGCACTGGCCGACAAGATCGTCTGATTCAACCGTTCCAGACTTCTTTTCGTTGGGTTTTTGAAGTCACTGCTTGAAGCCAGCAAGAATGCGAGGACCTATCGCCGGAAGTTCTGATAGGAGTGATAGAAAATGCCACAAATCGGGCCCGAATGGTCATCAATTCGGGCGGCGGGCCAGAATCAGCTAAGTAGCTGATATCATTTTCTCGACTTAATGAAAAAAAATTAAGACATCAAATAAACATAATCGAAAAGCAGAGCCAAAGTTTTTCTTTCATAAAAAAAATTACAGCCAAAGAACATCGGGTTACAACTTTCGCGCCACCTTGTACTCATATGTATTGTGGAAGCGAACCAAGAACACTTCCCTGCGGTACACAGGGTAGTACGAGGGTTGACTGAAAAGTTTCCGACCGAACAATTATACAATACATTTTTTCTCAAATTTTTTTTTATTTTTCTACATAGTCCCCTTGTAACTTTACACACTTCTCCCAGCGATGCTCCCATCTCTCTAACCCGTCCAAATAGTACTTTGCGTTTTTCTCTGCAAAATAATTGTTCACGAAGATGATTGCCTCCTCATTTGACGAAAATCTCTATTCTCCTAGCGCAGTTTTTAGATGAGGGAACAAAAAGAAGTCGCTTGGGGCTAGATCTGGTGAATAAGGCTGATGGTCAAGCAGTTCAAACCCTAATTCATGGATTTTCGCCATGGCAACCGCTGAGATGTGAGACGGCACGTCGTCTTGGTGAAACAGGATTTTCTTTTTCTGCAAATGTGGCCGTTTTTCCGCAATTTCTGCCTTCAGCTTGGCAAGTAGTGGTGCGTAGTATGCTCCTGTAATGGTTTTTCCTTTTTGAAGAAAATCGATTAAGATAACTCCTTTACTATCCCAAAAAACAGTCGCCATAACTTTCCCAGCCGAAAAAACAGTTTTTGTTTTTTTTGGAGCCGGCTCGCCCTTTGCAGTCCACTGTTTTGACTGAATTTTTGTTTCGGGCGTATAATGGTGTATCCCAGTTTCATCTACAGTAATTAATCGGCGTCAAAACTCGGATTTCTTGCGCCTAAACTGCGCCAACAGAGCGTTGGAAATGTTCATTCGAACACGTTTTTGGTCTAATGTAAGCAAACGCGGCACCCAACGCGCGGACAGCTTTCTCATGCCTAAATCTTGATTTAATATGTAACAAACACGTTCTTTGGACATTTTCATAACCTCTCACTTTAATTCGGCGGTCGTCTAACACCATTTGGTGAACTTTAGCAATGTTATCGTCAGTGGTTGCAGTTTTTCGACGCCCCGAACGTTCATCATCTCCGAAGCTCTTACGGCCACGTTTAAATTCAGCTGCCCAAAATTTCACTGTGGTAAATGATGGTGCAGAGTCCCCATACACAGAGTCGAACTCATTTTTGATTTGCGTAGGCGTATTGCCTTTCAAAAACAAGAATTTAATAACAGCTCGATACTCAATATTTTCCATTTTCACAAAAAACACTCACATCGAATCACTTAAACGACTGTCAACTGAAACTTCGGTAAGTAACTGTCAAAAGATGCACAACTAGCATTCACTAGCTTTTATTGACGAATGCCGCTATCTTTAAGTTGCGGTCGGAAACTTTCCACACAACCCTCGTATTTCTCTGCATTGTTAAAACTCGTTTCAGTGTTTGACAAGAAAAGTCTATTCCCGAGATACGTTGGCAATTAAAGTCAAGACCTATTACAAAAATCCTAATGCCCCATTGGTGATTTCGGACGATATCGAACGGACTAAAGGCGTTTTCGAGATGGGCAGTGAAGATGTCCGCTTTCTCTTTAGCTCTCCTTGTCCATTTGTTATTATTTTGTACTTTGATTGTCAGCGTAGAGGCTTAAGTTCTGTTAGTGTCTTTTACTGCACATTGTTAAATCTCCAGAATGCTCGACAAATTCTTTAATATAAAATACAATATGCGGCTCCCGCAGTTTTGGGTGTGCATTCTCTGACTTAAGAAATTTATGTTGTCTGTTTTTGTAGCTGACGGTAATTAGCTGAGTATTTTGCTTCGCAATACCATAACATATATTGTATTTTGCGCAGATTTGCTTACTTAGGTATTTCATAGTCCGTGAACAGCTGATTTCTGTCGCATTTTACGCAACGTGGCTCCTTTTAGCAATAAATTTGTGGGTGATTGAATCTTTACCAGCTTTTTCGCTGTGGGATTCATCGTATGTTCTTACACAAGGGCCCTAGAATCGTTTTTATGTAATAGATTTCTATGAGAGTGTCGAGTCGAAACGTAAAAGTGTCTTTAAGATGGTTTGAAGCTTGCTGTAATCCGCAGTTCCGATCACGTTGATTAGCGGTGCGATTTGGTTTCTACAATATCTAGTGAGTTTTACGATGCGGTATTCATGTCTAGCTCGAAGGGGGTGCGAGTAATAGATGGAAAAAGACTCACAAAGTAAAGATTTGATTTTCACGGACTGCTTCTTTAATAAAAAAATATTTTGGCCAATTGGTTACTTTTTACTCGCACGTTCTTTTAAACCGAATTAAACGTTGTTTTTGCCTACTCAATCTGATTTATAAAAATTGCAGAAGAATTCTACACTTACGTACGTCTGGGCAACCTTCATATTGAATTTATTACTCATTTAAATAAAAGGAAAATGAAAGCTACTTACATTGAGGTTCTCGTTCTCGGCCATCTTCAGCAGGGCAATTAGAGATGCTTTGTCCGCAGCCAGCCATATTCCCGTTCCAAGTACAATTGTACCAAGAATCTATTCACAAAAAAAGAAAAACAAAATGAAACATTGAAAAAAACAACAAAAATGACACAGCTTCGGATGCAAGGAACAGCGCACACTGTACTCGTATTTCTGATGAATTTTAATGTCAGCAATTATTCCGCCTTGAGTAAAAGTTTTCTCTTCAGTCAGTTTGTATCTTTAAGTACTCGTATCTAAACTAGTTTCGACATTTATGATCTAGTCCAAACAACTTTATCTAACTTCCTTGCATTCTGAGCTTGTCCAGTCCTAAAAAACATTTTTGTGTCAATTACTTACGAAGAATAAAAAGTTAAATATGCAGAGCACATATTTTGCGATCCAAACTCCACAATCGGAACCCATTTTCCAGTGTTTATCTAAAAGATAAAAAGTTCAAAATTAAAAGACCTATTTAAGTAGGATGATGCGAACTAAATTAAGTATCTAGTTTTAATATCTAATGAATCACATGAGACTGTAGTATGGTATTGGGTCTAAATCGTCCGCACTTACGAGTACGTATAGATGACAAGACCACGAGAGTTTAATTAGATATGAATTTCTGTTCCACTGACTTGTTAATGAAAGCTAATTTGCATGAATGTCCATGCGTAGGTAGAACAACATGTTTGACTGGTACTTGAGCTTGGTTAGGCGGTTTAAAGTTCAGATATTAGCAAGGAGAAAATGTACTCGTATACGAGCATATACGGTTAATAATTGAAGGAAATATTTATTGCTTATTTTGTGGTGCATGCATTTTGTAATTTTTATGAATTATGTCCTTTGTTGATTCATTTACATGAACCATCAAGCGTTGTACACAGCTGAAAAAAGCTGATCAGGATTTTCCCTGACATGTAGCTTAAATGATCTAGTGGTTTCGGCTAAGCGGGTATTTTCTGATTTGCCACCTCAAACAAACATGAGAGATCTCTGCAATATATTATAAAAAACACGTAGGCAAGCTTTTATGCCTTTTATGAGTTTTACCTTTAAGAGGTTCATTGATTTGTTCTCCTGTCCGAAGTGCACTATATTCGATCGTTTAATTACCTAATCTCCCTGATCTCATTTTAAGTAAGGTACACTGTCCTATGCCACCAATATAATAAAAAATCTACAGCTGACGAGAAATTTCTTAAAGAAACAACATGGACGTATTGTAATAGGTGGATATGATACGTGTGGACGCTGTTACAGAGTAGAGAGCAGCGCTTTATATACGAACGATTACATGTCGACAATATTTGACTGTCAAATAACCATAGCGATAAAATCAAACCCTTGAGGTGGTTTGAGGTGGTGAAGAACCTCAAAACATCAGGCACCTCACAAGAACACGCGATCCAAAATAAACAACTTGGGGACCTTTTATTATTGGAGCAGAATACTTGCAAAAAAAACTATTGCAACTAATGTACTTCTAGTATTTTGTTTGTTCCTTTACTGAAATTTCTCTGTTTTTCGTAGAATGGTCGCCGGCAAAGTACTTACATTAACAGCACCCACCACATCAGCGCCGAAAACCTGCAGCCTGGTGCGAATGTAGGCCCGATACTCAAAGAGGTAGTGTTTCACTGTGTCGTCATTCTTTTCACAGCAAGCGTCGCAGGATGTTGTGTCACATATGACCAGCACACCCAGCAAAATCGCAGGGCCCCGTTACGATGCCATTAAGCAGTCTCTCCTACTGTGGGACAGCCGTAAAGTCGTTTATCTCTTAGACGCATCGGTATGTATTCGTTGTCATCCTGGAAAGTCATGCCATCTTCATTTATACTCATATGAAATCCAACTAGTAATGGAAGCCTTAACCAAAAACGCAGGGAACATTGTCTAGCAAGTTAATAGACGATTTTATTTTTTGTAATCCGATGGTAACCTGGGTCTTAAATAAGGCTCACCGTATTCATCCTTCTCGAACTTGTTTGAAAATCGTGAGAAATTGCAGCAAGTCTGTAAACGCAGCCTAGTTGTCGTTAAATATGTAAATAGATACTCCACTTATTTTCAACAATGTAAGTCCGAATTGCCTAACATTGAGATCCTCTATTGGGTTGTACCACATAAAATGTCCGATTTTCGCACAGTCGGAAATACGAAGTTCTTGACTGAACATCTGTGCCAGAACGATACATTTTCTTTTTTTATAAAATAAAGTGGTACGTGTGCTTGACGCGCGAGATCAAGGGTTCATTACAAGTACCGTTATTTTTTTTTCTTTGAATTATTTACCACGTTGTCGCCAGTTTAAATTCGAACCCTCTTCCTTTACGAATTTAAAATGGCACATAATGCGTCATTGGCAATGAAAAACATTAATGACGCATTTGAGGATGTAGCGTTAAACGAAAGCACTATACGACGTTGGTTTGCAAAGTTCCGTTCGGGAGATTTCAGCCTCGAAAATGAACTACGTGGGAAGCCGGAAACGTTAGTTGACGACGATGTTTTAAGAGCAATGGTGGATGCGGACCCAACGAAATCGGTGCGGGAGATTACACAAAGCATGGGAGTATCCCCAATGACAATAAGTCAACACCTTTCTCTCATTGAAAAGGTAAAGAAACTCGATAAGTGGGTACCCCATGAACTGAACGAATCCCAAAAACTACGGCGCCTGGAAATGTGCGCATCGTTTACCTTAAGAAACCAAACTGAACCGTTTTCGCACCGGATAGTTATGTGTGATGAAAAGTGGATACTGTATGATAATCGTAAAAGATCAGGGCAGTGGTTGAATGCCCGATCTTCACCCAAAAAAAAAGTTATGGCGGCACTTTGGTGGACACCGAAAGAACCAACCCACTTTTCCTTTCTTTAACCATGAGAAACGATAAACGCTATCAAATTGGCTGAAAAGCTACCTGCATTGGTCAATAGGCACGATCCGATTCTTTTGCATGACACGTGTGAGGTATGGGGTTTAGCAAAAACGGTGCAAAAACTGTTGCAGTTGGGATTTGAAATTCTTCCGCATCCGCCGTACTCTCCTGATATTTCCTGAACGGATTACCATCTTTTCCGCAATCTGGATTCACTTTCCCGGCAGAAGGTCTTCCGGAACCGAGCAAGGGTCATAAAAGCCTTTGAAGATTTCATTGTCAGCACTTCTACGAAAAAGAAATATTTGACCTTGTACAAGTTGGAAGAATGTCCTACGAGTAGATGCCAACGGATTGTGTTTTGATTGAATAAAAATTTAGGGAAAATAATATTGGCTTTTAAATTTTTACTATAAAATTGGACATTTCATGTGGTACAACCCAATAGAAACATACCAGAGCCGCATCCCAGGTCGATTTGAAGGCATTCGTTAAGGCTTCGTACACTTCTTTCCTAACTCAGATTATGGCCGAAAAATCGATTTCGTATTTTCGTAGCAACGGGAGTTCTGGTGTAATTGTATTAGACGACATGTTTCTGAAACCAAGGTTAGGCTAGGTAAGAGTGGCTGTTAGAAAAATCAACCTACTTAGGCATATTGGCCCATTGTGATGACACGTGGATCTATGATCCTCCTACTCTTGGAACCAATTTGAGCTTCTGACGAAGCGTAGGGGACTGTTAACGTCTATATTGTTTAGATCGTTTAATTCATTGTAAAAGAGAACCCCACTTAGGTGTGTGGGAGAGAGCTGGGCATGTACAGAGTAGGTGGAGGAGTGTCTCCTCTTCCTCCTCGTCCATGCAGCTTCTGCAAAGTCATTTTTAAAAACGCCAAACCTTCTTGCAAGCTTGCTTATAAGAGAGTAACCTATGATAGCGCTGAGATGTTTCCAGATTTGGCCAGATTTGTTTGGTCGCTAGGCAAGTTGACTCATCAGTCAACCTAAGGTTTGTTCTTCTATTATCATTCAGCTTTAGTAATAGTTTGCACGTAGCGATTGGTATACCGAGGCCAGCTTTACCAGCTTAGGTAAACTGATTGAAATTTTGGCGAGTTCGTCGGCCCTACAATTCCCTGGGATATCTCTTTGCTCCAGCACCCAACATAGTTCTGAGACCAAAGTTAAAAGGTAATCGGCGCGCAGGATCATCAAAACGTATTAGGTCACTTTTTAAACGGAAGATGACTTTGAGCGTGCAGTTCATGATAAGAAAATCAGGAAAGGAAGATCCAATAGTGTGGTTGATGCAGTCAGGCGTGCTAGAGAAAGACCTCACGCAAGCGATACAGACAGTTCTTTGGAATCTGGTAAAGGCAAGAGTGACTCATGTATTGACAAAAACTTCTTTACATCACCAGAAAGCCGACAGCACCTTGGATGTTCTCAAATTGACAGGTTATACGTAAGTTTGCTATTCAGGGTGGCTCGGATACTAAAATCCGTCGGAGAAATGGATGGTGATGAAGTTTGAGACGAGTCAGACTAGTTAGTCCCTTCTTTTTTGTTTAGAAAATAACTTCAATTTTAAGAGGGTTGACTGAAAACCCATTTCGGGTGCACCAATTGCCGATCAGATTTGGGGCTGCTTCCTATTGGCATCATCCAACAGATAGTGCAGCTTCAGCGTTTTCGTAGATGTTAGCTAAACTGAAAGCGTTAAGCAGTGAGTCCATAGCAGTGAAGACATAGCGCCGCTTTACGGGCAGCCCCTGTTTACCATATTGGTCGCAGTCAGCATTCGCAATCAGAGTCTTATTCATCAGCATTGCCCTTATCCTTGTGATTCGTCTACATCATGTTACCTAGCCGAGTTACAAATATCTTCAAAAGTTGCCATGTTGAAAGCATCCTCAATGTCGATGAAAATGCCCAGTCCTTCCTGACTAAAGCGGTTTCAATGCTCTGCAGATTTTAAAGCGCAGTCTTACAAGATCTTCTTAATTGGTAGACATATTGCATCTTGAGCAGAGAATTCATGCATTCATAGAGCTGTTCAACATTTCATCAGATTGATATGTCTGATGTTTTTGGCGAGCGGGTACTCAATTATTCTGATTTTCGGTATAAAGTTTACTCTTACTGTTCGCCAGCGGTTCGGTATGTATGCCAGTGCCAGGCAAGTTGAGCAGATTCTGTCTCCGTGTTCCTAGTAGCTGGTCTATACCTTTTTTTGTAGCATAGTGTGTATAACTATAGTCAACCAACTGAGCTCACTATTCGTCTTGATTTGGATAAATTTCATACCACATATACCCTACATGATACAAGGTCAATAATGCGTGATAGCAATGTGAGCGTAGAAGAACCTGCAGCTGCTGTGAATCAAAGTTTGGCGGAAGAACCCCCACGAACCCAAAATTGCAAATTCGGGATTGATCGCAACAGTTTGGCGTCTACATGGGAAATTTTAGGAAAAGATCTCGGCGCACAAGTATAGGATCCAGCCTGTGCAGGAACTAAAGCCACGAAAGTATGGCTTGAGACGAGAGTTTGTGGTCTTGAGCAGCTTGAAGTCGGCGTTTACTAACTTCCTGATAGGGAAGTTCCTGCATTCACCTTGATAATCGAAAAGGAAAATGTTGTGATATCTTTACATGTTAAGGTGTCTATAGTATTTCACTACAAGTTCTCTTAATCAGGAGGTTCTTGGCGTGATACATCGGTCGGACCCGTTTTGGCTAGTTTTAATCGAAATATCATGTTGAGTGACGAGGGTTACTTTTACCACAACAGAATTGTGAACAACCAAAATTGTGACTTCTATTATACAAGAGACTCACGGGACTCAATTACACTCCCAAAAATGTATTGCTACGTATGTTCTTCATGCAGGTGGAATCATCGATTCACTGAGTATCAACTTCAACCAAAATGTTATTTGCCAAATGGACCAGTGAATTGGCAATCGAGTTTCTTCGGTTTGACGCCATTCGATTCTTATGGGTCTACGTAAAGTCTTGGCTGATAGACTGCAAACTATTCAGGCCTTACAGGTTGATACTCAGCACGTAATCAGTGAGAAAGAATCCCAAATGCCCGAAGGAGTGACAAAACAGTGGAACAACAGAATTCACTTTGCCAAAAACAGTCGAAGAATAAATATACCTGAAGCATTTATGATTCAAACTGACGCAAAAGTTTGGTATTGCACGTTCTTTGGGTAGGCACTGAATGTTGCTATTTTTGGCTCCTAATGGTAGCCACCAGGTACTGATTTGTATCCCGACTGGATTTACTAAGTGTGGGCAAGAGGAAAATAGCAACACAATTATACTGGATCGGAAATGAGGAATTAATTCGCGCAATTGAATCAGGACTAGGGGCCTATAGTGAGCATGACAGACTAAATATACGATATATCTCAAGGGATTTAGACCAACAAGGATTTTCGGGACTACTCAAAGTGCTGAAGTAGGGACGTAGGCATATGAATTCTTAATCAGCTTTTACATCGTCGAAATGTGTTACATAACTTCCGTTCTCTTTTCCCGAGGGGTCTCAGATAGGGTTTGGCTCTCTGAGTTGGGATTGTATGTGGAGTTGCTACTCAACCACGTAAGACGCCTACTGGTGCAGACCAACCAACGGATAAGGATGCTTCACAGTCGACGGTTCTGCGAAGTGAAGAAAGGATGAAGACGTTCAGATATGCAAATGGATTTTCGGACTTTGGGTGGTTGCCGTTTTAAACCTGAGCGGGTCTAAGCCATCTTGTTGCATCCGCGAATCTAAAAAGAGATGGAAGTGAAGCAGCAGAAAGTTCTAACAGACCGTGGAAGTAATAACTTCCTAAGGTTCTTTGCCTCAAATTACTGAGGCTGAGACAGTGGCATACAAAGTGGAGGGTATCTGCAGAGGTCATCATCGGTAAGGTGCAGCTTTATTGCGTGCATCCCCATAAGGTTATGGGCCTGTGAGCAATTCAACAAGAGTAGATAGTTCAGCTTTGCTTTTCAAAAGAATCTTATTTATTATCGATTTCCTGAGTTTCGGCCATAGTTGTCTTGAGATCTTGCAGTTTGGAAGGTTTTTTCACCTGCATTCTCAGAGTGCAGGGTGGAAGTTTGATACTTTGATCTGCCAGTTCTCTCCTAGGGGGGATCTTTTTCGAGCTATCTCATCTGCATGCTCATATGCATCGTATGCATACTACAGTGAAGACTATAGAGGACATAGCCAGCGGCTATTTGGGTTCAGATTTGTTGTAAGCTATTAAATCAGTTAATAAGTCTTGAGCGTTCGATATAAAATCAAATGACTGATGACAACATGGGACACTAGATTATAAGACCGTCGAGATAATTGATCACATTAGGATCAATCCAAGGCAAATTTAGCAAAACAAGGCGATTACGATCGAGGCATAGATGGACGAGAGTGACCCGTGAACCCTATGAGTAAGAGACAAGGTAAGAACATTGGCTTGTTCGGAAGAAAAAGCCAGAACATGAAAAGCGAGCAAACAAGGAAATGGCGAGGTCCTAATGCAGAAATTATGTCCGGAAAATCCTCCAGAACGAGATCCCATATCTCTGAGAACGTAAAGCAAAGACACAATCAATGCTGAAAATCTTGAAGGAATTAATCTACATAAATTTTATCGGCGAGGACGACCAGCAGTCCGCTATAAGGTAGAATGAACCATTCATTCGACCAAGAATGTGTCGAGGTAGCGATAACTAAAGATCGATTATACTACTGGGAGAGATTGATTTGGTAAGGAGCGTTCAGTAACTGATCTGTAAAATATGGTCGGCTGAAAGTCTGATTCACAATCAATATCCCGCATTATATGAACGACTGCAAACTTATATCCTTATCAGTGTGGTTTTAGGCCTAGCAATCGATTATATATTCTGCTTACGGCAGATTTAGAAAAAGCCTACCATACGAATCACCTGTTCATTCGTTTTAAATCAGATTTTAAGCGTTTATGGAAACAAGCTGAAAGAAGCCCTGTTAATCTTTGACATAGTTTTGGCATAATTCGTCCGGCTGTGTGAGGTGACAATGGTGGGATTTCCACAAGGTGACACGGTAAAGACTTGTGCCAATACCAGAGACACAATGTTCAACTGAATAATTTCTAGCAAACGCTGATGACATTGACAGTATGGGAAGACATCAGCACCCTACCGTTGCTTACTTAATTTTTACAATTTCCACAAAAATCGATTAAGCCACCTGCCGATTGACAATATTGCCTTGCAATACGCAAACAGGATAGCTATGTTTAGTTCGTTGAGCTTGCATATGATTTCTTCATCGTGGATATGATCCGATCCCGGAATACGGGACATCCTTCTTTTTAAGAAAGGGGTTAAGGTACCCTTAAAATGTTTGCACACAGCGTGGGGTAAATTTCGTACGAAATGAAATATATCCTCCCTATCCGTCATGTTGCATAATACATATACACAAGATCAGTAACTCTTGTCTAATCTTTCCGCTCGCAATGTTATCATACAAAATATTTCCTCATCGCTACTATTACCATGGAAGCAGTTCCGTTCTTCCAAGTCATAATTTATCTGACTATAAATTGGTCTAAGTAGTGACTCCGATGCTGCTTCTCTTTCAAATTGCTGTTTGAATTCAAGATCTACTGCTACAATTAACTGATAAAACTTTGGCTTCCATTCTTCTACGTTTCCTTCATCCAGATCCAGTCTTGTCGCTCCATTTGCCGTACTAATAAGTATTGGATCGTAGATATTCGAGTGCCAGTTTTCTCGGTAACCTCTTCGCGGGCATATTGAATACAACAATACTCGTATCGGCTGAATTCGGCATCGCCAGACAGTCAACCCGGCTTAATTTGCGGTTGGATTTGGACCTACATCCGTACAAAATTGTGGTGACTCAAGAATTGAAGCCGGGCGACCATAGACAATGCCGTGAGTTCGCTAATTGGGCGATGGAAATGTTGGCCAGAGATCCGGATTTTGGCCAAAAAATCATCTTTTCGGACGAGGCCCATTTTTGGCTCAGCGGCTATGTCAACCAACAAAACTCCCAATATTGGAGCGAACACAATCCAGAAGTGTTCGGTCAACCATCATTGCATCCACAAAGATTGACTGTTTGACGCGGTTTCTGGTATGACGGCATCATCAGACCTTATTTCTTTCGAAATGAGGAAGGAGGCACAATCACCGTTAATGGTCTCAGGTATAGAGCGATGTTAACCGACTTTCTGTGATCAGAGCCCGACGACATCGATATGTCCGAGCTGTGGTTCCAACAGGACGGCGCTACGTGCCATACAACCGACGCAACGCTCAAAGGTGTGAAGGAGAAATTTGGCGACTGGGTCATCTCATGACGAGCGTTCGTAAATTGGCCGCCGCGATCATGTGATTTGACACCACTCGATTATTTTCTCTGAGTCCATTGTCCACGCTAACAACCCAACCACTTTGGACGAGCTCGAGGCCAACATTCAACACGCTGTTGCCGGAATAACGCCGCACATATTGGAGTGAGTCAACAAAAATTGGACCGACCGTTTGAAGCACTGCCAGCGAAGCCGAGGCGATCATTTGGATGATGTGCTATTCCACAGATAATGGTATGAACGTAGCTTCAAAATAAAGCCAGAATCAATTAAATATCTCCCACCGTTGTGGGTTTATTTGTTTTTTTTTTTCTATCGTTCTTATCTGGTCACCCTTTATTTTGAAAAAAATATAGGCGCTGTAAATGACAGTGTAACCGAAGACCTCAATTTGCCAATATATCGCTGATCTCAAAAAGCTGGCATCTGCCAGTCCAAGATTTTGCAAAAGGATCCTTTTCTACAGTCATATAAGGTCCAATTTTTGTAGGAATAGTAACCTAATAATAGAATACGTAGCTTCTTCGGTGATTAGATTCTAGAGCGGTTGGAAGCCGATTCATATTTTTTTGTACAAAAACATCGTGGTCAGTGACAAGGCTCTTTTTTGGACTTGTTAAAATTAGCTTCTATTAAGTGCATCAGGCATACAATGTTAGTTTACAGTCATCAGGCCTATGCAGATGTTAATGCACTGGCGCATGAAACGTATTCGAACAACTGCATAATCAATTTCACACAGAGGAGGAATCTAGGAGGAAGCATTCTTGTAACCAGTTATGTGAATTCGCAATAAGTTTTAAAAGCTATCAACCAAAGGGTCCCGCAGCAAGGCAATGTCCAAACGAATTCCCAACAAGGCGTCTGACTATCATTTCTAACGCCATCATAAGGCAATAAATACTGTCACTTTTTTTACCCTTAAACTATAATAAACGAGTCACTTGGTGCTAACATATCTGCAAATTGAAGATTTGCATATATTCCTTAATAATTAGCACTCCGTTCTTGCATTAGAGGAGGAATTACGTATCGGATAACTTGCTGAACCGTTTATAGATACATATTTAAGTTTATTTACCAGAGTTCAATGTTCTATTCCGCTATGTTGACACCTTAATTCAGAACTTAAGCAACAAAGTTTTATAACCCGCATCGCTATCACAACCAACTTAACCTCAATACCCACCCACAATGCCCCTCCAGACGACCCATTATGTACTCGTATTTACTCGTATGAAAAGCTATACGTTCGTCAATTGTAAACAACGCAAGTCTGCTTCGCAACTGAATCATCCAAATCACCTTACAGACTCAAATATCAAAACAAATAGAGTTCTTCCTCATTAGCACGTCATATGGGCACAGTGCCTCTGCACCATATCATGCGCGCGGTTCTGTCGGTATCTTTTCTCGTCGTTTTCATTGTAAATATCACGTTTAATATATGAACTCGTATCGAAAAAGATACAGAGAAAAATGAATTCAAAAAAATTTAATAATAAAAAAAAAAAAAAAACCAAGCAACGAATGCAACGTATCTGGGTCAAACTATGTATCGCGCGCGCTCTGGAAAGATACCATGCCAACCAAACCGCCAACTGAACCGCCAACAGCGCTAAATGTGTCGAATGAGTTTCACCAGGTTTAGGTATTTTCAGCTTTACCTCGATGCGGTAGCTATCAGATACATACGTGCCATTCTTCTTCTCCTCCTCGGCGTTGTGCCCAATTCAGTCGCAGCAATGGAGTAGTGGAAAGAGGAAGAAAATGGGGAAAACAAGTTTAAGAAGGTAATCATCAAGTACGACTTGGGCATAATGACAACAATGTACCCTGTGACGGCTTAAAGGGAAAATGCGGCCTCAACTGTCTCAGCCCAAAGACAAAGGAATTTATTTTTTATTTCAGAAAACTGGATGGGTGAAAATTGTGAACGCAAATCAGTAGCTGTTGTAGCTTGTAAGTACACTCTAGAGTCTTATCAGAAGGTGGTATCTGTAGAATACGGTACGGTACACGTCCCATTAGTAAAACACAAATTTACTGCTGTCAGTACAAGTACTATTCAGTGCCACTATCTGTTGAGGTGAAATGTTGAAGCGTCAATTGTTAGTCAAACGGTGCGATGACATAGAATTCCACGTAGTCTGGAAGGCGAGGAGATGTGTACAAGTACAATATTTTGAGAGATCGCAAGCAGCAGATGGTTCTTGCAAATGTTTGCTCAAAAGATACTGTTTCATTAACATATCTATGAATACATAAATACACATTCAGATCACCACAAGTGCGGTAACCAGGTCGGTTTGGGAGATGAGGAAATTTTATGGTAATGGTTGTCAGATTCTTATTAGACTGCATTCTTACAAGGGAAGTGCTCATAGTACAAATTCAAAGCAATAAGTATGGTGGAGATCCGAGCACATGTATTGTACACTTTCAAGTGACCAGGGCTCATAAGGGCTTGGGGATATTCTCTGAAAAGGCCCAATCCCAGGTCTTAGAGAAAGATCAACGCTATGATATTAGAAGAGGCCACAATAAAAATCGGTCAAGCAGACATAAGTCACTTTGTCACCCCGGGGAAAAGAAAATGGACAACAGCAGTATGATAACAACAAACCTCTTAGACCTGAAGACTGTTCCTGTTTACTAATTGCAGCGGCGGAAAATATCCGAAATTGGTAACAAAAAAGATGAAAACATTGGCAAAAACTTTTGCTGTAGCTACACTTTGCACTCTCAAATTAGTGCCTCCCGATGACCCCATGTCTTATATGAAGAAGTTGCAACAACCAATATAGGTGGTCGGAAGCAGCGTTGGGAGTTTGGCTTCTATCGAATAAATCCGATCCGTCTACAATACAAAGATTTATACAATTCAGCGGGTCAAGCCTCTAGCTACAGTAGCTTTATTCTCTTGCAAAAAAGCCATTGGGGACAAATGGGGACTTCAAACTCGCATAACCAACTGGATATGCTGATGACTGATACTCCCCTACGTGGTGGTTGCCTGGTGGACAGCATGTGTATGGATAAGTGGAGCCTTACGTACTACTCCTTCCGTGGCACTGAATATTCTGTTTCATATGACAACCCTCGATATTTAGAGCGACTACACAGTGGACAAATAAATTATTTGGCCACGCTAATATTCTTAACACACTAGGATATGTTCCATAGAACATCGACTACACTATGCCCCAACATTGGTTTGACAAAGACTTTCATGTAAGCATTCCCTCTTGAGCTTTCTGGGAGGAAAAAGATTTCATGGATGGCAAGTCAATTCATTTCTATACGGATGGATCCAAGACTGATAACGGGGTTGGTTGCGGTATTTTCTCAGATAAGCTTAATCTAAGCCTCTCTTTCCGCCTTTTAAGTCTTATCCTGGCTGAAGAAAAACGTGATATCTACAAGGGACATCCAAGTCCCTGGATAAAATTCAAATTCTAAAACCGCCCTTTGATTTCATCTCTTAGGGAGATGGCACAGGAGTTCAACTTTAACATTTGTTGCGTGCAGGGGCATAGAGATATTCCAGGGAATTGTAGAGCCGACGAACTCGCCAAAATTGGAACCGCTTTACCTATCCCACTGGAAAAAAGCAGCATCGATATACCAATCGCTACTTGCAAACTAATGCTATAGCTGGATGCTAATAAAAGAACAAACCTTAGGTGGACTGACGGGTCAACTTGTCTATCGACCAAATAAATCTGGACAAAGCTGGATCTGAATCGCTCTAAGGGTTTGATCTTTCAAAATAGTAAACAGCTCAGCGCGATAATAGGTCTCATCACTGGACACTGTCTTATAGGCAAGCATGCTTGGCTTGGCGTTTTTACAAATGACTTCTGTAGAAGCTGCATGGACGACAAAGAGGACAACTTAAGTAACCTAAACAACGTAAACGTTAATAGTCTCCTATGCTTTGTCAGAAGATCAAATTGGTTCGAAGAACAGGAGGATCACAGACCCAAGTGACTTCAAAATGGGCCAAAAGGCCTAACTGGGTTGGTTTTTTCCACAATCTACTCTTACTTAACCTAACCCAATACAAAGCACTATATCATACAATGCAGAGTTGATAGTTAACAGTTAGTAATCATGTTGTTTTGCTTGCATTGCTAATGCCGCTATCCCTAAACGAGGTCAACCGAAGTCACTGGAGAAATTCTATTGCTAGACTGTTCTATGCTACTTATCAAACCAAACCAAACTTAGTTGTTTGGTGCTGTTACCAAGAAACGTCTAAGCAGGTGCTTAGTAACAATGATGGTAACAATGATGATGGCGATGCTGATGTTGCTACGCACGTAACTCGTGCATTCTGCACTCAGCCACGATGCCCCCTTTACCGTTCATGGCTAATTCCGTCCGAGTTAGTGCATTTCCACGCGCGTTACTCCCTCTCTGTTTGTACCCAACTCCGAGTCTGTCGTCTTTTCGTTTCTCTTCCATGTGTCCCTCCCGTTTCCAGTCGCTTTTTCATTTTATCGAATTTTTAGCATTCACAACGAGATGGGTGTTAAGGAGAGTTTGAAGTGTAATAGCTTTACTGGCTACGTAGGAACATTATTACTGGAAATAGTGATACAACGTCGTGTCATTTATAAGTACATATTATCACTCGGTTTTGAATGCCATCTAGTGGGTGCAAAAGGGACAGAGGATTCGTATCATCGGAATTGGAAACCTCTTGATTTTTCGTTTCATCGGAGTTCGGACTCACTTCCTGTCGCCTTTTCGTTTCAGTTCGGAATTACCACCCAACAAGCGATAACAAGTTTCACTTCAAAAATTCAGAAGAAAATGTTTAGGGATCCGAGTCGGTTTTGGGGCGTCTGTTACTAGATTATGAATTTTTCAAACAATAGACTTTCTCAGGAACACAATTAAGCGGAAGAAGTCTTTTTCGGTTCAAGAGAGAATGATATACATTGAACTATGGTAAAAAAATATTCAAGAATGTTTAAGAAAATTAATTAGGAAGTTATATTTTGGCTCATAGCAACCACCTGGCAACAACAATATGTAAATGGGGACATCCAAAAGTATATAGGTAGCGTGACTTGGAGAAACTGCTTATGCAAGAGAATGCCAAAAACTTTGCCGACAATTTTGCATTGGAAACCAACATTCCACTGTCAATCAAACTATTCATTGTAGATGATGGTAGCCAAAACTTGACCCAACTGAAGGTTAGACGGATATAACTATGACCGTAATGCCTTGTCAGTTTAGTTTCATAAAGCAGCCGGTTTCGCGTTGGAAACTCAACATACGGATAAGATTACGTCATAAGTGCAGTGTATACGAGATTGCTGTCTTAGAAAGAATATAGGGTTAAATGCGTGCCAGATCTAAATCCTCCTTTATTTACCCCTATTTAATGCCAATTTCTCCAGTTCCATATTTGATAGTTTAACTTTAAGGTCTTTTCCTAGTGCGTTCTTCCACGAAAAACGAGGTTTGTCTCTGCTGGAAGTATCATTTGCGTTGGATAAATTTTTATTGAATTCGTTTTAAGATCACCTGTCAAATAAGATCCAGCTATATGGTATGATATCCGTATATTGCAATTTCGTCTTAGTAATAATAGGAGGCTTGGTGAATAGTTGGTAAAGTTCATTGTTGCAACGTACGAGTATCTTCCATTGGCAAACAGGAAACAAACGCAAAGTGTTCAACCAATCGACTAAGTGTGGCAGTTTTACTGTAAAGAAGCTGCTCTGATCTAACATATCACTGAGATTGTTGGTCAACGGTTCAACCCGTTGATCCGTTGGGAGTTCACACATTCACATATTGAAGCTCACGCATTTACAAATTGAGAGTAAGTACATTCATTAATGCAAGCATTGAGAGAATGTATAGAAACTCTCTTCGCTTGAAGAGAAAATACTCTCAGAAATAACAAAATGTCATCGACTGTCTTTTGTAAACGTAGGTATGCTATAGATTGTATGGGACGGTTCTTTTCGGCAATCCGTCATCACCGTTACAGAACGACGGATTCTATGGGTCGGGGCCTTAAGACTGTTAGATTTTTTGGGCTGAAGCTGTCTCAAACGTTGAATCTATAGACGCCTGAGTTGACCAATGTCGCTATACAGCCCGTACGGCTATTGGTTGAATCTACTCCTTCATTCCCCGTCAATACAATCGGGACCAAAAGTCACTTCCAGTATCATAGCTTTCTATCGAAATGGCCAAGTGTTTCTTCATTTGCTTTCGACTAGGTACAAGCCTCTGCGCCATAAAACAGGATTGGGATGACAAGGATCTGGCATAAAGCTAGTTTGGTATTACGAGATAAAGCTCTGTTACTCAATTGCTAAAAGTAATTCTGCATCTGATTTTTGCGCTGATGTTGCTGCTTATAACTGGAGAGCACAGGTAGACACTCGTACAACGAATTAAAACTGCTAATGGTGACATTACACCCAAGCCGTAGTGGTGTGCGTCCTTTTCAAGTGGCAAAAAAAAACAAACAAACGCTTCCGCCTGAATTGTCACGAAGGTCCGTTGAGTTCGTCCAATCCCATCAGCGTCACCCGTGTACGCAAGTAACCGTGCCCCTTTTGTTGGCCAGTGAGTTTTGCACGATTCTAGGGCGATGTTAAAAAAGTCGTCGCCTTGCAATTAAGGCGTCAGTTACTTGTAATTCTATACCGACATTGATGGAGCAGCGAGAATTCTCCATAGTCATCCTGCTAAACCTGATGAGTTTTGAAGTGATGTAAAACTAGACATTGCTCATCCCTATATGTAGTATGTTGATCTGAAATTTGAGGGTCTTTTTCGAAATTTGCCGTAGGGTGGATATTTGATCGATGGTGGACTTTCCTGGTCTGAAACAGAATCGGTATGGTGCAACAAGATTGTTCATGGTTTCAGAAGCTCTCATAATTCGGTAGAAAAGATCTTAGAGGGGATGTGTAGGAGACTTTTCCTTATATAGATGGTACAGTCAAAAGGGTCTCGATTTGAGGTTCCATGCTCCGGGTATGCCTTCCTCTGTCCGTATCTTACAAATGAGCTGCGCACATTTCGAACTAATTCATATCCAGATGCTTTAAGCAGCTCAGAAAACTGGCCGTCTGCGCCAGCAACTTTATTAGGTTTCAGCTTTAATATTGCGGGACGTTCATCCATGGTTCATCCTTCCTGACAACGGTTTTTCGATCATCATCGCTATTATTCAGTCTGCAGAAGACTGATGCTATTCTTAGCATCGACTTTGTCCAGGTTAATCTATGAAGGCTTCCACTCTGGATTTGTAGCCGTGATATGTTCGTTAATGTTTCTAATTCGGATGACTTTTCTCCATTTGTTAATTTCTCCATTTCCTTGATCGCGCCTTTCTCGTCCTATTTCTTTTTCTTTCTGAGAAATGCTCTTCATTTCTTTGCTGCTCGTAGAGCTCACGAACAGCTCTCGTCCTTCGATGCAGCTCATCCTTTGTATTCTTTTTGTTTTTCTGCATGTACCTGCCTATACTCACTGCCAAACAAGAGGTTCCTTTGTCGAGGCGCTTTGTAATTTTTAACATTAGAAGCCTTCCCATTGGTGCTATTCAGTTTGTGTATGAAGGCTAGGATGTGAAGTAAAGGCAATCGGCAAATATTCTATCGGTCTCTTCCACATGAAGCTTTTCAATGTCGGTTGATGGTCTTACTTGACTCCGTTATTCCTGTGATATCCGCATTCTTACCCTGATTGCAGCAGGGTAATGATCTGGATCGATGTTGGGTCCTCGGAAATATCTATCGGTCATCCAGAGTGCTGGAAGAGTGTATGGCGTCGATCGCAATGTTTGATAGCATCTACAATAGTTGACGGTTTATTAATCAGGGGATAGTCAATATCCCTTTGAGATGTGAGAGCCGTGTGCGGGCACATCAAAGGTAGCCCCGTTACAAATTCTAAAACCCTGAATCCATTGTCGAACAGGCTGTGACGCTCAAGACTGCTTTCTTATCCAGTTTTGCATTAATAGCACAATTTTGGCACTGAGTACATCTTCGGTATCAGGCTTATATTACATAATTTGGCCTAGAAGCGAATTATTTTGAGGTATTCGATAACATGCCGAAAGTTTTATACCTGAGTCCCTTGAGTAGCAAATCCACATCGCCGTTGTAGATGTCGCAGTTTTTCATCCGCTTTTTGGCCGACCCATCCTATCGCACTTCTTGGTGTGCCATCCGCGAGTTGTTCGGCAGCATGTGCAAAGCCAAAATTCGTTGTCCTTAAAAAGTTTTCTGGGTTGTGGACATTGTATCCGTCCGTATCCGAGGTTGTTGGTTGTCTCTGAACTGTTTTCTTTTGTAGACAGTGGAGAAGTTACTACCTCGCGCAACCCGAATCTGGAGGGTCAGGTCTTTAATGAAAAACCTGGATATCTGCACTCTAAGGTCACGACATCCGCAGTTACCAACAACGTGCCATAGAGGTTAGGTATTCTACTTTCAGTTAGATATAGTGGGTAATTCGTTTGACCACGTAGAGGTTAGACTAGAAGTTGATGGGCAGAGGCCTAAATGTCGCCGCTTGTGTCTTCATAAAACGATTGACAACCATTGAAAATTCGCTCTTACTGAAGAGGTCTATTGAAATTGGTCCAGTTTCACCCCGGACTGAAGAGCTATATTCAGATGATCTAATCGCTGATCAAATAACCAATACCCAGATTAAACAATGGTACAAGTGGAATAGCTCAAGCCAAAAAACCAGTGCCTGAGTACTGAGCACTCTTCGTTGTGCATTATCCTTAAACCTCCTCAATATGCTAAAATAGGGTCGCAAGATAATCAAAGGAGCCGCAGCGCCAATTCCCGAAGAAAAACCCATGGTATGATAAAACAAAGCATACGTCCACCAAATGTGGCAAAGTCTGTTGGAGTGCAAAACTAGGGCCGCAAGAAAGGAGTACTGAACTATGAAAATAAGGAAGAAAAAAATTCTGCGCAGAGTTTCTTTAACAGGCTGCCTGAAATGTCTAAAGAAATCTTGAGATCCACAAATCGATGCTGAGCTGAATCGTATTTGCTGACTTCGGTGTTTATATTTATGTACTATTGTACCGCTCCCGGACCTGGAAGCACCTATTAGTACTGGTAGTCGCAATCGTACAATTTTGCAACATAAGTCTGGGAATTTTTCGTGTCCGAAAGAAAATCAAATGCTAAATGGCAGATTCTGAAATATTGCCTTGAGATTTAATGTTATACTCGTAGACCCTGACATTCTTACTCCGCTACATTAAACTGGATAAAATATTGGCCTGAATTCAATGGGATTTGGGGTTTGTAGGCTAGCTTTTTGCATACAACTTTCTGCATATTTCACTTCAAACTAACCGTAACCGACGCCCTTGAATAAGACGTATGGACACAGTTACTCGCATTTAGATGCATTCCACTTTTCTTTAGGAATTTCTTTCGTTTTCCAGCAACATTACCACTTCACCTTCCTCCGACAGACCTCCAACACAGGTGTTAGTATTGTCTGCAAGTTTGATTGCAGTTGCTAAAGAAACTCGAAACCACAGTTTCCTCTAAGTACACTGGACGATAGAGTTCCACGCTTGACTAGTATCCGTATCTGCCGTAATAATTTTTGTACCTCTGACTGATTGTTATGTTGTACTCACTCACCAAATAACCAGTCACTACCCAACCGCAAAGAGAAAGGTTATCGTCCAATAATTTCCCTCGGTTGCATTTAATAAAAAAAAAAAAATTATCATTCGGATGCGGGGGGTCATTGATTTACGAGTCTTTTGCGCCCATTGGGAGGGGTAATCGTTTCCACAAAGGGGGATCAATTTTCACGATCCGCCACCGCCTATTTACTATGTAGCTGGCTAGATCATTGATCTTTGCGTCTGATTGGAGTTGTGCCTCTCCAAATACGTTGTGGTGTACAATATTACATTAACAGTGGTGTCTGCAACAATGATGCCAGACAACAATAAAACACTGTGGGAACGCTCTAACAATTGTACAAATCACTCGTAGAACTCGCTGAAGTCGAGGCAACAAAATTTGTCCTGCGGTCGTTGTAAGCTCCCACTGATTGCGGTGGTGATGGAGTGATTTAATATTGATTTAATGTGCGTGCAGAGTGTGGGCAATTTGTCGGGATTTACTTTTGAATTTACCAATTGTGGATGCCACTTAAGCTGCTGACAAATGGCAGAGTTCAAAGGAAATGAAGCTTTGTCCGAGTACGGTTGGTTGGTTGGAGTCGAGGTAAACTTGTCTGATTGAATTATGAATTGCGAAAGTCTTTACTCTTCCTTCAGATTGTTGTGTTGTAATATTTTTTTTTTATTAACCTGTGCTTAATGGGAATGCCTTGCCTACTAGTCGTGACAAGTGGCATTTACCTCCGAATTGAAATTTTCATTTTATGATCAAACTTAGAAGCTAGTTTTATAGATACTTGTCTTTTTTTAAGAAATGTAGTTAATTACTGTTGCTTGGGGAATTTTCAATTGCCAACAGATATTTGCTGTGGGGTTTTTATGAAACCAACAGAGTAGTACAGTGACTAATGGTGAAATAATTATTTTCCTCAGCAAACCACAAAGAAAAATTGGAGTTGAACGCTTTCTAAACAAAACAATTGTTTTGGTTCAGAAGATTGATTGAATTTTCAACACTTCGATTCAAACGAAAAAACTATGTACGAGTAGGGTGATGGACGAAGTATAATTTTGAATCATATACACCAAAGACTGCATGATGAAGGCCTAGATGATAGCAGCTGGCGGGAGGGAGACCGTGGCATGGTAGGGTAATACGGGGGTTGGGGAGGCGACCTTTCTGCAACCAGATTGATCTATCCTTCACTTGTTGGTTGTTTAAAATTCTTCTTTTTTCCTTACGGCTGGGTTATGATCCGGAGTAGAAGGATCAGAACCCTCCCACTTTGCTGCATCCCTGCTAGTCCGCCTATGGGGTTTGCCGGTTTGACCTCAGGAAGTGCCGGCGAGCTTCCCGGTTTCGGATCACTTCGTCACTGAGCCCAATCAAATGCTGGTGTTTTTGCATTTGTGTGATGCAGTTGTTTCTTGGTCTGCCTTTTTTGTGCGATGGTGTAGGAACGTTGATTGATATTGCCTTTTTGACGGGGTTCGAAGGGTTCTTGCTTGATATGGGGTCTTTTACATGAAGGCTCCCTCGAATCTAACTTCTTATTCTATCAAGCTTTGTTACACCAGCTGTCACGCGATGCATCTTCATCGCAGTTGCGATTAAATTGCCCTCATACTTTTTGTAAAATTAGTCAACAATGTGAACCGTATGTGAACGCCGGGCGTACAACTGCAGAGCCTTCCTTTAGGGGACATTTTTCGGTCACAGAAGATAGCGGAGTTTACCCGTCACTTCATCCACACTACGCTTACGTGATGATTGATATCATTCTATTGATCATAGATCTCAGATATTTGAACTTTTTGCACTTGGGAAACACTTTTGCATTCAAGTAAATGTCTGGAATAGGGTCCGGTATGACTGTCATACAGCTAGTGCTCCTTGAAGGGACGTTTAATCTTCACTTATGATAGTTCCATCGTCAGCAAAGAATAACTGATGCACTTTGGGGTCTGTCACTTGTTGGTTATTTAATATTTCCAAGAAATGGATCTGCCCTTTCTGCGAGATCGCTTTCAGATCCTCTTCATGGAGAATATGTTTGTGTGCAGATGTTGCTTGTCTACGTGTCAGTACCGAACAGTTGGAGATTAAGTGTTGCATAGATATATGTATAGATGATCCCCAATATACATATAGATGTGGTTATTACAAGTAAAGTGACCCGTTAGTGTTTCACACAGAACTCTTTCTCAAGGAGAAGGGTTCATTCGGCTCTTTTGTTATTATAATTTAGGAAATTCTTAGAGTGGTTACAACCAACTAGATCATTCCAGTATTTGACTGTGCATAGTTCTGCACAATGTTTATCTGCTGACTACAGCTAAAGCTTGAGTATGGTGTGCACTTACTACACTCTAGGTGGGTCTTTGAGTACGAGTAGCTATTTAGTACTTTGAGTACCGATTGGCTATAGTTATTTTTAGTTTTTTAGGGTCGTTTGCTACTCGTAAGTAGAATGCATACAGTTTCCAATAAGGCAGTTAGTTCCACTTGAAACATGCTGGCATACTTACTTTGTGCAAATGAGAGGTGGGTTCGAGGTCCTACCACTCCAGCTTCTCATTAAGACGTTTTCGAACCATCAGTTCGAAAACCTTTTTCGTGAACCATCGTTTTTCCATTTAGGATTTATATTCCATTCCTCCCTTGTGAAAAGTAGACTTAAGTTGGGGTCGAATTGATCCAAAGTTTGAGATTTTGCAAATGTGCTTTCTATCCTATTTAGTAGAAGGTGGGCCATAATGCATTTCCTCAGCTATATCTTTGGAATGGAATAGAATAAAATTAATCTTTATTTGTGGCATTCAAGTTTTTTCCATCATGTTTTGAAAATGATGTCGCTTAAGTGGCTGCCACCATTGCTGATTACTATTTGGGTCCTTTTTATGACATTTTTCACGGTTTTCTTCAGAACTTCGACCGGTAGGTCCTCCACTTCTTGACGGATGTTTTCCTTGAGGGCTGTCAGAGTTTGTCGCTTGTTCACATAAACCGGTGGCTTTAAATAACCCCATGGAACTCTAGAGTCAAATCGGGTGATCATTCGTGCCAGTGCAAATCGCCAAAAACCGATATCAGACGACCGACGATATCAAACCCCTGCTTTAGAATATCCGTTGTGGCTCGTGCAGTATGCAATTGAGGAATGAAAAATTCATTAATCGTGGCTCTGTAGCGGTCACCATCCGCAGTGACCATTTGGCCCGCGCCGTTCCCAAATAAAAATGGTCCAATGACTCTTCCAGCGTAAGCAGTAAGCCATTCAGGAGGGCGTGATCGTGCACTTTTTAAGTAAATAACTTCATCACTTTCTTTAAAATGTGCCGTAGACACGTACGTGTAATGGCCAATTGCGTGGCACGTCGTCTGGTCGATGTCGACGGAGCCTCTACGACATCTTTCAGCCACGGCAGTGATATTCTCGGCCGACCGAGAGGTACGAGGCCTTTCAGGGGTTGCTCGGTCCTGTGTTGCCCCAGTCTCTAAGAGCCGTATGGAAAGAAATTGTGCATCAAAAACTTCGTGATGAGTACTCCGCGTTCTTTAGAAGTATAGCGTTTCATTGCTTAAGTATTCATACAAATTATAATTTTGTTTGCTTCACAAATGTCAAAACCGAATTGAGTTTCGACGTCAGTTTTAAGAGCTATTATGTGCCACATTATACTGTATATCCAGGTGACCTTCTTTGCAGTTGTTTGCATGATGTAGCTTGAGTACTTATATGGATGCTTCCTCTTAAATTTGTACATGAAGCGGAGGTAGGTCTAATAATGCAATTGGAGTCGTTCTCATAGACGTGCAAGCCGTTGAATCCAGCTCAGTTTCACTACTACTGATTTTACATTGGTCTTGCTGTTTTGTCTTCCAAAGGTATTTTATTTGGGGTCCCCAAGTGAGTTTTTTAAATAGGGTTACACGTAGGTACTTAACCTCTTCCTTCAAGTGGACAACAGTCCCATCTACATATGTATAATAGGTTGGAAAAGTTTATCTCTATTTTCATTGTGAATGGAATAATTTTTCTTTGCTGGGATTAATTGACACTCGTTCAATACGAGTATTACACCCGTTCCAGGAACTTCAAAGTCAGGTGATCTTGCATGAGATCTCTGATGATAATCGAATGTTTCCATCTAATGGTATCCTTTAGAGTTCCAGAGTTCAGGATTAGCTTGAGGTCATCTACTAGTACAGACCACAAAAGATGAGACAGATGATAGATTACGCAGATGTCAGCCATTTACAGTAGTGATATTCAGTTCCTCTCAGCCTAGATTTACTTTTGATATCCTTGCTTGTTTCTTGAGCTTGCACCTCATTTTCCATCGATCTAAAGTTAGCGTTGTCGAAAGCCTCCTCAATGTCCGTGAATGCGCAGGGGCCTATATTTTACAGTCTAATGGACTTTCTATGCCGTAGACCAGTGTGTGTGGTGCTGAACTTTGTGGAGGCTCCAAGGCCAGGATTAAACTTTTCTTTTCCTAAGTAAGCCACGAGGGATGTAAGTTACAAACATAAGTCTCTTATCCAATATTGATCAGTATAAGAAAAAGGACGCATAGAAAGTATGTTATGCATTGCCCAATACGAAATAAGCTCTCCGGAGGAACTACGGCAAGAGAACAAATCTGTTTATTTCACAATTCAGTGCTTCAAGTTACTCGTATTGCAACTTAATCTAGGTTCAAAATCTCATCATTTGAAATGATCTACCGAAGCGTACTTTTACATCTTCATCAAGTTCATGATTGCAAACAATAAGAGAAACACAACTGAAAAGATTGCTCGAACATGAGTATCTGTATCCGACTGCTAAACTGATTAATCGATCGAAACGAGTAAATTAACTTAATGAACAAATAAATGGACAACTTACGAGTATTACTCACTAAGCTAGACAACGACAGCGATAGTGGCCACCTGATTCGGTTGCCATTCCAGCTCTAAGATCGCATATCGCATTGCATAAGATTCGCCTCCTGTTGGTGATCCACAATTCACAAGACCAAAATATTCACGTAATGCCAGGTGAATGGAACTGAGTGCATGTGCAACATGCATGCAATTGGCTACTCGAAATAAAAGATTGTACAACTGCAGGGTGTTGCGTTATGGTCATCGTCGTCCAATTTTTTCTTTTCTAAAGTCCTCACTCAATAGAGTAATCCATACAACAGATACGGATACATAGCCAAGTCAACAAGAAATATTCCGAATTTTTCCAACTGAAACGCCATTACCAGAATGGGCTTTCACTTTCATTCGATGGTAGTGTAAGTACAAGTACGACTAGCAGATACGAGTTCGGATACAATATACTCGCACATTGCAATATGGTCAAACGATTGATTGCTCTTTTAACGTTCAGATGTTTGTAAGTTGGGAAATTGCCCGGCCTTAGTTATTGCTGGTCACGAGAGGCTCAACTGGAGTCAAGTTGGCTGCTTGATGCAATGGACGTGAGAGCAGTTCACTTTCATTGAATCTTCAAGATACGAACACTTGTTGGTGATGATGATAGTATCGCAGCAATGCTGTTGACTTCAGTTTGAAATGAACAATAAAGTTGAAACAAGACTGTAGGCGTCAAAGTGATGTGATGCGTAGGAAGTAATGAGGAACAACGGATCAAGGAATTTGTCGATTTAACTGATGAAGGGGTTTTCTTATGGATTGCCGGAAGTAAAACACGTCATCGTTGATGACTTTTTTTTTTCCTAGTACAAGAGATACGTTGAAAATCATTTGTCTTGATGTGACCCTTGTATTGTTAATGAAGCGCAAAATACCATGTGTTCTTTGAGATAGAGCAAAGTGTTATAGACAGGAACGCCTACCAATGGTCCTCCCTAAATTTGGGACTGGTGAACCTAGATGATCATTTCTCAGACAATACTATTTATTCATAAAAAATATTGAAAAACTAAGTCTATGAGAAGTTTCGGAACCATTGGCAACATACAGGAGATGTAAGTATGTAGATAGTTCATTAATAATGCCTTTTTCACTCTTTATAACTTTGTTTTTTTGACTTTCTAACAGCAGGAGGCAGGCCTCTGGTCGGACTTTGCATGCATTTTTTAGCGGCCGATAAAATTTCTAAACAGAATTTCTAAAGTTTCATCTACGCATTGCCTCAATCGAGCTCTTACTTCAAATTAAACACTAACTTAATCCTTGATTGCATGGAAGCACTATGTGTAACTGAACGCTGTTATCTTTGTCCTATGAAAGAGATACTGAAAGTTGAAACTCTGGATTGACCTGTATTGGAAATATGTTAAAGGTGAAATAAAGCCACCGATAACCGATGATTTAAATGCTCACGTCGCCGTCGATCGTTGACATTGTATAGGGTATTTCTCCATCAAAATAGCCGAGTTCGAGAGATGTTTCTGCTACAGTATTGCAGTTTACTGTAGAATTTAGAAACAATTACAACATATTTACGTAGTTTGTCTTTGCACATTAGAAAGATCCATCCTGCTTCTGCGTTGGACTGTAATGGATCAGATCCTCCCACATTATTGCTTTAGAAAAGTGAAACATATATTGGAATAATAAGCACACACACAGACATGTCCAACGAGCAGTTTAAAATTTGGAAAGCGCAAGAATTCTTTAGCTGGTCAAAATTCAAAACCACTAGATGCATTCCACCTAACAATACCTCTCTTTGTGCTACAATTTCTATCATGGCAAATGTATGGGTGAATGGCATCATTACCACGGAATTTGCTATTTTAGTGTTAGCCACAAAGGATATCTTTAACCGCTTGCTTTTGATAAAGTCCACATTTCTGCGCTATAGACCAGGACTGGGATGCTTAGAATCTTATATAGAGACTCTTTAGTATTTTCTGACAAGGCTTTGTTGTTTTAGGTATTGCCTTCCTCAGCCAAAGAAACACCAATTGGCAAGTATAACAATTCATTTGATAAAGTGGCATTCACTTTCATTTGGTGGCGCTACAATTTGGGATGAACCTGGGCCTCAACTAACAAGCCTTTCCAGTTAGTTCGGTCTTTAGCTAACTGCCTCCAGCTGCGCACACCAAGTCGGCTCATGTCCCCTTCTGCTTATGCACACGACTTAAGATGAGGTTTTTCTCTACTGCGATGTCCTTCCGGGTAGGATTTGAAGACTCTGCGGGCCGGAGCATTGGAGTCCATTCGCTCTATACGTCTTAGCCATCTTAGGCGTCGGTCGACAAAGTCGAACAGAATAGAATATTTTCCGACGGATTTTCCTCTCCAATTGACTGAGGATGCCTTCATCCACTTTCGACAGGGTCCATGGTTCTGCGACATAAAGTAGGACTGGAATGATCAAGGTCTTATATAGTTTTTCGGGATACGGCCTTACTACTCAATTGCCTTCTAAGCCCAAAAAACAGCGATTGGCAAGAGTGATTCTTCGTTTTATTTCTGCTGAGGTGTTGTTGGCAGAATTCATAGCAGATCCAAGTTAGACGAAGTCCTTTACTACCACCAAATTATAGCAGTCGATTGTGATTTCCCCTTCTTGTCGATAGCATATACTTGGTTTTGCCCTGATTTATCCAAATGCACCGGTGACAACCCGCTGAGTTCTTCCAATTATGTCGATATCATCGGTGTACGCTAGTAGTTGCACAGACTTTTTAAAGATTATGTATTCAGTGTTCACGTGTGAGTTCCGTAAAATTCTTTCAAGCACTCATATGATGTTAAAGAAGTCACATGACATCGCGTCTGAAAACTTTTTTGACATCAAAGGTCTCGGTTAAGTCGTTACCGACTTTGACTGAGCAAAGATATTCTGCATAGACTGACGAGTTTGTCTGCTATATGTATATAGCTTGTCTCTATAAATGCTGTGATATGCGGAATTAAAATCGTCGAAAAGATTGTGGGTATCGATTTGGACTTCTTGAGTTGCTTCCGGGGTCTGCCAACCAAATTGTTGGCGTACGGTTTCATACTTTTACAAAATATGACAGATAAGATCTTGTATCCGATGTTGACGCGAGTTATATTTCTATGGTTGCTGCAGTTGAGGGGGTCTCCTTTTTTGTGGATCGGGCATACGCTGCTGAGATTCCATTTATCAGGCATACACTCTTCTGACCAGAAATGAGAAATGAGTTGGTGCATGCTCTCCATAAAGTCATTTCCAGCACATTTGAGTACATTTGAGTACATATTGCTATCCTTACTTCGTCTTGGTCGGTTGGATGAAAGTTTTGGCTATCATCGTCCGAGGCGGGATGTAGGTTATATCACCTTCATGTAAGTCTGCAGAAGAAGTTTTTCAACATTCTCGGCACAGACTGTAATTCTACTACAAGGCTTCCTTCTTCATTATTCCGGGTGCAAAACTTCTCAATATCATCAATCGCGCGCTTCCCATCTTTTTCTTTATCTTCTTCAGGAGAAGCTGAAGTTCCTCCTGCGTTTCTGCTCGTAAAGGTCACGAGCAGCTCTTGTCTTTCGTTCCAGCGCCGCTTTGTAGGCTTGCTGTTTAGCTACATGTGCTTGCTGGCATTCTTCATCAAACCAGGGATTTTTTGGTGGTGGTGGTGAAACCGAAGGAGTGTCTTACGAAGCATGTGCATTTTAGTTGTGTGTCTTATGATCTGATGATGATGATGAGTGTGTTATATCTGATATACATCATTATGATATGCCTAAGAAACAACACTACAGTTACGAGTAATCGATAATGGCGATACAGTCATGTCAAGCCACTCCAATATTATATGACCCAAAAGTATTTTCATTGAAGACTCTAGTAATGAGCAAGTGAATGAAATATTGGTTTCTTTAAGTACGAATAAATGGTCAGAGGTTGACGGCATTACAGCACGAGACATCAAGGTACATGCCGACATATTTGCACCAATAATCGCGAAAATAATTAAGCGGAGTTGAAACCAAGCCAAAATCTCAGACAAAATGAATATTAGAGAGGTGCGACCAATCTACGAAGTAGATGCAAATTATAGGCCTATTTCAATACTTCCAGTAATTGAAAAGTGTTTCTAAGAAATCGTGACGAGGCGGATATTAAAATTTATCAATAAGTACTCAAGGATTCACGAATACCAGTGCGGTTTTTAAATAGAATAGTGGCTCCATTTGGAGTACCGCAAGGGACGAAACTTGGACCACTCCTATTTATTTCATATATAGTACTAATTAATTGCTTCTTTCGCAGATGATACGGCGATAGTCGTTCGACACACAGGTGTCTTGAAAGTAGAATGCAAATATTACAAGAAGAGTTCAACAAGGCAGTTGGATTGTGCCACGATAATGGGTTCATGATAAACTTGTCTAAAACAAGTTTTATGCACATTCGCAGTTCACCTCTTAAAAAAACTGAACAAACCTTCAATTTCAACAACATCTGCCAAAGTGGAGGCCAAGCTATTGAGGTTGTCGAAAGCTACAGATACTTAGGAGTGATATTTGATAGCCACCTCATGTAGAATGTACACATTGATAAGCTTCGCTTGGAATTAAAAAAGGCGATTTTTGGTGTTATCTATATGGATTACTATTCGACACCAAAGGTTCAGAAGCAGGTGCACTATGCTTAAGTTGAATCAAAGTTAGCTATGGAATATTAACATGTGCTAATGCAATTAAAATACACACCTACAAGCTGCAAAAGCTCCAACACACGATATAGAAAAAAAAAACAGAAGAATTCCGACCAACGCTTCGGGTGACAGCAGCTTAGCCGCTTTAGAGCATTAGGAGTGAACCAGATTTTCAAGATGTTTATAGCGCTCGTGTATTAAGGCGACAATCAACTCAACACCTAGTAGATGCACCCATGAGTATGTTTCAAATACGTTCCAGCAACAACAGCAACAGCGTAGAGTCCTGATAATAATTAAAGATATTCCCCCGACCACTTTCAAACATCCTAAATTTAAATGTCAGAAAAAACCGCATTGTGTTTTGGAAGCATTAAGTTCTACTCTGTTAGTGGTTCCCCAATTAGTTATGCTATTAATAGCAGAATTTAATGAGTTTAACATATGCTTCCGTTCCCGTTCTACAGCCGAAGAGCAGGGAGGGTGTTCGGGATAGTGTGTCGACTAGTTGAAGGGGAGATTCCTTGACATATCTTGATAAAAAAACACATCCCCTCCGAGATACAGAGGTTTTAAGCAACGCCTTAAGCTGCCTTATTGAAAATAACATCTTTCAAATCTATCTATCATTTATCACTGAACTCGTAATTATGAGTCTTTTAATTATTTCGACATAAATTTTGTCCTTAAATTAATGTGTCAGAAGTTATTTAAGATCTAAGAGATTTTTTTATTTTTTAAAAAAACTTAAAATATTGATTTTGTCACCATCTTTTTAGGTAAAATATCTTATTAACCCCAACGTTTTGCAACTTTGAAACGTCTACGTATTATAATATTTACAAATAAAAAATAACCGGGCTATTTCATCTCAAGTCACAACTTTTCAAGATACGACCCAACTTGTTTAAGCTATAAAATTATTCTTTTACAACATTCCTATAATTTAACAGCTGCTTTGGAAGTTTCTACCTGCAAAATAAGTTTATTTTTGTGTAATGCAAATGCAATAAGAATTCTTTTAAAAAGGTTCATTTTATGACCCCTAAGAGGGGAAAACGGGACCACCTCGGGTAAGTAACGCCTAGTTTTTAAAGTCAAACCTAAAATTGCAGGTCCTTTTTATGGAAAAATTAAGCAGACCTCTTATGAAACAATAACAAAAAGATTACATTATTTGCATAAGCTTGTAGTTTTTATGTGAGATATTGTCCTTCAATTTCCTGATAATGGACTTTTCAACATAAAAATACGAAGATATGGTTTGTGTCTATTTCTGCAACGTTTCTGCAACGGTTACGATCAACGAGCGAGATTGGAATATCTGAGACCCTGATAGAACTGCCTCAAATGGTAGGACATTTATTAGAACATTCTCCAGGTTGAGGGAAACAGGAAGAAAGCAAAAATCGTCGACAGAGTCACATCCTGCTTTAGCAGATGGCGTTCGTAACTAAAAGACGTTTTACATTACGTCGCAAACTCTCCAAATACCAGTCTTAGACAACTAAGCAGACATTTTAATCCAAGAAGGGCTTACATCTGGAGAATTCTACATTCAGAAGGCATGCATGCATTCCATCATATACCAGTACAGGAGCTACAATTCGTGGACTCAGAGAAGCTTTTGGAATTCGACAATTACATTCTGGAAAGACATTTTGCGAAAGACAATTCTATTGGCCGGATTCAATGGACGCATGAGTCCCACTTCACCAGGGATGGAATCACTAATTTCCACAAATTACATACATTGGGCAGAAAGCAACTGCGACTCTACGAAAGACAGAGCTTTTCAGCATAAGTTCAACATCAATGTGTGGGCTGGCGTCGTATATGTATTATATTGGGTAATCTCCAATCGGACCATATTGGCGTCCTCCAAGGGTTAATTGGAATTTCTACCTGTAATTTTTCCGAAGCAAATTACCAGAACTATTAGGCGATATACTACTTCAACAAAGAACAGTTATTGTGTTAGAGAAAGGCTAGATCGAGCGGATGAGAATCCGTGGATGGACCCGTTCGGTGGCCTCCAAAATCTCCGGATTTGACAGCAATGGACTCTTACTTATGGGGTCGTATAAAGGACATTGTTTACTCATCAGAAATAATAACATTGGATGACTTGAACCATGGGATTGACGACACAGCTGTAAAAGTCCGAGAAGAATTGCAAAGAATGGACATTGCTAGAGCCTTTCAAAGACGAGCTCAATGCTTTGTACTTTGAACAATTGCTATGATACAAGATTTGATGAAAAAATTAAAAATGCGCAATCAATATTTGTATCTTTTTCCTAAGAAATTTAACAATTTTTAATTTTATGTTGTACCTGCTTCAATAAGTTGGGTTGCACGTTGAAAACTACTGATTTGAGATGAAATGACCTTTTTTTGTTTGTTTGTAAATACTAGGTACACGTTTCAGAGTTATAAAAAGTAGAAGTCAATGAGATATTTTTCCAAAAACAATGATGACAGTGCCAAAATTTTAAGTTTAAAAAATAAAGAAATCACTTTTGATATTCAATAACTTTCGACACATTAATTTTAGGGCAACACTTCCTTCCAAACAATTAAAGTACTCATAATTAAGAGTTCGGCGATACTCCATTTGTTATAATACACGCATAGCTTTGAACGATATTATTTTCAGTAGGAGCCAAAACAGAGCAGTTTTCGGCTTTGCTTAAAACCTCTGACCCCCCGACTTGTACCATTTTTTTCTCAAAATACTAGATGGAGTGAAAAGGTTATGGTGCCTTGAAGTCCGTTCATATTTAGGCAGACATGCCAAATTTCAGTGCGATACTGTCTTTAGTTTTATTTTGACAGCTGATTGTTGTTGACGTGTTTGGCATCATGTTGAGTATGGGCAAAAACGATTTTCGTTCTCTCATAAAACATTATTTTTTGAGAGGCAAAACGGGGAAGGAAACAAAAGAAAAGTTGGATAAATATTATACCGCCAAATATTGATTTCGAGAGTTTCGTGGTGGCCGCAACTCCACTACCGTTCAAATCCGCAGCGGCAGGCCCTCCGATGCGGTTACAGAAGACAACGTCAAAAAAATACATGAAATGGTGTTGGCTGACCGGAAAGTGAAGGTGCGCCAGCTAGCTGATACCACAAAGATTAGTACTGATCGCACACGCAATATTTTGGGCAATATTCTGCATATGAAAAAGTTATCCTGCCGCTGGGTGCCGCGCATGCTCACTCCTGACCAAAAACACGAAGGCGAGAGCACTTCGAAAGAGTGTTTGGACTTGCTGATGTGGAATCGGGCGGACTTTTGGAGTCGATTGGTAACTGGATTTGGATCCCTCGGACTATTATCTCTTCCCAAACCTCAAAAGATTGCTCATCAATAAAAAATTCGCTCACGCGAGGTAATCATCGTCGCCACGGAGGAATATTTTGTAGATCTTCCGGAAAATTACTTTTCGGCCGGGATCAAGAAGTTGGAAAATCGCTGGAATAAGTGTATCAAACTAAAAGAGGACTATATTGAATAATATAAAAAAACATTTAAAAAAAAAAATTTTTAAGTCCCAAGCAGGTCAGTTTTCACTCCATCTATTATATCAAGAAACCTCCCTTTAAAGCCTTCGACACATAATCCCGAACATTTCGTATAGGACGGCTGGCTAATATTGGCGAATTCAATCTTGAAACGGATTTTTGCAATGTGTTCGCCGATATGCTAAAAGCTTAAGACGCCTTTAACACCTCCTGAATCATTATTTAAACACCATCATAAAACAACTTGAAGTCGAGATTCGCATTCTGCACACAAATCCTATGGATGTACAAAATACATATCTGGACATCTATTTCGCGCTAAAATTACATCATTCTCCTATTTTTCCCTTCAGCAATGTCTTAAGGACGTGGGGTTCAAAGAGCTAAAGCCAAACACTTTTAAGGGAGTGCAATCTCAAAAATCACATTCTGTAATCGGTTACCTTAAATAAAAATAGCCCTTCACAGCAGCTTTAACTATTTCGACATCGTTTTTGACATAAAATACAGAAATGGAACATCATTTATCGAGTAGGACTTTTGACTAAATGTGGAATATGCTTGATTACTGCCGCTCACAATCAGTAATGTATGACGTGAATGGGAACTCCCTGATACTCGAAAATTTCTTTTTTCAGAGATAATACAGGAACATATATAATTATGAGGGACAATCATGATGCATCTTAAGCTACTATGTTTGGATCAAATTCTACGTAATTTCAAGCCAAATGCACAATCGACCATACGAATATATTGTAGTGTTCTTCTGTCTTTCATTCCACGTTGAAATTCAGTATCGACTAGGTTGCAACATGAATTACAATATAACAATATTCAAATTTATACAAAAGTGTGTGCCAGACACCCAACTGGTAGAGTCAGCCAACGAATAAATCAACAATTAGACAAGTGTCTAGCCATATGCGGGTACAATAAGTGTGCGCCTTAGTTGACAGATACAAGTGCACCCACATGCATCATATTGAGGCAGACATGACATATGCCCGTACTGCATCTAGAAGATGATTAATTGATGATGCATTTTTTCCTGAGCTTATGAATATATCTGTAATGCATACGATGGAAAGTAGGCAGCTAATGTCTCACGTGGAAACTTAGATGAATGTAATGCATAAGACATGACTGATGCAAGGTGTATGTACGTATGTACATGTAGTTATGGTGAAAAACTCGTCGATTTTTGGTAATTACAATACAACACATCGTCTGACATATAAAAATATCTTGGGACACTTTATGAGAAATAGTTAATTTGGACCATTAGTGGTTATTACTATTATGTGCAACTGCACGGGATCATCACACCACTCTGACATTGTATCCGATTGGATACCAACAGAAAGGTGCGCTCTATTGTATAATAGATGTCTCAGCAATATAAGTTGATTTACATCTCAACAGTAGAAGAAATATGACCACATAGTCATGTACTTCTTGGATATTTTCGAATCCTCTACATCTGGCTTTTTTTTAAGGAACATATTGTGATGAAAAAAATTGCAGCATTATCACCACGATATACCCAGTTTTTCACCGTATGGTATCTTCATTTCATTTGCATTTTTAATGCATTTCATTTCATTTTTCTTAAGTTTACTATACTCACATGCTAATAGAAACAAAGGCTTAAACTTAGTCTAACTTACTAGCCCTCCAAGTGGGCGCTCTAAGCTAGCTATATTCTTATTCTATGTCTTTCGACGTCTAAATTAACCTTTTAAAAAATAATTATTATTCATTAAGCGTCTAGTTAAACTAAGAAAATATTAAGTATTTAAAAAAGAACTTAGTAAATGAACATTTTTTTTGTATTTATATAAAACTTAAACATCCAACTTAAACTACTTAAACTAACTACCTATGCTAACGTATGCTAAACCTTAAACTACTTAGCCCAACTATACAATCTAACTAATTGCTAGCAAGCCCAAGGTTGCCAACCGTCATACCTTAAAACTACCCTAACCTGTGTAAGTCGGCCCTTTTGCTAAACATAGCAAAGAAAATATGGCCCACTTTGCTTTCTAACTAAGCTAACCTGGACTTGAAGGAAACGACGAAGAAATCGGGTCTTCTTCACTCAACCACCAAATATTTTGGTGCTGCAGAACAACATCTTTTTCATTGCGTTTTGAAACCGCACTGCTAAACCTGAGACGTTCAGTACTGCCATATGCGACGTCTCTGTTGTAGTTGAGTCGCCCCTCACCAACTGCACGAGCTACGTGGAAGATTAGCGGCACCGCACACCTATCCTGGATCAGCTCTTTCATGCCAAAATAGAGGAACACTTCAGGAGGGATGAAGCCTTTCAAGCGCACACTCTCATGATATAAGTAGTTGGGGTAGTAGGCCCCAGATATCAGGTTATTGGACGAGCTCATTGCTCTTCCATTATGCCCTCGAGTCAACTTAATAGCGAAGTTGCCCACTCTTAATAGATTCGCCCTGTTATATAGGACCTCATTGGGATACAATTTTATGAACTCCGATTCTGGTGTTCTGTAAAGTTGAAGGTAAAGCCTAAGACAAGCCCTCTCAAATACCCGTTGAACGGGGCACCCATATACCAGTATGGACCAGATGAGGGCCATGTAGCAGATAGCTTTCACCCTCGCATCGAATTGGCTGCTATAAAACAGTCTTTTTGTAAGGGCAAAAGCACCTTTGGCCCTGGCCAAAGCAGCATCTACATTCTTGTTAAAATATAGATATTGGTCTAGCCAGATCCCAAGGTACATATCTGACTACATTCCGACAAGCAAGTGGCTGGCCGTGTTGTCCAATGATCGGGAATTTTCGCCAATTCTTTCTGGTGTCCCTAGAGGCACCCGACAACGGCGTTCTAAATAGAATGGTTTCAGACTTCTCGAAGTTGATTTTCGCAAAATCGGCTAATTTGCTCAAAGTCACGTTGCAAAAGCATGTTTATGACCTCAACTTTTGGACCTGTTCTGTACGTTATCAAGTCATCTGCGTACGCTATGCTATGAGGAAGTGAACCTATCAAATCGCTTATGTAAATATTGAATAAGATCGGCGAATTAACCGCACCTTGTTGCAGACCGTTTTTAATGTGAAATGTCCTAACAGAAGTCGCATCGCCATTTTTCACGATGAACTGTCTGTTGAGCATATTATGATGAATATACAAAAGTAGTTTACTGATGCCCAGTCTGGTCAGCCTGTAGAAAAGCCCCTCTAACCGGTGTCGAAGGCCTTTTCCAAGTCAATCAGGCAAACTCCAGTACATTAGTTTTTGCTTTTGTTCCATTGGATATCTGACACCAGCTTAGACGCGGCATATATGACATCATGCCCCTCCTTGAAACCGAATTGATTGTCCGGAACCATATTTTTGTCCACAACCCACTTAATCAAGACTCTATTGATCACTTTCTCGAACACCTTACTGATATTCGGAAGGAGACTTATCGACCGGAGATTCACCGGATTGGATGTATCTTTATATCTTTTAGGGGTAAATGCTCTGGATAATGTACATTATTCAGTGCATTGTTAAACAGGATGATGTAAATGTCTACCGCTTCTAGAGGGAGATGTCGAAGCACAATGTTCGGTATTCCATCGATTCCCACTGATTTTCTACTTCTTATTGTGTCGAAGATCTCATGGAGTTCTTCCTTTGAAATGAATAGATGTGTACGTAAAGTGCTCCCAATGGGGCATTTAATATGGAAAAATTTGAATAGATCTTGGACTGCTAAAAAAGAGAATAATAATCCATTCAAGAAGTAGGCTGAGATTACATCTATATTCTCCATCATACTTGACGACTTTAAACAAAGTCAAAGATGGAAGAGAGAGAGAACCTCTAAATCAGTGGTCGGGACACGACTACACCTCTGGAAACGGGCATATGTTAATCAACTCTCCAGCGGGGTTAAATATAAATACGAAAGTCAAAATAGGCCAGGTAAATCTGACAGATTGTCATAACTCCAACTACAACTGCACGTTCGGGGCAATCAATACAGATTCGAACCAATCACTGTTAGTTGGTTGGACGTAGAAAGGCTATAATCCCAACCATTATAATTTCTGCTGATTGCGCTTCCTTCAACCTCTCGTCAACTACATATCGCCAACATCAAATACTGAGGACATCACTATCTACAGTCCATTAGAAGTGTCGCCTATAAAGTGCTAGGTTTCCTCAAACGACTAAAGGCCAACTCCTGTTTTAACAAAGGATACCAGCCAGTACATATTCCCAAACAGACTATCTAAAAAGCATGTAAAGAAATGCAAAGAGGAAAACGAGACTTTCGTGTAAATACGAACTCCGAAGATGCTCGTGCTAAGAAAGATGCCGAAGCATCAGAAGTACGTAGTAGAGATATTATTTCAGAGTCCAAAGGCGTTATACAGATAGAAAGAGCATAAAACAAGGCTACTCAGCCTGTAGGAGTATGATGGGTGCCTTCAGAAATGCAGTATCTTATGTGTCAGGTTTTACTTGGCGACCACAAACAAGAAACCTATAGTTCGACGACCAATATCGGCGATCACTCTTATCCAAACACGTGAACTATCGTAAAGGGCGAGCCAACAGCTAGTGTGAAAGTTTTCATTAAATTAAATACCAAATGGGTCAATGGCCGCAATTTCAGTTTGGATGTTATGTTTGAGAATTATTACCGGGTTATTGACATAGACTTGCTCTTCAAATAACCCACCAGGAAGAAGTCTAAAGGTGTCAGATCGTATAACCTTGGAGGCCAATCAAATTCTCCTCTTACCGAAATAATGCGATCTTCAAATTTCATACGCAATAAATTGAGTGATTGATGGCTAGTGTGGGCGGTAGCACCATCCTCTTGAAACCAGAGATCGTCCAGACCACTTCATTCAATTTTGGAAAAAAATTGCCGGTCAACATGTTTCGGTAACGTTCTCCATTCACTGTAACTGTCTCTCCAGCCTCATCTTCGAAAAAGTACGGGCCAATGATGCCGCCAACCATTAATCCGCATCATACAGTGACTTTTTTTTGGAATGCATTGATTTTCCGGTCCCCATAAATGACAATTTTGTTTATTTACGTACCCATCCATCCAAAAATGGGTTTCATCGAAAATACACGGATCTCCCATTTTCATAATAAGATTGAATAACAAAAATGCGTTGTTGTGTGATAAACGACTCAATGACTAAAATTACCAAAGATTGTATGACATCTGTCAAAAAGATCAACTACATTGAAGTCAGTAAATGACAGTAATTGACAGCCAACGTCCACACCATCTGTTGGCTCACCCTTTGCAACACTGCACGCATGGACAAGTACTGAGTTGAGAGCTGGTGTTCACACGTATCGACACAAGATTCAAGCTAAATTGAACCGCATACAGGCAATTCGAAAGTACCTATGAAAATTTGCTGTTTACCTTGGCATTTTATGTGAAGTGAGCCAGTGACTGACTCCTAAAAATTGGAGTAAGAATTTTTCACTTTTAGAAGTTTGTCATTGCCCGCCGAAAGGATGGTGACGTCAGATAAGTAGATTACTGAGTTCTGAAATCTTCTTGTCAAGGTTCGGAAATTTTACCAGAAGTTTAAAGGACTTGTCAGAGCAACAAAACTCAAGATGAAACCTATAAATGCGAACACAAAAACATGGTAGAAGAGATGCAGTGTTGACAATTTGAAAGAGAGAACTTCTGTAGACTTTTAAATGGCAGAGACGGCAAAAATACCACAGTCAGCCAGTACACAAAATTCAACTCAGAGGAATACTATGAAAATTTCCGCCCACCTGAGCAAAATGTAGTAAGGATGGCAATACCTAGATGCCGAATTTTTCAAACACACACCAGGTCATCTGTAAAATTCGTTCAGAGGAGCGAATACCCGTTGAATGGAATTTTAGCATCATCTGTCCGGTCCTGACGACCTGAACTACGTCAAATACAGTTTCGCAAGCTTACAACGCTGCCATTTTATGTGAACCTCTAAAACCGATTGTCAATAACCTGACCTGAATCTGTGCGGCTGATCTTAGAGAAGACTATAGAGTACCAAATCGATAATCACACGCTTTTTATTGATTCTAAAGATGCGTCTATAGAGACGAGCTATACAAAACCATGTCTTGCCCTGGAATCCCTCCCAAAACTCGTTCAGTTCTGCAGGATGTCAATGGAAGAGTTTCGCTTGTCGATCTAGAGATCTCTCTGAAACATTTGATGTTTAAAAGGATATTAGACGGTGTGACACGCAATCATGTAGGCACAATGTCGATCTCAACTATTGGACATGGTCGTTTACGGCATGAATAGCCCGCAAGATGACTTGCATATTGCCCAAAGACCAACTGACTTGCTGCCGGATAAATACTCAGTAATAGCCAACATAAATTGACCAGCAAAAATCGCCGTGCACACTCATACATAAATGTAGTCGTATTTTAACTATGTAACTCTAAATTTAGTCTGAATAACTAACTAAACTGAGTAAAACAGAGCGTCTAAAAAGAAAAATAAATTTTGTTCAAGTGGAATCATATGGATTCTCTCGTAAGCACATAAATCAAATGAATTGCACACATCGTATTTCATATGGAGAGCCAGTTTTATAGGATAAAGAATGTCACTGACCGTCATTTCTTAATTAAATATCGCTTAAAGTTTGTTTACTCTCAGCGTATAGGCGCATGCGAGTCTATGAATATGTCAACGCTTATCAGTTACTACATTAGGATTGTGTACTGAAATTTAGACTCTCAACAAAACGGTTATTATTATCTTCTACGTTCACTGTATCAAAACCAAAATAAACAAACAAAATTATGACAGTGCGAGTATCTCCCCTCAGACACTATATAGATACATAGTTTCCACTTGAATGTCAACATACCGCTGGCAAAAATTCTTGAAGCATTACTAATTCCATCAACACGCCTTCAAATCACTCAGTATCTATTGTGCTAGTCATCACAATTATTCAAAATTTCATCTCACTTTCGTGACTTCCAAAAGTGGGTCTATGACAAAGTTAAGAGTCACCACCGTCACCATCCATCAATAGAGTCTTACCTCGTACTCATACTCATATGGAATCGTACCCGTGCTAGTACCTCATTAGGCTCCATTGCAATTTAACTTGATATCGAGATACAAAGTTCGAATATTCTATCGCTCCAATGCAAATGGTGGGTGATAGTAATTGAAAAACCAGCGATGACTTCATGACAAAGAGTGTTTCGAGAATTTCGAGATGGAAAAGCTGACTGAGGTACATATGGAGCGTTAAATATGAGTTTACATGGATGACGATGACCTAATAAAGATATTGTAACTGCTTGTCACTTTAGATACACATCCGCTTAATCCGACTCTTTGGCCCAGCTATGGTAAGAGGAACCAAGGCGGGAACCAATTACAATTACGAGGGTACTCGTATACGAATTTAAAAGGGGACGAATGTAGTCGTACAGAATATATCTAAATTGTTCAGATGTGACTGTCGTTTGTGTACAAAAAAAAAAAAAAAAACGCCCAGCAATTTCGAAACGAATCACGTTTCTCTAATTTCAAGACGGTCAAATAATCGCTTCTCGAAAGATGTTAATTGCGCGAATCTTATTGAGGGGAGAACGACAAACAAACAGATGAAGTGTGTTGGAGTTCGATATAAATTTCAGTTAAAAGGCAATTTCACCTTTTCAATAGAAAAAAAATTAGCCCCATACTATACCAAACGAGCTCAACGAGTAAGTTGCGTGATAATTACATCTAAACAGGTTCTGTATAGCCCTTTGATGTTTCACGGAAGTAGGTACTCGCACTCATGAACGAGACATGGTCACGTTGAAATGCGGTTGACATATATTTAAAAGTGGAGCATAATTACTATGATAGTACGCCTAGTTGTAGTCGCAATTTACTTTTGAAAATGAACCCTGAGGCCTCTGGCACTATTCACGTGAGAAATTCAAAGTATCGTCGAGCCTATGCGGCCTACATTACTACTCGTATGAGAATTGAACATAATTAAGATTCTGATAACCGCTTCTTTGTGAACGAAGGTCGATCTATCGGGTGTTTGCACAAATAAATCCACCGAGATTTTATTAGTTCTATCACATATCCGTGCATGCATCATCTTTATATTGTTTGTTACTCATTTCAAATGTCAGTCAACTATCCGAATTTCATACTCGGATAGATGAAAATGCACATATTTCCCACTACGATATTTTTGCATATCAAAATGTCCACATTGAAACGGCGTCAGGGGTGCATCCGATGGGTGCGGTTTTCATACAACTGGACAGGTTAGTGTAGAGTAGAGTGGTGCACTTTTGAGTGGATTGTACTGCAGTGTGGTAGCATAGACATTTCTTGACAAATTTGTCAAAGTCGGTGAACTTCTTAGAACAGAGATCCTTTAGATCTCGGAAGTGGCAGCTGGCAAAAGATTGCATTTTGAAGGGTGCCAAAGCAGGTTAATTGCTATGGAAGTGAGCAACAGATTCTATCTGCAGAAGCCATTGTGAGAACTACTTAGTCCATGATCGTAAATTCCATGCCACACAGTGCTTTTTTACATTTGTAAGCTCCAAGATATGTATATTTTCTCAAGACCTCTACATAATGGCTGTCTTGACCGTTTGGGATCGAATATGGGCCATATTTCCATGACAGTCTCGACTTTTCTGAAGATGGGGACTCTGATAAAAAACAACTGGACGCCACTTACTGAACAGTTTGGCGATAGTGAAAACTACGCATAAGCTCGGAACGAGCGGAAGGAAGAGGGCACTGTTCAGAGACCGGGAGGTGCCCAAATCAATTTTTTTGAACTGACGTATCTACGAGGGGCGTTCAATATATTCTCGGTATCGATATGAAGGAAAATGCGAATTCAATTTAAATTGTTTTTAGTTTTCAATATGATCTCCCATAACATCAATGCATTTGTTACATCTTGAGATAAGCTTTTTTAAACCCTCAAAATAATAAATTTCCTCTTTCTCTGCAAAATACCGACTTGAGTTCTTCATCATCCGAAAATCTTTTTCCACGAAGACATTTTTTCAAATCCGGAAACAGGAAATAATCACTAGGGGCAAGGTCTGGACTATAGGGTGGGTGTTGGATTTCTTCGAAACCACAATCTCGCGCAGCAGCCTTGGAAACTCGCGCCGTGTGAACAGGAGCGTTGTCATGAAGAAACAACACACCCGCTGCGAGTTTACCCCGTCTTTTCTTTTTAATTTCCTCCCGCAAATTATGCAAAGTGGAAGCGTAGGATGTGGCGTTGATGGTTTCGCCTTTTTTTTTTGTACTCAATGAGCAAGATTCCCTTTGAGTCCCAATAAACTGTGGCCATGAGCTTTCGGGCAGACGGAGTGACTTTGAACTTCTTCGGGGGGTCTGTTCCTTTTTTATGCCACTGCATGGACTCTTGTTTGCTTTCAGGGTCATAGTGGTGGACCCATGTTTCGTCCCCAGTAACAATTCGATCCATAACACCGTCCGCGTTCTCACTACACATCTCCAAAAGCTCTCTACAGCATGCGATTCTCACTTTTTATCGGAGGCGCTGTGAGCATTCGTGGCACCCACCTTGCACTGACCTTTGAAAGGTTAAGATGGTCATGAAGAATGGTGTGAATGGTACCAATTGAAAGCTTGGTGATCTCTGCCATCATTTTCACCTTTATTCGGGCATCCTCAAGAACAAGTTTTTCGACTTCTTTGATGCTTTCTCCCGTACAAGCAGTAGCCGGGGCGCCGGAGCGGGGGTCGTCCTCAATGCTCTCTCTGCCTCTCTTGAACTCACTTGGCCACTTTTGCACAGTTGATAATGAAGGTGCGGAACCCTGGTAAACAGCCACCATCTCTTCATGAATAGTTTTTTGACTTTTTCCTTGCTTAGTGAGAAATTTAATTACAGCGCGATGCTCAATTTTCACCATCATTGCCTCAGTTGCCATTATGATTCTGTTTAACTAGAGATAAAACGCAAATTAATAATCACATTTATATGAAATTTTACATGAATGCACTAAAATAATAGTGTTACTTGATAAATAAGTCAATTTATATATGCAACCACAGCTTCACCCCGATACCGAGAACATCTTGAACGCCCCTCGTATGTTGGAGGGCAAAGTTCAAGTGCTTGCAATAAAACTGATATTACCACAATCCAAGAAGTGCCATGTATAAGCTGGACAAAAAGCGTATGAAAAATAACAACTACTACGGCGGCTACTACAAAAAAGGAAGACAAAGCTTGTTTGGATGTGAATTTGGTATTCAAGAAAGATTCATGCAAGAAGTTTTCAGCTTTCGGCATTTTTTTTTTTCGTTATAAACTAGCGCGCACTCAAGGGGTTAAAATGTTTGCACACAGCGCGGGCGACGGAAATTTAGGGAGGAAAGAAGGATAGGTACCGATGTACGTTGGTTTTATATGTCTGAATGTTATAATGTCCTAGTCAGTAATAATCCGCATCAAGGCTCGATTTGTGTTCATGTCCCTACAGATGATAACGCTAGACCGAACTTATGTTCAATACCGCAGCTATGACATGACAGAATTGTGCTAGGAGATCTTAACGCAAGGCTGGGTAAGGAAGCCGTCCTTGAGCGTGTAATCGAAGAACACAGCTTGCATGACACCACATCTGACAATGGATTCAGGTTTTTAGAATCTGTAATTGGGCGTAGGCTTCTAGTAGCCAGCACGCGCTTCTCAAATTTCAAAATCCATAAAAGGACTTGGTTATCCTTACCAGATAGATTAAATTGCGATTGGCGACAGACACTCCTCCGGATGTCCCATCTTCGCGAGGAACAAACATCGGCTCGAATCATTACCTTGTTGCAGCCAGGGTTTAAGATTGGTTTCAAAGCACCGACAGAAAGAAACGTCTGGTTTCATGATGAATGTAAGCATGTACTCGTACTTGAAGCCAAATAAGAAACATGTAAAGCTGCTCGTGAGTTCTACGAGCAGAAAAGAAGGGATGAGCACGGTTTCTCGGAAAGAAAAAGAAAGATTACCAGAAACGCACGATCGAGGAAATTGAGGGATGCCAGGGAGGATATGGAAAGATTACTTCTGCAGACTGTAAAACACCGATGATGGTCAAAATATCGTTATCAGAAGGAATGAATTATTCACCCTGGAAGAAGGTGAAAGAGAATTCCATCACTCAGACATAGACAAAGTTAAGGTAGCGATATAGAAATTAAAGTCTTATAAAGCGGCTTGCGGAAACGGACTACTTGTCAAGCTATTTAAAGCAGCTGGGGATGACCTGATTGGGAACAAGCGCCAGCTCATCTGTAAGATATTGTCAGAGGAAAGCATGCCCGCAGCTTGGAATCTTAGCATCGTTTGTCCGAATCACAAGAAAGGAGACTCCTTTGACCACAGCGTCTGAAGCCATTCATGAACAATATAATTAGTACACACCAGTTCGGTTTCAGGTCAGGAAAGTCCACTACCGATCAAATATTTACTACGTGAGAATTTGGAAAAGACTCGGGAATTTCAAATCGAGACTTACCATCTAACATATTTGTCGATTTCTAAACTGCATATGGCAGTGTGCATAAGGACGAGATATACAATGCAATGCCCAGTTTTGACATCCCAGCCAAACTCAGGTTATGCAGGGGTACCATGGAGGCCGGGAAGGAATTAACTGACATCTTTAATGTCATGAAAAGTTTCTCGTAACATTATAACATCTACCTATATAAAGAAACTTGCAGAAATCTCTGGCCAACAAAAGAGGAACGAAGTTTTTAAGTCCGCTCAATTACAGTACCTGCGTTACTTGCATGGCAATAAAGCTTTTTTGAATACTGGGGCGGAAGCATCCAAAATGTGCCAGAAAGTAAACGAAGGCAAAATAAAGTTATAACATAGAGGTAGTTAAGGTCATCGTCTACCTTAGCTTACCTACAAGCAACAATGACAATGAAGCCAATCATTGATTCTTTGGGCTCAGAAGGCAATCTAGAGTCCTTTCTCGTAAGACCAAAATGGCTTTATATAATACCTTTATCATCCCTGTTCTGCTCTATGGCACAGAAACTTGGATCTTATCGAAAGCCGAACAAGTCCCATTTGTGTAGATGAGGAATAGAGGGGGAGATTCCAACACGAATTGTGTGGGCTATACAGCGACATCGTTCTAGTTGGGCATCAATACCTTCAATGTCAGAGATGGCTAGGACATGTTGGGTGAATGAACACTGGCATTCAAGGTGGGGCAGGTAAGGGGAAGGGACTAGAACCAAACTTCGACCGCAGCATAGGAAGCAGCAAGTGATAGATCGTGCTAGCTGGAAAAGCTTGTTGGTTGAGGTACAAGTACACCCCGGACTGTAGCGCTACATAAGTAAGTAAGTCAGTGTGACTAGCCCAGACATCAGGCTGTACACCACTCACTTGTGTTGTAGATTAAAGCAGATTAAAGTAATCCTAGATGATGACCGCGGTAAATATCCAACTCAATACAACTTTTACTGCTGTAGTCGACTTTCTCCGTACTTAAAACTGGCTTCGGTCAGAATTCGATCCAAAAAAGGAATTTAATCAAATTCCAAATACCAAATTAGCAATTGGTATAAATTGCTTTAGAATCGACCTAGCATGTGGCGCTGTCATCTTTCTAGAAGACGACAATCTTAGACTTCACCACTTGTTTGATAAACTTGTGTCTGCCTTGTAAGCGGAGACATACGCAATATTGATGGTAATGAACTATTGTACAATGTATTGTGAAGAGTAAGTGGACGACACGAAGTATTTATATCTGTAGCTGATATTAAGGATTTTCTGCACTTTTTGCAAGCCAACGTTTTTTTAACGCAGTGGGGAAGCAGAGTCGTATCTTGGTCCCAGGGCACGATTGGATCGCAAGAAATGGGATCGTCAATGAATTTGGTAGGTCAGATTCAAAGGAGGACTTTTCAAGACCTGAACCTGGAACTGCTGTCTCCTCAGTTAGGGGTTTCATTGATACAATAGTACGGTCCCGGGTGTATCGAATAAATTGGGGCTTTTCTCTTGTTTGACGCCAAAGACTGTAAACTTCTTACTGACGTTTTAACGCGACACGGCACTTTTGCACCTAAGTGTGTTAGCCGTAAGCGCCACTACCTCCTGCAATGCTTGCAGCAAAAATAATGACGGCACCGCTAAGTATCAGGTTGTAACATACTCGTATATACTCGTATTGCCCGTTTTTTCGGGAACTATTTTCCAATTGCCATAAAATGCACAAAACAAATTTAATGCTTAAACCGTTATTGGAACTAGTATTTGCAATACATTGCTCATTCAGTCTGCAAATTTCGTTGTATTAGCACCATTATAAGCATTTTTAACTGAATTTCAAAATGGATATATCGGAGAAGCATATTCGGCATATTTTATAGTTTTTGTTCTAGAAAAACCAGAGGGTGTTCTCAGCGAGTCTAAGTGTCGGCGTTCGACTAACCTACTTCGAGTAGTCCAAAAGAGCTAGACGATGAGTCTAGCCCTCCGTCGAAAAAAATCCCACAGTTATGGTAAGCGAACTCGCAAAGGACCATAACGTTAGCCATATGACCATCCATCATCACCTAACATATATGGGAAAAGTCCCAAAGTTGGGAAAATGTTACCGAGAGTTATAAGAAAATTGCTTTAACTTGTATTTGAGGCATTTGCAGGTCACTGAATAGAGTTGCAGAAAATGAGGTGCCACCTGGACCCCCTTAGCTCTGAAGACCGATATCTTATTTATATTCCCACTGCCATGGATACAGCACCACGTGCTCTGAAGGCAAAGATATTTTCCTTGAGGTTCTCATTATTTCAGTTGTTCGTGCTAAACTGAGGCATCGACCTGAATAAAAATAGTAAAAACGGGTCAGAAGAGTTACATTAGTGGGCTGTTAGGTATTAACAAAAATATCACAACGAAAGATTTAAATCTCCTTCAAAATATCAATTAACACTCTCGAAAAAGGAGAATTTGTTCCTTCCTCTATCGATTCAACCCTTGTCAGAAATAATCTCTAAAAATTCAAACAACAAAAAGTATCGTATATCGCAGAACGTCTCATCCCTTTGTTGTACGAGTATATTTTCCAGAACAGTCCGAAACGAGTCATTCAACTCATTTGTGCTTTTTTCAGGTAACAATTGTTAAACGAGGCCAAGCGGCATGTTAACAACACCAAACTGCTTGAGTAAACCGAAATCTTGACTCGTATTCCCCTCATTTAATCTAAGTTACTTAGAATCTGGTGATTACTTGTGAGAGGTCTTTGCGGCCTGTCTGTCAGAGCATAACATCAAAATTTAGGTTCTTAACCTTAACGGATTTCTGCGTGACGATTTATATTGTAGCACTTCTTTGCACGAGTAAACTCATGTATGTGCCAGTTAATGAGCAAATTATTAAGCCAAGAACTGAACAGGTTTTGCGGTCGACATGGTGCTCTAATGGGGAACCATTTGTCAGAAATCAGTTGGTCAGTGGTGTAGAATGATTTGACATGACTATGAGTGTCTGTTAAGCGTTAATTTGTAACAATTTAGTTCCAAGGAAAAGAGAATTATGTTCTACATGAGTCAAGCTAACTCGTTTCTTTATAATTAGATAACGTGGGATTTCGCAAAACTTGATGCAGACTATTTACAAGTCCCGCCAACATACTCGTATCCATTGGTAGTACATTCCTATTACAATTTAAACCATCAACAACCACTTATTGTTAATTAGGAGATAGAATTGCTACTCCAATTGCTCGAGTTTGACGAATTTGGTGGTTTTCTACTTTGAGCAGCACTTAGCTATGAAGCCATTAAGTCGAGAGTTCGTCGGGCAACATTATTTTTTTAAATCGAATTCGTGCACCTTGATTAATTTCAGATCTTTTAGACTTACTAGCAGCACACTCCAGCAAATCCAAGATTAAAAGCTTGCTGAATTCTATTATCACTTCAGGAATCAAGAAAGCCCATTGAAAACTACGTATGTGGATTAAACCAACTCCGAGACCGAGAGCTCACCATCTTGTGCTAGAATTACGGTTTTGCTGCAGCCATATACTAGAGAATACCAAAGTTCTTAGTATTACCACGGATCATTAAAGCCGGAAACTGAATCACTGAATGTTGTGATATCAGGCTAATGCGGTGCCCTCAGAAAATATATTCCTTAATGATGGAGGTAGCCGTTTCTAGGACGTAATACTATTGTCCGACTCGGTCATTAACAAACTTGAAAATAGCTAACTGAAGTTCATGGGTAATCTTTACCCTATACTATTCCTTACTCAAAACAGAGATCGAGAAACTTTATTCAGACAATCTTCGAAGAGGAACAAGGCAGGTCTGTATAAATTTCATTTAAATCCAGAAAAAATTAGAAGACATATCCCATGACCTATGGTGGAACTCAAAACTCCAGAAAAGCTTTTCTAGGTAATTTAGGACTCATTTCGAGGAAATCTGGAATTTTTATCAATATGGATCTGGGCAGATCCTAGAAATGCAAACGAAAGGAGTAATGCAAGTTGCCATTGGTAAAATCTGTAATCGATTTTGATGGCATACCCTGTTACTCGTACGTCCTTTGGTGGCTGGAAGTCATCAAATTTCTGACGAACGGTGAGAGCCAATTATGATAAATTTGGACAAATTTTGAATTTTCATGAATTCAATGAATCTCTCGGCTAAACTATCAAATTAGTTTTCTGCTTAAAAACAATTAATCTCTGGTAGCATTTAATTCTTGTTTTACGAAAATGATTTCTGACGCAACAACACAAAAACTTGCGTTGCCGCGAAACTATGAAGTTGACTTTGCTAATTTTTGACCTGCAAGGGAAATATTATGAAATTCCCATAGACGGTTTCAATATCAAATAATTATATGAGGCAAATGGACTCATACATACAGGTATAAGCGAGTATATATATCAGCTTTATATGCACCGATGGAGTTAGACGACACCATCAAGAAAGGCTTCTACAAAGTTCTCAAGAGAATCGATAAGGCATTTTCAAGGTAGAACGTAAAAATCGTATTTGGTGACAGAGTGTCAGAATACGAGTAGTAAAGGAGGGCATCTCTAGTAGCACAGTGGGCATGCACAGCCTACGCGACATCATGGTAAAAATTACGCTTTCCCCGTATCTTCCGGTCTACAAACCAGGTTGACCACATCGCAAAAGAAGGAATATTCCCCTCAACACATTTCATGATACCAACAATGAGTCCGATCACTAACTAGTTGTAGCCAAGGTTCGAATGAGAATATTAAGAGCAATACAGGAAATCTAAAGGCTCTTCTTACAACAGACTACCAATATTTGTGAAAATAGCTTTTTTCAACTTGACTCATAGTGCCGCACCGCCAGTTTCAGTGGAGGACCGGTAGCGAAGCTGTCATGAGGTTATCAAAATGTTCTAGGCAAAAAATCTATGGTTCGACGATAAATGGTGGTGGTTTCTTGATCTCAAGCAGCAGGCATACCGCGCAATACTGCAAGGACTAAAATGGGAGTTGTTGCTGACACGAACATAGAGGCGAAAAAGCAAGGCACAAGATTATGTAACAGAAAAAGGGAATTGTGAGTACAAGCATTGTAAATTTAAAAGATGTTTCAAGGAAATATATACCACAGTCAGGCAGGATGACGACAGCTTAGCTGCCAAGATTTTTAAAGCTAGAGAAAGTGATATGGTGAGGAGCATACGCCAGCTCGTCTGTCAAAGTGGTGATTGCCCGACGATTGGGATCTGTTTGGTCTTAAGCTCCCCTTAGTAGATCGCATACACGATCCTTGCTGCCGTATTATGTGATCGTTAAAAACCGATCATCAACAACGATAGCTGTTACACCATTGGCCAAATACAGGGTGTCCCAGTTTAGCAATATAATCCTTTCAGGGTATATTCTCGAAGTTCCGAAGTTGCATGGCAGGGGGGGTCTATTCTCACTCCATTTCAAGTTACAGCCCATCAAAGTGGGTGACCTGTAATTTGGAGGTGTAACCACTTTAAACTCTAGAATTTCTAAACTAGTACAGGTACAAACATAGTTTTGGACATTTTGGAAAGACATCTGTGCAGCAACAAAAAAGTTATGGCTCGTTAAACTCAAAATTATGAAAATTTGCTGTTCCATTTTTAAACTTCAAATGTATTTTTCTTAAAATTTTTACTTAATAAAATTTCTGAAATTTTATGAAATTTTTATCCTTGCAAAATTTCCTAAAAATTATGTTTAGAAACTTTTTTTACGTACAATCAACAGATTTTGTAGTAAAAGCCATTTTTCGTCAAAGAAAAATAGCCACAAAGAAGTGTACTCATTGAATTACTCATAAAATCGTTTAGATATTTTTATGTGATCCTGAGAAGGAACTTTTTGGAACAGTTTATGGAATGTTTATAGCAATTGTTCGAAATGCCTTCCTTCCATTTGAATATACTTTCGGGCACGATTAACGGTCATCAAAATTGTTTTAATCTCTTCTGAAACTGCTACTGTGACAAGGTGCTCTATCTTGTTGAAAGAACATCGCCCTTCTCTGAACAAGAGGAACATTTTCAAGGAGCTCCGGCAATCGTTCTCTAAGAAATTCCAGGTAGTAATGGGAATTAAAGGTTTGTGAAAGAACGAGCGGGCCTACTAAATTGTTTCCTATTAATTCAGCCCAAGCACTTACGTTAAACCTCCTTTACAATAAACAACACATTTTGAAGAAGTTGTTTATAATAATTAAATTCTTACATTTGAAAGGATGTTGTGCGTATTAAATGGCGATTGGAGTCTGACCAATGGTGCAAATTATGGTGGTTTGTAAACCCATCTCTTGTGAACTGCGCTTCGTCAGTCCACAGAAAGTTCTTGAGGAATTGCCCGTCTTCTGCATGTTTGCGCTATAGCCATTGGCAAAATTCCACTCTTCTTTGCGCATCGCCTGGTAGTAAATCCTGTACCGGTCTCAAATGGAAAGGGTGTAATCTATTTCTCTGCAGAGTCCTGTGAATTCTGGTTCTGGGAAGTTCCAACTACACAGCTAGTCTATGGACGCTGACTGAAGGCTGAACTTCCACAGCACGCAAAATCCCCTACCCAACTTTTGCCATCGCTGCGTCTGAGCGTCCTTCTCTTTTTTTTTGGTGCAGTTGACCAGGTATCAACGAGGCGCTGATACGTATCAGCGCGCGGTGTTCTATGATTTGGGTATAGTCGTTGGTACTCCAATCTTGCCAGCGAAGCCTTTCGATTGCAGAACCCGTATACAAACACTATTTCCGCGAATTCACGTTTTGAATACATTTTGTGGAGATCAATTTACCAATCGGCTATTCACTTACAGAGCAAAATGTCGGTTGAAACAATGTCAAATTAAAAAAAAAGATTAACAAAGAATTATATTTTGTTGTCTTGAAATGGAGTGAGAATAGACCCTTCCCCCCTGCCGTACAATTTCTTGTTCGGCGGAACTTTGGGAATATGCCCTTAATGGATTATGCTGCTAAACTGGGACACCCTGTATATAAATATCTTTTTTACGGCAAATCTGAAAGAAGACCGATACACCCCACCACTCTTCTATGCTTTGTTGTGGTACTCCTGCCGAGGTCATTCGGTTGTGCAAAGTCTCCATCGACAATTCTTACTGTTACATTAAAGTTGGAAACTTCACCGAATCTTCTGATAAGGTTTTAGGTAAGGCATAGCGCTATCATGTGATCTCTTTAACACGGTGATTGAAGGCATTGAAAGGAGTGAAAGCCAGCACCAAGGACACAGTATTCTTAAAGTTGGAATAGCTTCATATTGAGATAACGTTAACAGAGTTGAGACAAATTAGCAAGCCGATATTAGTGCTATTTTCAAGAAGTGTAACTACCTATAAAATCGACCCCTTACGCGGAATATAGCAGTGGACACCTCCGTTATAATCTTGAAGTCCAGAAAGAATTTATCTACCTTGGCTCTGCAGTGAACGACAGTAACAACATCAGCCCCGAAGTCTATGTGGTAAGGAGGCAATTTAATAGTACCACTATGTCGACGACCAAACAAGAAAACATTTATCATCTCTGTTCTGTTATAAGGCACAGAGCCATGGACACTCTCCAGACTAGATGAAAACAACTTGGCTTTTTTAAGAGAAAAAATGTCTATCTGAACTTGTGAGTCTCGTCTGGTTTTGTGCAGTACGGAGGAGAAGATAGAACGAAGAATTGTGCCATCCAAAGTACGGTACAACTGCCCGATATCAAGTAGGCAACTGCTTAAAGTACATGAATGCTGAGATAAGATTCACATTAAAATTATGAAGAGTTTGCGTTACGGCTATCAGCTGTCAGTTGCTTGGCGTTCTTAAACAAGATGCGAATGGTTTAGCTATAGTGGGGTCTTTTGTTTTTCTTGAGTTTGGGTGGGGCGTGGGCTCTTTTTTATCTCTACATGGCCGTATTTATTTTTTTTGGTAGTTCGATACGCTTCGGTTCGCTCATTGCCTTTTCAGCTAAGTGCAGAAATGCAGTAAAGAACAGCCATATGCAGTTATAATTTTTCAAAATAAGCTGAAGAGACATAAACGACTGGCATAATAAACAAAAGAGATATCGACTTATGTGTTACGATTAATTTTTTTTGTTTTTTTTTTAAAAACTAAACCCATGCGTGCATTACCCTTATCCATGTGCAGATTGGAACCCAAATTAAAAAACTTGTTTTGAAACTTTAGAATTCGGCGAATTTTGTTCATTTAATTTGCTAGTTTAATTCCCAGTTTTTTCACCTCTACCTTTCAAATTCAAATGCATACCATGTCGCTGAGATTTTATCATCTCACGTCTAAAGACTGCCATACAAATCGAATAAGCCAAAAAAGCCATAATGAGCCACCATTTCTCAATGAAAATAATGTTGACTGTCCAAATAGAAGTGAATATATGTATGAGTACGTACTGCTATTTACACACATCAAATGTCAAAGCTTTTACTAATTGTTGACTCTTCACCAAAATGATCCGATGCGGTGACATAAATAGCCACAGCATGCGGCTGAAAAATTCGTTAGGATCGAATTAATAGTTGGGGCGAACCAACCAAATGCTTGCCGGTTACGACCAGGTTGCCAAAAACAAATGCAAATAAATTGACTATCTTTCAAGCGGAGCGGATACCAGAAAGACCGGCTTCGGAGTAGGCAAATAATTAATTCTTTTATGCAAGCCCGCGAGGTAGTGGCGGGCATGATTTATGTATAATATGACCGGACCAACTGTGATATAAGTTTTTTCACTTTATTGGTCAAAAGAAAACCTGATTCGATGGCGTTGTAGGAGATAACCAGTGCACTGATACTTTAGATATTCATTTTTGTTACGAGACTTTTGTCAAAACAACAAACAGCATACGAGTATCAGAAAAAGTTTGGTTTTTTGTTTTACAGAAAGCAAAAGCAGCCTATAGGGTAGGCTCAGAAATGTAATTATATTGATTTGGAAAACTTATTACAGATATATTGGCATCAACAGCAATGAGGGATGCTGGGCTAAAATAAAGATTCTTTTTCAATTTTGAAATCCTTATGTTATCTACACTATGCGAAATGTTGTCTAACTTGGTCCAAACACCTCGGATTGACTTCTTAAGCTTTTGCATCGTATTGTTCTGACCCAAATCATCACACTTCTTCCTGCCGAGTTTCTGTTTATTCTGACTTGGGGCTTGCCTCACAAGTCATGCTTATAACTGTGTCAACCGTTTGGCCTGTTTTTCGTTGCTAAAGATGGTCCGAAGTATATGTTGCTAGGCATTTTATGCTCCATGCTGAGTACTTTGGGGGTGCTTAAAGCTAATTGCATAGTAGAACTGGCTGCCTAGGGCTTATCAAATATATACAAACTGTGAGGTACTTTGATTGCGGTTATGTACCCGTAGATGGAAATTTTCTGTCTAACACTGGCCCGTTAAAATTAAATAGCTGGATTAGCTTTGTGGGTCAGTATATATTTTTCAATAAGATTTATTTTAAATACGGCCTACACCTCTACCACTTAAGACTCGAAAACTCACCATGTCCAAACTGTCATAAAAGTGACGAATGACAGTTTGGGTTTCCTTAAGAAAAAATGTTTCTTTAAGATAGAAATGATAAATGAATATAGCAGGTAGAGAGTAAATAACAGACAGGAGAATATTCGAATAGGCGCAGCTAAGAATGGTATAACATGTAAGACAATTGTTTTTTTTTCACAATGGGCGCGCGCTCCAGGGCTTAATAACGAATCATGATATTTCAAAGTACGTCCGAAGGCGAGCTTGAGGGTAAACTGACAAACATTTATAATGCGACGGGTGTTACGGTTGAAGGTCTGAGGGGGCCGAATGCAACTGGCAATTACAGTGGAGCATTGGTGGTGAAAACAACGATAGAACAAGGCGAGACAGGGGACATTTCGTCGTTGTTAGAGGGTGTCAATTGACTGTGTAATATTGTCATCACCTGGGATCCTAACTAGCGAGTCCCAAAGAGGTCTGACCAGATGTGGGCATTGTATTCCAATTTCCTGTGGATGAATGTCTTATATACAGAGCCCAAATCAGAGGCGATGAAACATTTCTTACATCGCTTGAGGAAACCTAGACGCTTCGCAGCATTTTTGGCGACATCAAACGAAGGTTATCATTAACACATACCGAAAATGGAAAGTTTTTTGGTTTCGACGATGCAAGTGCCATCCATAAATAATGAATATGTTTGGAAGCATTGCATTTCACTCTGTTCCCCTTTTTATATAGGAATTGAGTTTAGCATAAGCTGCTGTTCCCATCCTACAGCCGAAGAGCAGATAGGTGAGTACGGGAACGAATATGAGAAGCACAGAGTAGTGTCGTCAGCAAAGGAATATATTGTATTAGAAGTAGCAGAAAAGAGATCATTTATGAAGATTAAAAAGAGTTTGGGAGACCGCACGGAGCCTTGTGACACACCAGCATTTATTTTGTGAATATCAGACTTGAAACCATCCAAGACAACTTGAATTGGTCGTTCCGAAAGTTAGTTTCTAATCAATTGAAGAAGAGATTCATCGATCCCAAATGCATGCAGTTTCGACAAAAGAGCCTGATGCCAAAATCTGTCAAATGCCTTAGAAATATCAAGTGCAACTATCTAGTTTTCGCCAGAATGATGTACTCTTTGGTTCCACTTTTCTTTGAGACATGCCATCAAATCACCAGTGGACCTGTTGCTACGAAAACCGTATTGCCGGTCATTGAGAAATTTTCATGTTTCGAGATATTTCATGAGCGTTTCCATGACCTTGGAAAGAAGGCATGTAATCAAAATAAGTCTGTAAGAGGAGAGAGAAGAAAATGCGGGCTGGAGAAATGCTGTTTTAAATTTGCTCCGAAAGAGTCTTGAGAAGTATGATTGATTAAAAAGCTTACGCAGTTGTTTCAGCAAGGAAGAATAACTCTTTAGAAGAAGGAGTATTCAAAAACATAGAAGACGTTATCCTAATCCAGGAACCATGGATTGTAGCAGGCGTGGTTCGTGGACTTAGGACACCCGTATACGCTCCCTTCTATACAAGAGACAAAGGTAAGATCAGAGCTTGTATATTAGTGAAAAGTAGCCTTAAAGCATTTTCACTTCCTAATCTTAGCGACCCAGACTTAACCGTTGCCAGATTAGAGACCACCAAAGGCTCCTACTGGCTGGCATCGGCATACCGATGATCAGAACAACTGATTGATATCCATATACGAGCTATAATTGATCCAAGACTTTTCTCAACGGCTCTACATGCCTACTCTAAAGGAAAGTCGGTGGAAACGGTTCTGTATTCACTGACTAGCCACATCGAACGATCCTTACAATATAGAGAGTACACAATAGTTGCTTTGTAAAGGAACCCTCTATGTCCAGAGGGTGCCTTTAAAAACGCCAACACATCCGCAATCACGAATGCGCTGTCAACTCTGCAGGTAGACGACTCACTTGGGGAGTTGATCAGTCTTATGCTAAACAGAGGGATAATCAACTCCAAACTAGGTGAGGCTAAAAGATGTGTCAGCAGAGGTACGCTGCAAGGCGGTGTCCTCTCTTCCCTTCTCTGGAATTTTGTGGTTAGTGAACTGCTGATATACCTGGAAGCGGTTGGTAGTAGGGTGATTGCCTATGCAGATGACGTTGCTATAGCCGTCTCAGGTAAGCATCTTAATACCATTAAAGAACTCCATCAACTAAATCTCAACAGATTAACTCGGTGGGCAGATCGCTGTGGATTGGGAATAAGGCCCCATAAAACTGATCTTGTCCTCTTTTCCAGGAAATACAAAATTCTAATTATAGTCCCTCCCTCAACAAACGGTATCAGTTTAGTCTCTTTCGATACAGCAAAATATTTGGGTCTCATATTTGACAGGAAACTAAACTGGAAACCTGACCTTCAAGAAAGAGTCAATAAAGGTACAGGGCTTTATTATCTTGCAAGAAAGCCATTGGGAATAAATGGGGCTTTCAACCTCGCATAACCCACAGGCTATACATCTCGGTCATAAGACCGATACTCACTTACGGGGTGGTCGGCTGGTGGATGACCTTAGAAAGTGCAGTCAATTGCATCAAACTAAGCAGAGCTTAAAGAACAGCATGTCTATGCATAAGCGGAGCATTGCGGTCTACCCGGATTAGATATTCTGTTTCATTTGACACCCCTCGATATTTTCAGCCTTAAAGCGACTAAACAGCGGACAAATAATCCATTTGGCCACGCCAGCATTCTTAATACATTAGGAATCCTCAGAGAGAACATTGTATTTACAGACGTGGACGTACGCGGAAAAGTGATCACATTTTAGCCCGCGTACATTTGCTATGTCCACTGTAAATTCCCGCGTCATTATTAAAAAAACAAACACAAAAAACACAAAAACTGACTGTGGAATAATAGGACAAGCATCTGGGCCAGTACAGATTAGGTAAAATAAGTAAACACCTAAACGAGGCCTGCGAAGGGTTTCCATATTCGACTAATGGCTTTTTTATTTTATGCGGCCAATATGGACACTTTGAACTCACGCGTACCATCTTTCGACAGATGTCATATTTGTGCGACAGGTTTTCTACCATTTTATCATAAAAAGTTATATGCTTCAGGAGTGTTTACAAATCACCCATATGATCGAAATTCGTGGTCTTCTTAGTTACGTGCGTTAACTCCAAATTTGGCGGTTATAATCGAAAGAAAATTAATTGATTTATTTACTCCACAATGTTGCCGTATCAGTGACGCTTTACACAAGTTGGTGAGTCAAAACCTTAATCAATCAATTCCGTGGCGTTCTCAGGAGCTGCGCATATTAACCGAAGAGTTAAAACACGTCGAACTTTCGCTGATTGGGCTCTATCGAAGGTGGAAGGAGATCCAGATTTTCACCGAAATATTACCTTCAGTGACTTCGCACATTTTTCGTTAAATAGCTTTGTTAATAAACAAAATTGCCACATTTGGTCAAGCGAATAGATAGAGGTGTGTTAGTACAGCATCCATTGTACTAATCAAATCTATTGTTTATTGTATAGTAGCTTCAATGCCCAAGATGTCATTGAGCCGTCCTTCTTCTACGATGATGTCGGAAAGCCGATTGAATTCAATGGCGACTGCTATAACTCCATGTTAACCATGGATAAGTTGGAATTGGTAGCCTTGGAGGATATGTGCTTTTAAGAGGACCGCACCAGTTACCGCACAGCGCTTGCCACAATCGACATATTAAGAAAGTTCAGTGATGGTCTTTATTGCCAGAAATGTTTCATGGAGGACATTTGAATGATGTTATGTTTCGTGGTGTAGGGTGTCCGGTGGGAGGTTTATGTTTTAAAATGTGAATAATTAGCTATTCAGTTAAATGGATTATTTTATTTTAAAAATTAAATTTTTTACAAAAAATGTAAACATGTTTCTAAATCTACACACATATGATTTGGCTTATAGGCCATCTACCAGATTGACATTCAAAGTTTGATAATTTTATTTAAATATTATTGAATTTCAACTAAACAATGTAATATTAGGTCCTAATTTCTCAGAAACATTCCTCAATTACGGAGTTCCTACAGCGAAGTGCATTTACTGACACCATTCAAGATATGAAATGATCCCTCCAACCCAAGTGATCCAGCCTCGACATCCGAAAAACTTGATGCGGTATTCATTAAGTATTGGGCATTACATCTTCACCCTCACTGGCGTTAGAGCTCCTGGCGGTGTGGAATAAACTCAAGTTTGAGTAGCCCGCCTCTTAATTTAAAGATAGTGCTTATCTTGTCAGCCGAATAGCTGTACAAATAATACGTCCTCTCTTATAGGTAGTGGTCCATCTGCTAGTTTTCTACTGCCTTAATGACGCCTATTGCTCGGTTAATGAAAAAGTGAAGCTATAGCCATAATCCGACCCCAATAATTCCCGCCCTCGTACACATTTTACTTTATTTCGTAGCATTCGAAAAGCAAAAGTTCGGTTTCATTTTCCAAGTGAAACATATAGTTGGGGCAAACACTTGGGAGTTTTGAAACCCGTCTAAGAAAATAACGTAGGAGCAATAACCCTAAATATGTGACGCGTACAGGAGAATAGAAGACACTGCACCTCGGAATATTGTGTGCTTCGTGTCTAATTTTAATATTTACAATTTTGCCAGACTGCACTTATAACCGGTTTAGCTTATGTGTTATCAGCACTCCAAAATGCTTATACTCCTTAACTATTGTATATTAATTTGAAGGCATTGAAACTTTGATTTTTCACCTATAGCGCATCGTCCTCCAATTTTCAATGTTTACAGTCAGATTCCATGTTTTGCAATATACGAGGGTTGCTGAAAAGTTTCCGACCGAACAATGATACAAGACATTTTTTCTCAAATTTTTATTTTTATTTTTCTCCTTGTAACTCTACACACTTCTCCCAGCGATGCTCCCATCTATCTAACCCGTCCAAATATCCAAATAGTACTTGGCGTTTTTATCTGCAAAATAATTGTTCACGAAGGTGATTGTCTCTTCATTTGACGAAAATCTCTGTCCTCCGAGCGCAGTTTTTAGATGAGGGAACAAAAAGAAGTCGCTTGGGGCTAGATGTGGTGAATAAGCAGTTCAAACCGTAATTCATGGGTTTTCCCCATGACAACCGCTGAGCTGTGAGACGGCGCATTGTCTTGGTGAAACAGGATTTTCTTTTTCTGCAAATGTAGCCGTTTTTCCGCAATTTCTGCCTTCAGCTTGGCAAGTAATGAGGCATAGCATGCTCCTGTAATGGTTTTTCCTTTTTGAAGATAATCGATTAAGATAACTCCTTTACTATCCCAAAAAGCAGTCGCTATCACTTTCCCAGCCGAAAAAACAGTTTTTGCTTTTTTTTGGAGCCGGCTCGGACTTTGCAGCCCACTGTTTTGACTGAATTTTTATTTCGGGCGTATAATGGTGTATCCAAGTTTCATCTACAGTAATTAATCGGCGCTAAAACTCGGATTTATTACGCCTAAACTGCGCCAACAGAGCGTTGGAAATGTTCATTCGAACACGTTTTTGGTCTAACGTAAACAAACGCGGCGGTCGTCTAACACCATTCGGTGAACTTTAGCAATGTTATCGACAGTGGTTGCAGTTTTTGAACGTCCCGAACGTTCATCTTCTCCCAAGCTCTTACGGCCACGTTTAAATTCAGCTGCCCAAAATTTCACTGTGGTAAATGATGGTGCAGGGTCCCCATACACAAAGTCCGACTCATTTTTGATTTGCGTAGGCGTATTGCCTTTCAAAAACAAGAATTTAACAGCTCGATACTCAATTTTTTCCATTTTCACAAAAAACGCTCACATCCACTCACTCAAATGACTGTCAACTAAAAACTGCGTGTCCAAGATGACTGAAATTTCGGTAAGTAACTGTCAAAAGATGAACAACTAGCATTCACTAGCTTTTATTGACGAGTGCCGATATCTTTACGGAAGCTTTTCAGGCAACCCCCGTATGTCTACTCAGTTGATCATTAGCTGCATGGTATCTATTTAGTCAGCCAGAAAGACGGTGTCATCTGCAATCATAAGTGCCGGAATCTTAGTTCCACTCAGCTCTATCCGACCCTTAATGACTTCCGTTATGCCATTTATGTATAAAATAAACAGTAGTGAGCTTAGGATACAACCTTGTCCGACACCCAATGAAGTTTTAAAGTCCTATGATAAATTTTTACCGTCCCAAATGCATGCCATATTAATTTTGTGCACGCCTCTTAAGACTTTTATCACCTGATAGGCGCCTCAAATCTGCCTCCAAATAGTCATTTTTTGGACTAAATTTTTCATCACGTTTTCGCATAATTGCGGCAGTTTTTCGCGAACAACAGTTCTGATATTTTCCTTTAGTGCTTGAGCATTGTCGCAGACTTTATTTTTAACATATGTAGCCCGAAAGGGACAGATGTCTCTTGTGTTTTACGTAGGTACCTGCCGTGAGGGCTTAAGCCTACGGTGCGTCTTCGCACAAGATATCAAAATAATGCGTTGATAAGCGCCCTTCGGGTAGTACAAGTGCTACCACCAGTACCAGATTCGAAGTCGTGTGTAAGGCACGAACTTCCCCTTTGGTGAAGGGTCGAGGCCTATCTAATACCTCAGCCATTCTGTGGGTCATGGCACCCGGTTGCAATGCAACTCCACATCGAGCAGACCAATTGGTTCCATAGCAATCCCATGGTTTAGCACAGGTCGTAGTAAACTACACACATGCTAAGCCATGAGATGCCAAGATCCATTCGGTCCATTCTCCCCGCGATTTTGGGTTTAAACCTACAGCCACCACGATACTCCCACAAGGTGGCCAACTCCTAGGTCAGGCCGGAACCATAGTTCCGGGGGCTCCTGACCTCCCGTGGTACCAGAATATAGCTTCCGGTCGAGCTTCGCAACCTTGAGGTTACTTCCAGTTGGGCACCTCACTGCCCAGGACTGGCGGCCTTGCAACAATTTAAAAAAAATCTACAAACTTCCCGCTAGCTGCCTACTGCGCCTTCTATTGAATACATCTTTTGCAAAACTACGGGTTCTTTCAAACCGTACGGTATCAGTGATAATTCCACTGACATCGTAGGTCTCACCATTAAAGGTGATGCCCATAGCCTGCAAGTTCCTTATGTCAGCGTAATTGGGACACTCACATAGGACATGAAGCCAGTCCTCATAGGTAGCTCCACATGAGCAGCTCGCAACCTCGCTAAGCCCCCTCTTATGCAAGAATGCATTGAGAGAGCCATGCCCGGTCAACAGAAAGCCCAGGCTGAGGTTAAAATTCCGTTCAGGAAAAATTCTCATGGTTAGCACATCCCTTAGGAAGCCGTAAGTAACCCTACCATTTTCGCTAGCATCCCATCTAGATTGCCATCTAGATAGAACACATGCGTGTAGCAAGGTTTTACGCTGCTTCAGGGATAGGCCATCCACTTCTTCCGGGGAAACCCAATCGCGCTCATTTAGAGGGAGACCTTTTCTGATCTTGAAAGCAATACCACGACGTATCACTTCCAGATCCAGAGGTGGCACTCCCAGCAAGACCTGCATTGCCTCTGTGGAGACAGTGTGGCACACCGGTAAACAGCCAAGCAAGGCGACTCTTTGACAAGCCAGGATCCGCTTTCGACCATCAACAGTCATAACTCTGTCGTACCATACCGATGCTCCATATGTTGCACAGGCAACAAAGAGGCCATCGTATATGATACGAACAGAACGCCTGCTGAGTCCCCAGTCGGATCGCAAAATGCGCCTTACCTGGCCTACGGCACTCAGCATGCGTTGTCTGGTTCGAACTAGGTGAGGCATGAAGTTCATACCCTCACCCATCGTTATGCCCAGATACGTGACCTCAGTCACACATCTAATGCCAACGCCGTTCAGACGTATCGCAGGAGCCCGACGTCTTACATTCAATTTGCCCTTGAGCTTCATTGAAACAGTCTTGTCCTGCGACACACTTACCCCAACGCTCTCTCCCCATTCAGCAACGACTGCTAGAGCTCTTTCTCCTAATACCTCGATTTCGGCCCTAGACTGGCCCTCGAGGATGAGGAGCAGGTCATCTGCATAGGCGCAGCACCCACAGAGCTCGTTTAGCCGCCGCAAGAGTGGATCCATCATCAGGTTCCAAATAAAAGGACCACAGATGGACCCCTGGGGGCAACCTCTCTCAACATTGATTGAAACGCTATCGTGCGTACTTACCACCCGAAAGGGACACGATCTTTCCGGCCAATTGAAGTCTCCATTTCTGCAAATCACACCTTCAGGAAATCTGTCACGGAATAGAGCCATTGTTACACCAGCTGTGTTACATGTTGCGCGCTAAAAATAAACGTCATCCACGTCCATAGCACCAATTTTAGGCAACAAAAAATCAGTCAACATCGTTCGGAAACGCAAACATCATTTTCGAAAAAATATGGCCCAATGACACTGCCAGACCAAAAACCGCACTGAACTATCACTCGTTGTGGATGGAGAGGTTGTTCCATTATTTCTCTTGGATTTTCGGAGCCTAAGACGCGATAGTTTTGTTAGATTACGTACCCAAACAAATGAGAATAAGTCTTAGCCCTCAGAATATTTTTGTGTAAAAAATCCCGATCTTATTCATTCATTTCCAGCACTCAATCACTGAAAGTACGGAGTTATACATGGTCTGCTGGCTTCAATGCCTGTGTTAACTCGAATTTATAACCAGGCCAATATTTTTATGCAAAATGCCAAGTGATTGCAAATAAGCCCAATTCCTGTGATTGTCTCGAAATGGACGCATTGGGTTTCAAGTCACACGCTCAGCGATATTTTCAGCTGACCTTGCCGCACGAACACGAGTTGGAGTCTTCACATCACTAACCTGTCAGAGACGTTCAAATTTATCAATTAAATTCACTATAGCTGTGCGAGAAGGCGCTTGACGATGACCAAAACCAATCCGAACTTTACGAAACGCTTGTGCAACATTTTCACCGTCTTTGTAGTGATCCATATCTAATAACCTCTTAGTTTTTGTTTATCAAAAGTCATCGCAGTGATAGTTGAATATTGACAGTTCAACAATGGCGCGAAATTTAAAATGACAATCTAGTAAAGCGTTTCTTGTGTCAAAAGCAGAACGAAGATCCACGAAAAAGGCGTATAATTTTAGGCGCGCTCAATATTATATAAATATTTCTGCAATATTTGCGGGTACAAACGAGAATACTTGATATATGGTGGAATAGGTCCTGTAAAAACCAGCTTGAAACTCCTGTACAATCGTCTTATTTATTAGCCAGTCTGTATTTCTATTAAAGAGTAAACAAGTTGGCCGACGAGTTTAAGAACGATATCCCTCTGTAATTTGTTGCATCGTCGAAGTTTCCCTTTTTGTGGAGCGGAGAAATGATTGCCTTCTGAAAGCACAGTATTGCCGTCATGCAACTTCTCGAGATCACAAAGCAACTTTGTGAATATATCAAAAAGTTATAATTAGTGCGGCTAGGGTCATTTGAATCATCTAGAGTTCGGGTTTGTCAGTCCAGTGTCCAATCGTGCGTTCGAGGCGGGTTTTAAAAGTGCCAAATCTTACGTGAGTGCTCAACAATAAGTTTGTTCACGTTACAATTTTCGGCGATGAGTCCTTGAGTGCAAAGGTTCCACGAGACTTCTTCAGAACCGCCGCCAAATATTCGTGAGGTGAAACGAGGCTTGAGTGAAAATCCAAGAAAAACCATGTGGAAAACAACCGCTGTTTTGGAACTCTCAAAAATTATCGTTTATGAAACTCTACAGAATGACTTAAAATTGCACACGGGATTTCGCACTCTGAATTCCATCTTCTGGAGCAACAAGGCCCACAGTAACCCTGTTGGCACTGTATAAATTATATTTGGATACAAATTAAAGATCGCTGCTATCTTAAACACACGTCCTTTAATCGGTGGGCCCAAGAAAAATGAGACATTTTAGATAAAATATCATAAAGGTTTTTACATACTTTAACAATAAAATGCTGCGACATACCTGAAATGAAACCGAAAAGAGAATTTTAATAAACATTATTATTTTCATAAAAACAAAAAAAAATATTTCAACATCTGAGTAAACATTCTACGCAATTTTTTTTCAGGTACTAGACATTTGTACACGATTCTTTTGTTACTAAATTCGCCTCAAGTAGGCAAAGAAAGCGCTAACCAGAGCACATGCGGTCTTGAGAATTGGAATATACATATACCCTCATGGCCGATAAACAAACGACAAGCAATAGAAAAAGTGCAGAATCGAGGCACAGCAAACGGCCCAAGGGACGCTTGCTAATAGTTAACAACGAATTTTCTAGTAAAATAGATGGAAGGAATATTTCAACGGATTACTTAAAGACGAATTTCAATAGAGCAGTAAAATAACTGAACCAGGAACAATCGGATGGGATCGCGTGGCGACTGATCAGGAAACTTCTGAATTTCCTATTACTAAGATTGGGCCAACAGCGCCACAATAAAGTTCGTAGCGAAGTGCTTGCGTTACCTTCAGGTGGTTGTCCCTAGTAACTGCATGAGTAAGCCCCCTACTCACGCAGACTGACATGACAAGGGCATGCGGCGTCAGTAGCATAATACTGGCCTTAGCCGTCATGGGGCTCACAACCCTATACGGAAGAGATTTAAAATATGTGACGAAGCAACTAATGGCCTCTGATAGAAATGCATTCACTGTTGACGACCCTGGCTAACATTTGAAGGACAACGGCATGCGGCAACACATGCAGCTGACCAATTGGCTGAAGCCTTTGAGTTCTATCACGCAGATATCATTACCATCAATTAAGTGCGATGGGATGGGCCGTACATAAGCAGGATAAAAAACTTTGATGGTTCCTAAAGGGGAAAAGAAACAGATATTATTCGGATACGCATTTGCCCCCATGCCCTTGCGGAAGGCAAGGATGACGTCACTAAAGAACGTTTCTACGAGCTTCTCGATAAGACATATGAGCAATATCCGAAGTACGACCTTAAAATCGTACTAGGCGTTTTCAACTCAAGCACAGGAAAGGGTAATATCTGTAGTAGGACAGTCGGAAAGAATAGCCTACACGACACCATGTCTGGCAACGGACTTAGGCTTGTTGACTTTACAGAAGGACGAAATATCACTATAGCAAGCATACAATTTCCTCAACTCAATATACAAAAGGGTACATAGCGGTCTCTTGATCATGAACCGCTAATTGAAATTGGTCATTTTGGGATCGACGTAAGGCATGCCTCCAGTATTCTGGATGTCCGAACGTTCCATGCAGCCAACATCGGTCCGGATCACCACTTATTGCAGCCAAAGTGTGAATGCAGATCTCCAAAGCACCACAACAAAGAAGAAGATATAACGTAGAAAAGCGGCAATCACAAGAATCGTCGCCGAACGCGTATCCTATAGTCTCTCGAAGCCGCCAACATCAAGTACCGACTTCCAGTGGCAACGCTGCCAACGTGCCATCAGAGACGCCGCAACTGATATGCTAGGTTTCACCCGACCACCAGCACGAAATCCCTGGTTTGATGAAGGATGACAGCAAGCGTAGAAGAACACAAGCCGCCCACGAGCTTTATGAGCAGAAAAGACGACAAAAACAAAATCTTCTCCAAAAAAAAAAAGAGGACGAGAAGCGCACCGAAGTTTTACCAACAGGTAAAAAGAACGTGTCAAGACAAGGAAACCCATACAGAAGCCTGTAGAAATGAAGAAGGAAACCTTGTAGTAGAGTCACAGTTGGAGCTGAGAATATGGGAAAACTTTTTCTCCAGACTCTATGACGGCGAGGAAGTCTAGCATCTCGCCGTCAGGCAGAGCAGACTATTCAACTTTGAGGATGAAAGCCACAACTACCGGCCACAACTGACCAACATAAAATAAGGATAGTAATACTAAGCTGATATCCAACAGAGCAGCTGGATCTGACATCTTATTGGAAATAACTTAGTGGAGAGCATGTGCCAACTCGTTTCTCAGATCTGGCCAGAAAAGTGTATACCAGATGAATGGAATCTCAGAACGGTATGGTCGATCCACAAAAAAGAAGACCCGTTTAACTGTGCCAACCGTAGAAGTACAAGCCTCGTCAACATCGAATACAATATTTCATCTGCCATATTGTGTAAAGGTTTACAACCCTTCGTCAACAACCTGATTGGCCCCCATCAGTGCGATTTCAAACCAGGAAAGTTCACAATCTTCCCACTCCTACAGATCCTGGAAAAAACTCATGAAATCCAATTCGATGTCCACCATCTTTCCATCGATTTAAGGCCGCAGGTGATAGCATTTATAGAGACGAGCTAGATAGAGTGACATTTTTAACATTGTACTTAAAAGAATGGTGTCGAACTCACAAACGAACAGTGGAGGCACAATCTTTCAAAAGTCTGAACAACTACCAGCATACGGTGATAATATTGATATAATTGGCAGAACTTAACGGCAGTCGCTAGTATCGAAACGGAAGCTACCAAAATGAGCGCAAAATCAAATATATGCTGTCAATAAGAAGGGACACACAACGCCGACGAATTGTCACAGTTGACAGCTATAATTTCGAAGTAGGAAAGGACTATGCCTACCTCTGCTCTGCTCTGCTATGAATTCTGCCAATAACACATCAGCAGAAATTAAATGAAGAATCAAGGGCGTTACTAAGCCCTATCCCGAACAAGTAAAGAGACTCTATATCAGGCATTGCTCGGTCTTAAAGACCCTCTTTAGGGCGCTGAAGCATGGACTCTTTTGGAAGTGGATGAAGATATCCTCAGTCGTTTCAGCAGAGAATCTCGGAGGAGAAGATTCAACGGCGAACTATACGAGCTGTATAACTTGAATTGAACGTTAGACAGTTTCTAACCTATTGTGGAAGTGATTTACCAATCCCGAAGAACCAAAATTGCTCAAACCTGCACTTATACTGAGCAATCATTCATCCTATCCAGATGCGGATTAAATTATGATAAAATTGTCTGCGTCCGATCACTGATCAAACCCAGTGAGGAATTCATTTTCAGAGAGAGCGAATGAAGAAGTCATCAGTGGTAACCACTTAGGAAAGAAATATCATTCTTTGCTGACGGGTTCAAGATAGAGGTGGGCCAGGATCCAAGGTCCATTAAGGAACCCTACAAGTCAATCGTCCTTTAACAATTAGTAACGACTGTACTGTTTTCCAAACAGAAATCAATGCAGAGAACAATATGGTCCGCAGTGTTGTTACTTTATATTCAGATAGCCAGACGGACGATCAAAAGAAGTATCCAAAGTTGAAGACATCTAAATCAGACAATAATACGCTGGTCATATACATAGAGTACCAGGTTATATGGATATCGCAGGCAGTAAAAGTGCGGATAAACTCGCAATGAAATTTTCGACACTGCCCACGCAGACGTTTTCTTTTTGGTGAGTATTCCTTCAAGCTGTATGCAAAGTTTCATAGATGATGTAGGAATTGATAAGGCCACCATGCACAACGCCTAAAACCCTATAGCCGATCTATGTCGTAATGACACACGCTTCGAGTCCCGGCGGACACTGTCCAATTGATAATTCTGAGCAATGCCTCGCAATCTTTCATAACAAATATTATACAGGATGAATGGCTCGAACTCCAACTTTTTAAAATGCTATAATTTTTTTATTTTTTGATAAATTTTATTGTGCCAAAGCAAAAGATGTTGGAAAATACATCAATTTTCAAATTGTATCAGTAGTTTTCAATATGTCCACCTTTGGCGCGAATAATGGCCTTGAGACGGCCGAAGAAAGCATCGCACGCTGCAGGCAAGTGGCTCTGCGGTATTTTGGCCCATTCCCGGCGAATTGCTTGTTTGAGGTGATCCAAACTTTGGTATTTTCTAGTGCCAACCTTCGCCTTCAAAATACCTCAGACAGAGAAATCCAACGGATTTGCGTCCGGAGAATTTGCAATCCATTGTGTCGAAGAAATGAAGTGTGGAACATTGTTTTTTAATCAATCTTAGTTGACGCGCGCTTTGTGAGACGGTGCCGAGTCTTGTGGAAATGTCCACGGTCTCCGACCGAAATGATTGTTTGCCCAAGGCTTCAATACTGCCTCTAAGACAGTTTCACGGTATACGATCGCATTAATTTTGACGCCACGGTCCAAAAATACGAGCGGAGAGCGACCATCGGCGGTTACGGCGGCCCAAACCATCACCATCGGTGCTGCCTGCTTTCTGATGGCCATCCGAAGGTGTAAATTTTCGAAGGACCTCTCTGGCAAGTAAACTCTGTCATTTTGTTTGTTAACATATTGCTCGATAACAAATGGTGACTCATCGGAAAAAACCAAATTCGGCAACTCACCACTTTCGTGCAAGCGTAGCAACTCCTTCGTTCTTTCGATTATGTTGCGGTGTAAGATCGTGTGCTTTTTGGAACTTCAATGGCTTAAGCCCAAGCTCATTTTTCAGTATGTGTTGCATCCGTTCCAACGATATGTTGAGCTACTGAGCCATTTTTCTTCCACTTCGACGCGGATTTCGATCAATTCGAGCCTTCACTTTCCGAACGATTTCTGCCGATGTTGCTGCTTTTTTATGACCACCTCCATGGCGTTTTGCAAAGCTGCCAGTATCACGGTAACGAGCTATGGTTCGAGACATAAATGATCTAATCACGTTGAGGTTCTGAAGGGCTCTAACGATAGCTACTTGTGGTTTTCCAGCCAAATATAAAGCAATCCCACTATCACGTTTGAATTCCATCACGGATAAAATTTTTCAACACAACTGAGACGCAAATCGTTTAAAAGGCTTGTAAATAATAAAATTATCTGTCATGTGTCAAAATTTGAGCTCACTATCATGAACGGTTTGGAAATTAAAGCAGTCTGAAGTTGGTTGCAGTTCGAGTCAAGAAGGGTGTATATCAGAGGTTTTCAGTAGATACCAATCTGGAAGATCCTAAATTAACGATTTTACTACAGGATTTGGGGTAAAACCTAAAATGTTGAATCAGTGAGCAGTGGACAATAGTGGCAGGGTACCTATCTACTCACTCTAGCCTTAACCATAACTGTTCAACGCTATTACGTATTTGTTTGCATGGGGCACATTCATTAGAATGTACCAAGATAAGCCTCTCCCGACTATCTACTATAAATATCCTATCTGGCCCGTAATAAATTCCGTAATCCACTCAAGGTACTTAGCTAATGAAACAATTTGTATGCTGAATGGGATTTCCCGTGTGTCAGACACCCGGCTCTGCGAAAAAACAAGCGAGTGCATTTTAGCTCACATATACATACTACATATATGCCTGAGAGTAGAACTCTATCGTTGTTTACAATAAATCATATTCCTTTATCCCAAACTATTGTATAAATAACTCTAAACAAAGGAACTTGTAAATCCGAAGACCCAGGGTGGGTCTAAGTCATATTCAGAATGTTCGGACTTTACGAGGAGCAAAAATCGACTTAGTGAGTTAGTGAGGAGCAAACAGATGTCATGTGAGTTCTCTGGGTGTTTGTGACAAATATTACAGATTTTGGTTGCCCAAATGACAATTTTTAGGGGCCTCAGAACCATCCTTAGTACTAATTCGAAGTCATGTGCAAGCCATAAGTAGCATTCATCTAACACTTCTAGCAACTTTAGGGTCATGGGGACCAGTTTTCAAGCCAACCGGCAAGTTGAAAGACCCACACAGCCACGACAAGAGAACCTACCGTAGTTGTGAGGGCTCCAGATACCCGTGGTCCCAGAAGATAGTATGATGCACCCACTTTAGCTTCGACTGATTGCAATCTCGAAATCAATGCCTTTGGTTTCGAAAAGCGTAGTTGTTTCAGTACGCGAGTCTCAAATGGCATGTATTTCTGAGTCACGTTTCACAAAACCAACAACTACTCTACCCCTGACCAACGGACATAACTTGGGCACTACACCAAAGTATTTACAAACTCTTGTCAAGGAAAATCACTAGATTCCAATCAGCTGTAATACTGCCATATCATTTCTCTAACACTAAACTTGAAACTATTACGTTGGAAACATTGACATATGCATTGGGAAGAAAACAGCAAGCTATTACTGGATTACGGGAATTCAAACTGAATCCACAAAAACGAATTTAGGAGTGAACGCAGGAAAAATAAAATAAAGTGATCCTTACAAAAAAAGCCAACCAACAGCAATGACCCGGTTGATCATACATCCATTGCAACGCTCTGGTGCTTTCCTGAGATACCAGTTGTGTATCTTGAACTGTATTGGAGGCACAAGTTCCACGCTTGGTATGTGTCGAGGCCGATCTAGAACCTCTTGATGATCTTAGGGTCACAGCACCCAGTATTTTTTGCAATTCTACATCGGGTCAAAACCAACTGGAAGACCCTTCCTAATGACCCGGTTCCGCTCGAACACTCTTGCAAATCGCTGTTTACCTGGAAAAATGAAAGCGGAATTCCAGAGCTGTTATTTTCAAAGATAGATCGCTATCTATCTGTCAACTTATGCTAGGTCTATTCCTGAACTATTTTTGATCAGTTCTTGGCTGCCCCACCAGACGGTGAACATAACAACACAACAACACAACAAAGCAGAAAAAAAATCAAAACATCCCATTGATTGTGGAATTTTTACGTAACTTAAAGATGCAAGTCAAGGTTTTTAATGAGTATGGACAAGCAGTCATCTTGCATCTATAAGACTCATTACGTACAGTATTCTCCCCCCGGACTGTGTGATGTAACTCAACAAACTATGATGACTTCAAGAAAAGGCTTTACAAATCACTTTGACTTGGCATACCATTGTCACTAACGCTTAATTTGTTTATGTTTTCTGTGTGGGAAAAAACCAGTAACCAGTTTTCAAAGAACTTACGCTGATGATAATTAAGTGTTTGGAATGGAAACCAGTTAATCTTCTTTCAATCTAACAAAGTACTCGTAGCACCCTATGGCTGAAACTCAGCCTCTATCCGACTAACGAGTTGGCTGTTGTGAGCCACAAAAGTCATAACTTAAGTTTGACAACAAAAAATTATACAAAAGAAAAAAATCTAAATTTTATGTAGGACACTTTGTGACACAAAACCAGCACGACAATGGAGACAAAGTTTCACAGCTGGACAGCCGTAGAGTGAACTCCACAAAAAATGTGCAAACTTGAGGAATTCTGCAGACGGCTGCCGGCGCAAATGCAACGTGAGCTTAAAATCCAGAAGTTGACAGTATTGACTGTTGTGCACATGCAACCGACTTCACAGCTGTAGGCAGTTTAGTTAATCTATTCAAAAGTGCCTGTAAGAGTGGAGTGAAGGAGGCGTACCTCAGTAAACCCTGTGGTTCTTGTAATGTGTCAAAATTTGAAAATACTCTTAGCTAAATAGATTGTAGATGTTGGGCATTGTTGGACGAAAATGATAAATGCCTCTAAACTGGATTGTGATGGTCTGTTAAGTGATCTCTGATATAGAAGAAGTTGGTATACCTTAACTATGATTGAATGCTTAGATACATCAAGCAGCAATATTACCCAGGTACTGTACTTGTACGAGCTGGTTCACTGCGTCGTCCTTGAAATGCAAATCTACTACACATCCAAGTCAACGTTATCGCCTTTCGTGCGGAGTTCGAACATTTTCTGTGGACACTTTAGTTGTTTCTTAACCAATGACAGAAACTTTACACTCTTCATAGCAAATAAATCTACCAGTATCAGGTCTTAAGATTAACTGTCTAAAAAGGCGACAGTGCGTGACAACACGGTTAGGGAACTTGCCATAAGTAATTAGAAAATATCCCCACTTTGGCTCGTTTTGCTTTTCCGCTTCTTGCATTTTACTCAATTGGGTTTTTCTTATTGTGTAGCGAATGACTTCGATTTTGGTTCTGAAGTGTTTTATGAACACGCAAGCGTCGACACTTAAGGCTATTGCCCAGGGTTTTATCAAGTACCTGGCTCTCCAGGTTGAGGGTTGCACGTGGGGGTGAATTGTGCAAAAAAGAAAACAGTTCAGAGGCAATCAACAGCCTCCGAAATGGATGGACATAATGTTGACGACTCCATCAAAAGTTTTAGGGCTAACGAATTTTAGATTTCTACACGGAATATTAGAACTCTTAATATACAATACCCCGTGCTACCGAAAAATTCGCGAAGGCCCTACGCTGCAATAAAGCATATATTACTGCAATCCAAGAAGTCCGATGGGATAATCCGGGTAAAAAGCGGATGAAAAATTGCGACATCTACTACAGCGACTGCTTCACAAAAGGAAGACGACGCTCATTAGGATATGGTCTTCCCTTCGAGGGTAGGTAAAAGTCTTAACAATCCGTACAGTGTCAATTTCGATAACGTACGTCTGATTTGCGTTCATGACTGTACAGATGATAAGGATGACAGCATCAAAGACGAATTGTATGACCTCCTAGATCGAAAATATACTCAGTGCCTTTTAGTAACCAGCACGCAGTTCTTACATTTCAACGTCCATAAACACACTTAGCTATCGATCAACGCTAAACACTCCTCCATCATTCTAAATGTTCGAACTCTCCGAGATCCAAAATATTGACTCGGACCATTACCGTGCTGTTGCAGCCACGGTACTGATGTAGATATCTCAGGCAAAACGGAGCTCACTCAAAATCCTACCCCTCATATTCGTACACAAACCGTAGTACAACAATGAGAATGTAGTCAACAAGGCATCAGAGAGGCTGCTTCTTTTGTGATTGGTTTCAAAGCGTCGTCGGCATAGATTCCTCTAGTTTGACGCTAAATGTAGTGTGGTACATGCAGTCAAACAAGAAGGATATAAGACTGTGCATCATCAAAGAATGAGAGCTGTTCATAAGTCTTACTAGGAGAAAAGACGGGAAGAGCGACAGACTTATCGGAAAGAAAAAAGAAGAGCACGAAAGGCGCGGGATAGAGGAAATGGAGAGTTGTTACTGCAGGAATAACGTTCTAAAGTTTTATCGGAGAATAAAATGAACATGCCAGAGTTACTCAGCCAGAAAGGAAGCTTGCAAAGATAAAAATGGACAACTAGTAGTAGAGTCGCAGTCGGTGCTTGAAATGAACTGATTGGGGGCATGAATTAGCTCATCTATAAAATATGGTCATAGGTAATCTTTTGTCGGATCCACAAGGAAAGAGACTTTTTTGACTCATCTCATCTCCTACCCCTGGTCATAGTGCTGTCATTTGAATTCGGCCACTGCCGTTGCTGAAATAACACTGTCATACAGTAAGTACAATGATTGAGTGCATGTAACAACTGATGAATAGCAGGTTGCAAGTGTGAGTTTTGTTGGTGCACTATTTCCTATTGTTGTAAGGGCATAACACCTACAACGATTTGATTCGTAAACCAGTGTCAGAATTTTCACTTTGCAGCATTGCTTAGTATCGTCGGTGTTTATTATTGTAATTTATTAATTTGGATATATCAAATATACGCGGGCTAAACAGTAACTACTTTTCTGCGTACGTCCACGTACGTAGTGCAACACGCGGCGATGCCTCTCAGATTACTCTGATCTGAAGCTACGTGGCTGCTAGTACCGGGGTCTCACCATTTACATGCGTAGTGGTTTGGCTTATCAAACTTCACCATAATGCAATCCCTGTACCCATCCGGAACCCAATTTCATGTGGTTAAAATTCCATTTCCTTAAGCAAATTATCCACTATTGCTTTATTTACAGAAGCCCCAAACTGGTCAGCAATTCGACCTTTAACGAAATTAATACGCTGTCTGACTGCATTCAAAGATACAGGGACCTCGACATTCTGGGCAGATAACACCCGAAATATAAATGAGCCCAACAGACGTTGATAGTCATACCGCCAACACCCTGAACATGTTTTTAGCTTCTCACCCTGATAATTACACCCCTTTAGGCTCGTCGGACTATTGTGTCATATCTGCAGTTAGAGAAAAGATTCCTAAAAGAACCGTATAGTAATACAAGAAAGGCAATTAGAGCGAACATAACACCGTCTTTGAAAATTTTAACTATAACGACATGGATGCCGCTGCTGATATGATCACTGACACCTTATCCCTTACCGGATGGAGGGTATCAAATCAAAAGAAAAGGCATGGTATGATTCGAGCAGCAGTAAAGAGGCTATCAGAGTTAGAGAAATGTTTTTTCGGTCCTGCAAGACTAACCCGACAGAGGAAAACCGAAAAAAGTTCAAACGAACCAGAAATCAGTGCAACGGCTTTCTCCATCTCAACACTTATTTTCAATGGCATTCCAGTTGTCAGCTGCTGGGACAAGGCCAATCTGCTGCTGCATACTTTGCGGCCAATTCAACACTTCCAGATTGTGCTTTGTTTCCGCTCTTTTGTCGAAAATGCGTGCATTTGAGATCGACTACTCGCTTCTTTAATGGATTTGAAACTACCTTTCGGGATGTTCAATTCAAGTTGTCGTGGATGGTTTCAAGTCTGATATTCACAAAATAAATGCTGGTATGCCCCAGGGCTCCGTTCGGTCTTCGATACTCTTTTTAATCTTCATAAATGATCTCTTGTCTAGTATTTCTAATCCAATATATTCCTTTGCTGGCCATACCACTTTCTGCTTCTCATATTAATTCCCGGACTCACGTTCCTGTTCTTCGGCTGTAGAACGGGAATGACAGTTTATGTTAAGCTCATTAAATTCCGATATAAACAGTATTACCAATTGGGGAACAATCAACAGAGTGGAATTTAATGCTTCCAAAGCACCATACTGTCTGCTGTCGTCAAAGCGAAATTTAAATACCCAGCTATTCTCTATGACCGGAAAATTTTGCATTCTCGGTATGTGTCCATGACAACTTACGTTGGAATGACCATTTGTATATTCGATGTGGTCAAAAATGCTGCAAAATGCCTAGGTTTCCTCAAGCGACGTAAGAAATATTTCACCCCCTCTGACCTGACCACAATACAGTATAAGGCGTTTATCCGCCCAAAATTTAAGTACAATGGCCACATCTGGTCGCACTTGCCATGAATGCTCATCAGTATACCCTCAAGCCCAATTTCGGACGTACTCTGAAGTATCGTGATTCTTTCCTAAGCCGTACAACTATTTAGCTTCTGCCGAGCTCTTTATTTCCTAGTCACTATAAATTGCAAACATTTAAGATCAACGCACATCGGTATCTCTCTTTTTTCCTTCTTTAACTTCCCTTCGCCCACGCTACATGTGCAAATATCTTAAGGGTACATAAAATGCCCTACGCGCGCGCCAATTATGATAAAAAAAAAAACTATAGAGCTATTGTATACAACGCCATGGCAAGTTTTGACATCCCTGCCGAGCTCAGGTTATGTACATAGGAATAGCATGGAGGTCGGTAATGAATTAACAAAGATCTTCAATGTCATGAAAAGTTGTAGACAAGGCGCTGTCTTCCGACTTTTTAACATCTAAAAAGAATATTACTGGCCAACAAAAGACGTACAAGCGTCCAAAATGTGTCTGAAAGTAAATGAGGACAAAACAAAGTACGTGCTGTCATCAGAAAAGGACGCACCGACGGCTTGACCAGAACGTCACCATTGGCAGTCGTTACTTCGAGGTTGTTAGGTACATCATCTGTCTAGGCTCCGAAGTTGCAAGCAGCAATGACATCGGCGCAGAAATTAGAAGCAGATTTACTCTTCCTAATTGCTGTTTTTTTGGGCCAATGAGCCAATCGAGTAACAGATACATCTCTGGCTTTATACAAGAACCTGATCATCCTCGTCCTGCTGTATGGCGCCGAGACTTGGACAAGCATACTCACCATACCCACATGCCTTTTCAATTATTATCCTTGTGATAGGATAAAAGCGGTCGTATTCCTTAGCATCGACATCTTGGGGATATGTACTAGTTTTCTTATCGCAAGTGTTTTTCTTTTCTGTGATACGGTATAAGTAGTCACTTCACTAAAAGCCTTGGATTTTTCATGACGAATTTCAAAGATACTGGAAGATATGCAAACCTTTAGTTATTTGATCTGCTATACTGGCTTACTTAAAATCACAGGTCTTAGTTTCCTAGTCGCAGTTCCTTAGAAAAAGTTTACCATCTCTAGAATTTACTGCATCAGTTAAGCTGTCGGGTGATCCACGAAAACATGTTTATTCTCAGACCTACTGTCTGATTTTCCAACAATTTTTAAGGCATTGTATTTTCTGAGCAAAAAAGTATTTCAAAATCAGAAAGTGTTTTTGTGTTTCAATTAGGAACCAGAGGTACCACGAGTATGATAGGCACGTGTCTCATTAAAACTGATGACCATGTTGCCGATGGTGGTAAGCCACTCCAATTACTTAAAGACCGAACTAAAAATATTCCTCCGATCATATCGGCGGTTTTTCACCAGTTCACAATTTCAAGGGAAGAGAGCTCGTACCAGCATCAAAAATTTGCACCGATTTATCAAAAATATGACGAACAGTGGTTTGTTGGCTTTTGCTCTTCATAAAAGTTCAAATATCTGCTAAAAACTGCCTTAAACCTTGACGGCAGACTTGTTTTCTTCTGAATCTCATACCGACTTAAGTTTAGTCCGTAAATTAGCCGTGACCATGTTCAGCATCCATGCATCCCTTCCATTTGTCGTTAAAACCAAAAACCATATTCCCCAGTAGATGCATGGATTGAAACGTTGGTTTTATTCATAACATAACTTAAACCTTCTTCCTGTAGTTACACGCCAGCACACATAGCTTTCCCATGAAGGTCAACCACATAAAATCTGCTAAGGCCTAACAATCGCTTAAGGCAAAAGAATTGACTACCTTGGGAGACATATGGTAGTACGACGCATCGTATTCGCGCACAAAACAATCACAGAATCAATGTGAATGTCAATTACACTTAACCCTACTTTGTTGTGTCTAGATTCATATGTGTGTACGAGTCTGTACATACCTGTCACTTGGGTTCCTTAATAGCACGGCATGATATCAGCGAGCAAAATCAAATGTCACGCTTGGTTCTAAGTATTATATGATAAGTCGTTTCGTTTTGCCCTCGTGACGCGTCTAATTGACAATTTTCATCCAAACAGAGAATTTGACGTATTGGGCGTTGATTAAAGGGGAATTATTACTTCCCCTTTTTCGTTGATAAATGAAACAAAAAAAAATAACAATTATAAAACAAACAGATCTGCATGATTCAAATTCAAATCTCGAGTCAATGATGTGTCAGAGTTTGTTTTGAACGCTTGCGTCATGAGATAATCGTCGTGTTTGAACAGAAATTCATAAAACAAAATTAGGTTAAAATTTGTTTAATTTATGTTTCAGGAATTTGATGCAACATCGAGATAAGATATAGTCGAAGATCGGGGTGTTTTGGTGGAACAACAACGCTAGAGACATTTATATTTCGTTTCCAAAATTATTTATTGCTGCTGTATTTTAAATGAGACGGTGAAGTAAATATGCAAAAGAAAGAAGTAAGTGACAGTGAGGGTTGACGAACAACGCAGATACAATAATATACTCCCAATGCAGAAATACTTGTGCATATTCATGTATCTTAATGATAGCGAATGAATAAGAAAATATCTGGGACATGATTTACTAGAATTTAGTTTAAAAAAAACTATACTTTTACGGAGTGGGGTGAACATGGAATCATAGTCTTAAAGCCGGTAGAAGTTAAACATGTTTAAACTGATCGCTACAAACCCTGAGTGAATGAATGAAAGATTCGAAGGCGAAAATCTGCCCTTCAGTTTTCACGGAGTTTATTTCCGTTTTGCGGGCTTCAGCACGATAAGGCCATGGTAAACAAGTCCCGAGAGTCATATGCAACCACTCTTTAATTTTGTAGAGCTTCTTTAGGGTTAACAACAATAATAGGCGATAGGCATATCAGGTATCTCCTTAACAGAGCATATGGAAAGAGCGGACGTTTTGAATGAGCGAAGATTTTACATGTCGGGAATTTCGTCTTCGATCAGCAGCTGACTGGCCTCAGTCAAAGAACTAGTCTATTGTACTCCGTGTATATTGCTTTTACTGGAATTCCTCAGACTTATGTATATAGATTGGTAAGCTCCACATTACCACCATTAGTGGGGACTACCTACAGGTTGATGCGAGCATGGTTCATACACGCATAAAAATAGATCTTCGCGGTGTCGTCATCACTTTTATAACAGCCGGGTTCAGCAATTTCTTTAGCACAGTTCGGCTGTCTCAGATACTTCTGCTCCTTTACCGATTCTTCATTGCCACAATGATTAAGTAAATCACTGCTTATAAGACAGACGAAGAAATATTAGGTCCTCGTTCGCCCAAAACACATCACCGCCATATGCTAGGTCGCTTTGGAGCGATCCGCGAAGACCTCACTACATTCCTTAGTTTTATATGCATTTTATTATCTTAATCATTAACCCTTACATGCTAACAAAAAATGCTTAAATGCTAGCTTAAAATTACTTAACAATCTTACACTAACTTACTGGCCCCACACAGGCACTCTAAGCTACTCTAAATTCTTATATCTATGTCTTTCGACTATATTTACATTTTACTTAGGAATAATTATTTTCTATACTTAAGGCTAACAAAACTTAGCATAGGACTCACTACATTCCTTTCCTGATTCAGATTCTGGTCGAAAACATTCTGTAGTTTCACAGCAACAGGAGTTATTGCATAAGACCAGAGTAAAAGAAAAGTCGGCGCGAAAGGTCATCAAAACTCCAGTGCGTGTTGTATCAAAGACCACTTTTTTTTGGAATGGAGAATGGCTTTAAGAATACACATCATGATATAAATGCCAAGGGGGGAGAGATTTGTCAGTGCATCTAAAGCAGAACCAGGAATATAATTGGTCTTATCACAGCCGTGCAGATACGAGGGAGCTTCCTCGGCGACAAGCCCCAAGTCTTGCCGAAAGATACTGACAGAAAGCCGACAGTGTCTTGGAGGTTTTCGACGAGACATGTCTAGTCCGAAGAAGTAAGGAATCCAGTAAGACATCTAAATACTTAGCATCGTTGCTGAAATGGACGCTAAAGCCTTTAAACACTAGTGTCTAGCTTTCTTTGTTTAAGTTAATCTTGCTTTAAAATAAATTGAAGATATGCATGTACCTTTCAGATAGCGCAGTTTTCTGACTAACTGCCTTCAATTGTGCACTGCAAGATGTTTGAGGTCATCTTCCACCTGAGCGAGGCAACTAAGGCGAAGTGTTCCTCCTTTCGTGCTGTCCCTCTGGGTAGGAATCGAATACTCTTAGGCCCGGAGCGTTAATATCTATTCACTGTACATGTTCTAGCCGTCCTACTCATAGAGTTCGCAGTTGTATCTAATACTCTAAAGCCTTTGACAACGGTGTTTTCCTCCCACCAGCATCAAGTGTGAAAGAACTGAGGTACAGAAATTTTACCAGAATTATCTTGGGACCTGTGCGGCGATCGATCGGGAAACTGCTGACTGTCCTGCTGGATTGGGGGAGCAGCACAACAATGAACGTTGTAGCGTTACCTCCCAGAGGACCACCTGACAAAAACGGCAAGGCCATTCTCAACAAGTAGCATAATCCTGGCCTACAACGTGCAATGGCTTACAAACCTATACGGAGAGATTAAAAAGATGTGACGAACCAAGTAATGGCTTCGGATAAAAACGGATTTACTGTTGACGACCCTTGTTTAATCTGCGTGTTGAATGTTCGGATCCTTAACAGACCACATGCAGACGAACAATTAGCAGAGGCTTTTGACTGCTATCACGCAGATATCTTATGACAATCCGCATCAATACTGAATTCGCTAACATAAGCCCAATATGTACCCGTGCCCCTACGGAAGATAAGGATGACGCCACTAAAGAACATTTTTGCGAGCTCCGTATAAGCAATGTCAGAAGTATAACGTTAAGATCGTACTAGGTGATTTTAACTCAAGGATAAGAAAGAGGGACATCTTTAGTAGGACGGTTGGTAAGCATAGTCTACACGACACCACGTCTCACAACAGACTCAGGCTTATTGACTTGGCGGAGCGACGAAATATCATTGTAGTAAGCACACGGTTTCGTCACCTCAGTATACACAATGTGGAATGGCGGTCTCCACATCATGAAACTGATCACATGCGATAGACGTAAGGCATGCCTAAAGTATTCTGGATGTCCAAACGTTCCAAGCAACCAACATTGACTCAGGTCACTACCTCGTTGCAGCCAAGATGAGAATGCGGATTCCTCAAGCGCCACAACAAAGAAGAACTACTGTAAGAAGATATAATGTAGAAAAGCTACAACCGCAAGAGACAATCAGCTTTTTCCCGAAATCTCTCAACACCTCCTATGCTGCCAGCATCAAGTACTGAAGAGCAATGGCAGCACTGTCAATGTGCCAATGGATGAAAGCCACAACTACCGTCCACCTGACTAAAATAAACTAAGGATGGCAATATCTGAGCTGATATCCAACAGAGCAGCTGGATCTGACAGCTTACTGTCCGAGGTACTCGAATCTGTTGGAAATGACTTTGTGGAGAGCATGCACCAGCTCATTTCTCAGATCTGGTCAGAAAAGTGTATGCCTGATGAATTGAATCTCAGCACCGTATGCCTGATCTACAAAAAAGGAGACCTCCTCAACTGCGCCAACCATAGAAGTATAAGTCTCCTCAACATCGGATACAATATCTCATCTGCCATATTGTGTAAAAGTCTGAAACCCTTCGTCAACAACTTGATTGGCCCCGATTAGTGCGATTTCAGACGAGAAGAGTTCACAACCGACCAAAACTTCACACTCCTACAGATCCTGGAAAAAACCCATGAAGTCCAATTCGATGTCTAGCATCTTTTCATCGATTTTAAGGCCGCATATGACAGTATTTATACATAGAGACGAACTCTATAGAGCCAAGTCTAGTTTTGGCATCCATGCCAAACTCGTTAGTTGGTGCAGAATGACGATGAAAAATGCTCGCTGATAAGTGAAGCTAAGTAACGACTTAACCGACACTTTTGATGTCAAAAAAGTTTTCAGACAACGTGGCGCGCTGTCATCTAACCTCTTCAACATCATACTTGAAAGAATCGTGCGCAACTCGCAAGCGAACACTGGAAGCACAATCTTTCAAAAGTCTGTACTAGTGTACTAGCACACGTCGATGATATTGATATAATTGACAGAGCTCAACGGAAACGGAAGATGCCAGAACGAGTTTAACGGAAGTCAGGGCAAAACTAAGTACGACATATATGGTGTCAACAAGAAGGGACACACAATATCATTCTTACCAATTTGCTGTCCCCTTGGATTAAGAAGGCAATTAAGTAGGAAGGCCCTACACAGAACAACAAAGAAGGTTCTATGTAAGACCCTGATTATCGCAGTCCAATTTTATGGCACTCTATCGGAAGTGGAGAAGATATTCTCAGTCATTTCGAGAGAAAAATCTTTCGAAAACTATTCGGCCCCGCTGGCGTCGACGGGCTTTGGAGGAGAAGATTCAACGACAAATTATGCGAGCTATACAGTGGCATCGATATAGTCAGAAAATTGCGCATCAGTTGTCTGAGATGCAGTAGACGAAGACTTACCTAGGTAGAACGGGACCTCAATCGACTTGGAGTGCGGAACTGGAGGCAGTTAGCTAAAGACCGGGCTAACTAGAGAAGCTTGTTAGTTGAGACCCAATTTCAATCCGAATGGTAACACCACCTAAGCAAGTATGTACGAGTGCCTTAGTGTTTGGGCAATAAAACACAAACCGACGCTTGCAAGGGCAGCCACAGGAAATTTATGATATGGAAGTAGTCAGTGCTGAGGATTTGGAAGGACCACTTCTGAAGACTGTTGAACGGCGACGAATAAACTGCTGTAAGAAAGGATGAACCATTCAATCCAATGTCCAAACTTAAATCTAATACAACCGGTAGAAGTCGATTATTTCGCCACTAAGCTCTTCAAAAATTAATGAAATGATTTGGGGAAGAGCATGCGTCAGCTCATTTACAAAATTGGATTGAACGAGTATGCTTTATGAATGGAATTTCAGAATCCTCTGCACGTTTTTGGGAAAGCTTAATTTGTACTTACAATAAGGGCATAACCCTGTTAAACATCGCCTTCAAGTACGTCTACAACCGATCGTCAATAACCCGATATGTCAGTATCATTAATGCTTTAGGCCAGGTAAGTCTGCCATCGACCTAATATTCCCGCTGCGGCAGACCTGAATAAATACTGAAAAACATCATAGGAAAACCCATCACTTCTTCATCGACTTTAAGGATGCTTATGATAGTGCCTATACCATATACACGTAGACCAACTAAGCAGGGCCACTTTTGTTTTTGGTATTACTGCCAAGCTCGTTCCGTTGTGAATGAAGGAAATGGAGAACTGCCGTTCGTCTATTAAAGTCGGAAACTTCACCGAATCTTCTAATGCCAAATAAGGTTAAAGAAAAGGAATAGCACCATTATGTGTAGTGAAAGCCAACACAAGGGCCAGGATATTTTAAAAGATGGAACAGCTTGATATGGCGATAACTTTGACATAGTCGCGGCAAATTAGCATGTCGACAGTAGTGCGTTTGTGAGCATTAAGGCAGAAGCGGTCAAAAAAATATGGGCTCTGCCATGCATTCCAATAATGATATCAGCGCAGAGATTAAGCGAAGAAAATGTTTGCCAACAGCTCTTTCTACTTAAAAGACAAAGCCCATTCATTCCTGTCTTGCAGTGCGATGCAGATGCTTGGGAACTCTACAGAATTGATAAAACCTATCCTGGCTGTTTTGAGCAAAAGATTTACCACGAGATCTTTGGATTCGCCTGGGTTAACGGAGTGTGGAAGAGAAGGTAAACCAAGAACTATGACGGGTGTACAGCGACAAGAATCTGGTTACAAGGCTCTGCTTACAGTGAATAAAATGGGTGGGTCATGAAAATTGAAGGATCTTCGAACTCCTCTCATTGGTACAACACAGCAAAGGGAGACCTTAGATAAGGTGGCGCATGCAGTCAGAAAGGGACCTCAACTAACTCGGTTATCCAAAAGCAGTATTTGTTCAAGAAACATAAACTCTGTCCTTTGCCGTAGTCTATATGATATGAACTGCCGTTGTATGAACTGCTTTATCATCCTCGAATATTTGCGCACCTGCACTTCTGTTGATCGTAGTAATTTTGCCCATGTTTGTCAAACTCCATACGGCGATGGTAACGTCTTCATTGGTCAAGGCATTTACCACTTTTGGGATTTGTACTCGTTTAGAGCTACTTCTTTGAAAATGGTGTTTGCTAATAGCGCAGTTTTCTTCCATTTAAGGTGTTCTAGGTTAAGGGAAGGAACCACTGGATCTGAGATATGGTGAGCCGATCAGTTCCCTTTCCTCGTTTTCTCCCAAACGATTGGATTTAGCTTGGCGCGTTAAACTGTTTTCTATCTCCAACAACATACATGAGTTTCTTTTTATTCGACTTTAGGATATACAAGGTGCACTCCACATTAAACAGGACCTTTTAACAATAAAAACAGCAAAAAGTTTTTTTTTTGGCAAAACCGATTTATTTTAATCCGATTCAATACATGCGTGATCTGCCGAATGAGTGTTTTAGATCGTCGGCCGGGATAACCTTCGGGATGTCGATACAAGCCTTTTGGATGGCTTCAACGTCCACAAAACGCTTTCCGGCACACCTATTTTTCTGAAAAGATGAAAGTCGCACGAATCAAGCGAATACTGGGAGTCGTTGACTGTTAAAATGCGATTTTTAGGAAAAAAACCTGTCACAAGTGTCAATCAATGACATAGCGCATTATCGTGTAATAAATGCCAATTTCCTTCTGCGCGATAATCTGGTCAAATACGACGCATCAAACGCTTCACAACACCAAGATACTCGTAGAATTGTGCATTAACTGCTGGGTCCAGTGGAACGAACTCTTTACCGACAATGCGTTTGGAATCATAAGAGCAAATCAACGTTGTCTTCACTTTTGTCTTCCCCAAACGAGGTTTTGGCACCTTCCAATTGGCACTTGGTTTTCTGGATCATATTGAAAACACCACGTTTCAGCACCAGTCACAATGTTTTTGTTCGTTTTTGGCCTCCTTGATAATGTCGTTAGAATGTTGAATTCCGAGCAGCTTGCTCAATGTTCATTTTGGTACCAATAACACAAGCATACTGCCCCATCGGACGCAATAACTGCCATTCTATTCGTCGAAATGTCATGAAATTTTTAAAGTACAGCTATGAAGAATCTAACTTTAGAAACACCTATTTTTAAAAACTTCTGTTTACTGTGGAACGAACTTTGTATATAGGTCCTAGAGAGTGCGTCGCATTTGATAGCTGCGGAATCCAGAATTACAAGTAAATGTAACTCCTTGAGGTTGAGTCACCTATCATTCTTTAACACAAATCGTAGTGAACAACATTGAAATCCATTTTAAGTTGTCGCCTTTTGCCAATCATATAAATTCTACGCACGTGCTTTTCTAAAACGCTATAAGGAAAACGATTAATTTTCTGCTGATAGAATATGCTAAATCGAATAAATTAATCACGAAAACAACTTTCCACCAGCGATGAGATTAAGATACTTGCTTAAGGAATTCCAATTTAAAAAAAAACAAACAAGTTTAACTGAAATCTACCTGCCAATCTGCATTGCGGTAACTTTTCAACCTTGGAATTCGCTCAGCCAACAAATAAAAAAAAAAGTAGATTTTAAAAACAAGAGAGAAAAAAATCAAATTTGGTGTTTGCCCTCACTGTAGGGTTGAGCAAAAGTCTAGGAACACGAGTAGACCATGTGTGACGAGCCTAACTAGCAGCTTTCGTTTCACTAAACTCCCAACAACGAGGCATGTGCCTCAAGCCCATACTGATTATACCACTGAAGTCGCATTGGAATTATACACTCCAGTGGCTGTTTACAGATCATAAAAACTACCATAAAGGCCATAAAATAGAAAAAAAAAAACAACGTAAACCTGACTAGGGTGGCCATTACGGATATAGTGGTTATTTCTTAATTTTCGCTTGATGGTGTGATTGCAGTTTACCATGTTTCGTTGTAATATTTGTTCGAAAATAGAGACGGTAATGGGTATTGTATTATTAACCCATCATCATGATGAGTTCGAAATGCGCAAAAATCGACAGTGAAATAGTGAACTGAGGAGAAGCGAGAAAAGTTGACGCAACAAAGTTTATTAAGCGCCTACACATACTCGTAATTCCACAATCCCCACCCATTCGGTAAGATCGTGTTTTAATTTTTAACAGAATTCGCTTGATTAAAAGAGTTTTTCTATGAGCATAACAAAGCTGACCCCTATCCGACACATGCTTTGAGGTGGTGACATGGCACAAATAAAACAATAATCATAATTGGCACAATGTTTCCAATGTGGGATTGTTATTTTAACATCTGCTATGGTACGAATATGCGATTTAAATCCGAATTGACATTTTAAATTCAAGGCCCATCTAACGGGCCTTGATTAACCAAAACCTACTGAAAGACTGTCGGTTCAGAAATTTCTTAAATCATCATCTCTTCGAATGACTGAAAAATACTCCAAGAAACAGAGCAAGGGTAAGATTAGGTTAGATAGAAGTGGCTGTCCTATAGTCTTAGACCATATAAGATCTATTATGGTACAACTTGGATCTCTGAGAAAAGTTCTCCATACTCGTTTACTATACATATATTCTCAACTCATTTAAATAATGATAGTAGAAAGTCCCAGGCGCGGTTTTCTTCTCTGGACAAAAGCAGGGAATGTACAGAGGGGAACAAGCTTAGTGTTCCTCTGACAAATCGTTTGAATATACGCCAAACCTTAATGCATACTGTGTCCAGTATTGGGAGCGCTTTGGCCAAATCTTTTTTTTTCTCTGTCGGAACAGAGCACTCAGACAAGGGCTTAGTCGATTGTACTCCTTGTAAGCACCTTTTAATGGAATCTTTCAGTCTTTCGAAGAAAGATGAGTAAGCGCTTCAATGGTATGGCACCCACCACATCAACGCCTGATGTGAGCGTAAGCCGGACATCAGCCTTGTGAAGTCTTGCATTCTCGAACTAGCTTGGAAGTCGTAAGGGGGTTCAGCAAGGCTCTAAGCACAGCTTATTGCTAGATGCAAATGCAAATGCTTCACCCCGTCTACGGGTTATTCCTAATATAATACGTTGCCATCAGGAGATAAGTTTTCCTAACGAGAAATGAAATCTAACGTTGTGGTCCTCCAGAAAGACACCAGCGCCGCATCCTATATCGGTTTTGGAGCCTTACGAGAAGACCCGACTACATTCCTTTCCTGACTCAGATTCTGGCCGAAACCAGTCTTCGATACAGGGAAAGTCGATTTCGTATTTTTTTTACAGCGGGACTTCATTGCGTCAGAAACAGCCGGCGCGCAGGATCGTCAAAACTCCAACGAGTGTTGTGCCAAAACCACTGCTTTTTAAACGGAAGATGGCTTTGAGAGTGTAGCCCATACCAGGAGGGATATTCATCAATGCATGCGGAACCAGGCGTGCTAGAGAAAGCACCCATTCAGCCAAGACAGACTGCTGTTTGGAGCTCGAAGCTCGTAAGAGCCCTTTCCACTAGACAACCGACGTATAGTATATAATTGGCCTTACCATAGCCCCATGTTTGCCGACAGCTTCTTGGCACTGCCAGAAGGCTGACAGCACCTTAGAGGCTTTCGACGTAACATGCTTAGCCCATAGACCATTGCTATCCAGGATGACATCCAAATACTTAGCTTCTTTGGAGAATTGGATGGTGATGCCTTTAAACACTAGATGAGTCAGACCAGACAACTTCCTCCTTCTTGTAAAAAGAACAAACTCAGTTTTGAGTTCATTTCTAGTGCACCAATTATCGATCACGTCAAGGGCTGTCTGCGCTTTAGAGGAGACAGTCACTCGACACAATCCAACAGACAGCTACATCATCCACCTATTCTTGTGCCTAGACGTCTGAACTATTGATCGCCATAGCAGTGCAGACAAAACGCCATCTTGCGGCAACAACAGTCAGCATCAGTAATGTTGTCTGGCCGATTTACACATGCTGTCAGAAGATGCGTTGTCGAAGGCAGCCTTAAAGTCGATGGAAATGCTAAGGGCGTATTCCTTCTTGTCGAGTGCGCCTTCATTTCTGCCTATCAGATTTTGAAACGCACTCTCGCAAGATCTAGGCGTGTTGCATCGCAGACAGAGGATGCATTCGGAAACAGTTTTATTCACATGGATCTCTAACATTATGTCCATGCTCTTAGGCATGAAGAAAGTTAGACTTATCGGTCTGATAATATTAGCGAGCGTATAGTCTTTTTTCCCAATTTTCGGAAGAAAAGCTCTCTCACTGTTTGCCAAAGTTTCGGTATGTGTGCCAATGCCAGGCTAGCAGCTAGCAGGTAACTCTCTTCAGAGTTACCAGCAGCTAGTCTATACCTGGTATATACCAGCGGTGCCAGGCGACCTGAAGCCATCAAATGAACCAACAGCATTCTTAATGGTCTCTTCCTGTATTTCATCTCACTAACAGCTTCGTTAATAGGAGCTGGTTGTGAGCTGGTTATGACTAGGTTACATGGGAAGTGAGCCTCAAGCATCAAGAGACGGAGAGTCTCTACTTTCAACTCAGTTTAGGTACCATTAGCTTTACAGAGTGGTTGCAGCCTGGTTAATATTCCCCTTTTGAGGGCTTTGAAGAACCTACTGGTTTACCCGACAGTTTCGATTTTTTCGCAAAAGTCTTTATATGAGGCAGTATTCGAAATCCGAATAAACTTCTTTTTCCTTCGATCTGTAAAGATTCCAGTCTTCCTCCAAATTAGTATTAAGTGACCTGTTTAGAAGTTTTCTGGTTTCTTTACGAAGACGCTGCAGCATTGCTTTCTAGCTGCACACGCCAGTTCAACACATTTGGTGAGGGTACCATCCAGGTTCTGAACAGCTTCCTCTTTGTTTTGTCCTAAGTTTAGCGGGAGAACTGTCGCACTTGCCAAGCTCCCCCTTAAATCGTGTCCAGTTCGTTTCCCGCGTATTCATTCTGAATTTGATGTACCTATGGTCTAACATGGAGATCTCCGATAGTTTATACTTTCCAGCCAGTAATCCGTAACATACCTGTTGGATAACGTCAAGTCGATTATTTGCTGCCTTACCCTGCCTAACAAAAGTTGGCTGAGGGCTAACACTGTTGACAATCAGGTTAGACGATAGTATGAAATCAAGGAGATGATTACCTCTCATGTTTCATTTGCTACTGCCCCAAAAAGTATTCTGATCATTAGCATCGCAGCATATGATAAGTTCCATCCTCCTGGAATCAAAGTATTCAATGAGTTCGGCTACCGCCGTCGTTGGTGTTGGTAATAACGAATCATACGAAAAATAAGCAGACGCAACGACGAATTTGTGCCATTCTCCGTTTCGTTTCGTAGCTTACATACCATACATTGGGGCGGCCGTGGTGTAGTGGTACTAGCTATCGCTTCTCACTCGGAAGGTCAAGGTTCGAATCCTAGCCACAGCAAGTTTTCATTTGTGTAATTGGAACTCAGTCAGAAAAATCTGCGTGTGAAGGCATAACACTAACATGTAGATTTGGCTGTTGTAGGGTTTTCAAGCACAAAACAACCGTTAAAATTCACAACCTCACATTCCGAGAGAAGAAAAATCTCTCCGTCCTATTCGAACTCCCACCCCTGGAGAGTCAATATCGAAACCAAACACACCTGAGTTTCAAACCACTACATCACAAACTTTCCTTTCTCCTCCTTCTATCTTTCCGCCCGCGCCCGCACCAAGCAATAGTATATGGGTATTCATAACCCCTTAGGCGCGGGTAAATTATAAAAAAAAAATATATATATTTTCCCGGCTCTTTCAGTGTCATAATATAATGATAATACCGCTGCTTTTTCCAAAAAAGTGACCAAATTGGGGAAACTCATAATACATATTCACACAAACAGGTGCGATAGGGCTGTGGGACAAGAACATCTTACCCGAGCTCTATATGTATGCGTGATTGGATTTCCAAATCTGGAGACTACCGTTCACGGCTTGATGGAAGTGAACCCTGCCGAGCACTGAGCACTGAGCGGCTTCCTGATCAGTATTTTGTTTTCAGGAAATAAATTACGAATGAGAGAAACTCAGAGGGCGAAACTGATGCAAATAAAGTGGTTAAACTATTGCACAATCTATTAAGTATGACACGTTATTTATTAAATATAGGCGGCACTGGCTTTTCCTGATAGAGCTGTTTGTGAAAAACCAGCGACAACCTCCATCAGCCGAGAAAATAAACTGGCACAACTTAGACAAAGGCCAGTTGTGGACGATGAATTTGGGAGAATGGCTTCAAAACACTATAAGCCAAGAGGAAGTACTTAGCACGCAATGTATATGTAGAACAACTTTAAGGAAAAATGTGCAACAACTCTCCTGTTTTAAAAGTCCGGTTCCACATAAATCGAGCAGCAAACGTGCACCGTCGAAGAACCAGTAAACGAGCTAACATCTCTGAGATCTAAGCACAATTTAGAAAAGAGTGTTGCAAGGTATTCAGTTGCCGAAATATCACACATTGAAGATGAGCAGAGATATCTGCTACCGGGGAACTCCGAAATCTACAATAGAGGGAAGATTACTTAAACGCGTACTGTAAATACGAGTAGTCACGTACGAAGCGGAAACGGCAGACTACGAAAATAAGTGAAGGAGTAAAAATAAAGAACCGGGAGTATGAAGGCGGGCCGAATCACATACCTTCTGAAGTATGGGCGCCAATCTGAAATCATTATGGGCGATTCGGTGCCCAACGAGTGGAAGCAGAACTTTCTTGTTCAACTGCATCTATAGTGGCAACAGTGCGAAACGACTCACTAATATGGGTTACTTCAAGAGCAGTAGTTTCGGACATGGCACGGGCTCTGGGGAGCTAATGCCAGGCAATCCAATTCTAACGGATCCCGTATGATATAATACATATGTCCGGAGAGGGAGGACTGGGAAAAAAATGCAATAATCAGGTCAAATAAAAATGCAATTTTCACAGACGGCTCGAAAACAGAGGAAGGAACAGGTTCTGGTATCTTCTCGGAAGACCCAAAATTAAGAATGTCTATAGGCGCAACCTATCGAATCCTACCAACTTGCTATTGCAGCAATTGACAATTTGATCGACTTATCAGAATCGCTTGATGATATCATTATCTTCGGCGATTTTAATCTGCCTGAAGTGGACTCCATCTAAAGACCTATCTTTTTTCATCGCTTCCAATCCCATTTCTACTAAGGAATGCCTATTCTTAGATCGGCTAACAGACTCTAGTCTATGCCAAGTCAGTGGCGTTTCCAACTATATGGAAAGGCAATTAGACCTTATCTTCACAACTGATCCCATCAACTCCTCAGTATCGTGTTGTCCCCTATCTCTTTCAACTATTGATAACTTTCATCCTCCACTTCTTCTCTCATTTTTCCACAACTCTCCCCTTCAGTCGCCTCCCCCCGCAGTTCTATTTTCTTACAATTTTCACAAAGCTAATTTCCGTAAAATTAATACCTATCTAAGCAGTGCTTCTTTTGAGTTTACCAATCTATCTCTGGTTGATGCCCTCTCCATTTTTTAGAGAGAAATATTCAAATCCATCTCCCTTTATGTGCCTTACTCCCGCCATAAAACTTCTTCTACATCCCCTCCTTGGTATAATCGTAGACTTCGCTCTCTACGAAACAAAAGAAACAAGTTATGGGCGGTATTCCTTCGCAACCACTCTTCTTCCGACTATTCAAATTATCTAGGTACATATCTTCATTTCATTGAACTCTATAACTCTCTCTATCAGCGCTACCTGAATAGTGCGCAAACCAATCTCATAAATGACCCCAAGTCCTTTTTTCAATTTGTCAATTGCAAAAGTAAGACCGATGGTTATCCTTCCTCCCTCGCTTTCGAAACCAAAACTTCATGTGATCCTCCTACCATCGCCAACTTTTTTGCTACATTTTTCAAGCAATCATTTGCCAACAACTCCTTCGTACCAGATCCCTCTTACTTCAATGATCTACCAAATTTCTCTATTGGTCCCTTTCTCACTCAAAATTTCGATCCTGCAGTTATTGAAGAAAAGTTACAAAATCTTAAGGATGAATTTATACCTGGCCCAGACGGACTCCCCGCCATGTTTCTTAAGAAATGCTCTTCCAACCTGTCTCTACCCCTTTCCAACCTTTTTCGTCTATCGCTCACACAGGGTGAATTTCCCCAGATTTGGAAGACCTCTTTTATAATCCCAATACACAAAAAGGGATCTAAGCATGAAGTTACCAATTATCGTCCCATTGCTAAACTCTCTCATATACCCAAACTCTTTGAAAGCATTTTATACGAAGCGTTAAGCTTCAAATGCAAGCCTTTTAATTCACCCCGACAACATGGTTTTTTAAAAGGTAGATCAACTACCACAAATCTAGTTGAATTCGTGTCTTTTGCACTCTCAGCCTTAGAAAATGGCAAAGAAATCGATGTTATCGCAACAGATTTCACTAAAGCATTTGATAAGATATCTCATAAATTGATCCTTTTCAAATTGTCTGCTCTCGGCTTTGAGCCGCTCTTTTTCTTTTTCTTCTTACCTGGTAAACCGATATTATAGTGTTCGGTTTAGATCCGCCCTTTCTGTTCCATTCCTGGCCTCATCTGGAGTTCCACAAGGCAGTCATCTTGGCCCTCTTCTCTTCATTCTTACTATCAACGATGTTGAGAGTGTCATTAAGCACTCCTCCCTCTCCCTTTACGCTGACGACACAAAATTTTTTAAATCTATTTCCTCTCCCCAGGACTCTGCCCTTCTTCAAGAAGACCTTGGTCGGTTTTCAATCTGGTGCCTCAAAAACTGCCTAGAACTTAATATAGCCAAATGTCAATTTATAACCTTCTCACGTAAATACAACCCATCTCCCCCCCGACTTTATTTTCTCCATGGTCAACCAATTCCCCTGGTTCAGTCTTTTCAAGACCTTGGCATATTATTCGACAGTGAGCTTAATTTCCGTTCACATATCGATAGGATGATCCTCAAAGCCAACTCATCACTTGGCTTTATTAAACGGTGGTCCAAGGAATTTTCCAACCCGTGTGTAACCAGATCTCTCTATATTACCTTTGTTCGCCCCCTGCTTGAGTATGCCAGTCAAGCTTGGTCCCCCTTTCACCGGGTTCATGTTTCCCGAATCGAGGGTATTCAACGTCGATTCCTCCGATTTGCCCTCCGTGGTCTGCCATGGAACGACCCTTTAATCTTACCTCCCTATCAAGACCGCCTCAAACTTCTAAATATGAATTCGTTAGAAGAACGTAGGAATATTGCTGACGTTCTTTTCATTCATCGTCTTCTCTCAGGTTCCATCGACTGTGCATCCATTTTGAACTCCATTTCCTTCAATACCAACCCCCGCAATCTACGTTGTCCTCGTCTCTTCTATCTACCGGTCCACCGCACCTCTTATGGCTCCAACGAACCTACGAGTATCTCCCGAATGCTCCGAAAGGTCAACTCGAACCTCTCCCTTTTTCATTTCCACCTGAGCACTCCTCGTCTCAAACAAGATCTTCTCCATCACTTCCTTGGTCACTAGCTCTTAAGTCTTTCTGTTAGTTTTTAAGTTAGATTAAGCTTGTATTAAGCCAATAAATGGGGGCCTCAGCCCCCACCAAAATTAAGACTACCGGAGGCAAGCAGTGTCTTCCAATCAGAGACTGGCTGTCTTCAGGGCGGCTGAGCTAATGCAGATGAGATCGGTATCCGAAAGAGATATCTACATCGATAGCCAGGCCGCACTCAAGACAATGGAATCGACCTACTTCAATTCTGATACAGTCAGGGGCACTATGCAGTCGGAACCGAGTGAGACCGTGCTGGGTGCCATGACACTGCGGTATTAAAGGAAATGAACAAGCAGATGAGCTTGCAAGAAAAATAGGGCTACTCGACAATAGTGAGGTCGCCAACATCAAGCCACCCCTTTGCTTAGTTAGGGGCACTATTGAGGAAAAAATCACAGACTGCCAACCAAAGGTGGTCAAGTCTTGAAGGACACAGAGTATCCAGCGCCTTCTAGCCACATTTTGACGGCAACAGATCTGGAGAGTTAATAAAATTGAACGGATGAGCTTAGGACGGTAATAGGAATCCTGACACGACACTGTCTTCGACGGAAACACGCAAAGAGACTCAAATTGTCAGATGCGGATATTTGCATATTCTGCAAAGACCTGCAAGCTTGTGAGGACATAACACACATATTGTATGAATACGAGGCAATACCGCGTAGTCGAAGTAAATTTTTAGAGAAATACTTTTTCGAAAACCTAGTGGAAATAGACGGCACGAACTTCAAAGACCTTCTTGGCTTTTGCAGGGAAATTAGGTGTTTCACCAGGGAGATTACATAGCCAGCTGCAATTAAATCAGTTTTTTTTTTAGCTATTACCAGGGCATTGTCGCTTTGTGGAGAACGAAAGAGCGGACGAGTTGGCTAAGCCGCTTCTGGCAGGGCAAAGAGCTACATACGAGGGCGGATCAAAAGGTCCGTGACTTGTGGATTAAAATACAGATTTTTTGATAAAAAAATAATTTTATTTTTCAACGTAGTCTCCCTTGAGCTCTATACACTTTGTCCAACGCTTCTCCAATTTTTTTATCCCTTCCAAAAAAAATGATTTGTCGAGGTCCTCAAAATAGGCCTTTATTTGCGAGAAGACTTCATCATTGGAGTCAAATCTTTTTCCACCAAGCCATTTCTTCAGGTTTGGGAACAAGAAGTAGTCGCTCGGAGCCAAATCTGGAGAATAGGGTGGATGAGGGAGCAATTCATAGCCCAATTCATGGATTTTTGCCATGGCAACTGCACATGTGTGCACCCTTGCATTGTCTTGGTGGAAAAGAACTTTTTTCTTGTCCAAATGAGGTCGTTTTTTTTTCAAATCGTCATTGAATCGGTCCAATAAGTTGGCATAATATTCCCCATTGATTGTTCTTCCCTTTTGAAGGTAGTCAATGTGGATTATCCCGCGTGCATCCCAAAAAACAGTCGCCATAACTTTATTGGCTGACAAACCCACCTTGGCCTTCTTTGGCGCCGATTCACCCTTAGAAACCCACTGTTTTGACTGTTGTTTGTTCTCTGGTGTGTTGTGATGGATCCATGTTTCGTCCACGGTTACAAAACGGCGCAAAAACTCCTCCATATTGCGATTAAACAACGCCAAACCTTCCTGTGAAGTTGTTACACGATTGCGTTTGTGGTCGACTGTGAGCAAACGCGGCACCCATCTTGCGGAAAGCTTTCTCATGCCCAAGTGATCATTCAAAATTGAAACCACTGAGCCATGCGAGATCCCTACGGCTTCCACAATCTCTCGCACTTTCAATCTTCGGTCGGCCAACACCATATCGTGAATTTTTTCGATTGTTTCGGGTGTAGAGACCTCAACTGGGCGTCCAGGACGTTCGGCATCTTCAGTGCTTGTACGGCCACAACGAAATTCAGTAAACCACTTTTTTACCATTGAAATCGATGGTGCAGAGTCTCCATAGTATTTATCAAGCTTAGCCTTGGTCTCGGTAATGGTTTTTTTTCGCAAGAAATAATGCTTAATAAGCACACGAAATTCACTTTTTTCCATTTTCTCCTCAAATTAGTGAGTAGTCTGATAAAAATAGCTGTCAAACACAAACTAACTGACGTAGCAAGTTTAAATTTTGACATGAGTCAACTGACAGATGCCTGTTGACAGGAGCAGTGTTGCTGTTTCAGTAAAGAGGTCAGAAATTCAAAAAGTCACGGACTTATTGACCCGCCCTCGTACATCATTGCTTCTAAATCTAGTCAATATCGGATGGCATAGGTTTATCCGCTATATATTAAAAAGAATGTGGCACGGATACAACAAATTTGAAACAAGAAAACTGCTCTGTAGATCTAAACTCAACATGGCTGGGATTATTGTCATTATCACAGGACATTGTTGAGTAGGACAACTTCCAGTCTGGCTAGGTATTCCACATAAAAATGTCTGTCATACCTGAAGGGACAGCAATTAGAAAGCAAGCGTAACTAATTTTTTATTCAGTGTTCGGTCGATTATAATTTTTCCAGCCAATCTGTAATATTCTCCGATTGCCAAGTACAACAGTCGAGGTAATCAACACGGTACACCACTGGGCTAGCTGGGTTTCTCTCGCAGTTGAAACAATATTTTTTGTCTACCTGTCTACCATTTGCTATGAAATCTCGCCATCATAGACTTAAGCCAAAACAAAGTTCGCGGAACTTTCCGTTTTATGAGCTTACTCTTACTTACTTACAAGGCCTAGCTCGTGACAGAATTGACGTAAGACGGTGTAAGACGTCCGTTGGTGGATCAATAAGTCCGTAACTTTTTGAATGAATGCAAATGTTAAGATTTGTTGAGTTCCTCAAAATTGACGTTTATTTGAGCGATGATTTGATTGTTGGAGCCACATCTCTTTCAGGAAATAGTCACTGGGGTGTAAGTCCGGTGAATATACCAGATGATATAGCAAATCGTAGCATAAGTCATAAAATATCTCCATGGCGGCTTCCCACATTTCCACCCGGGCTTTGTTTTGATGGAAGGGCACTTTCTTTCTAGCCATGTTTCGTTTAAATTGTCGTTGAACCGTCCAAAAATTTAGCATAATTTTCACTATTCATTGGTTTCTCCTGTCGCCATAACATCGTTGGCCGACAGACTCACCTTGGACTCCATTATCGCCGATTCGCAGAGAGAAACCCATTGTGTCAGCTGCTGATTGGACTCGTTCACATTGCAGTTGAATAACGCCTCATTCGAAGTTGTCAAACGAAATTCGCCTTTCCTATTCCAGTCGCCAAAATTCATCCAGTTGCGTGCTTTCAATGGCTGTCACACACAAGCTATAGGGTGACCAGATAAGAACGATAGGAAAAAATTTAAGTAAAACAACAACGGTGTGAGATATAAAATTGATTCTGGCTTTATTTTGAAGCTACGTTCATGGCATTATGTATGGAATAGCACATCACCTCGGCTTCGCTGCTAGTGTTTCAAGCGGTCGGTCCAACCGTTGCGTCGCTTATATGGCATGTAGCGCCGTCTTTTTGCTCTGATATTTAGATGTCGAAAGTCGGTTAACATCGCTCTATACCTGAGACTATTGACGATAACGGTGTCTCCTCCTCATGTCGAAAGAAATAAGATCCGATGATGCCGTAAATCGCACCAAACCGTCAATCTTTGTGGATGCATTGATGCTTGGCCAAAAACTTGTGGATTGTGTTCGCTGCAATAACGGCAATTTTGCTTTTCAATATAGTCGTTGAACCAAAAATGTGACTCGTCCGAGAAGATGGTTTTTTAGCCAAAATCCGGATCTCCGGCCAATATTTCCAGCGCCCAATTAGCGAACTCATGGCGTTGTCTATGATGCTTATGATTGTCTGACTTAAGGTTTTGGGTCAGCACAATCTTATACGGATGTAGGCCCAAATCCAACCACAAAATAAGCCGGGTTGACTTTCTGGGGATGCCAAATTCAGATGATCGGTGCCGAATCAACATTTCTGGGTCACCTTTGATACTGGCCGCTACGGCGGCTATGTTTCTTCATTTCGCACCAATCTCTGTCTGGTTGATACCTTATGATCCAAAAGAGTGTATTGACGCTCAAACTTTTCCACAGTGCGACAAATTGCCTGCATACTGAAGCCATGATGACGACCGAACTCACGACGAAATTTCCGTTGCGTATTTACAACTGAACCAGAAGTTTGATAATATTTTTTCAGCAAGAGTGAAAAGATGCATGATGAATGGCAAACCTTACTGAATATTTTGACAGCACAATAATAAAAATAACAATAATAAAAACTATCATAACTATCTGGTCACCCTTTAAATGACGCATCTTGCTCAATATTTGACGTATGAAGTCTATTGACAGATTGTAGTTGACGGGAGCAGTGTAGCTTTTTAAGTTACTATGCGGGGAATTCAGGGACCTATTGATCCACCATCGTATGTACATATGTATGTACGGTCAGTGAATGCGTTGAAAACGAGATTGCTCTTAATCCTCTTTTTGTTCAGCGATCAGGTCCACTTTTGGTTAAATGGCCGCATCAATAAGCAAAATCGCCGAATTTGGAGTGAAGAAAATACGCAAGCCATTATTGAGACGCCGTGGAATTCACAAAATGTGGCTACTTGGTATTGTTTATAGTCTGGTAGAATCATTGCTTCAAATTTATTCAAAAATGATGCCGGCCAGAACATTACAGTCGACGGAGATCGCTATAGATCCATGATTACAGATTTTTTCGTTCCTCAACTGAATGACATTAAATAAAGAACAGTGGTTTCAACAAGACGACGCAACGTGTCACACAGTGCGCGCCACATTCGGCAACATTCGATGAGCGGATAATTTCGCGTATTGAACCTGTGAATCGACCTCCAGGATCGTGTGATTTGACACTTTTGGGTCATTTTCTGTGAAGGTATGTGAAGTTGCTAGCCTAAGCCAGACACGGCGGACCACATGGAAGCCACTGTCGCGGCGTTGTTCCCGATAAACCGCCCCAGATGCTTGAAAATTGGACTTCCAGATAGGGCTTTATTCGAGCCAGCCGTGGAATACATATGTACATATGCAAGCCCGAAGTGACCGCGAAACTAAATAATTACCGTTTTTTTTTCATAGAAACAGAGTCAAGGCAGCACAAATAAGAAACTCGAGGGCACATTGAAAGTGGATAGTAGCAATTACAAAAGAGATTGGTATACAGTTACCACATCATGGCTTAGCATTCGAATTCAGAACTGGCTGTGACTGTAAACAACATTTTGCGCTGAATAATTGGCCCACTATCCCGCCCACGTATCAAAGAAAGTAGAAACATAAATCAGAGCCACTAAAGTCTAAATCATACCACAGCCGACTTGTCAGAATACGATCAGTTGTCAGTGTCAGTGTCACTACCATAAACGTCGTCCTCCGCATAAACCTCATTGCGGACCGCCAACATCGGACACAATAACCTAAAATAACAATTAAAGAGGACAAAAATGAAAACAAAAATGACTGACTGTAATCCATTCGTCGTGATCAGTTCATCAGAAAATATTGTAAGATCGACAAATTGGCACAATGTATCCGATACCACGCACAAAACGTCTAACATTGCAACAATGACAGCCGCCAAAACAAAAAAGCAACAGCAAAATTGCTCGGCTTACCTCTTTTGTTTTTCTCCTACGTACTCTTCGATACGTTGATCTTTACGCCAGGAATTTTGGCTAAACCGAACAAAACAAAAACAAAAACAAAAAACCAGCGACGTTCACGACTAGTATCCAAAAATATCCACAGAGTCAGAGTAAGTCAAGAAAACGTCCGACAAGCGACTTCGCGGCCGTACTATTATATTTCCTGATCACTTTCTACGAACTTTTGTGATGAATTTTCCGGCGTCACCGTCAAACAGTCACCACTAACTGCAAATTGCCCGAAACGATCACTTCAATAGGACTGCACTGTTAATGCGAGATCGACGAAACGTGATTTACTGATCCACGCCGACGACACTAATCAGAGAAACAATGGAGAAATTAATTTCACTCGACTTGGCTTTTCACACCACTTGAGTTGGTAACTCGTTTTTGCTGTTTTCCACAGGCCAGAAAATTCTTGACAACAAGTGCAACGCAATGTACATGCATCTAGATACCACGGGGCACGGGTAATCCACTTTTTCTCAAGGAATTTCGCGCAACTCTACGGATTCGTTTTGTGTTTGTGTGCGTGTTCGTGTGTTTTATTCGCGACGTGCAACTTCGATAAGCGGGAGAAAATGAATGAGCAACGAACGGAGGCGACTGCCTGCTACTCTATCCCAATGGCGAAAACAAAGTGACAAAAAGAGCGGCGAACACGAAACTACGAATAACAACACGAGTGCGGTACTGGTGTTGAAGTCGTTCTGAGGAACTCGCCTGAGATTAATTCACATGTTGATTTCCCCAGTCACCAGTGGAGTAGCGGCAATGGAAGTGGAAACTGAGTTGCTCCACGAGAAAGAAAGAGGCAACAAAAGCGAAGAGAAGTCGTACGAAAATGTATGAGAAGAGTGTGGGGATATGAAGGCGGAAAGATGGTGTGCGTTGCATTGGAGTTGTTGCAGTTGAGTGCGGGAGAAATTGAGCTCATTTGAGTTTTTTTTTTTTTTGCTTTTTACACAAAGAGGGAGCATTGTTCCAACGGTTGGTTGGCTTTGGATGAAGGTGGGGAATCGACAGCTGGTTTTTAAAAAGCACTCAAGTACAGGGTTGTTATTGTCAACCTGTGGATACATGAATACGGACTGGGGGGAAATTTTCGTCTTAATTCATATTTAGTTAGAGACTAGGAGATTTGTAAAGATTTTTGCATAACAGTTGCTTGCGTCCCTATTTCTTACCAAATCGATTAATCATGCAATTTTTAAATATTTACTGATGTACATAATATTAAGAATCAGAAGTGTTCATTGTTCTTAAAGATAATGCGACGGAAATACTTGTAATGAAGAGATTTTAGTACGTGTGATAAATCGATGAGCTAGAGTGCTTTTCGAATTCGGAATAATTGACGCCAACGTCACAAGGACAAGACTTTTTTTTACTAATTCGCCTGTTTGGGACAACTTTTAATCTGACTCTGAGAGATTGGTAATGCCGAAATTATAGGTTCGTTTTAGCAAAAGTGTTCCAAAAACCAGTCATAATGATTAAAGAGCCGAGTGAAACTACTTCGTACTTATTAGAGGGTGCTACAGTTCGGGGTGGATTTGGGCCTCAATCAATAAGATTTTCCAGTAAGCGATCTTTCGTTAATTGCCACCAGATAGCACTCTGATATAGTTTACGCTTCCACCTGTGCGGACCACTCAAGGCGAGGTACATCTATACTACGTTGTCGCTCTAGGAAAAAAACAGAAGGCTCAAGGCTAGAGCGTTAATATCCATTTGGTATCCTACACATCACGACATCTAATGCGTATATTTCTCATTAGATCAATGTTCTTAAGCAGTTTGTAGATAGACGGAATGCCTTCAAACCATGACTATTGGACGTTTTGTCAGATTTGTGGAATTTTGTGGGCCTTCCTATTTACATATACGTATTTGGTTTAGCCTCATTGCGGGGTAAACTAATTTTTACTGCTTCTGATTCGATACTTGCAAACGTTAAAGTGTGAGCTCGCTGCGTCCTGCTAATGATACCAATGTGGTCAGCAAATACGATGTAGATGCACATACTTTAGGGCAGCCGCGCATATTGATGTCTGCTTATGAATTCCGCACAATTTACTCAAGTATGACATTAAGAAGTCACATCTAACACTAAAAAAATTTCTCTCTAAAGATCTTCTTTAAATGAGCTTTAAAATCTATGAAGAGGTGATGAGTATCGATCTGGACTTCTCAGGGCTTGGATTTGCCACAGTATGAATACTTGATCAATTGTGAACTTACCGGGCATTTAACCGTTGTGATAGGGGCCACTTATATTGTTAACAAATTGAAGGTACGAAGATTCATGACTCCATAGTTGCAGAGAGTAATATTTCGTATGGCTCAGGCGCCTTAGTTTTGTATTTCGGGAATTCTTTCCTTCAGCTGATATCAAATTCGTACGTAGAAGCCAATGAAGTCTTTTGCTCGTAGAGCGCATAAGACGTTCTTTTTTTTTGTACGTTGTCTGGTTTTGCTACTAATTGCTGGGGCTCTTTTAAAAACTGAGTTTTCAAGATATTGAGCGGTTTGCGGTGGACAAAAGTTCTGGACAACCACCGCTGCTGATCGTTTGAATATCGCTTTAAATCTGATAGCATTTGCATTAAATCTGATAGAAATATACACGTGGAACAAGAATTGGAATACTTTCTGATTCATCTAAAACCCATATAATGATTTGCTTACTGCAGCATATTTCAGCAGCAAATTGTGACCATTAGTAAGACGCTGATGAGATCTTAATTTCAGAAATCATACAAAAAGCTTCGTAAGGTATTAGGATTATGTATAAGGTTCTGTCCATTTCTAGGATGGTAAATACATTGATACCTAAGCAGCTATCAAAGCTCTGAGATCAAATCAGGAAATGTAATACATCAACACTCTGCATAAAATTGTTAGAAGCGTATTGTGTCTATATTGTGCTTCAGTCAGTGGATTATAAGATAAACCAGTGAACAGAAATATATGACCTTTCCAAAACTACACAGAATGAAGGATTCTCGTTACAAATGAATTAAGTCAAGTCCTTTTCAGTGAATTTTGTTAAGAAATCATAAAAAGCTTCGGAGAAGAACCAATTCAGAATTGAAGGTATTGGGAAATGGGACAGGGGCAATGATTATACGAGTACAATACAATTATGGAATTCGCAACCGGTTAATCGGAAACTTAGCAGGCCGCGGGCAAATGAAAAACCAGAAATCGTTTGGTCCGATATAAATCTGTACATCATCGTCTTCCAGTAACTACTTGTGCAAACATCGATTTGTGAAATTCGTAAGCGCTTCTTTGCAAGACCTGTGGGATGTGTATGTATGTAGAACACCTTTGGTAAAAGAGCCAGTAAGAATATCCTTTACCACATTACACCTGGAAACTTAACCACGGCAAGCGCACAATTTGGTTATCACCAACAAATTATCAAGCTACGACTCTAATATTCAGATAGTTTGAAAGATGCCACCCCTATCTTAGACTAATAGCTTTTAACGCTTCTTGTGTACATCGATTTTATAGTAGAAAAGCAAAAAAATGTTGTGCAAAAGTAAAAAATGGAAATCCTAGATAGTCGGAAACCTCGCGAATCAAATATTAAAACCTAAGATATCGGATCTATAATAGGTCACCTCCCATGAATCAAAATTAACAACATACACGATGGTGCGAGAAAGATCGGAAGCTCTACGAACAAAAAAAAACTATTTTCTAGTACATGAACGATATGAAGCATAAAGGCAGAGAAAAAATTCTTGAATAACCTTATGCCAATACAATGAAGCCAATAGGAATGAACTTTACTGTTCCTTTAGGAATTTGAACTGAGTATGTTCCCTTGGTAACGTCGTGGATGATGCTGCTGTTGTGATCAGAAATACAACGAATACTTTAGAATGAGGTCCTTTATCCCTCATCGGATGGAGAGTATCAAACCAAAAAAGGAATAGTATGAGTTCAACTGTCAGGGTTAGAGAACCGGGCAGAGGAAAAACCAAAAAAGTTCAAACGAGCCAGAAATGATTCCTTAAGCATGTAGTTTTTCAAAGCAATCAAAAACTGAGGCAAATAATACCACAGTGCTCCAATTTTTAGTCGCTTGTTAAAAACATTAGGCATTCAGTCCCATCCAATATCCCAAATTTCATTAATAATGATAGTCTGGCTACCAGCTCTGTGGACAAAGCCAACCAGCTTGCTATGTTCCACGCCTCCAGGTTGTGCCATGTCTCCACCTACACTTTTCAATAGGATGAATTCACTTTCGCACTCGGAAAGTAGCAAGAGTACTCAAAGATCTTAACTTAGACAAATGCGCTGACTCAGATGGCTCATCTCCCCTTCGTCTGAAGAGGTGTTCTTGTAGGTTAGAAAGTGAGTTTTTATCAATCCAACCTTTTAAGGCTATTGCCGAGAAAATGGAAAACATAATTTTCTCAACCCGTCTCTACCAAAGGCGAATCTTTTTTGCACTTCCTCCTACAAACCCATTATATCTTCAGCTCATGCACTATCTTGAGACATGAAAAGACTCGTGATTTGATGGCATGTTTTTGGTAAGAAGAGAACAAAGTCTATGCCAATTTGGCGATATTTTAAGGCCAATTGACAGAGTTTGGCATAAGCCTCTTCTGTCCAAAATGTGTGCATTTGAGATCGACGAATCTTTTCTTCTTTGGATTAGAAACTACCCTTCAGAATGCTAAATTATAATAAATCTGTTATGTCCGAGGGCTCCTGTCTCCGAAATTATTTTTCATGTTCCATAATGCTGTCTTGTCTTCGACAGCCTCTCTGCTTTCCATATTCGTTTCCAGACTTACGTCTCTGCTCTTCGGTCGTAGTACGGAAACGAAATCTTATCGAATTTGGATATTACTCGTAGCAGCATAACTAATTGGAGAATCATCAACTGAGTGGAATTTTAAGCTTCCAAGATACAATACTGTCTACTGTCCTTAAAGTGAAATTTAAACACCCAGTCATACAATTATAGCATTTGCATCGTCGAAACCAAAAAACTTTCCATTCTCGGTATTTGCGTCAATGACAATCTTTGGTGCAAAATGTCTAGATCTTTCAAGGTCAAGGTCTGATCTGGCCTCAACTGGCGTACAATGCCCAGATCTCACCAGGTGTCCTAAAACCTCTCTGCACTTGTTCGAAAATATTAAACTCATATGTAATGCCAATATTGCACAGTCATTTTAAATTCGTAAACACCAAGACGTAATGTTACTTGCCCTAGACTTATTTATTCCTATTTTCAACACCCATCGCTATGAATTCTCATCAGTTTAAGCTCTACCCGAATGGGAGATGCTCGGAAATATCGTGTTTCTCTTCATTTCATGCAAATATTCAAACATTCTTGAACCGTTCTAAATGCAAATATTCAGCAAAGCAATGTCATGTGGCGTGCAACAGCTTACATCAAAAAACTCACAACACCAGAAGCACAATCTTTTAGAAGTCCGTATAATTATGATATACCCATCAGCGATGCTATCAGAAATCAGAAGGGGTTACCAAAAACCTGACTGAGAATGACAGTTAAGCCAAATAAGATCTCCATCAAGACTAAATAATCGACTTTGTACCTTAAACATGACCATCCTGCTGTAGGGAGCTAAAGTATAAAATCTATCGTGAGCAGAGTAAGATGTAAGATACTCGTATCCTCGTATCATTTTAAAAATGATGGGGCTCCTTTAGATTATCGACTTCTGGAGAAAAGGCGTCAACGACGAACTATATGTACAACGACAATTTTGTTAAAAAAAAAATCAAACCAAAGGCAGATGCTGAAGCATTTCCGAATTACCCCACTGCTTTGACTTATATTTCTTAATGTGCCTCACATCAATTGCCCAATCCGTCTTTCTTCGCATCTTCTTCAATTTCATGGAGGTATTTCACTCAAATCGTATTTCCCCTTTTGAGCATAATAATTGTGCACTCTTCCGGAAGTAGGAACAAGTCCCTTTTTACCACAACTGAATTGTTTCCAGAACTGTTCAACCAAAACGAAAAGTATACTGGATTCTGTGCTTGCCCCAAGCTGCAGGTTGCTTCCCTAAACATGTAGTTCTCGCAGATATGGGTACCTAGCTCTTCCTATACGGTTCTCGTACTTCTAATTTTCACACGGTTTCCGTTATAGGCTACTTTCAACTGCAGAACATCCACATCACTCCGGGAATTCCAGAGCTCAATGGGTAGCCCTCAGGTAATTTGCACTGTCCACTTACAATGGACAGGTACTGACGAGGTACGCACAGGTAACTGTTTAATGACCATCATTGTCGCAGAATATCAGGTTTCTAGCAGCTGAGTTCTCTTTGCGCCTCAATGAAATAGTTGAACTTGGCTTCTTGAATTACCAAGTAGATACGTACAGTAGCTAGAGCTACCGTAACTGTGACAGGAAACAACTGATCTCGGACGTCCATGAGCAGAAGTTAGGGTAAGTTCCAATCATTGGAGTGCGAATTTCCAGTTGGACACTTGTTGGATCAGCTAAGTGGCGGTCTAATTATATCCCCATTGAAGACGAGATGAAGATTGCGATGAGGGATTTGTTGTTTTTGTTTTCTATCCACCGACATTGAATCGGAGTAACTTGCTGGAGCTGATGCTGATGATAAAGAGATTGTGGGTTCGCGTACTTAGCCGATGGGTTGTTGACCTACATATGTACATTTGTAGTTTATATATAAGAAGTGATTCTCAAATGGAGTCTGATCACACGTTGAGCATACTTGGGTTTTATTGGGCTATTCTTTGGAACACTCGTAATGATGGAAACATCGTTGGAGACCGTTGATGTCATTGGATACGCTTGAGTGAACATGTTGTCTTATGAAAGTCTTATGAAAGTTTGGGAGCTATGAGATAGCCAAACAAGAATTTGAGTACATCTTTACTGTTACATAGTGTATCCACTCTCTTTCTCTGGGCTGGATTAAGGTTTCATTTGGAAAGCCCAGTTTCAAAAATAGCTCGGTTGGTGGGGTTATGTCTGGAGAAAATTGTCAAAAAATTTGCCAGTTTTCACAGGAACCTATGATGCTTGGCGAGCTTTTTACAACGCCATAACACGGCGCTCTATGAAATAAAGAAACTACAATACATTATTCGAAATCAGCGGTATCGGGTGAAGGTCATCTGGGGATTGACAAGGGAAAATACCTAGAGATATGGAGTGTTATAACTGACAGGTATGACCATACATAATAACAGAAGTGCCTGCTTCACCAGCCGTTAATGACCAGGAATTAGCAGAGTCCATCAAGGATCTATTGTCCTCGTCAACAGAGGACAACTTAAAGACCGGATGTGATGCTCATCCTAATGTTTCTGTAGAAGCTGCCAACAAACACTCACCAGCCTTGGGAATAGAAGCTGGGGTTTAAGAAAAACAGTAAGGAACTATCCTCGTTAACCAAATTCAATCAGTTTCGGGATATTAGGTTTCGCAGGCAGTTTAATCAGCAATACAGAGCATTCCAGAGACTCTGTAAGAGGTACATCGCAATGCAACACAATGCGCTGCCAGGCCAACTTTGCCAAGGTTTGCAATAAAGCCCTGCATTCTATACGAAAGTGCGGTCGTGTTTTTTTTTTGAAAATAAACATCCCAAACTTTGCAGGACTTTCTTAGCTTACAGTCATTTATCAGAACAGTACCGAAGCATTCGTAGGTGTTACTACTGTCAGCAGCAACACCATTCCTGTTGCATAGCACATTGCATTCTGTACTCTCTCAATTTTCTAAATTCTCATCCAATATAGTCAACGTCAGGTCGTCGTTGAATAGATGCTTCTACTCCGGCTGGTCTTGAGATCTGAAGTTCGTTTCTACATAAAGTCAACTGCACATCTGCTTCGCTTGAAACCGGCATCCTTATATGTAAATAGATGTATCCGGGTTAGGAAGTCGCGGGCATTGCAGTATTTTCGCAACATTTAGTCCCTGCGATAACAAAACAGGCCTATATCCTTAAGTCACTCTCTAAGCATCTCCAGGCCCGAACCTTGTCAATTGCGAGGTGAAACATCTATATGGTTTAATGTTAGCGCACCCCTTTTTTCATAAGCCAGCTAAGGTAGATCTTTTGCTAGGTAGCGATGTACCAGCGAAAAGTTTCTTCCTTGACATGATAAGGTCACAGGAAAGTGACATGCCCGTCCCCAGATCAGGCTAGGTTGGGAAAACACGAGCGCATCAGAACCTTATTTCAAACAGAAATTACCCGGCGACATCTTCGTTGCCATTTGAGAATACTGCAAGAGCCGAATGCATCGCTTATGACGACCACATCTGTAGTGCAGAAAAGGCAGCTGAATCTGAAAGGAAAAAGGAAGAGGTGAAGGTGAAGGAAGGAAAGATTTAGTTTTTGGTTGGTAAATGGACGTGAAACACAGAAGAACTGCTCAGGAAGATTCCAGACCGAGAGCGTAAGTCAACGTTCTCTCTGCCTTCCAGCAGTATCTATTGGTTTTCTACTAAATTTTCCAACTGCTGCACTAAACTGAGTAACTTTCAGCCAACGAAGAAGTCTATACTTTCGACGATCGCTCGCTGCTTTTGCCTTGAATTAAGGCGAAACATGTCAGTAAGTTGCTCTGCATCCAAATCATGGAAGAATGGAATCCCTTATGAGGAATTAAAGGACTTCAACGAAATACTCCTCTGCTATGATGGGTTCATAAAATTGGTAGGTCAACTCTGGACGAATTGCATGGAATCAATAACGCAACAGAAAAAGCGTATGGAGCAGCAATCTATCTAATTAAGTGTCGCACGGTGTGCAGTATCGTTACTACTTCGCACGCAGGAAAACTACAATCGACTCAAGGCACTCCTCTAGTGCTATAGTGCTATGGATGTACGAACGTAACGAGGGGTCAACATCGATCCGGACCACTACCTTATTGTAGAGAGCTACGGTTGCGGATATCCCGAATATCGCAAAGGCAAACTAATACTGTAAGGACGTTCCACGTAGGCCGCCTACAATCGCAAGAGATTGTCACATCCTTTTCCGATCGAGTCTGCCTTTATCTCTTACGAGGTCCTATGCCGCCAGCATTAAGTATCGAAGACCAGTGGCAACATTCTCAAAAAGTCATCAGAGATACAGCCTCGTCCTCCAAACCAAACCCCTGGTTTGATGATGAGTGCCCGCAAGCACATACAGCTAAGCAATATGTATACAAAGCGGTGCTTATACACAGAAAGACGGGGCTGCTCACGAGCTCTATGAGCAGAAGAGGATAGATGAACCCAGGTTTCACACGAGCAAAAAGAAAGAGTATGCTACTCCAGGAACGAAATTCGGAAGTTTTACAAAAAGTTAACAAAAATCATACCGCGGATACAAACCCCGAACCGAGGTCTGGAGAGGCGAACAAGGGAACATCGTAGTAGAGTCGCAGTCGATGTTGAGGTTTTCGAAAGAGCATTTCTGAACTTTTCAATCTGGACGATGTAGATCAACAATTCCCTCCACCCGATCTGGATGAAGTGAAGATAGCCATATTTGAACCTCAGGATTTTGTGTTTTGTCCTAACTAACAGAAGCATCAGTCTTCTTAATATCGCCTACCAGATCCTCTCTGCCGTATTATGTGAACGCCTAAAACCGTTGGTCAACAACCTGATTGTTCCATATCAGTGTGGCTTTAATCCAGGAAAGTCCAGCATCGACTAAATATTCACATTGCGCATGAGCGCCGACATGAGACACGCCACCTATTCATCGATTATAAGGCCGCGTATGACAGCATCTATAGAGATGAACTATAGAGAACACTGTCTAGCTTTAGCATCCCTGACAATCTCGTCTGTTTGTGCAGGAGCGGCACGAGTGGCACGAGCGGTTCAAAAGTGGTCGTGAGTCAATCGAAGATGACGAACGCAGTGGCAGACCATCGACATCGAAAACCGACGAAAACATTGATGAAGTAAAAGAAATGTTGGTCAGTAACCGCAAATTAACCATCAGATAGCGGAGGACTGGAACTTTGCCTATGGATCCGTCCAAGACATTTTGGTTAATGATTTGGGTTTCTGTCGTGTAGCAGCAAAGTTGGTGCCAAAAGACCTCAATTTCATGCAAAAAAGAGACCGTGTTGTCGTCGCAAAAGAGATGATTTGAGAGGCTGAATCCGATCCGACATTCATCAAAAGGATCATTACTGAAGACGAGACGTGGGTTTATGAGTACGACATGCAATCCAGACATCAGGCAAGCGAATGGCGTTCACCAAATTCGCCGAGACCAAAAAAATCACGTCGTTTTCAGTCAAAAAAGAAGGCAACGCTCACGGTTTTTATGGATTACAACGTTGTAACGGTGTAGTGCATCATGAATTTTTGCCAGAAGGCCAGACAGTAAACAAAGATTATTATTTGGGCGTTATGAGAGGTTAGCGTGAAGCAATTCGCCCAAAAGACACCAGAAAACTCATGGATTTTGCACCATGATAACGCACCGTGGCACAGTGCCATCATTATTCGTATTTTTTGGACGAAAAATGCAACAAATACCACTCAAAAGCCACCGAATTCACCTGATTTGGCTCCCTGTGACTTTAATCGAGTTAAAAAAGCACTACGGGGAACGCGTTTCAGCGGTCGAGAGGAAGTAATGGAAAAATCGCAGGAAGCACTGATAGACATACCGAAAATCGAATATAAAAAATGTTTCGAGGATTGGATCAAGCGCTGGCATGAATGTGTTGCAGTCGATGGGGATTACTTTAAAGGGACAATATAGATTTAGATGAATAAACTTGTATTTCCAATTTTCTGAATACATTCCTTTTAGATCAAGGTAGTATAACTTTGAGGTAGTTAAGGACTTTGTCTACCTTCGCTATTCATTCAGACGACGACAGCACCGCTGAGATTAAACGAAGAATAATTCTTGCCAGCTGCTTCTTCGGGCTAAGAAGGTAACTGCCTAGCAAAGCCCTCTCTCGAACTACAAAGGTGACCCTATATAAAACTTTGATAATCCCAGTCCTGCTCTTTGGTGCAGAGGTATGGACTTTATCAAAAATGGATGAGGGTGCTCTTGGCTGCTTTGAGAGGAAAATTTTTCGCATGAGTTTACGTCCCGACTGAGTAGTACGTGAGTGGACGAGGAGATAGAGCGACGAACTGTACGGGCTGTACACCGACATTGACTTATCCAGAAGAGAGGACCAACGACTAAGGTGGCTTTGGCACGTAGAGCGGATTAACATCAAAGCTCTGGTCCGAAAAGTCTTCGAATCCGCCCCTGAGGGACAGTATAGGAAGACAGCGATTCAGGTTTGGGAAGACAGCGACTAACCAATTCAACATGGAGACGCTTGTTGGTTGAGGCCCAGATCTACTCCGGAAGAGCGGTAGTTTCTGTTTCTCCGTTTTAGCTGTAGCCATTAAAAATGGCGTGACTCCCATGAATTCAAGCACGTCGCACTCTTTCTCAGATGCCGAAGAATTCCGACAAATTAAACTTCCCTAGAACAAATTTAAGCAGCCTATGTATAGAATATTAAAAATAAATTTATACTGATACTGATTTTTGCTCAAAAAATTAACAAAAAAAGAAATGGCCGAAATGTTGACGAACTTGTATCCATCATATCCGGAATGCTTCCTGAACGTAACTCAAGAGTTTTTGGTATGCACAACTGTCCACAAAGCAAAAAACCTGCCGTTCTTCAATGTTGACACATACGTTAGAGTCAGCTTAGACAACGAATCTAAATGCACCAAGGTATTTCAGAACTCGGAGAATCCCTACTTCAATGAGGTAAAACTTAATCAGTAACCTTCGCTTCTTTAAACTACTCGTACCTATCATATGTTGGTTAGTATTTTGTCTTTGAGCTATCCTGCACCTTAGCCGAGCTTTTTCGTCTCACAATTATGTATGAAGTAAAAAAGAATGTCTGTTGCAAGTCACATCCAACAATTGGTGAGCTCTGGATTGACTTGTTTACGGTTTGGAGTCAACCACAGCAAAGTTTTTACAAAAAATGGGGCAAACTAGAGAGCTCAGTCGGGAGTCAAACTGAAACAAAGGGGCACCTTCAAATCGATCTCACAATAGTCTCTGCGAATCAGACATCAGTACCCGCCATCATTAGTTGCCCCGACGCTGACGATATTGAAAGGTAAGCACTGGAGTTGCTCCTAATAGAACTTTAAGATCTAATAACACAATTTTAAGCAACCTCATCCAGAGTCTAGTAACATCGCCCTGCAACATTAAGTATAGCATCTCACTCTACAAAGGTGTCTTTCTAAAAAAATCGAACTACAAGATACGAGTATCTCTTGCTGGCATGAAGGTAACCATCAATTTGTAGGCATAAATTTTGCTTTAAATACTCGTATTTTTCTGATTTAAGGGTGAGACCAGTATGTTTAAGGGAAGTACTACTCCGGAGTGGAACAAGGTTATCCAGTTTAACTGGACATATCCTTCACTGGCACAAACTTTCCTGATACAAGTTATGTCCCATGAAAAATGTGTGGCTGAGACTGAGATATTTTCAAGTGAAATAAGTTTCAATGGTTGGTTTTGTTTGCTTTGCCTGTTCTATATTTCAAGGATACGAATACATTTTAGCTGTTCCAAGTTTGGGTCCAACTTTTATCCATTTCTATGATCAGAACAATTATGTTGGCCGTATCTTGATGGAAATTAAAGGCGACAAATTAAATCCATCTATGGAGTCCATCAACAGGACAGTTACGAAGTCGATTCAATCGATTGTAGAGAAAACTTGGTGGACTGACGAGACCTTCATTGTAGAGTTTCTCACATGGCATGGTGAGTTTATTCACTGTAAAGCTAGTAACATGAAGATCTCGATGAGACTTGGAGGTAAGTTCGTGACTGATTTGAATATTTAACCTAAGATTTGTAAATAGTTTTCTGAACACAATACTTTGAATTGTCCTTATTCTCCAGTCACCTACTTTCGCTGACAGAAATTTGAAGTGGAGTCATTTATTTTGCACTCTTACTTTTGTTACTGCTGCTGTAGATGTGCTACTTCTACCAGTCTGGTATTAATTAGACCTGGTTCCTCACATGAATTGTACCGACCCTTTGTCGTTTTTCATCTTGCCAAAAATAAGGACTGTTTTTTTGTTTATTGTATTTAAGGAATTTGTTATCGTCAGCTTCCTGTTTAGCGCTAATTTTTGGAAACTTCGGCTGGTATTTTCAGCTGAGAGTTCATCGCTAATCAATATCTGGCGCCTATAGTGATAGACTCTGGTGTTATTTGGAGTTATGAATGGGTAGGAATCCTTCGGTACTCACTGGGCAGGAGGTCTACTGGCTGAACAAGGTTCACTTCGTTAAACCAAAGATAGCTTTGATGACGCAAGCCATGGTTTGAATATAAAAGATGGGACAATTTATCACTGCGTCTAGGGTAGAGACAGGCGAGCAAACTGTTAATAAGAGTTTTGTAAAAGCACTAGTAACTTGCTTCCAAAAGTTTAATACTCTAGACAACTGACGCAAAAAAAAACCCGAGGATCTTGGGATAGTCCTGTCGAGTTGTCGACGCGACTTGTTTAATCCAAAGAAATTTGCTATTCAGGATGACATCCAAATATTTAGCTTCGTTGGAGAAACGAAACCTTATCTACCCTAACCTTAGTTAGGTAATCTTCATTGTTTATTTTATAGGGGAGAGAGCAACATCGTGAGCTGTCTTTGATTTACATCACTATGTAACAACAAGCGCTATCTTATCTGTCTTTGGACCATCTTTCACTTTTTTGAGGTGTGTAGCCGGTGCACCCAAATTTGAGCTGTACATAGTACCTCAAATATTGGCGATAAGGGTTATTTTGAACTACATCCTATCCAGAATACACTAAGTACTTTCAATTCGGAATTAACGCAGAGTTCCTTTGGAAAGAGGGTGGAAAGTTAACCAGTCCTTTAAACAAAAAAAAGGCTAGAAGTTTTTTTTTTCAATCTGAAAAAAGCACCCAGTCAAAGAACTAATCAATTGTACTCCTTTTAATTTCCCTTTAATAAAATACCTCGGTATTTCGAAGAAAGATGAGTAAGCCTACAATACCATTATCCACCACGTCAGCGCCGAGGAGCTGAGTACTGATGCAACAGTAGGCTCCATATCCAAAGAGGTGGTGCTCCACGGTCTCATCATTACTTTCAAAGCAAGAGTCCCAGGATATTGTATCATTTACCCCCAGCACATTTCAGTGCTTACCAAAAGTGTAGACCCCGTCACGATTCTAGTAAGCAGCGGTCTTTCCCACTGAGGGACACCAGGAAAGAAGCTGACCTTTTAGAGACATCGTGAATCATTCGTGTGGTCTGGTAGCAACCTGGAGAGTGATACCATCTGCAGTTATGCTCACTGGCTCACTGTCATAGGAAACCCTAACCAAGGATGCTGGTAGATCCAACATATATTCGGGTCCTGAAAAACACTCCCCTGAGCCTTGCCGATCAAGTCCATCCGTGATTTCATTTCCTGTGATCCTATTGTGAAGTGAGACTCAGACAAGATTCAGTGAATTTAGCACTCCGACTGCGTTCTGTGAAGTCACGCATTGTCGAACTAGCATGGAAGTCGCAAGTGGCTTCAGCAATAATAATAATTAGACTTACCATCTCCGTATATATAGATCCAAAGGACCCATCTCGGTGACACGCACCATGTTTGCCGACAGCTCCTTAGTACTGCCAGAAAGCCGAAAGCGCCTTATAGGTTTTCGACGTAACGTATTTTGTTCAGAGAAGTTTGTTATCCAGTATGACACCCAAATTCCAATTGCTTCTTTGGAGAATTGGATGGCGATGCCTTCAAACACTAGATAAGTTAGACGAGTCAGCTTCTTCCTTATCATAAAGAGAACAATCTTAGTTCTGAAAGGATTGATTGGAAGCCCATTTTTAGTACAGCAATCGTCGGCCAAGTAAAGGGCTGCCTGCGCTTTAAAGCAAATTTATTGGCGACAGGAAAACTCCAGATCCGGGTGGAATACCAATTACATCGAGATCGCACAGCTTTTCAGAAGTGATTTACAGGTGGCTTAAAGAGGGGGCATTCCTACAATAGCTCACTAGAAACTACGGCGTTCAGTGCTTCTCTCCAAAAGAAATACACCTGTTGGATACAATAGGGTTAATTTTAGAAAAGGTCATTTACAACAGACTGATGATAATAGTAGAAGAGAGCAGTGCAGTGTGCACTGTCATAATACCAGTTTGGGTTCCGAAAATCCCGCGCCACAGCAGACGTTGCAAAAAGCAAAGCTTGTTCCATAGATTGGACAACCATCCGACTATCCAGCAGTGTTAAATACCTAGGTATCGTACTAGATAATAAACCGAGTTAGAAGCTCAATGTCGAAGAACGTGTATAGAAAGCAATGATCGCCTTCTACGATAATCCCAAGACTATCCCATGTATATACACGACTATTGTCAGCCCCATCTTAACTTACGGCACCCACCCCAAGGGCGGGACTGGAAAATATATTTTAAGATTGAGTCAGCTTAATGGGTGGAAACCAAACCCGAAAGGCCACACCCTGATCTTCACAAGTGAACTGGGTTATGCTCCAATGCGGACTACGTAATACGACATCACGATTTTGAAACACCATTCGCCTGCATTTTCACAAGCAGAGAGATATGGGATAGGAACTATATGGTACAAGACTCGATATCCATTTTCACGGACAACTTTGATAAACAGTCAGCTCATGAAATATCTTGAAACACGAAAACTTCTCAATGACCGCCAATATGGTTTTCGTAGCGACAGGTCCACTGGTGATTTGATGGCATGTCTCACCGAAAAGTGGAACCAAAGCGTATATCAATCTGGCGAAAGCAAGATAGTTGCACTTGATATTTCTAAGGCATTTGACAGAGTTTGGCATCGGGCTCTTTTGTCGAAAATGCGTGCTTTTAAGATCGATGACTCTCTTCTTCAATGGATTAGAAATTACCTTTCTAAACGTTCAATTCAAGTTGTCTTGGATGGTTTCAAGTCTGATATTCACAAAATAAATGCTGGTGTCCCCCAGGGCTTCGTTCTGTCTCCGACACTTTTTTTTAATTTTCATTAATGATCTCTTGCCTGCTACTTCTAATCCAATATATTCCTTTGCTGGTGACAGCACTCTCTGCTTCTCATATTCGTTCCCGGACTCACGCCCCTGCTCTTCGGCTGTAGAACGGGAACGGCAGCGTATGTAAAGCTCATTAAATTCCGATATTAACAGCATAACCAATTGGGGAACTATCAACCGAGTGGAATTTAATGCTTCCAAAATTCAATGCTGTCTGCTGTCGTTAAAGCGAAATTCAAATACCCAGCCATTATCCATGAATGGCATTTTCATCGTCGAAACCGAAAAACTTTCCATTCTCGGTATGTGTGTCAGTGACAACTTACGTTGGAATGACCACATATTCGATGTAGCCAAAAATGCTGCGAAATGTCTAGGTTTCCTCAAGCGATGTAAGAAATACTTCACCCCCTCTGATCGGGCCTTAATATATAGGGCATTCATCCGCCCAAAACTGGAGTACAATGCCCACATCTGGTCAGGTGCTGTTAAAACATCTCTGCACCTGTTAGATAGGATTCAAAACCGTCCGATAGAACTCATTGGTGATACTAATATCAGTCAATCAATTGACACCCCCGAGAACCAACGTAATGTCTCCTGTCTCACTTTGTTTTATCGCTATTTCCACCACCAGTGCTCCACTGAAATCGCCAGTAGCACTCCACCCTTTCAAACTCTCAACCTTGTGGGTGGCCGTGGCTCAAGTGGTAGTGGACTGGCTTCCAAATCGGAAGGTTCGGTGTTCGAATCCCAGGCTCGCCCGAAAGACATATCATCCATTTTTTCAGTTAACGAAAATCAATTAAGACGAGTAGTTGACTAGAAATCAACACCAAGCCAACTTCCACTCAGAATTCAGTCTCCCCATTAAATGTTGGATGCCACCCATGGAACGAAATAACCACTGAGCCCAAACATCTTTCTTTCTCTCTCTATCCCATTTTCCAAAAAAACTTAACACATGCTGAGGCATTATAAGTGTATTCATACCACTTGAGTGTTAAGTTCCTTAAAAAAAAAAAGAAAAAACCGTAATACCCGTCTCGCTATGAATGCTCATCAGTATACCCTCAATCCCATTTTCGGACGTACTCCAAAATATCGTGATTCTTTCCTAAGCCGTACAACTCGCTTATGGAATGCCCTGTCGATCTCTGTGTTTCCTGGTCGTTTACAAACATTTAAAAACAATGTACATCGGTACCTGTCCTTCCTTCCTCCCTAAATTTCCTTCTCCCGCGCTGTATACGAACATTTTAAGGGTGCAAACACCCCTTGAGCGCGCGGCAATTATAAAAAAAAAAAAAAACGGCTCCGGAATCGTCCCCGACCTATTGGATTTACGATGCCCATGACGCCCGTCGGAATACAGCAGTTTGTTTCTTAAAGGCTGAGATATCGGCTGTAAGAGAAGCAGCCAAACTCGCGACAGTGAAAGCAATATCCCAAGAGGATATTTCTATATAATCCGACAGTCAGGCTGTAATCGTGGCTATCGCTGCAGGCTTGTGAAGGGCTGCCGCAAAGACTTTAAGGGTCCTTGCATTCAGCAACGGTTATGCTACCTATACAAAAGAGTGGCAGGCAGTGAGAATGCATGCGAGCTAGCTCGAAAAGGATTCTCCCTAGAAAGGGAACTGGCAGCTCAAAGTATCAAACCTCCTCTCTGAATACAAGTGGGGCGAACGATACAAATAAAAGCTAATTAAAGATAAAAGAATCTTCCAACCTGAGAAACCTCAAGACAATTATGGTCGGAACTCAGCAAATCCAGAACAAGTAAGATTCTCTTGAAAAGCAGAGCTGAACTATCTACGCTTGCTGGATTGCTCACAGGCATTAATTTTTTGAGGGCACACACGACACAGCTGCGCCTTACCGACGACAACCTCTGCAGAGACTGTGGGGACATAGGCTCAGAAAAGAAGCTATTACTTCCATGGCTTCTCAGAACTATCTGCTGCTTCACTTACGAGTACATCTACTTCAGATTCTCGGATGCAACAATATGGCTTAGACCGACTCAGGAACCAAACGACAACGAACGAGAGACAGAAAGCAAAAACCAAAACTAGGAACCGCAATTAAGGTCCGATTCGCTTCCAACTCCCTCATCCGGGCATCACAATGGGTCTTCACAGACCTAAGTGTGATGAGGTATACGAGGAGAATGGACCCGCCTCCAGATGAGTCTTTTCATCTACTGTTTCCCTTCTCATCTTGAATATATTTGGGTGATCGATTTTCTTGCGTGTTTTGCTTTCGTTTTCCTTCGGTAATCTTAATAATATAAGCTTTGTGCGTGCTTCGACGTTGGAATTCTTCCTGCTTGTGGCATGCTTGTAGGCTTTAAGAGTACCTCTTCTTATGCTGCATACAATGCTTTTACTTCTGTTCCACGTCCTCTTGCTGCCGCTGTTTTGTAACGTTCATAGTCTCACTCATCACACGTTGTCGGTTTCACTGTTTCCTCTGTACTCAGTCCACGCGTTAAAGGTTTTCATTGTGTTCTTTACGGCCATTACTGTCTCATGGTTCCACTGCCATGTTTATTTATTTATATGTTTAATATTATATTGCCTAATGTTTCTAGAGTACACCTCGGATAGGATGAATTGTTTTCTTACAAATTACAATGGGTCCACGGCATCTGTTAAGTACTTCATTGACGCCGGCCCTTTCAAGGCGATTCATATAAAGTGTCTTATGCCAGACAACCGACTTAAGTTTGAAATCGATCACCTTTTGTTTGCCTTAGCTGAACAAATGGTGAGTCATATATGGGACTTTACCCCTTGCAAACCTCAGGATTCTCTTTAAATTTCAACAGCGAATTGAATTAGACAATTTTAAATTGTTCAAACTCAAGTACCCCCAAAACGATTCGGTGCATTGCAAGTGTCTCAAAGTAATTGTCAAAAGTATTTTCAAACAAGTTAAGAAATTGCAATCCTCAATTGGACTGCAGTACAATGGACTAAAGCAACTCAGTGTATGGGAAGAGAACCGCTTGGCGTATTTAAAGGATTTTCTTGTAAGTCCCCTTTTCGACTCTGTCTGCATAGAGCTGATTGCTCATCATTTGGCAGGAACTCCTATGTAAGTCTCTGAAGGACCTACGCCACCAATTGACAACCATTAGAAATAGACAAATCTCCTGCGATAAATTTCTCCAGGGACTTCAACAGTTAAGAGGACAAATCGAGTTAAATTTACAAACACGAATCCAGGACGAATGGCCAGAATTGCATTTGCTCATGAGCCTGGATGGAAACAAAGGGACGTCCAAGGAGTTTGCTATTTGTAAATTGAATGCACGACATTTTTTCTACTCTCAAAGGAATGAATGTAATGGACGTTGGTCTGGAATACCACGAAACTTCGTTTTTAAGGTAAAAACAATTTCTCACTTGGAAAAGATATTAATAAAAGTGTAGTGAAGGATACAATTTGCTTACATACATGCCGAAACTGTGGTTGCATACGCGGTTTCGTTTACGGATGGCTTCGTATCGCAACTGAAGCTGAGCAAAGTGAGTTTTTCGCCAATCCAGATTGGGAACAAAAGGAGCGGTTCTACTATCAACCCAAGGTGCAAACTTCATTCATATGCCGACTCATTATTCACCTGGCGAAGATTCAACCTGGAGCTGACAAAACTGGTCTATGCGATGCAAGGTTAAAAATCTTTTTCGGAGGTGAGAGAGTAGAAACAACCACGATCCCAGCATCACTGTCCCCTGTTTGGAATGAATCTGTAACGTTTGCTTTGCGAAAAATGCCAGGTCCCTTATCGTGGTATGAGAACAATTCGATATTCCTTGCTCTACAAGTGTTTGACATAGACAAGAATAAGACGAATGATTATCTAGGCTGCGGTCTTGTCGAACTATCGGTTTATAGTCAATCTGAGCCATTAACCGAAATATTTTCTGAACATCAAGAGTTTGAGAGTGTAGTGCCACCTAGAAATAGTTCTGGCAGTTTGTCAGCCAACAAAAGTGGGATTTTGAATTCCAAGAACTGGGTCACCATTGGAACGATTAAACAAAAGTTTAAGGACTTGAAATGTCAATCCCCTCCAGTGTTAAAGTGGACGCCACTGGCACATATGGGAGCAGCAAGAGTTGAAGTTCTTGTGTCTGGCCAACTTCTGCAAGTGCACGAAGACGAACTGCAGACCCATTCGAAGGCGGTTTTAACAAAAGGTCTTCCACGGGACATACAACCTGTCATGAGGAGATATCTGTAAGAAATTTCATCATTTACCATGGTTTAGTATATATAATATATAAAACACTACCTTAGACTCAAAGTAACTTTCATTGGACTTAGAAACTGCCAGCAACTATCCTCATTCAGTCTTGGACGGTACAAAATTTACCTCAGATTGGGTGAGCTGGTGCTTAAGAGTAGTATATCTGGGAAAAAGCGAAGGAATAGTATAAACTTTTTGGAGAACCATGCATCTGGAATTGTGGTAATCCCTTCTTAGCACGTTTATTTCTGATCAAACATTAACTTGCTGTACCTTAGGATCTTCCTGAGCAGTTGGAATATTGGCCTGCAATAATTGCAACTCAAATTGAATTCCAGGGTAGTGGCCGCGAAAAAACACTTGGAGCGGTTGTCGTATCAAATCCTAGTAAATATCTCAGGAAGGAGATAATGGAGGTCACGTGTGACTTAGGCGACAACGATGAGTCGACAGTTGTGATTTTGGAGGACGGTATGTATCAACAAATTCATTATGCACATTTTTTTTTAAATTAACCTTGTGGCAGATTACGACACTGACAGAACGCCCCTTCTACCGCAAAGATCTATTTTGAAAAAGAGTTTAAAGACCCGCTGCAAGGAATGGTTTAATAAGGCGTTTCCGGAAAGTCAAACACTAGTAAAACCGACAGCTCACATCCATATAGATGAATCAGATTTTAGCTGGTGGACTAAATTTTACAATTCCATGTACCTGGTAAGTCGGCATCTTTTTGTACCGATCAGTTTTTTTTATTACACTTGCAGGAGGAAAAAAACATGAATAAAACTTTAAAGCATCAGCTCGTAATTTATGCCTCGGAGTTGGAAAAAGAACCCAGTTTTAGTTATCTAACCGATTGGGCTGAGGCATATCATCTTGTCCATGGAGTCAAGATAAAGAAAAACCAACCACCAAAGGAGGAAATCTATGCCACTCTCAAGATGCATCTGAGCTTAATACCATGTTGCTGCAATAGCTTTAATTTGGCTTCTACGACAAGTAAGATATCATCGAAGCTCAATCCAGCGAATGAAGTTTTTGAAGAGTCTAAGGTCGTGGTGAGAGTATATATAATCCAAGGTATACAACTGCGGTCCTTAGATGCACACAGTCAATCAGATTCCTTTGTAAAGTTGCAACTGGGTGAACATACAATCTCTGATCGAGCACACTATCTGCCGAATCAATCGAATCCTATCTTTGGCAAGAGATTTCAAATGGATGCTGTCATTCCGAGGTGAGTGGTTATTTCATATAATATTCCTTGGCGGATACATTTCTCCTATAAATGTTTGAAAAAAATGTTTGTTGTGGGTATTTGTCTTTCATCAAGATAAGGCCATTGGCTTTGGCTTTGCTCAAGCTGTCGTAATCTATCAACAGCGTTTACCTTCCAAGCACAGGATCTATAATTAGTACAAGATATGCCCATGATAAGATTCACTGTTGCTGTCACATCGTGATTCTACGGTTCCATATTTTCTTTTTTGGTCGTTTACCTGGCCATGTTGGACTCATTTTGAGTCTTAATATTTTTTCAGCAAGTATGTTGACATGTGGCATTAAAGATACGACGGTACAAATCAAAACGCACTGGCGGCTTTTAAGGCGATGAACGGATTTGAATCCGCGTATGTAAGACTTAACCTTGCCGGAACTTGCCGTATTTCTGCTGCGTATAGATCTCGCAGATTCAGCAAGAAGTCCTTTAATCTCTTTTGGGCCAACCATATTGGTTACAAGACCTGTAATTACACTTGCAGTTTTCGATGAGTTGTTGCATATCTGTTTTACATAGGTGATGGTTAAAATTTATAATATATGCGAGATAGGTACTTAAGAAAAGGTTTAGAAATATGGTAATTCTATATACTCCAACTCCAGTTTTATTATCGGCGAGTTGCAGATCAGAGATACGAGTAGTTAAACAGTGACGTATACCACCTTGATTAAAAAGTTCCCGCACCACACCACCTTGTGGCGCTCCCATTATTCCGATTTGAGTTCTGTTTTTTTTTGTTAAGTTGGTAAATCTGTTGTTGACATTCACTCTAAATCTAAGCGCCATAGTTTGACATTTGCAAAAGTTACATAGCCCAGAGTACATCTAATACCTCTGCGTGTTTGAGACGATTTTTTACAATTTTCCAAATGGATTTTAATTTGCAACAACGAACTTGTACTAAATTTTGCGTAAAAAACGGATTTAATGGTGCGCGAATGTTGGAAATGGTGGAAAAGTGTTCCGGCAACGATTCTCTAAAGAAAACGTTCATTTACCAGTGGCACGAGCGGTTCGAAAGTGGTCGTGAGTCAATCGAAGATGACGAACGCAGTGGCAGACCATCGACGTCGAAAACCGACGAAAATATTGATGAAGTAAAAAGAAATGTTGGTCAGTAACCGCAAATTAACCATCAGAGAGATAGCGGAGTACTTGAACATTGCCTATGGATCTGTCCAGGACATTTTGGTTAATGATTTGGGTTTCCGTCATGTAGCAGCAAAGTTGGTGCCAAAAGACCTTAATTCCATGCAAAAAAGAGACCGTGTTGACGTCGCAAAAGAGATGATTTGCGAGGCAGAATCCGATCCCACATTCATCAAAAGGATCATTACTAGAGACGAGACGTGGGTTTATGAGTACGACACGCAATCCATACATCAGGCAAGTGAATGGCGTTCACCAAATGAGCCGAGAACAAAAAAACCACGTCGTTTTCAGTCAAAAAAGAAGGCAATGTTCACGGTTTTCATGGATTACAACGTTGTAACGGTGTAGTGCATCATGAATTTTTGCCAGAAGGCCAGACAGTAAACAGAGAGTACGAGAATTATTTGGGCGTTATGAGAGGTTTGTGTGAAGCAATTTGCCGAAAGAGACCAGAATTGTGGGCAGAAAACTCATGGATTTTGCACCATGATAACGCACCGTCGCACAGTGACATCATTATTCGTATTTTTTTGGACGAAAAATGCAACAAATACCACTCAACAGCCACAGAATTCACCTGATTTGGCTCCCTGTGACTTCAATCGAGTTAAAAAACCACTACGGGAAACGCGTTTCAGCAGCCGAGAGGAAGTAATGGAAAAATCGCAGGAAGCACCGAATATAAAAAATGTTTCGAGGATTGGATCAAGAGTGGCATACGTGGTGGATAAGTGTGTTGCAGTATAAATTCCGAAAAATTTTTGATCAAGGTGGTATAATCAAGTGTGCATATGTATTTACGAGGGTTGTCTGAAAAGTCTTTTTATTTTGCTACATAGTCTCCTTGTAACTCTACACACTTCTCCCAGCGATGCTCCCATCTATATAACCCGTCCAAATAGTACTTGGCGTTTTTCTCTGTAAAATAATTGTTCGCGAAGGTGATTGCGTCCTCATTTGACGAAAATCTCTGTCCTCCGAGCGCAGTTTTTAGATGAGGGAACAAAAAGAAGTCGCTTGGGGCTAGATCTGCTGAATAAGGCGGATGGTCAAGGTGGTATGTAGTTGCAATTTTTTTACTGCTGTGAAGTTCAACTTCATCTAGCGTTTTTGCTAGAACCATCACGACAATATCATCAGCAAATTCGATATTTATCGACGTTGGTAAAGAATCTATAAGCAATTTTGTCATATACATATACTCGTATGCATACATCATCCATATAGAGTAGGGTACCTAAGACCAAGCTTTGTGGCACACCGCCAGTAGTTTTGTACGCTAGAACTCTTTTCGGAAAATCATTCGTTGTCATTTTACGGAGATAGTTCGGTGTTTCAAATAAATAAAGATGGTTTAAAATCCGTTCCCAATTCATATACAATGCATGTGCATCGCGCTTGCTGGTTGGTGGCATACCTATATTTGTACCGCGATTTCCACCAGAGTCCACCAGTACACAGGAAGTCGCTTCCCTTGATTATTATCCTCGATACCTGGTTTACAAATTTCTCGGGGGTTCTGGCTTCAATTATAACCTCAACCTCACTAACGATGAAACTTAAAAGAATTTCCTCCGGGGTATTGATATTCCATTTGGACGGTGTGAGTGTTGTCCGGTTAATGTGGATTGCTGATCCGGTGTGCGGGCAGTAAATAGTATGATCGCTATGCGTGTATTTATGAATCACGCCTCAGTTATTATCTCTCAGCAGGCCTCAGCTTGCAAGATTCTGATCTTGCTGTGCTAAACGTGTTTGTAGTTTCAATGTTAGCTAAAATAATATCCAGGCAAAAAAGTGCTTCAAGTAGGATCGACCCTCTGCGATTTGTATACGAACTGCCGCATTCCGAACCCCATGTATTGAAATCGCCCGATTATGATAGGACTATTGCCAATAGCGTCGGTGACAAGTCTATCCAAGATCATTACGAAGCTTTCGATATTATACGAGTATACGGATGCACCATCTGGAGCCTCGGTATAGAATTGTTTGCTGCAACAATTTCATTGTTCGGCACGCAGTGTAGCATAGGGCATCATCTTGTTGAAACGAGAAGTTTCGTAGAGCTTTTTCACACATTTGTAGATAGAGAAAGTGCGCAACATCCACCGATACCTATTCCCATCGACGATACAAGACATTTGGATTTTTGGCAATACTCTCTTTAACAGCTTCAACAGCTTCGTTGGAATGACGTAGACGCTGTTTAACGTATTTTTGGCGATTCACTTCAGACATGTGCTCAATAAAATGTGAGGCCAAACAGCGAATTGTGTTCTCGGAAGGCACAGAACAACCAGGATATTATGTCCAATGATGACCAGTTACCATATTTTCAATTTTAAGCGTTACTATTTTGACGTGTTCTTTCGGTATAAAATTATTCTGGAGTTGATCGGTTGAGAATTGTCAAAGTTATTAAACATTTCTATACCAAAGCTCCAGATGGCGCATCTGTGAATATCGCAAATGCTACCCCTCTGATTGATCCGAGTATTTCGGAATAGAAACTCCGCAAACTCAAATTGCTGACTTATTTGTTACATCGGAGAATCAGTTATTCTCAGTAAGGTTTCACGAATCGTTTCCTCAAGAAGATCTTAAGCCGCTTCGCAATGTTTGAGATTTAGCTACAGGATATTCATATATTTTTGAATAGTACGTAAGTTCTAAAGCTATAATTCGCAGTCTTTAATTTATGACCGGTTTCCATTCAGACCAGTTCATTCGGTACGGCTTGCGCCAGTTTTTGCAAAGTATCCGAACTCGAAATGTCTAAAGCAGTGTTTCATCACAATTATTTCCTCGTATTCGACAATAAACCCAGATGATCTGCACTTTTCCGCGGTAAGGCTTGTGGTTGCTATAAGGTTCTTTATCATCGCGGTTTTGAAAGGCATTCGTCTCTTTGTCAATTTCTTTTCATTTTTTCGATATAGCTTTGTACTCTCCCCAGAAATAGCATAAATATTGCATGCTAGCGTAGTGCAGTGTTAAGACGCCAGTAAAGAGTATACAGCCTCTTCTCTGGGGGGAAATATCAGTAAGGCCGCTGACTCTTAAGAAAGGTCCAGAATCAATTTTATCTACATGAAAAGTTATTCTTTGGCTCTTACCTAGCAAGTTTATCGGCGATATCATTTCTCGTGGCTACAGCCTTCAAAGAATCCTTGCATTCCCTAACTAGCTTGTTGCTGATGGCTGGTTTAGGTAAAGCCTTAGGTGCGGCTTGGCTGTCGCTACCGATGGGGATACTTTGTCCCTCTATCTGTTTCTCACAATATAGTTCATTGTCATCAGGATTGCGTATGTCTTCGATTGGTTCTCATTCTCATACTTTCGCCATTGTATCAGACGCCATGTCCACAAGATCGAAGTCAAATGTCAGTCGGCACGCAACTCTGCAGTACGAGTTGTATCAAATCAAAGATAATTTATTTTTGAAAGGAAGAAAGTCTTGCGAGTACCGCTCATAATATGAACACCAAAGGGAGAATGATTCATCAGAGCAAGGCCTGGTGTTATAAGAAAAGCTCCTAAATATCGGGTACAAACCATTCTTTGGTGAAAGTAGCAGTAACGTATTTTTGTAAAAGCCAGTTCCACGAAACAACTGAGGCATAAGATAGAATTAGTTTTCTCACAGCCGTATAAATTTGGTAGACGTTCCTTCCTAATAATGCCCATATCGTACCAGAAAAAAACAACAGTATCTTGGAGGTTTTCGACAGTCCAAGGAGTTTGCTATCCGAATGACACCCCGATATTTAGCTTCATTGGAGAAGCTAAGACCACTCTTCTTAGATACTTTTCTCGACCATCCGCCAAGAAATATTAAATTGAAAGGTTGGATTCCTCTGTTTTTTTCCCATCAGTGCTGAGCGCACAGGGTGGTCCAAATAGAAGTTTCTTTTTAAAAATAAAATAAAATGAACAAACATTAATTACTTTCGGTATGTTATGACTTTATTATAAAGACAAAATATTGCAATTAGTTGTGGCATACGATTTCGTTCATATAACTGTCTTGGCTGACTTTTCAGTAGCGCATACTATCAACCCAATTTTCCAAGACTTGTTGCCTGTTTCGGGCTCTATCTCACAAATGGCTCGGATGATATTCGTTTTAAGGGCTTGAATTATTTCCAGATTGTCCGCATAATATCGATTTTTAAGGGCACCCCACAAAAAGTGGTAGCTCCTAGGCGGAAAATTGACATCGCAAAGGCAGTTTACCGAACTTAGCGTACAAAAAATCGTTGGTTTAATGGGCTATGTGGCATGATGTGCCATTGTGCTGAAACCAAAGATCGAGCAAGTCCATATTTTCAATTTCAGCTCTCAAAAATTCGGTAATCATGGCTCTGTAGCACTCGCCGTTGAACGAAATGGCGTTTCCAGCCATATTTTCATAATAAAATAGGCCAATGATGCCACCACTCTCTGCGGATGCACTGGCTTCTCGACAAGCACATAGCCATCAAGATGAAAATGTGCCTCGTTATAAAAAATGGCTTTTCGGCCAAATTAGACGTCCAGATCGAGCTATCTGTAAGGCCCAATCCGAGAGGGGATAATAAAGCGGATGATCGTTTGGTTTCAGTTACTGAGTCAATTGGACTTTGTAAGAGAATAATCCGAGATCTTTGTGCAAAATCCTCATCAGGCTGGTGCGTGAAATGTTGAGTTGTTGAAGTCGATGGCGAGTCCATGTTCTTGGATTGAGTCGAGCTACAGCAGCCACATTCTCGTCGGCACGTACAGCACCACGACGGGGACCGTGATCGTTATCTACAAGCAAGTCAGTCTCATGAACTTTTTGTACAAACTTGCGTACTGCAGGCGCCGTGTTTGCTTCAATTCGGCCAAAACTCGTTTGGGAAACACAGCACTCACTTTTGAAATAAGTACTAATGGCACCTGCGCACGCTGAAAACGTCTGAAACGGGTTCGAACTGCGAATTCATCATAAAACCTAGCCCTGTGTTGTTTAATTATAATCCTTAGGGTGTTGATATACTGAGATCCGAATCATGCGCATTGTCAATAGTGCTCACCAAATAATCCTTGATGCGCTCGGGTATGACTTTCGAAGAAGCTTTCAGGTTTCAGTTGGGTTGTCATCAAGTACTGCCACTATTTTATCTTTCCTCGTAGCTGTGATTTCTCACTGCAAGTATAATTAAGATTTCACAATTTTGATTCATTTTTGCCTACAAAGAGGCTAGAGATGGTGACAACATGCCTTTCGCCAACCTAATTTAACAGAAAACCAGTAAAGCTTTTTACTGGGTCCTGTCGGAAGCTGTGGTCGCCATCCGTTTTTGATGTAATAAATGATGATGATGCGGTTTGATTTGTTGCTCCACATTCTACACCGATCTTCTCCCATCTTTATATGGTACTGTGTGGTACTTACCCTTGAGAGGTTGCAATATATGTAGATTTCAATTGGTTATGCTCTTGGATCTATTGCCAGGTATCAGACATGTCTTGTGTCTTCTTTTGGTTTCAACGCCAAAACTGGCTGGACTGATCATTATTTGTGTTGGCTCTACAATATGTTTCGTTAACATTCTTTCATTATAGAGTCCTTAAGTCTGATGGTGTTATACATCACTCCGCGGAGAGTTTTACTGGTACGGATAGCTTCAAACGACTGAGTCGAAGCCAACCGACTTTCTGGCAAGCATTATTTTCAGACTTTTTCCCATACATAATGACGTTAGAAAAGTTAACGAAGCGTTTACAATTGTCCTCAATACCATGACTGCCCATAACATACCATCCCGAGGCAAATAAAAGCATTGGGAAAACGAAATAAGGATACTACCATAGAGGCAGCGACTTAGGGAAGATATGCTCGTACAAAGCTCATGCAAATCATGCGGCCTAAGTTTACAAAATACGATATTTACTAAACAGAGCTGTGCCGACTTTTGCTGAGAGAATTTTTCGCAAAGAAATTAAAGAAAAATCAAAATCAACAAAACCCGGCATCGTGCGAGAACATAAACTGGCACCACTAGAAAGAAAAAGGAAGAGGAAGAACTAAGCGCAGAGATTGTGGAATAATCTCGAGGAAAAATATAAGAGTGGTGCAAAAATCCTGTTCGATGTTTCAAAGGTCGCGTCAACATAAATAAAGAAACATGGTGGTGGAACGCTGATATGAAAGCGGAGGCAAGGAACAAAAGCCAGGCCTTTTAAGCGTGGTCTAATTATAACAGGAAAAGGTGAAATTGATAGAGTGCGTGTTGAGTTGGATTACGCACGCTTTAAAAATAGAAACCAGTAAAAGTGCCATCTATAGTAAGTGCAAAAGCAGTAGAAGCATTGTATCGAGAAAAAGAACTGATGCTCAAACAGCGTATAGGCATGCGATAAACAATAGCAGCTTCGAAACACGGCCAAACGAACGAAAATTAGCAATAGATACTCGTAAAACGAGTACTTTAAAACGTAACTAAAGACAGACAAAACCATTTCCTTGGCTTTCGCGAACAAGCAAGCCGATGTTATCGAAGCTATAAAGAATATGAATTGGGGAAGTGAGGTCGGACACGTTCACATTATTCACCGAAATATGGGTGGCAAGCAGAAATATTGGACTTGGATGGCTGGATTTGAGGGGCGGACGAATCAGAAGACGGTGAGCTTGTTCCATAGTAGAAAGGCAAAGCCAGCGTGAGAAATTGCAATTGTTGCAAGCGGTAAATCTAATGGCGCACGACAATCCAATACTATTGAAGTTCATGGTACATGGCATATGACATAATTCAAAGGTTACAGGTTATGATATAGAAACATCGCGCTGTTCCGAAAGATCTGAGTATTGTGTTCATCGATTTGAAAAAAGCGTTCGATAGATCTCACAGATCATATGTGGATGGCGCTAAAATCTTAAAATGTGCCTTAGATATTTTGAGGCAGGGGAAAAGGCTTTTTGACGACAGATAGCATTAAATCTAAATACTCGTAGGTCCATAACAGCTTATCGCATTGATAACTGTGGACGCTCGTTTGGAAGGTGACAGTTTATACAAGTGTTTTTGTCAAGATGATATTCATGAAAATCGAGCAAGGCAAGCATATCAGCACTGTCGGTATTGTTATGGAAACTGTCTTGAATCAGTTGCAGAAAACTGGATGCAAAATGAAGTTCGATGTATGGGCTCCCCATAAATTGAGGACGAAAAACATAATGGACGGCGTAAATATCTCGGATACGTTGTTGAAACACAATAAACTCGAGCCATTTCTGAAACGATTGATAACCGGTAATCAAAAATGGGTCACCTACGACAATCGGCAGAATCAAAGGTCTCGGGCAAGGAATGGTGAACCGTCACAAGCTTTTTCAAAAGCCAGCATTGACAATATACAGGGTGTCCCCGAATTCGTGAAGGATATTTTGGGAAATGATTTTTGGGTATATTTTAGGAAAACATTCGTTCTACAGTAAGAGTCTATCTCCATTGTTGACATTCGTCGATGGTGTTGGCGCAGCGTGAATTTCGGAGAAGATTTCCTTATCTTCCGACACCAACTGAGCAAACACTACGACGTTTAGCCGCTCGCCTAGAAGAGTATGGGACAATACGAGATGCTGCCAGATTCGGCCCCGGAGCAGTCATTTTGCTTAGAATATCGCAGCTGTGATTGATGATTCCGCAGAAGACCCCGGAGTATCGACCACACGACGTGCCATGCAATTGGGCATCAATCGGCGGTCTTTACAGACAATTTTGGTGAAAGACTGTAAGATATTCCCTTACAAAGTGCAGACAGTGTATCACCTGTTAGATGTTGACCGCCAAGCGCGTGTAATCAACGCTCAAACCATCCGAAATCTCGACCACGAAGGAGACAACTTTTCATCGAAAATCATCATGAGTGACGAGGCCTATTCCCATTTCTGTACATATAGTATGTGAATAAGAAAAATGATCGCTTCTGGGGCACCGAAAATCTGCGTATAACCCACGAAGAGCCATTACACCCACTCAAAGTTACAGTATATTTTGGCAAGAGTGATGGAAAATGGCACAAATCGGGCCCGAATGTTCATGAATTCTGACGGCGGCTACTTAGTCGATATCATTTTCTCGATTTAATAAAAAAAAATTAAGGCATCATATAAACATAATCAAAAAGCCGAACCAAAGTCTTTCTTTTGTGAAAAAAATTACATCCAAAGAACATCGGGTGACAACTTTTGCGCCATTTCGTAGTTTACGTTAAGTGGTAGTGATGTCTATACCACACCCATAGATTTTATGATACTTGAGAAAACCGGAATTTGTGATTTTTTCCAAGAATTAAATAATATTCCAATGATTTTTTTTAAAACTGCATAGCTATTAAAAAGTTTTAATCGTGCTCGTTTATTTGGCTACCGGTTCTCAGGAAAGCATCTTAACATGATTAAAGAACTCTTTCAGATAAATTTTAACAGATTAACCCGTTGGGCAGATCGCTGTAGATTGGAAGTAAACCCTTATAAAACTGATCTTGTCCTCTTTTCTGGGAAATATATAATTAAAATTATAGACGGTACTAGTTTAGTCTTTTCCGATACAGCAAAATATCTGGGTCTCAATTTTGGCAGGAAACTAAACTGGAAACCTAACATTCTAGAAACAGTCAAGAAAGCTACAGCAAAAAAGCCATTGGGAACAAATTGGGCCTTCAACCTCGCATAACCCACTGGTTATACACCTCGGTCATAAGGCCTGTACTCGCCTGCGAGGTTTTTGTCCTGTGGACGGCGTCAGATTACGCAGTCAACTGCAGCAAACTGTGCCACTTTTACCTACCTACCTACCTACCTTTCGAACTGGCTTCTGGAACGGAGCTAGGATGACAACGATTAATCTAAATTTACAAGAGATGGTGTCACAAATTTTCATATGTATGAAACATGGGCTGCGGACAATCATTTCAACACAAATTCATCGTTAATACCATATGTGGCATGTGTAATTGAAAACAAGTTAATCGGCCCAAAACTACCTCCTAGGCTGAGTTCTATAAATTATCTTGAGATTTTGCGAAATGATTTGCCAGAACTATTTGAGGACTTTCCACTGATTCAGCTAGCTTCATCATATTTCCAACAGGATCGTGCTCCAGCCCACTGTGGCCGAGAGGTTACCAATTGGCTAGATGAAGAGTACGATAATCGTTGGATAGGGAGCAAAAACCGGCTTTAGCATGCATACAAAACCAAGTAGGATACTTTGATCATCTGCTATAACTGTTTTAGATCTATGAGTTTTTCTGCAAACTTGGGATGATTTTTTTAATTATTATTGTTACGTTCATAAGAACGGAATAGTAAAACGTTATGTTTATTACGGATTTTCTGGAGAAAAGTGACCTCATATTCAAAAATTAGCCTGGGACAGAAAAATGGATCAACCTTAGGAATTGGATATCAGAAGGCTCGTACAAGATATCGACTTAAACGCAGTTACAAAGGCCAGTATTTCTTCCAAAAACAAAGCCCTAAACGAAGTTTCTACCATTAGTATTAATACAGCAATTCCCGTTAACGTGTGTCAGGGTACACCAAAGTAAGCTTTTTCTTAAATCCTCGCTAAGTGATGTGAAAATTTGAGATACACCCTTACTGTAGTACTAGTATTTCTTAGAATATAATCCAAAAATCATTTTCCAAATCATGATATTAAAACGAAAGTTAAATGCATAGCGGAAATATCCGGAGAATTCGAAGTTAAAGTTGGAAAATTAATGACAACGAATCAGTCGTACTAAGCCTACGATATCTGGATTTGGTTTTTCGGAGCCCGCAAACCTGACATCTATTTAGGAAGAATCACGCTATCGAAACATGAACAAGAAGAAGATCAACGTCGACAGCGTAGTAGAACTGCACTGAACGTTGATAGAGATATCCTCACCCGTTTTGAAAATGAAGAAGGTTGTATTAAATTGCTAGGACGTACGAATATAGAGCTGATGAACATACATATGTAAGTGCTCCGAGAAAGGGAGGAGCTCTTCCAATTGCTGGCGTACAAGCAAAAGGCTAAGGCCAAGGCCAAGGCCAAGGCATTTTGGGGAGCTTAAACGATTCAAATAAACGGAAACTATCTTCGGTAATTTGTTAAAATATTGAAAAGAGGGAAAACAACATCTGTGGAAAGGATTTTGGCCTTCTAATTCTTAATTCTCTAAATATTTTTATATGTAGACGTAAAAGTACAATATCTACATAAGTTATGACTTCGTCCTTTGTCCTACAGGACTTAATTAAAATATTCATTATGAAAGTTTGATCCGCGTATTTTTACAAACGATAAGCTAAGGAAATATAGAAAGTAATTTACTCAGAGAAATTACCGTTAATTGCAAATATCCACTTGTCAGTTTAATGAATATTTCGAGGGAAATCTCCGGCAACAGCAAAGCTAGTGAATATCCATGGAAACTTAATTACGATTACTTTGTCATATACAACTAAATTTTTCCAGGGAGCACATCCTTCAGATTTCTATCCTAGATCGTGGTGGCTGTCACGATGAATTAATTGGTTCGACGTTTATTGACTTAGAAGACCGTTTAAGGAGTAGACATCGCGCAACTGTTGGCATTGCTAATGAGTTTAACAGGTAAAAGCAATTCAAGACTTATCTACGAGAAGTAAATTTAATCATTTTAGGATCGGATATAACATGTGGAGGGACGGATTGACTCCATATGAAATACTTAAAAACATTTGTACAAAACATAACATAGGTCCTCCATTATTTCAAGGAAACAAAGTTGTACTCGATGGGGTGACTTTTCAAGATACCACCGTTATTTCTACTGGTAAAGTTGAGGTTTATCTCAGTCTAGTATTTGTAACAAGCGTTCTGTCTCTTTGCAGATGAAGATTTACAGGAACGGTTGAGTTTAAGTGTTTTGAAGGATATCCAACATGTGCCATCGATTGGCTATCGAATTGTACCCGAACACGTGGAAACCAGGTCGTTGTATCGTAATGACCGACCAGGAATTGAGCAAGTGAGTCTCTTTTAATGACAATAAATTTCTTTGATTTTAAAGACGAACTCATGGAGCAATTAAAATCTACTTTCTTAAATAGCGGTCGTAAAATTCCAAAAACATCCACATAAATGATGTTATTAAAGCGGAACATTCACTGTGCCATTCGAAGTCTGCAATTATAATTGAATTTGAAACGCGTCCTCATCTTATATTCTTTTACCACCCTTTTTTTTTTAGCCAAAGAACTAATCCTTTGAACTATTTTTGTGTTCCTTTTAATGACATTTCTCTGCGTTTTTAATAGGGATGAGTAATCGGTTCATTGATAAGGTTTTTATGGTACCAGCACCCGTTACATCAGATTTATCTTATGGCTGACGAAAGCGAGGTTTTTACAGAGGAAATATTTCGAGGTAGCGTCATCTCCTCATTTTATTGCAGGATGATGTCACTTACGGTAAGCATACTTAGGTATTTAAGTAGAGCGCAGATGCCATAAAAAAGTTGTCTTCAACCTTTCCGGCTGAGGGACAACAGAAATGCCTTCAATTTTTTTTAATCTGCCTGCTACCTAGAGCACGGTGGACTCGTGATCATAAAGTAGTAAACTTTCAATGGAAGCCTTAACCGAGAAAGCAGGCAATCTCAATGTAGGTTTGGGTCCCGATCTCATTTCCAACAATCTGATTGTAACCTGGTACCCAATTCCTGAAAAGTACTCCTTTGAGCTTAGCAAAGTTCATCAGTGATCTCATTACCCGCGATCCCTTCGTGACTCGAGGCCCCGACAAGTCTTGGGCTTTACAGCAACTCGAATTGGACGTTGAATTTTGCCGAAAAATTATTTTTTCTGACGAGGTGCATTTTCGTCTCGACGGTTATGTTAACATACAGAATTGCCGCATCTGGGGATCGGATAACCTTCACGTAATTGTCGAGAAGCCAATGTACTATATCTGCAGACAGTGACGGTTTTGTACGAATTTGGGAATGGTGGCATCATTGGCCCATTTTGTTTCAAAAAAATGAATAGAAACGCGGAAAACGGTCAACGGTGAGCGCTCCATAGCCGTGATTACCGAAACTAAGTAATATTTTATTTTTAAAAAGAAATTTGTATTTGGACAACCCAGCATAGGAGTAGTTAACTTCGTGCTCTCACAGCAACAGGAGTTTTGCTGTCGTTGCATCAGACCATATTTCCATAAGATCGAAGTTAAAGGCCAGTTAGCGCCAAGGTCAATAAAACTGCAATGCGATTTGAACAGAAAACCACTTCTTTTTGGAATATAGCATTGACAGTGTGCTAAATGACTTGAATTGATATAATTTATCAGTGCGTCTAGAGCAGAGAAAGACGTGCTTAGAAAAGATCCCGAGTAGCCGGGAGCATGGTTGGTTAAATGGTTGGTGTGGCTACCTGTTGGATACAGACACGCTTAGACCAATGCAGGCCCATTGTTATGCCACTGGATCTTGATCCATTTCTGCCACGTGGAAAAAACCTAAAAGTTAGAGAGAACGTTCTTTTTAAAACCAATTTGAGCTCCTAATGAGGCGAAGATGATCGTTTATGCGTGATTACCGAGGTTGTCTAGAAAGTATGATCGCAGGAAAGATTTCCGATTGCGAGATAGGGCTGGGCAGGTGCAACGGAGATGAAGAATCATTTCCTCTTCTAGTGAAATTTGTAGTGTTGTACCATGCAAGCAAGTTCATCTGCTCTACAGTTTCACAGGGGCCTGGCACTCAACAAAGGTGAGTATTTAATTGCTTAACCACGTCGCTCAGATATGCACGCTAATTGGAGGCGGTTTTTGATTTAAAATTGACTGATTCCAGGAACACACATGATAGCTGGCTGGCTGTCAGTGTAAATACAGATATCTTTGGCCGATATCACATTCCATTTTAGCCAGGAGAGGGCTTCCTTGATAGCTATAACCTTCGCCTGATAAACACTGCAGTAGTTTGTCGCTTCTTGGCCTTATCGCTAAGATCAATGTGTAACCCTGAGCATTCTTTTGAGTATAGTGAAAGCAGCAGGGATCTTTATGAGGCCAATCGCCTTCTTCTTTCGTGTGAAGATAACGACCTCACCCTTAAGTGGATTTACTGACAGCCCATTTCTAGTGCTATGATTGGTAATAACGCGCTGTAGCAAACAGTCCATAGGTATGATTTTGTGGTGGTGGACGTGGTGTAGTGGTACTAGAAATCGCTTCTCACTCGGAGGGTCAAGGGTCGAATCCTAGCCACGGCAAGTTTTCATTTGTGTAATTGGAACTCAGTCAGAAAAATCTGCGTGTGAAGGCATAACACTAACATGTAGGTTTGGCTGTTGTAGAGTTTTCAAGCACAAAACAACCATTAAAATCCACAACCTGAATCATTCCGAGTAAAGAAAATCTCTCCGCCTATTCGAACTCCCACCCCTGGAGAGTCAATATCGAAATCAAACACACCTGAGTTTCAAACCACTACATCACAACAATGCTTTTCTTTCTCCTCCTTCTATCTTTCCGCCCGCGCACTGGCAACAGTAAAAGGGTATCATAACCCCCCCTTAGGTGCGCGTAAATTATAAAAAAAAAAAGTAGTACAACTACAGCAGTCAACATGCACCACAGCAGTGGAGACAGAAAGGCGTGGGCAATTCCTTTTCATCCACCTCATCACATATTGATTTAAGTCAGCATCCTTTATGTTATTTTCATATCACTAGCATTGGTATGAAAATAATGTTCTTGGATTAGCCACGAATTAGTGAATCGTCTATGCCATGTTCTCTACCCGAGTTATACATGTTATTGAAGATTACATTGCCGAATGCGGCCTTAGTGAAAGATGCAGTAGAGATGTACTTTTTCTTGTCGAATGGTCAAGAACCTTTCTTTAACAGGCATAAGTTGTGTTCCAACATCTGATAGCCGATTTGTGTTTGCTCCTTGCCAAAGGAGACTAATCCTTAAGTTTTCAGTTCGAGCCTGTGCCCTTCAGGTTTTAATAAATGTGTCGACCTCTTGCATATTAAGCGAAATTACTTCTTTGTTCACAGAAGGTTTTTTTTTTTTTTTTCTTAGCCTATTATTCTCTGTTCTTCAGGCTCATCAAGCAGTTTAAGTAAGTTCCCAATTGTTTGGAGTCGGTGACAAGCTTATTCTCAATCTTTTGGAAAGCCTCGGTTCGTAGTAGGAGTATACTTTTACTTTTAGTGTAGAAGTTTAGCCGTTTGTACTTCTTGTACTGTATGTATTTTATTACGAAAATTCGAGGAGCATGTTTTAAACGGTTGCGCGTTTTCGCTCCGTGTTGCCATATTACATTGTATTTCGCGGATATTTGCGCGTTTATTAGGCCAACCTCCAATCCAGTTTGATTGAAGTCGTGGATTCTTGCCTAGAATATGGTTTAATATTCAGAGATAGATATCAAGGAGTGCCACATACAGGCTGTATGTTGATTTGAATTTGTAGTAATATAGATCGTACTCGACATCTCGTCTATTTAGGACAAGTTAGGACATTCCCATATGTATACAGTGCTGTGCCGGTAGAAAAGTTGAATTCACCAATTCACCCTAAGGTGGCCTACAGAATTCTAAAAGTAGCTCTAATATTAAATCTATCTTTGACGCCACCGCACTGTGTTTAGTTTTCTGAGGGTTTCCATTGATACTGCGAAGTTTGACGAGGGCTTTGTGTGCATTTTGCATTGAGCTGAAAAAATATCATTGTGCTCTGTACCCGTAATCGGAAAACAGTATTGCTCCGAAATGTATAACTATGGTTTGGATAAAAACTGATAACTGATAAGAATATAAAACTACTCGTACCAAGTATGAACTAGAGCATATACTCGTAGAATAGTCAGTAAAGGCCGAAAGAGGACGTCACATGATAATCTGGAGAATTCTGATTATGCTTAAAGTTCAGTTTGTAGCCGTAACGATGAAGAAAAATAAGTTTAGCACAGTATCATAAAGCTTGGTGTAGTTGCACTTTGAAGATTGGAGAAAACATTTCTCAGCGATGCTGAACAAGACTGTAGTTCAACCCCGAGTCTTGAGAAACGGTAATGAATTCGAATGTACTCGTATGACCCGTGCTTCAAAACGACGGTTAAATTACCAGTATCAACCATCAAAACACTTCACCTACAACCTGGTAAACAATAATGTTGTGTTGCAGCGAATATTTGTATATAAGAAGATGCAACGCTTTGCAACAAAGGCGATAAATACTTACCTCAATGTCAGTAAAAGTCTGGAAACAATCGGCGAGGGAAAACGAAGACGGACATACTTACATTCACGCCTATCAATGCCACACAGATGAAGGGAAAATAGTACGAGAGTAGAACACCGTGAATGTATTTATATTTATTTACTTCGTCTGCACAACGGAGGAGTGATCCTAAGTCCTGTCAGAACTCGAGGACTTCCGGGGTAATGCTTTCACGAAGTAAGCTCTGTTTCGCAAGCTATGGAAATGGTCTCAATGACGGACAAGAGTTTGAAAATAGAAACCGTATTAGGACAATTCAAACCGATAAAATATGGTATCTGTTCGGTAAAGCAAGCGTCGGAGACTGATCCTGCTACTTGAAACGTAAGCGTATAAAATGTATGTTGTAATTACAGAACGGAACTGCTATTTTCTGGATTATACGTATACTTATGAGTAATATGCTATTTATTAAGCAAGGGCGGCAGTTTGACATATAATGCGATGCGTCGAAGGATCTAGTGATTTATTGTCTTCATCGATTTGGAAAAAGCGTTCGACGGAGTTATAATAGACCTAAAATGGACGACACTTAAACCAGAGACGTGTGTATCAGAGTAATATTTACGTGATATGTACGGTGACGTTAAAACTAAAGTTAAATGCACACTGGAAATAACCGAAAAATTCAAAGATAAAGCTGAACTACACCAAAGCAGTGTTTTGGTCTTTAAATATTGTGTTTTTTTTTTTTTTTGAAGCACAGTATTTATAAAGCCCAAAACACATGTGGAGAATTCTGTGTGCAGTGAAATTAGAATACACATGTCTTAATTCACGAAGTTACATATAAACGCTGCACGCAGCGCTGTTCTGCAACACATCTCTATTTCTAAATGCGCTGCAATCGACAGTGTAGGCACAACACAAAAAAAAAAAAGAAACAGAAATTTAGCATTTAATCTGTTGAAAATGGAAGCATAGATTATTGAGTTTATAAAAGAAGACGAATTTCTGTATAATAAGAGGAGCCGGCAATACAAAAATATAATGATGCGAGACAACAAGTTCGAGGAGCTCTCCAGAAAAATGAAAATTCCAGGTAAATACTTAATGTAATCAGCAATAAATATTTGTTTTCCTACATGTTTGGGTTTTGTTTTTGTTTCAGCCAAGAAATTAAAAGATAGATGGCGAACTCTGAGAGACAAATTCTACAGAGAATTGAGGAATAAAAAATATCCTACAGGAAGTGGAGTGATCTCTCCAAGAAAAAAATGGCAGTGGATGGATCAATTAATGTTTCTAAAAGAGATTAATTTATTAATTAGTATTAATTTAATTTACAGCACTTCAGGTAATTTCCCAAACCAAACAACTAGTTCATCCTCCATCGAAAGTTTCCCGTCGTGCTCCGGTTTTGCAGGGTTGATATCAAAATCCCCATACTCGGAGAAACCAACAACATCTGCATCTACGGACACGTTTTGTCACGATGTCGGCTACGACATTATTGAAGAAAGCGTGGAAGCATCCACTCCCCAAAAGAATAAGAAGGCGAATGGAATTGAAAGTCTTCTGAAGGAAGCAAAAGCAGCAATGTCTGAAATTGTTCTCCTAGCAAAAGGGGCTTTTGCGGAACCGGAGCCAAAAGAAACCATGGCTCCATATTTTTTTGAAGGCTTTGCAATGAAAGTGGATGCAGTCAACCTTTCTATTGCAGAATTTTCTGACCTGCAAATCAAAATGATGCAATGTTTTAATAATTTTATGTTTAAAAAATAATAATTTTTATTTTTATTTTGTTACTTTTTTCTTTATTTTTTCTGTTTGTTACTATGAAGTCAATATTATGTTTTCAAATTTAAAAAAAATATATATACAATTTGTTAAAAAGTAGTGTTACGAGTAGTTAAACAAATAGTGTTTTAAAAAATCTCGCATAGCAAAAGAGTTCCTTGTAGCGTTGAATCTAGTGAACAATCCGGTTTGCGGCATAGTTTAATTTAATTTTGTGGGGGCGAAAGCCCCCATTTATTCGGCTTAATACAAGCTATAACTTAAAATTAAACTTAAACTAAGACTTAAAACTAAGGTTGGTTATTGTGGTGAAGGAGAACGGATTTGAGGTAGGAAGTGGTGTGGTGGAAGTCAAAGACGCTAGGGTTTGAATTAATTGTGATGGGTTGGGAGATAGAAGAGGCGAGGGGTACGTAGATTACGAGGGTTAGTGTTGAGGAAAATAGAATTGTGAAGGGACGTGCATTCAACCTGACCTGAAAGAAGTCGATGAATGAAGAGAAAGTCGGCTGCATCTCTGCGTTCCTCATGGGTGTTTAAGGTTGATACGGTTTTGATAGGGGGGCAGAGTAAAAGAATTATCCCAGGGCAAAACTCGAAGAGCGAATCGAAGAAAACGGCGCTGGATGCTTTCGATTCTCGAGATATGAACGCGATGATATGGGGACCATACTTGACTGGCGTACTCTAGGAGGGGACGAACAAAGGTAATATAGAGGGACCTGGTCACGTATGGGTTGGTGAATTCTTTGGACCATCGTTTTACAAAACCTAGTGCAGAGTTGGCTTCAAGGATTATCCCATCCATATGCAAACGGAAGTTGAGCTCCCTATCACAGAAAATGCCGAGGTCGCGAAGAGATTCAACGGAGGAGATAGGTTGGTTGTGGAGAAGGTAGAGTCGGGGAGGAGATTTGAGCCGCTTATGTGAAAAGGTGATGGATTGGCATTTGGTGATATTAAGTTCCAAACAATTTTTGAGGCACCAGATCGAAAAACTATCAAGGTCTTGTTGAAGAAGGAAGGAGTCATGGGGAGAAGAAATGGTTTTGAAAAATTTGGTATCGTCAGCGTAAAGGGAGACGGACGAGTATTTAATGATCCTATCGAGATCATTTATGGTTAATATAAAGAGAAGGGGGCCGAGATGGCTACCTTGAGGAACTCCAGAGGTGGCCAAAAATGGAGCGGAGTGGGCTGACCTAAAACGAACACTGTAAAAACGGTTTTCGAGGTAAGAGGATATCCATTTTAACAGTATGGGTTCAAAGCCGAGGGCAGACAATTTGAAGAGTACTAATCGATGAGAGATTTTATCGAAGGCTTTGCTAAAATCGGTTGCAACTACATCGACTTCGTTGCCGTTCTCTAGGGCAGAGATAGCAAAGGATACGAATTCAACGAGATTTGTGGTGGTTGACCTACCCTTTAGGAAGCCATGTTGTCTAGGGGAAATAAGTGATTTGCATTGGAAACTTAGAGCTTCATATAAAATACTTTCGAGGAGTTTGGGTATATGGGAGAGTTTAGCGATTGGACGATAGTTTGTTATTTCGTTCTTTGATCCCTTTTTGTGGATCGGAGTTATAAAGGAGGTTTTCCAAACCTGAGGAAATTCTCCTTGTGAAAGGGATAGACGAAAGAGATCAGAAAGGGCAAGGGAAAGAGACGAAGAACATTTTTTAAGAAATATGGCAGGGAGGCCATCTGGACCGGGTGTAAATTCGTCATTGAGTTGGTGTAATTTATATTCGATATAGGAGAGGTCCAAGATGTGAGAGAGAAGTGGGCCGTTGGAGAAGTTCAGTAGGTAACGAAAATAGGATGGATCTGGTACAAAGGAGTCGTTGGTGAAGGATTGTTTAAAGAAGCTGGCAAATAGGTTGGCAATGGTGAGTGGATCGGTTGATGACTTGTTGTTGAAAGAGAGGGAAGGAGGGTAACCATCGGACTTTCTTTTGTAGTTAACAAATTGGTAAAAGGACTTAGGGTCATTTATAAGGTTGACTTGCGCATTGTTAAGGTAACGCTGGTAAAGGGAATCGTAAAGTTCGGTGAAATGAAGATAAGCACCAAGATAGTTGGAATAGTCGGACAAGGATCTGGTACGCAGGCAAACAGCCCATAACTTGTTTCTCTTTCGTAAGGAACGAAGCTTGCGATTATACCAGGAAGGACTAGTAGATGATGTTTTAAGGCGGGAAAACGGAACGTAAAGGCTAAAAGAATTAAATATTTCTTTATAAAAAATGGATAAGGCATCATTTACGCTTAGGTTGTGAAAGTTAAAGGGGGATCTGCTAAGATAGTCACTGATTTTGTGAAAGTTTGCTTTATGAAAGTTGTAGGATGAGAGAGTTGTGGGAGGAGTGGACTGGAAAGAAGAGTTATGAAAAAATGAAAGTAGAATGGGGGGGGGGGGGGTAGTTGTCGATTGTAGAGAGAGATAGGGGACAAAGTATCTGTTGTGAAAATAAGGTCCAATTGCCTGCCCATATAGTTGGATACACCACTGACTTGGCATAGACTTGAGTCTGTTAAGCGATCTAAGAAGAGACATTCCTTAGCTGAGTTGGCATTTGAAGCGATGAAGAACGATTGATCGTCTGATGGAATCCACTGTAGCTGAGGAAGATTAAAGTCGCCGAAAACAAAGATATCGTCAGTAGAGTCAGACAGGTCAATTAAATAGTCGATCGCATCGAAAACAAGTTGGTAAGATTCGGTAGGTTGAGCTGGCAGGATGTAGCAACATAAAACGTAAAGGGACTTGAAGGGGAGTGATATTTTTATAGCGACAAAGTCGACTTTAGAGGATAAAGAGATGCTAATGGGAGAAGAGTTAAGGCTGTTGTGGATCGCCAGTAGGACGCCTCGACAAGGGGAATCATCATATGGGCGGGTAGGATCGTCGTCGCGAAAAACATTAAAAGTAGGGGGGAACAATTCCTGGTTCTTTATGTCGGGAATCAAATTGGTTTCAGTCAAGGCGTAAATATCAAAGGGAAGAGAATGCGATTGACGTAGGACAGCATTGGTTTTAGAGCGAAGACCTCTTACATTCTGGTAGTAAAATGTAAGAGGGATGTTGTGGGGTGGAGATGTATGGCGGGATGGTTTAAGTGCTGACGAGGAAGGCACGTTATGGACGAAAAAATTTATCGTGGTCAGCTCGGCTTCGCTGTAGGTGTGAGACTCGTTTAGAGTGAACGTAGTGGCCGAATGCAGCAAGGTCGTCTGCTACTTTCTGAGGGGACATGCTAAAAATCTCGTGGTACCTGACATAAAGGTTCCTGAGACTGATAGGGTCGGTAGGGAGGCCTTCCTGCTGGATGGATACCATGACGCTGGTTTTGGTCTTCCCTTCGTAGCAGACCGAGTCCGATTTGTCATGTAGATAGGCGAGAAAGAGACGAATGTTTTCATATATCTTTCTCTCTCTAAGCCTAGAGAGTGCATAGCGACTTTCTGTAGTTCCATTGGTTTGCTGGGTTAGTTTAACTGTGGGGGGAAAAAGAGGATCAAGAATAGGGGCAGTGGAGGAGGGAGATGGAGATTCGTGGTTGGATATGGAATTGGGCGCCGGATGAGATGTTGGGTTTAGGGTATGGGAGTTAATAAAATTAGGGTACTTAGCTCCAGTTTGTAGGTCGAAGTTAGGAAATGAGTTGTTTGCTGGGATCGGTGGCGTAGAAGATTGAGAAGGGATAATATGGGTGGTTGGGGTTAAGTTGAAAGAGACGCGTTGGCGCGGGGGCTTGGGTGGAACATTGGAAATTAGCGGATTAGAGGATTGGTGTGTAAGGGCTTTGTGTCGGATAAGTGAGGAGGGGGGACTAAAATCGGGGAACAAGTTCGTTTTGAAGCTCCAGTTGGGATCGGGATTAGAGCTTCGTTTTTTGTTAGCGTGCTTTTTAGCTGAAAGGGGGTTTGGGAACGGTCTTTTTTTAAGCTTATCGTTACGTTTATTTTTAAAATTTTGGTTGTCGTCGACACGTGGGTTTTCTCGTTCCTCAGATCATTTGGTGATACTTATCTTCCCAGGTTTAGTGGCCTTACGAGGGGAAGTGGGAAATAACCATGAATATTTGGTTGGGATGCTGATTTTGAAGCTGCAGGAACTATTGGAGTCAGCAGGAGAAATCATCTCGCACTCGCTAATGGTGATGGCATAATTTCTTTCACCGAAATTATGCACCCAACTAACATCAGCGTGTTGAGGAGCCCCTTCAACGTAGAATGCTGTATGGTTTCCCTCTTTCAACTTTTCGAGTCGGCTTTTCCATTCGGAGGGGGTCCATGAAGTTCCGAATTGTTTGAACAGTTTGCGTGGGGCGGGGGCGGGGGCGGGGGCGGGGGCGGGGGCGGGCGGGATAGGCAGCGCGGTTTCGGTTTCCGTTGTTAGGGCGGCGGTTTTTTTTTTTTTTTTTTGCTTTTTTTTTTAAGTTTATGGTTTTTTATTTTTACTTAATATTCTGTACACTTTCGATTAAGAACTGTATTTGTTTACTTCTAATCATTCTTAAGATTTTTTTTTCGTTGACAACTTCTCTTCCACTTTTTAGTTGTTGTTGTTGAAATTTCAATGATTTAAGAACTTAATATTTGAGTGGTGTTGTTGCAAATATTAAAGATGTTGAATGTTTTTTAAAAACAATATAAGGTTGGTGGTGGTAGTGATTGCTAGTCTATTGACGAACACACTTTAGAAAGCGAAGAGCAGCAAGAAGGCCATTATAAGACAGAACAGACCCATAGCTTCAGATAGGGCGAAACCCAAGACAGCGTATGAGAACAACTGTTGTTTAAGGGATGGATTCCTGGCATAACCGATGATAAGGGAACCGAATACTGTTCCGATACCGGCACCGGAACCAGCTACACCGACTGTTGCAGCGCCAGCACCAATGAATTTGGCAGCCGAATCAATGTCACGTGTGACTGGAGTGGTCTGGAATGACCTGACTTGTGGCAGTAACGCAACTGGAGTTGTGTTTTGGGCAGCCAAGGTTTGGCTCTGGCTGATAACTGCACTGCTGAGTGGTCGGAAGTTAGCCCTTGGTCCAGAAAGCATGGCGCTCCTGGCAATTGGGGCAATGCGGGATACTGTTGACACGAACATCTTAGAATGTATTTCTTTTTTGTTAGTTTTGAGGAGCTAGCGCAACAACTATCAAACGAACCCTTACAACAGTGTACTCACTTCCTGACGCCAGGTCCCTTTGATTATTTCATCTCCTTCCAATAATTTATCTACGTATTTGGAAGGACAATAGTTTGTAGAGTCATGGAATTTTACAAAGTTGTGTAAAATAATAGTGGTCTTGATAATTTTTTCAGCATTTTCTGGCAATACATTCAATGAGTTCGTTAGTACTCGCCACCTGCTCGGTAGGATGCCGAATGTATTTTCAATACGAACACCCGCCCTTTACAATCTCTTGTTGAAGTTTTCCTTGTCAGGTGTAAGACATCTTCCGGGATATGGTCTCATTATATTTCTTTTGAGAGGAAAAGCTGCATCTCCAACAAAGTAGAACGAGAATCCCACATTGGTATTCTAAAACGGTTTGGGTTTTGGAATGTTGATAATTTCTTTCAAAATTGCATTTCCAAAGCCAATTGCCTTCAATATACCTCCATCGCTTTGACTCCCATATGCACCAATGTCGACGGCAGTAAATGTATAATTGCTATCACAAGAAGCTAGTAGAACAATACTGAAATACTGCTTATAATTAAAATAAAGTGATCCAGATTTGGGATCACCACATGTTTACCATGTGGCATCCCAGTCTTCTTATAGAACTCCTCTGCAATTCTCTCCCATTCTGTTTCATTTGGAGGGGCCAAGTAAGTCCCTTCCAGTTCATACCAAATAGCTTAGCAGGTTTCCAAAATAATTTGCCGGATTGTCGACACTCCCACTCGAAAAGACCAGGCTAACATTTGTCGGGCAACACCATGCCCCAAAATATCTGAAATTATTATTTACTTACTAAATTAATTGCTTTATTGTTGTTCACAAACTTACACCAATGTTATTGCTAATCTGCATTCCGCACTGATAGATTGCCGAATAAAATCTTATTTCGTTAATCTTCTTTTAACCAATTGTTTTAGCAGCATGAATTCATATATTCCCATTCGAGTAGCCTTCCTAAATTCGTCAGTATCTATAGTTTTTATGACCAGAAATAATTTGTTGAAAAATCCATGCAATATTCGATGTACCCTTTATATTATCCGATTTCTCACCGCTACATCACGATCGTGATAGCAATAATGTTTATGTAGTATCTATTTATGAACAGCAAGGTTTCTGAATAAATCCATTCCATGCGCCTATAGCATTAAGAAAATATCATTCGAGTTTTTATAAACCTCACAACACCTTGGTCCAACTCTATTCTTTAAAAGTGGAAGGAATATTTGTATGAGATATAATATAATCATGGGGTAAGTTCGTCACATTCTTTGAGCCTCTAACTACTAACTGATATCCGCCTGATTCGATAACCGAATCCGATGCAATAAACCAGTGAAATGGATGTCTCCCTCGGAGGTGAGCGGGTATGGTATGGAATTGGCGAGTTCGACGATTGTCATGCTATTAGATTTATTTGTTATTAAAAATTTGGCTGAACTTCCATATAACTTTCCTTGCTAATTTCGTTTCTTCTCTAACCTTCTATCTACTTGCCCCAGGGAGCGCAATTTTCTTGTTGAATCAGATAGTTAAGGAAACGTTAGGGATAGTAGAATTGCTCCTGTAAGCCATTTCTGGCTCATTGCTGAGTTCATCTATTGAAGTCGAGTTTTAGATTATTTTTGCAGATCACCAGATATTGGTGATCCCAGGTAGGGGACTTCGCTCAATTTAAAGTTACCCAAGTATCTGAAGCTCAGTTACACCAAAGGGCTCAAGTTCTCCTCTTTGGACACCTTTTGAGTTCAAAATAAATAGTGATTACATAACAATCACCGAGACCGAGATCCAGCTTTCAGAGGCTCTTGGATATGAACAGAAGAACCTTACTATAAGCAGTTTCAACTATAGAGAAGGACGGAGTTCCGTTACTTTATCGGATATGATGGAGTGTGAGCGTATAAAATGCGCAATAACTCACAATAATATACACGTTCCTTATGGAATCCCCTTCGGATTAATTACGACGGATGCTGAAAGCAATTCGACTAATTTGAAAAAAATAAAATTATCCTTTAACCTCCTTTAGCAAGTACTTACAGATTTAACCTGCTCAATCTCTATTTTCTCCAATTAAACTAATTCGCGCCATTATTATTGGAATGTAATATGCAATTCCTAATGAACTAATGATCCAAAGTAATTGAATGCCATTCACTTCACTATTTTAATATTTCCTTTTTAGGGCAAACTCCAATTATGGATTGAAATCTTTGACTCAGATAATCAACCACCACCTATTGACATAACCCCTACCCCGGCACGAATGTATGAATTGCGTATCATCGTCTATAATTGCTCGGATGTCAGAACTGAGGAGAAAAACGTCTTCGGAACTGCCATGAGCGATATTTACATCAGGGCGTATGTTTTAGACTTCAATTTCAATCTGAGACTACAAAGATTTTTTTTCTTTTATACAGATGGTGCCAGGACTCACAAGCATACCAAGATACAGATGTCTATTACCGCTCCTTAACGGGCGAAGGAAATTTTAATTGGCGCATGATATTCCCCCTCAAATATTCAACAGCCGAAGATATGGTAAGCAGCCAAAATGTTATAGATACTCGTGCACTTGTATCGAATTAATGAGTTCACTGGTGCTCAGCTTGATTATTCGAATCTTGGATTTTAGAATTTTCTATGAGTCCCTCGTCATTATTCACCTGATATTGACACTAAGTATATCTGCTCAGTTACACTTCGAATTTTTAATACACTTTCTCTTTCGCCAATGATCTATCTGAATCCGTTAAAATATTTAAGATGGTCATTAAACGGAAGGGAGGCCTCTTGGAGCAGTACGAAACTAAGCAACCGCCGATGATGTATTTCCAAATTTGGGAAAATGATGCGTTATCTGCGGACGATTTTCTAGGAGCCATGGAGATTTGTTTGTCGAATTTTCCACAACCATTCGAAAACCCAAAGTCTTGTACTGAGAAGCAGGTTTATAAACAGAGGAAAGCGATGAACTTGTTCAAGGAAAAAACCGTCAAAGGGTGGTTTCCTTGTAAAGGAAAATCGGAGAAAGGAGGGGAACTTGTATTGGCTGTGAGTATGGGATTTTTTTTTATACTTGAGTGCAGATTGAATTTGGGAAAAAATAAAAATATTCTTTGAAGGGAAAATTGGAACTTGAATTGCAAATCCTGTCTGAGAACGAAGCTGCAATGAGTCCAGCGGGCCTTGGTCGAAGTCCGCCTAATGCTTTGCCAACTCCTGTGTATGAGTATTATATTTGAATGGTTCTTTAGAAAGATACTTATGTTAGTTTTACTTTCAGTCGACCGGTTGCATCGTTCAATCCACTTACAAACCCCCTCAAGATTGTAAAGCACATTCTGGTTCCTGCTCTTAAAAAAAGTCTGTGCTACTGCATTGTTGTAGCTGTGCTTGTACTGGTGTTGTTGATATTCTTGAAGCATTTGACAAACGATCTAATTGAGATTGCTCATAGCAATATTTAAGTTTTTACAAAATATATTTATTTTTGAAATATCTGTTAAAGCATCTTTTCGTTCATTAGTTTGAGTATATGTAGATCACTTTTAAAGATACAAGGCACTTAATGATGGTGATGTACCGGTAAGTGGAAAGTAGCAGCGTAATCAAATATCAACTACTGTACCTACACAAAACACTAAACAATGAAATATGTAGGTTTAAAGTCTGTCACTCCAGTGTACGTTGACAATTTGCCCCCGTCAGCCTCAGTTTAACTGTTGTTTCTTCGATCTTTTTTTCTACTGCTGGAATAGCAGTTTTATTAGCAAAAGTTGTTAAAGCGGCCTCTTCTTCTAGTGGTATGTCAGGGGTATATAGGCGATGTAGAGGTGGACCGAGAACGTTTGCTTGCGGTACGTCAGTTAAAATTTTTAGAAGGCAAGACCGATTGTAATTTGAATTTCAAGCCCTCATGCTACGCCTTCTTAAAGGCTTGTGATATCAAGGAATACGCCTGAGCAAACCTTTCTTTCTTCGAGAGCCTTCTAAACTTCGTCGGTGATTCCGTTCACTTTATCAACAGTTGATACAATTGGGAGAAACGAAATCGGTCTGTAAGACATTTTTTTCACTCTGTGGTTTTCCTGGTTTTGTCACCATTATCGTCTCGGAAACTTTCCACTGGCTCGGAACGTATTCCACTATAAGTACTATACTGCGTTTATACTTTTAATACAGAGAAGATAAGTTACTAATTTTCTAGGCAACATTTTAAGGACTTCTCCCTATATTAGGTCGTAATTTGGTTTTAATTTCTTAAATTTTTTTTGATCTCTGCAAATGTTGCATAATTGATATTGCGTAATTGAAAGCTGCTATTCCTGTCGTATTGATATTATGAATGAGCGCGTGTCCATCGAACGGCCTAAAGATCTTTTCCGGGTGAGCAACGATGATGTTCGCTTTTCATTTACCTTCCTTCGCCCATTTGTACATATTTTTTTTGATTTATTTTTTCGGCAGGCAGAGGCTTGCAAAGCGAATAAATAGATTTTTTCCCTGTAGTCAAGCTTTCTAGGTAAGTACAATATTTGCTACACGGTTTCTAAAGTTTCTGATAGTCTGTTCTAACAGGTCACACAGTTGATTCAAGAAAGTTTTATTCTGTGGTGCACGTTCCATTTCCTTTATTTCCGATGCATAATTAAGACCGCAGTTTGTTGAATTTTTCCTTTTATAGGGTACGCTATTCCACGCAGCATATTGAACGATTTCAACAAAGTGATCAACATCAAGTTCGTTTGAAGTCATAAGTGGTATTACCTCGATTTCATTCTTGAAACCTTTTCAATTGATGTGACCGCCGGATAGTCTTGCTGGATCTTGTTTTTTAATTAATGTTTCACCCATTGTCTACATGGCTTGAGATTGGTCCGAGAAAGGGTCAAACCTTTCATGAACTTTTATAGAATTTGTAGATATTCCTTTTGAAGCGAAGAAATCGATAAGATCGTGGTCTTATTCGGCCAGTGTGTCAGCTTCATAGCAGCTTCATCTTGAGAACCAGGAGAAGCGTTCTGCATTAAAGTCACTGCCAGTAAATGAAACTTGACTTAAGGGAATCCAATATATTTTTGAAGGCACTTCCCTGTCACAGGGAAGAGATAGAAAACAATTTCTACGAGCCTCGGATAATAACGGATCCAATGTTGATGACCCTGACAAACGACCAAAGGACGATGCGCGCGTGGAATGTTCGGAACTTTAAAAGGCCAAGTGTAGCTGAACAATTAGCATAGGCTATCATGCTTATATCACCGCTATCAAAAAAAAAAAACATCGATATGAAGTGTATTATAAACATTTTGTCCAAGTGCATCGGTGGCACAGCGGTAGTGGTGTCGGCCGTTATTGTATTATATATGTTAAAATAAGGTAGTATAAGTAGATTAAGATTTAGATTTATTTTCTATTTTTGTTTATTTTTTTTAGGTAGTTAGTTTATAAGTTTTAGTTTTAGTTTTATTTTATTTAATTTTTTTTTTTTTTTTTACAAAAAGTCCATATACTAAGTTTTCCTTTGTGTAATAAAAATTTTTCTTAGTTTTAGTTTAAATTAAATATATAAATATAAATAAGAATAAATGTTCGAAACGTCGAAAGACATAGTTTAAGTATTATGTTTAACCTAGAGTGCCCGCATGGGGCCAGTAAGTTAGAATAAGATTATCTGTAAGTTACTTAAGCTAATTTTTAAGCATTTTTTTTGTCTAGCTTGTAAGTGTAAATGAATTAATGGAAATAAAAATGCATTTAAAATGAAAAATGAATGAAAAATGTGGTGTCGGCCGATAAAGCAGCGGTCGTGGGTTCGATTCCCGGAAAATTTCCATCGAATTTTTATTTTTTATAAAGTTTAATTGAATAGACAATTTCGATAAACAGAAAGTGAGATCGATCGTGTGATGAGTGGAACTAAGCGGTCCGCTATCCCAATAGCGGGGTCAGCAGATGGCACGATGTCGTCTGATGATCAAGCCGTTAAGCCAGTCAACGCAAAATCAGCAACAACAACAATAACAGACACTGGCACAAAGAGGAGGAGGAAGTTGGAGCCGACTCCGAATATCATTACGCGCGCGTATTCAGCTTCGCTGGAAATGCTGCATGGAAGAGTGCGGGGGAGGGCTGCGAGGATAGCAGCAAGCGCAGCAGACAACAGCTTTAATTTTGGTGGGGGCTGAGGCCCCCATTTATTGGCTTAATACAAGCTTAATCTAACTTAAAAACTAACAGAAAGACTTAAGAGCTAGTGACCAAGGAAGTGATGGAGGAGATCTTGTTTGAGACGAGGAGTGCTCAGGTGGAAATGAAAAAGGGAGAGGTTCGAGTTGACCTTTCGGAGCATTCGGGAGATAGGTTCGTTGGAGCCATAAGAGGTGCGGTGGACCGGTAGATAGAAGAGACGAGGACAACGTAGATTGCGGGGGTTGGTATTGAAGGAAATGGAGTTCAAAATGGATGCACAGTCGATGGAACCTGAGAGAAGACGATGAATGAAAAGAACGTCAGCAATATTCCTACGTTCTTCTAACGAATTCATATTTAGAAGTTTGAGGCGGTCTTGATAGGGAGGTAAGATTAAAGGGTCGTTCCATGGCAGGCCACGGAGGGCAAATCGGAGGAATCGACGTTGAATACCCTCGATTCGGGAAACATGAACCCGGTGAAACGGGAACCAAGCTTGACTGGCATACTCAAGCAGGGGGCGAACAAAGGTACGAGTAATATAGAGAGATCTGGTTACATACGGGTTGAAAAATTCCTTGGACCACCGTTTAATAAAGCCAAGTGATGAGTTGGCTTTGAGGATCATCTTATCGATATGTGAACGGAAATTAAGCTCACAGTCGAATAATATGCCAAGGTCTTGAAAAGACTGAACCAGGGGAATTGGTTGACCATGGAGAAAATAAAGTCGGGGGGGAGACGGGTTGTATTTACGTGAGAAGGTTATAAATTGACATTTGGCTATATTAAGTTCTAGGCAGTTTTTGAGGCACCAGATTGAAAACCGATCAAGGTCTTCTTGAAGAAGGGCAGAGTCCTGGGGAGAGGAAATAGATTTAAAAAATTTTGTGTCGTCAGCGTAAAGGGAGAGGGAGGAGTTCTTAATGACACTCTCAACATCGTTGATAGTAAGAATGAAGAGAAGAGGGCCAAGATGACTGACTTGTGGAACTCCAGATGAGGCCAGGAATGGAACAGAAAGGGCGGATCTAAACCGAACACTATAATATCGGTTTACCAGGTAAGAAGAAATCCATTTTAAAAAGAGCGGCTCAAAGCCGAGAGCAGACAATTTGAAAAGGATCAATTTATGAGATATCTTATCAAATGCTTTAGTGAAATCTGTTCCGATAACATCGATTTCTTTGCCATTTTCTAAGGCTGAGAGTGCAAAAGACACGAATTCAACTAGATTTGGGGTAGTTGATCTACCTTTTAGAAAACCATGTTGTCGGGGTGAAATAAAAGGCTTGCATTTGAAGCTTAACGCTTCGTATAAAATGCTTTCAAAGAGTTTGGGTATATGAGAGAGTTTAGCAATGGGACGATAATTGGTAACTTCATGCTTAGATCCCTTTTTGTGTATTGGGATTATAAAAGAGGTCTTCCAAATCTGGGGAAATTCACCCTGTGTGAGCGATAGACGAAAAAGGTTGGAAAGGGGTAGAGACAGGTTGGAAGAGCATTTCTTAAGAAACATGGCGGGGAGTCCGTCTGGGCCAGGTATAAATTCATCCTTAAGATTTTGTAACTTTTCTTCAATAACTGCAGGATCGAAATTTTGAGTGAGAAAGGGACCAATAGAGAAATTTGGTAGATCATTGAAGTAAGAGGGATCTGGTACGAAGGAGTTGTTGGCAAATGATTGCTTGAAAAATGTAGCAAAAAAGTTGGCGATGGTAGGAGGATCACATGAAGTTTTGGTTTCGAAAGCGAGGTAGGAAGGATAACCATCGGTCTTACTTTTGCAATTGACAAATTGAAAAAAAAGGACTTGGGGTCATTTATGAAATTGGTTTGCGCACTATTCAGGTAGCGCTGATAGAGAGAGTTATAGAGTTCAATGAAATGAAGATATGTACCTAGATAATTTGAATAGTCGGAAGCAGAGTGGGTGCGAAGGAATACCGCCCATAACTTGTTTCTTTTGTTTCGTAGAGAGCGAAGTTTACGATTATACCAAGGAGGGGATGTAGAAGAAGTTTTATGGCGGGAGTAAGGCACATAAAGGGAGATGGATTTGAATATTTCTCTGTAAAAAATGGAGAGGGCATCAACCAGAGATAGATTGGTAAACTCAAAAGAAGCACTGCTTAGATAGGTATTAATTTTACGGAAATTAGCTTTGTGAAAATTGTAAGAAAATAGAACTGCATCCCTCGCTGCATCTGAGTCAGATGACGAAGAGGAGGAGGTCGAGGCTCTGTACAGTAGCATCAAGCAGCTACAAAAAAAAGTGCTAGCTATAAAAGCAAAGCAAGTGGCAAGGAGGGAGATGGAGAAGCAGCAACTACTCCAGAGACCTCAGGGACAACCAAGCATAAATGTGGAGCTCCCACAACAACAACAACAACAACAACAACAACAGAAACAACCAATGCAAAAACATAAACAACAAAAAGTACAAAAGAATATGCTGCAACAACAACAGCAGCAACATCAGCAGCAACAACAACAACAACAACAGCATCAACAACAACATAAGCAAAAGCAACAGCAGCAGAGACAACAACAGCAAGAGCAGAAAGCCACCAAACAAAAAGTGTCACCAATTAACACCTTTAAATTGGAGTTAAAGGACACTATCGAACTATGTAAGTCGACCATAGGCAATAATTTTTATATTAAAAGACTTAGCTTAGATAGGCACGCGATCCACTGTAATACAGTAATACAGTGGAGCGCTACCACAAAATTAAAAGTTTATTGAAGGATTCGACGACGGAGTTCTTCTCCTACACCCCGAAGGGGGAGAAGCTGCAGACAATGCTGCTGAGGGGGTTAGAACCGTCGACTGATCCGGAGGAGCTCCTTGCACTGCTGAAAGAAAAGGAGTGCGAAGGGCTCAAATTCGTGGGGGTCAATCCATTTGTCACGGCTAGAGCCAAAAGGGAGAAGCGGAAACTACCGTTCTTTCTGGTCCAGCTAAGTCCCAACAGCAAACTGGACGGTTTAAGGAGTATAAAAGTCCTAGACTACCAGGTTGTACACTGGGAAAAATTAAAGAGGAGCGAAAACATTTTACAATGTGTTCGCTGCCAAAGGTTCGGGCACGCCGCGTCGAACTGCGAAATGCAGCCTCGATGCGTGAAGTGTGGAAAGAACCACAAGTCAGAGGAATGCGCTCTAGGTAAGGACGGAGCGTCGGAAAAAAGCCAACTCTCTTGTGCTTTATGTAGGAACACGCGACACACCGCAAACTATCGGGGTTGTCCCAAATTCCAATACATCAAAAGAGTAAATCTGGCTCGGCAGCAGAAAGTGTAAGTTAAACGTCCACCTGCGCATATTCAAACACCAGCCGTTACTCCCCAAGTTACCTACGCCCATATGGCAGCAGGTAGGGGAACTACGGTACAACAAGCAAAGGTAGCTTCTCAGGCCCCAGCGCCTAGAGCACCGGAACCTGTACCTGACATGCTGGCTATCTTGCTGTCTATTCAGGGGCAGGTGGCTCAGCTTCAGCGTCAAATACAGGAACAGGCTAAGCGGGTTGATCAAATATACGCGCTGATGCCGGGCCTAACGCACCTCCAGTCGTAATGGGTACGTACATGGCGGAGCAAACCCTGAAGGTCCTTGCAGTGAATGTTAATTCACTGATTAGGTTCGAACGAAGAGCCACACTGTTTAAGTAGCTTAAAGACCAAGCCCCTGATGTGCTTTTGGTTAGCGAAACTAAGCTTACCAAAAGGCACAAAATGAGACACAGAAGATATGAAATATTACGAAGAAACCGACCCAATTCTATTCAAGGAGGTGGTGTTGCGATCTTTGTAAGAAAGGGACTGCGTTTCAAAAGAGTATACAGTCGTGTAGTACAGTTCAGGTGCTGGAGGCATGCATCATGTACATCCCTCTCAATAGTGGAAAGCGGTTATACATGGTGTCTGTTTATGCATCTATGGCTACTCAATCCACCTTATTCATCTCAGAGCTCGAGACACTTTTTCGATTCCTGAGGCTGGAATTGGAGGAGAACTATTTTATTATCGGCGGAGATTTCAACGCCAAACATAGTGATTGGGGAAATAATACACCAAATACTAGAGGGAATCTACTATTCAATTGGTGGAGTCAGCACAGTGTGATGTATCGACTCGGCCTCAAAGCCACGGATAGTCCGTCGTTTCCCAGACACGGGTCCTATCTGGATCTCCTGCTGTTCGATTCACGAATACAACTGACGTGCACTAACCAACAAACTACAAACTGTCTACGCACTTTCGTGTATGACAGTGACCATTGCGGTCTCAGCACCGAAATAACTGTTCCCAACGAAATTGCGGAATTGGAAGAGTTTGTTCAAAGGTATTCCTACAATTATAGTAGAGTGCGTTAGACACACTTCTCCAGAACACTGACGAGAGCACTCTCCTCGAATTCGCTCTACCCACCGTCCAATAGAAATCTGTCAAACGAGGAGATTGACAGATATCTAAGACTAATGGACGAGACAATCAAACGAACTATGGACAAAACGATACCACGGTATCAACACACTGACAACGAAGACTTATTCCGCAACGCAACCATTGATGCACTGCACCGACATAAAAGTAGACTGCTGTCAAGACTAAAAACCTTGTACAGACAGTTCACTGACACACATAACCCGGAGATCATGACATTGAAGTCGTCGATTAAAAACCTCCAAACATTAATAAAGGAAAATTACAGAAACTCTGTAAGTTTGTATTGGAACAAAAAATTCGGGCTGTAAACATCAGCAACCCGAATATGTTCCAGCAAATAAATAAAATATTTCGGAGAAATAATCAAAACGACCTTCCATGTCTCAAAATCGCTCGAACGACGAACAACGAACAAATACTTGTAGCAGCAGGTATCGATCCAAATGAGGCAATTGATGATGACAACTTCTTTGTGATCGAGGATCCGCAGGAGAAGGTAGAGGCTATAGGACCGACTTTCCAGGAAGTGTACAAGGCGAATGACATCATTGGCCCGAACCACGACCTGGAGAGTCGAGTCCTTGTGCACAATTCCTGCCTTCGAAATGAAATAGTGAATTGGCGATTCGAGAGCTCGGGTTTCACCCAGTTCAGTGACGAGAATATGGCAAATAATGTCATCACCAACGAAAGGGTATTACCACCGTTCATTTCGAAGGAAGAGCTCCAAACGATCTTTGAATCGCTTAGAAGTAAGAAATCAGTGGGAACCGATGAAATACCGAACATTGTGCTTCGACATCTCCCACTAGAAGCGGTGGACATTTATACCACCCTGTTTAATAATGCAATGAATAATGCACATTATCCAGCGCATTGGAAAACTGCGGTGCTACATCCCATTCCCAAAAGGAATAAAGATACTTCCAATCCGGCGAATCTCCGCTCGATCATTCTCCTTCCAAACATCAGTAAGGTTTTCGAGAAGGTGATCAATAGAGTCCTGACTAAGTGGGTTAAGGACAAACATATCGTTCCGGATAATCAATTCGGTTTCAAGGCGGGGCATGATATTATTCATGCTGCGTCTAAACTGGTTTCTGATATCCAATGGAACAAAGGCAAGAAACAGTGCACTGGTGCCTACCTGATTGACTTGGAAAAGGCCTTCGATACCGTATGGTTAGAGGGACTCTTCTTCAAGTTAGACCGCTTGGGCATTAGTAAACCACTGCTGTATATTCTTTTTGATATGCTCTCCAGTAGACAGTTCATCGTGAAGAATGGCGATGTGACTTCTGCTGGAACATTTAACATTAAAAACGGTCTGCAACAAGGTGCGGTAAATTCGCCGATCCTATTCAACATTTACACAAGTGATCTGATAGGTTCACTTCACCATGCCATAGCGTACGCAGACGACTTAATTGCGTACAGATCAGGTCCAAAGATTGAGGTCATTAATACATTTTTGCAACGTGACTTCGACAAAATTAAGCGATATTGCGACGACTGGAAGTTGAAAATCAACTTTCAGAAGTCGGAAACCATTCTGGCGAAAGTCCTCTATCGTCGGACAACATGGACAGCCACTTGCTTGTCGATATGTAGTCAGATACCTTGGGATCTGGCTAGATCAATATCTGTATTTTAACAAACATATAGATGTTGCTCTGGCCAGAGCCAGAGGTGCTTTTGCCCTTACAAGGAGACTGTTTTATAACAGCCAACTCGATGCGAGGGTGAGGGTGATCTGCTACATGGCCCTTATCCGGCCTATGCCAGTATTTGGATGTCCCGTGTGGTTCAACGTGAGAGCAAGTTTATTGGAAAAGATTCGGGTGTTTGAGAGGGCTTACCTTAGGGCTTGTCTTCGGTTATACAGAACACCAGAGTCTGAGTACATAAAATTCTATCGCAATGAGGTCTTGTACAATAGGGCGAACCTAATAAGAGTGGACAATTTTGTTACTAAGTTGACTCGAAGGCACATTGCAAGAGCAATGACATCGTCGAACAACCTGATCTCTGGGGCTTACTACCCCAATTATATGTATCATGAGAAAGTTCGCTTTGACGGCTTTATTCCTCCAGAAGCGTTCCTCTATCTAGATAGCAAAGGTCTGATCCAGGACAGATTGGCTGTGCCGCTAATCTTCCACGTTGCTCGAACAGCTGCGGACAGGCGACTCAACTACGACAGAGACGTCGCACACGGCAGTGCGGAGCGTCTCCGGTTCAGTAGGGCGGTAGGGAGTCGCGACAGGAGGGATGTTGCTCGGCAGCACCAACAATTTTGGTGGCTAATTGAAGAAAGGGAGAGTTCGTCGTCAAATTCCTAAAGTAATAGGTAGCTTCATGTGAAGCAAAGTGGGTCACCTAATTTTTTTTAGCCATGGCCGGCTTATATAGTTTTAAGTAGGAGTAAGTTAGATTTAAGAAAAAAACATATAAAAAAAATTAATAAAAATAAAAAATGAGAAAAAAAACATATGTATGTATTAGATGTAAGTAGATTAAGATTTATTTTTAGGTAGTTTGTAGGATTTTAGTTTTAAGTTTTATAATAAAATAGAAAAAAAGGTCATGTTACTAAGTTTTTTTTTGTAAAAATGTTTTCTTAGTTTTAATTATAATGAATAGAAATAGTATAGTATAGTAGTAAGGTACGTCGAAAGACATAATTCAAGTGTTAGGTTTAACTTAGAGTGCCCGCATGGGGTCAGTAAGCTAGAATAAGATAATTTTAAGTTAATTAAGCTAATTTTTAAGCATTTTTTTGTCTAGCAAGTAAGAGTAAATTAAGTAATACAATAAAAATGCATAAAAAAAAAAAAAAAAAAAAAACACTGATGTGCTGGGTTTAGCCCCACTGCTACCAAGAAACCCTGATGTGATGAACAATGCTGGTAAGCACACCCAGCTAAACCAGAAGCATACCAAGCGACGCGGACGGTGCCGCGAAGGACAAGAGCCTCTCTTTAGCTCCAAAAGAAAAAACCACAAGAAGAACGTGATCGAAGATATTGATAGTTTTTATCCAAGGAAAAACATACGAAAGTTTTACTGATAGGTAAAAATAACGTATCAAGACAGCAAGACCCGTACAGAAACCTGTAGCGATGAACTGGGAGCCTTGTAGTAGAGTCACAGTAGATGCTGAGAATATGGGAAAACTTGTTCTGCAGACGTAGAAGTCTAACATCCCGCCGTCTACGAATAGACCATTCCACTTAGACGATGAGAGCCGAAACTTCCATCAACCTGACCAAAACAAAGAAAGGATAGCGATATCTGATCTGAAATCCAACAAAGCTACTGGACCTGACGGCTTACAGGCAGAGGTATTCAAAGCTGTTGGAAGTGATTTTGTGGAGAGCGTACACCAACTCATTTCTAAGATCTGGTCAGAAGTGTGTATGCCTGATGAATGGAATCTCAGCATCGTTTGCCCGATCTACAAAAAAAGGAAAGCCCCTCTACTGCGGCAACTTGGGGTATAAGTCTCCTCACCTTTACATAAAACATTTTTTCTGCCTTACTGTGTGCACGTCTCTCGCTCTTCGTCAGCAACTTGATCTGCCCCTATCAGTGTGGTTTCTGTCCAGGAAAGTCCACAATCGACCAAATTTTGTACTCATTCTAGAAAAAGCCAAAGAAGTCCAAATCGATACCCACCATTTTTTCATCGATTTGATGACCATGTACTTATATGTTAGCATTTATGAAGACGAGCTATATAGAGCCGTCCGTCTGTTGAGAATAATGATACAGAATGCCCAGCGCTCCGTCCATCAAGGTCGGTGAAGACTTAACCGAGGCCTTTGATGTCGAAAAAAGTTTTAGACAAGGTGACATCTTTAACGCCATACTTGGAAAAATTGTGCTCAACTCACAAGCGAACACTGGTGGCACAACCTTACAAATTCTGTGCAACTGCTTGCGTACACCGATAATATTGACATAAATGACAGAACTCAGCGAGCTGTGCTGGCGTGCGCTAGTAATAAAACGGAAGCTGCCAAAACGGGTTTAGCGGTAAGTCAATACAAAACCAAGTAGATGCTGTCAACAAGAAGGGCACACAATATCGACGTATTGGACAGAACTTCACAGTCAACACCTATAATTCGAGATAAGAATGGACTTTGTATACCTGGGATTTGCTATCAATTCTGCCAACAATGCCTCAGTAGAAATAAAAGGATCATTCTTGCCAATCGCTGTTTCTTTCGGTTAAGAAGGCAATTGAGTAAGCAGGCCATACCCCGAACAACTAATGGCAGAGATTTCGAATCTAACCCTGAAGGACAACGCAGTAGAAGAAGACCTCATGTTAGAGGGCCCGCACAAGTACAATAGAAAAGGAGCTCAACTGACTACTGGAGGCAATAAGCCAAGGATAGGGCTGAGTGGAGAGGGTTGTTAGTTGAGGCCCCGGTTCCCACCGGACTGCAGTGGCATGTAAGTAAGTACCTACATCATGGTGGACAGCGAATAAATGTAAATGAATTGGTAAGGAAACTACCTACGTCTGTTTCTTGCACGTACTCGTATCATGATTACTCGCATAGTTCCGAGCTCTAAACTTAGGCCTGCATGATGTTCGACAAATTCTTTAATAGGCAAGGAGGAAGATCCACTACACGCCTATCAAGCGTGATAGTTAATATTTTTCACGCGATCCCTTCTTTAGATGGATTTCAGATCAAGTAACGGGGGCCGTTGTGTAGGTTTTTTCCGTTACAAGCATTTGTTACGTCATCTTCTTCTTTTTTCCGGCTTATTTCCCCTCACTGCATGTCGAGAGGATTTTGGCTGAGAAGCCGGCCTTCCGTTTCTTGTCTGGTCGTTTCTGCGTTGCACAGTCCGTTTCGCGATTGAAGTCTTCTTTGTCCGTTTCATAAGTAACTTTACCCGTAGAGATAGAACTCAAAATTCGAGAATTAGGCGCATCCTTCATAGTATCTTCTTTGGTTTTAAGTTTTTTAAGTTCGTTTTTAAGGTCTTCGCAGAGTATTTCCATTTTAGTTAATCTGGCATGAAGTTCGACAGTTTTCTCACTGAGGATTGTGAGAAATCATGGTGGTGGTGATTTCGAAACATTTGAGCTCTTCCTAAAATAAATGCATACATAAATACAATAAATGGCCCTCGTCAGAATCCAAATAGCCGACCTCTGAAAAGGGTAGATTTTCCATCATAACTGATGTTTACTCTACTCGCTCGATATACAGAGGCTCGATTTTAGTCACCTCCTACGACAGGCATACTTAAAGTAAGTATATTCTATCCCCTACTCGAAGGCATTTTTTTTTATGAAAAGATGTATGACACCCCAAATCAATGAAGTTGTTAATGTGGACTGAAATATAATTGATACCTATTGACACTATTTATATATTCTTCACGAACCGCTTGCATGAGTAGGTGCGCTGGACTAAATTTTCCAATGACCTTTAGCGTTATTCAATCGATAGTCCTGCAATTTTATTTTGAATGTTCACTTCCAAGTCGTCTAAAGTTTTTGGCTTGTTCGGGATGGAACAGAGACCTAATATAGTACCAAAGAAAATAAACTAAAATAGTAAAATCGCGCGAGCAGGGCGGCCAGTAGGTAATAGGACTATCATTGAACTGGATAAGTCGATTGAGGCACGCTCTGTGTGGTAAGTTGGGTTAAGTTAAAACAGGGGTATGATGGATAAGCCATAAGACAGACACCAGACACCAAATGCCCATCGCGATCCCTGTGGAACCAGTTGAATTTATCTTCAAATGGCTAAAACCTAAGCAATCTCCGTGGAGGAGCATCCAATTTCTTTGCAAAAGCCAAGAAAGCCTTTGAAGTTCGAGCAGTCTATTTGCTCTAGGTTTACGAAAAAGTATTTCCCTAAAAATTTTCTTCGACTACGCAATATTGCCTAGCATTCACACAGTATTTGTGTTATGTCCTTAACAGCTTGCAGATCACCGCAGAATCTGCAAATATCCATATCTGACAATTTTAGTCTCTTTGCGTATTTCTGCAAGAGATACTGTCCTGTCAAGGTTTCTAGATCTTTTGCCGTCAGAAAGTGTCCAGTGAGCCTTGGATACCCTCTGTCATTCAAGACTTGACCGTCTTGCGTTGGCAGTCTGTGTGATTTATTCATCGATAGTGCCCCTTACTATGCAAAGGGGTGGTTTGATGTTGGCAAGCTCACTATTACCGAGTAGCCCTCTCTTTTCTTGCAAGCTCATCCGCTTGTTCATTTCCTTAAATACCGCAGTGTCCCGGCACCTAGCACAGTCTTACCTGGTTCTGACTGCATATTGGCTTGAGCACTATACGACAGCCGCTGACTGTATCAGAATTGATTTTGGTCGATACCATTGCCTTGAGTGCGGCCTGGCTATCGATGTAGATAGCGATATTTCTTTCGGATACCGATCTCATCTGCATTTGCTCAGCCGCCCTAAGGACAGCCAGAACCTCTGACTGGAAGACACTGCTTGCGTCCAGTAGTTTTATAGACACTCTTTGTTCTGGATCTTCTGAGAACATACCAGAATCTGTTCCTTCCTCTGTTTTCGAGCCATTTGTGAAAATTGCAATTTCATTTGACCTTATTATTGCATTTTTTGCCAGCCCTCCCTCTCGTATTATATCATGCGGAATGTCGAAGTCGACCAAGGAAGGAACTTCATCCGCTAGAATTGGATTGCCCGGCAGTAGCTCTTCTAGGACCGTGCCATATCCGAAACTACTGCTCTTGAAGTAACCCAGATTAGTGAGTCGTATCGCACTGTTGCCAGCAAATTTTTTGGTCTGTAAATCAAGCGGTATTAGGTGCAAAAAAGTTTCAAATGCTGCCGTAACGGTGGTACGGAGAGCACCTGTAATGGCTATGGAAGCCCTTCTTTGAACCGCCGCTAATTTTCCGTAAACCGTTTTCTTCTTGATTGTTTTCCACCATACTAGTTCGCCGTATGTAAGTATGGGTCTTACCAGCACGTATACAGCCAGTATACCATAGCGGGTCTTAAGCCCCTAATTTTTCCTAGTGTTCTTTTGCAGTTAAAAAGAGCATTATATGCCCTTTGAGTCTTTGCGCTACTTTAAGATTCCAATTCAGCTTTTTGTCCAGAATCACACCCAGATACTTCGCGCTGTTCGAGAGGGGCAATCCCACTCCGTTGAGTTTTTGGAGTCTGAATTGCGGTATCTTTTACTTTCTGGTAATAATGACCAGTTCCGTTTTGGAAGGGTTGGCATTGAGACCATAGCTTTTTGCCCAAGTGCTGATTGTCTTCAGACCAATCTGCGTAACGTCGTTTAAAATATTGCAGTATTTTCGCTACACTATTATGACCACGTCATCTGCGTATGCCGTGGCACTTCATTTTTTTTTTTTTACAAACTAGCGCGCGCTCAAGGGGTTAAGGTACCCTTTAAATGTTTACGCATAGCGGGCGAAGGAAAATTAGGGATGATGGAAAGAGATGTAGCGGTGAACGTTGGTTATAAATGTCTGAATGTTATAATGACTAGGAAATAGGGTACTCGGCAGGGCATTTCACAAGCGAGTTGTTCGGCTTAGGAACGAATCAGAGTCCATCCGAATGTGGGCTTGAGGGGATACTGATGAGCATTCATAGCGAGACGTGTGTTACGGTTAAAGGTTTGAAGGGACGGAATGCTACTGGCGATTTCTACGGAGCACTGGTGGTGGAAATAGCGATAAAATAAAGTGAGACACGAGACATTTCGTCGGTGTTCGATGGTGTCCATTGGCTAAGTGATATTGGTATCAGCTATGAGCTTTGAATGCGGTCTAGCAGATGCAGAGAAATTTTAGGCGCACCTGAACAAATGTGAGCATTGTACTCCAATTTTGGGCGAGTGAATGCCTTATATATTGAGGCCAGATCAGAAGGGGAAAAGTATTTCTTACATCGATTGAGAAAGCCTAGACATTTCGCAGTATTTTTAATGACATCGAATATGTGGTCATTCGAACATAAGTTGTCATTGACACACATACCGAGATTGGAAAGTTTTCGGTTTCGACGATGTAAGTGCCATTCATGGATAATGGCTGGGTACTTAAATTTGGCTTTAACGACAGCAGATAGCATTGTGTTTTGGAAGCATTGAATTATATATTGTACATTATACCATATACCTAAGCTAAGCTTTTTGAGGATGTCATTGATAACCAGCACCCACAGGAGTGGCGATATGACTCCCCCTTGAGGGATTTCCTTGGTTACGGACATTCTAACCGAGCTTTTCCCAATGGAACAGTTTATTTTCCTACTTGCAAGCATGTTGCAAACCCAGTTTGTAATGCCCTGTTCAATATTACCGTCTACTACAGCGTTTTTAACGGTAGAAGTGCATGCTCTTTCCTATTTTCCCCTTGTGCAGAGCGGTTTCTACAGATTTTCCTTTCATACTATATATGCATGCTGTGACTCAGTCAAAAAGCCATTATTGCAACTATTCCTAATGTGAATTTCCAATAGTCGTTCTAGTGTTTTAAGCATAAATGATGACAGAGTTATTAGTCGGAAATCTTTTGATGGTATGTCCCCCTATTTGCCAGCTTTAGGTTTAAAACCATCTTAACTTCCCTTTAAGCTGTTGGTATGTACCCTACTTTTAGACTGTGTATAAGAATTTACATAATTTTTTTGGTTTGCTACCTCCGGTGCTTTCTGTAGTATAATCCGTAGAATACCATCCTGACTAGGAGATTTATAGGACTGAATTGCCCGCCGTAATTTTTTCGTATTAATAAGAACACCTATTTCCTCTTCAGAGAGAGAGAGATTAATATTTCAGTATGCCGTAGCATGTCAGGGTCATCTGAAAGTGGGTTTCCACCAGCGTTGCCAGAACATCTTGCCTATTTTCAGCCAAGGTTTCGTCATTTTTCCTGAGGTAGTTAGCTAGCTTCATTTGAAGGAATTTTGCGTAACCTCGAAGCCTCGCACGTTACCGCGATAGATTCGCAGTACATCTGCCATGAAGCCCTTCTTGACTTTCTAACTAGGTACTTGAGTTGTTTCTTACATTCGTAGTACTCATTCCATATACTGTCACTTCTGGAAAGCTTCACCCTTTTATAGAGTTTCCTAACCTCTTTCCTTTTTAAAGCCATCTTCCTATTCCACCATTTTGGTTGAGCCCTTTTAGATGTTCTGTTAGCCGGACAAGCTTTCTCGAATGCCATTATTAGTGCCTTATTAATATTACGTACCCCCCTTTCTAAGTTAACAATATTATCGCATGTGATGGATTGGGTATGCAGGTGTATATTTACCACTTCTGTATACTAGACCCAATCAACTTCCTAGGATTCCTTTGAAAACTACCTACCCTGTTCTGAAAGTTCACGTTGAAGCGTATCCATCGGTGATCCAATATTTACGCTTCCTCGACTGCTCTCCATTCCCGTATTTCTAACCCTTCCGTATTTGTAGTAATGATGATATTTAGCACCCCCTGTCTATTTTTCACCATAAAAGTGGGTGAACTCCCTCTATTGCAAACATTGAGGTTGGAAGATATAATAAAATGATATAAACACTCACCACTTGGGTTAATATCACCGCTTCTCCACTGTGTGTGATGGGCGTTTGCGTCACAGCCCAACACCAGCATCCAATCTTTCTGCCTTACCAAATCCTTTAGCTTCTCCGAGATTACTACCTCGGAGTCATAGGGGAAGAAGGCCGGGGTCAGACGAAGTGATTTGCCACTCACACTTTTGCAGGCTGCCGCCGTCAGGTCTCCTGAGATGCAATTATTCAAAACAAATGCCCCTATTTGCTTTTTGATAAGGATGCAAGTCCTGATATTACCTTCTGCCTTATAGAACAACGCGTAATTTTTCAGCCTAAGACCCTGGATCTTGTTGTCCTTATTGAACCAGGGCTGATGATGGACTCCACCTGACGTCGTTGCCTTACTATGGTGCAGATTTATCTGCAGCACTTCCTTCATCATCTTTGGGGGGCTCTCCTTCGTACATGCCATTGGTCAATGGCTTAATCATCGTACCCCATACCTATCGATTTTTCAAGGTATGGTAAGCAGTTCCTGTTAAAGTACAACAGAAAATGCTGCCCGTATTGCCGTCTAGGCCCTATCTTAAGAACTCTCCATGTATCGGCTTTTCGTTTCCAATTCTGCACATGGAGTAGTCCCAGGAGCTTCTCCTTCAAAACCTAGCGTCAGAAGGCTTATTTTTATTTTTATTTTTTTTTAAGAACTTAGCACTTATGCGGGTATGAATACACTTATAATGCCTCAGCATGTGTTAAGTTTTTTTTGGAAAATGGGATAGAGAGAGAAAGAAAGGGTTCAGTGGTTATTTCGCTCCATGGGTGGCATCCAACATTTAATAGGGAGACTAAATTCTTAGTGGAAGTTGGCTTGATGTTGATTTCTGGTCACTACTTATCTTACTTGATTTTCGTTAACTGAAAAAAAAATGGATATGTCTTTCGGGCGAGGCTGGGATTCTAAGACCGAACCTTCCGATTTGGAGGCCAGTCCACTACCACTTGAGCCACGGCCACACACAACAACCACAAATTACAACCTTGCGTCCGCCTTCCCAATCAGCGCCATCGAATTGAAGTTAGCCGTTTCCTGCGGTGGATAACTCCTTCCACAGGACGTAATGGAACTTCTCCTCGACGTTTTTCCACTGGTCGATTGTCAGACGACCGCAAGGTTCCAGTTCGTTTATCACAGCAGCGAGAAGCTTTTCTTTTGGGTCGCTTTGCTTACGACGTAATGCGAATGAAGTACCAGCCTTCACCTTTCTCGCATCGTACGGCTCCACGACGTCGTCGGATCTGCCTCTCTTGCTGCTAAAATTGTCCTTTTTTCCAGAGACGCTAGCCACCTCTTTTAATTTTGCCACGTAGGAGGTAGAGGGCGCCTGATTGGCTTCCACTCCCGCCTTTGCAGCAACATCTCCCTTGCTTGCCGCCAGTTAGCTTGCCATGGCAGCGCCGCCATACCTGGGTAAGGCTTAGTATAACAGGCCAACGCGCCAACGCGTTCTGTGATAAATGGGACCAATTTATACCGAACAAAATTAGTCAACATGGAGCGATAGCTGCCTCCATTGACTGTAAGTGACTCGCCGGCATCGTCTGGGAAGAATTGCGGACCGACCACACCAAATAGTAATTTTTTTCGAAAAAAATCGCTACTGTTGAAATACTTCCGACTGTTCCGAAACATGTAGAGGTTTTGCTTATTAAAAAAACCTTCACTGGGAATGATTTTACGGCGAAAATACGGATCTTCTACCATCTCTCATTTCGACGTACACGATGGTCATTTGGCATAAACTCTTGGGTCAATATGGATTTACAAAGAGGCACGAGGTTTCGTGAAGAACAAATACCGCCTCTCCGACTTAATTCATCGGATTAGATTGCCGGAATGCAGTAAAACGAAGGCGGTGCATATATGAGTAAATCATTAAGATAGTGAAAACTCAGCACCGATCTACCAGCACTAAAACGACAAAATAACCACAATATGAAAAAGCATTCTCCAAAGCTCAACCAGGATCTAATTACAGCAGTCAAAAGGTATAAAATTAACACGAACAGATAATGGCATTAGTTTTCGAAATTGTGTCAACGACCTAGCTTTATACTTTATGAAGTGTGTATTTCTTGGGTCGTCTCCGTATTGCACCCAACTGACCAACCTCAAGTTCTGAAATCAACATTTGATCACCTGTTTAAATCATCTGGTCTTTTCCTTATTTGCTCAAAATATCGCAACAAAATATGCTAACATCGCTGGAGCACCTTTCATTTCAAAAAATGATGTCATTCGCTGCCTCTTTAATTATAGACCAACTTAACGCTTTAATTGCGGAACATATCCCTTGAAATAAAAAATACACTCACACACATCGCCAATCATACGATGCGACGCAAACAAAACTCCTCATGCATATGGAACACGCCTCCGAAGATGAAACCCCACAACATCCATCCAGAAAAACTGACCTCCGATTTGAAGTAATCGAACTTTCCACTTCGGGGTTAAACATAGTCCTCATGTCCTTAAAACATTCCTCAGTTAGCAGAAAATACCCACCCCCAGGATCATGACACTAATTTGTCGTCATTCAACAAGCAATAACCGATGGCATGCATGACAATGTTCATTCTTGCGCTTTGGTCTATGTCTGTGCCTACTTTGAACGTCACAAGTTCTCTGCCATTGTCTCAACTCAACGTCCTCACTGTAATACTTTCATTCGTACAGTAGCGTCCTAACCATTTAGTCAATTAATTATCTATGTAAATATCACACTTTTCACTGTGTATTGGTATGTTCGTAAGGAAAATGTGTATGAGTTAGACGCGGAATAGGGTGCTTCATCTTATCGCTGTTAGAGGACATTGCCACAAACGAATTATCATCCATTGGGTACGCCGCGACCACTTCTACCCACACCTTCACTTCGAATTACACAAACGGACGCAACACGATTACATATCAGTCCGTCAGCTGGCATTAAGGGGCTGGAGGCGTTCAAACAAGACAGGAAGAGTATTGTTTCCATTAGCGTTGTTGGCCTGGCTATATCTAGCTAGCTGTACCAATTGGTTTAGTAGCTAAAGTACCATTCGTGCGGTCAGATACGGTATACGCTGTGTTCCGAAATTACGATTCGTGTTAATCCGTTGTTTTATAGTTGTCTTTAATTTTAATTACAATTACACACTTTACAATACAGAAATAAGGCATTTTTAATGTAATTATTATAAATGGGGTAAACTCGAGCGCTCAGTGGAAATGTCTTGTGGGATTGTACATATGGATCTCTGAGGTGGATTTCAGTCAGTGAAGGCGGACATATTGTACACGTTGCATGGACTTGTTGCTCCTAGCACGCATATCGAATTTCAGCCAACGTATTGCGACGTGATAGAAGTTTTATAATTTTTGTACTAAGCAACGTTTCCATGGTTTTTAGGCGGTTGCATGAATGAGTGAGTGTACGGAAGGATAATTAAGAAGACTAATCACTCAAAAGAAACATATTCTAATCGTATGGTGGGAAGATATTTATAACAGAATTTACTAAAATTTAAGTTTAAAAATTGTTATGTTATTAATTAAAATTAAAAATAAGTGTTAAGTGTATAACAAAATAAAACAGTGCAAACTACATAACGCACAAATTGGGAAAGAACAACAAAAAGGATTTCCATTGTTTTCGTTTCGAAAAAGGTAGGTTCAGTTATTTTTTTAATACTCGTAACTACTTTGTTGCTTCCAGAGTTTAACCCTTTCCTAACGGCTACTAGAAATAATAAGAAAATATAACTTTTTGCATTAAAATCTTTAAAAGTAATATAAAAAGAAAAACATATATTTTTTTTAGATTTTTATTAGACTTCTAAGTGCACATTCCAAAACCTAAACTTTGTGGTACCGTCAGGAATTTTGTATGCCAAAAAGTCTGGATTTTATAAACTTAGGAACTTGTGGACTTATGCCGTGGTATTCTGAAGAACAGTCCTCTTTGTCAATTAAACAAAGGAACATTACAATGCCAGCATTTTGTACGAGGCTTTGACTGTATGTTTTTCATACTACAGACTTCACATCTTCCCCTGTTTTTGTCGAAGTGAAGCTAATGAATCCCCCTGTTTCCCATCCTTACGTCTTTGGGGAGAGAGAAGCCCGATTTACGATGCTTTGGCACACTTGGGCTCGGAACATTGGCTTCTGAGGATCTTTTTTTTAGAAATTGGTAGGCATTTCTTCGACATAACGTCTTGTGCCACTGACCTTCTAAACTCTTTTTCTACATTATTGGTCCATACACAATGTAGGCATTTACAAATGATATATCTAGCATGCCCCAGAATATTCTGTTGGACCACTTTGTAGACTCTTTATTTACACAATATAACACTATCAAGGGATCTGGGCTATCCATCCCTCCCATGAATTGGTTGTTATCTTTCACAACCATATGATGGGAAACTGAAGACCTCGTGATATCTGTTTCTTTTCGCTAAAAAATGGTTTCCTCATTTCCATGGAAATCAGAGACAAAATGCACAACCTTGTTCATCCTTCCATCCTTCCAAAACCCACTGTCTAGATTCGAAAACCTGTAGTCATAATCTCCTCTGTTCAATTTGTTATCAGCTTGCATGTCGTTAGGTAGATCCGTTCGGTTACTTCTGATTGTTCCAAGCCAAAGGTCCCTTCAGTTATCAATTTCTCTAGTAAGGAAACAAATGAAACAAAATTGCCAAAATATATGAGGTCTGAAATGGCGCGTTGTCTTGGTGAAACAGGATTTTCTTTTTCTGCAAATGTGACCGTTTTCCCGCAATTTCTGCCTTCGGCTTGGCAAGTAATGATGCGTAGTATGCTCCTGTAATGGTTTTTCCTTTAAGATGACTCTTTTACTATCCCAAAAAACAGTCGCCATCACTTTCCCAGCCGAAAAACCGTTTTCGCTTTTTTTGGAGGCGGCTCGCCTTTTGCAGTCCACTGTTTTGACTGAATTTTTATTTTGGGCGTATAATGGTATATCCAAGTTTTCTCTACAGTAATTAATCGGTGCCAAAACTCGGATTTATTGCGCCTAAACTGCGCCAACAGAGCGTTGGAAATGTTCATTCGAACACGTTTTTGGTCTAACGTAAGGAAACGCGGCACCCAATGCACGGACAGCTTTCTCATGCCTAAATCTTGATTTAATATATAACAAACACGTTCTTTGGACATTTTCATAACCTCTACTATCTCTCTCACTTTAATTCGGCGGTCGTCTAACACCATTTGGTGAACTTTAGCAATGTTATCGTCAGTGGTTGCAGTTTTTGTACGCCCCGAACGTTCATCTTCTCCCAAGCTCTTACGGCCACGTTTAAATTCAGCTGCCCAAAATTTCACTGGTACAGAGTCCCCATACACAGAGTCCAACTCATTTTTGATTTGCGTAGGCGTATTGCCTTTAAAAAACAAGAATTTAATAACAGCTCGATACTCAATTTTTTCCATTTTCACAAAAAACACTCACATCGACTCACTCAAATGACTGTCAACTAAAAACTGCGCTTCCATTACGACTGGAACTTCGGTTAGTAACTGTCAAAAGATGCAGAACTAGAATTCACTAGCTTTTATTGACGAGTGTCGCTATCTTTACGTTGCGGTCGGAAACTTTTCTCCTTTATAGGTTTCATTGGTACTCGTAGATATGGTTTCAAAGCCAATCTTCCCTTGAATTTTACCAAGGACTCATCAACACTCATTCCTCTGGTTCCATGATCACATTCCTGAAATTTTCTGTTCACCTCTGTCAGCATTGGCTTTATATTGAACATCTTACCTTTACAGTTCCGGGGCATCATAGAATCATCATTACAAATCTGTCCCTGGTCATCGTTTTGCGTTGTTTATATCAAGGAGAAAAGGTCAGATCAAGCTGGTGGTTGCTTTGATACACGATGCTCTCTAATATGGAATTAATGAAAACCAAAAAAAGTATCTGTTTGCGTATCGCAATAGGAAAAAAGTTAGTTTGCTTATCGCATTTTTTCCACTTTCGGTCTATTTCAAGTCTTTTCCGTGAAGTTGGTCTGGTAGCCACCGAAGTATCTGGTATTGAAGCAGCAACATTCACATTAGAGCTTGATGAAGAAGTAGTGGCTGTGGTTGTTACTTGCTAAGGGCTCAATGATTGCTCTCTTTCTTCTTCCAAGGTCGACAGCTGGTTAAGCTCTCTTTCCAATGCTTCTTCGAGAATTTAATCGAAGTCCCTCAAGAGTTGCGCTTGAAGGTCTTCATGATTCTCATCATGATTCATGATTCTCCTCTACATCAGATCCTGCATTACATTCTGGAAAGTCTTCTAGAAGATAAGCTTCGATCATTCCAGATGTCCATCGTAAATGACCTGAAACAATGCTACAATTACTTAGCAAATTTAAAGAGAAAACTAAACATACCTTGCCATTTTCTATTATTAATATATTTTCGATATTTTTACACTTCACTTGTTCCGCCGTTTTTTCAAGTCTCAATTTGCAAGCTTCATAGACTTTTTATTGTTCGCTAGAATTCAAATAACGTGCTGTGATTGCCTTGCTAAACAGTACTGTTACGGATCGACAATGATAATTTTCCCTTACGCAGTCTGGTATTTGAAATATTTGGCGGTACGAATTAGTACCGTCAGATAGGAAAGGGTACTTAACCCTCATCGTGAAAAATATTATAATACGAGTATATATTGTACTTATGACATTTTAAGTTGCGCCACATAAGGCAAGATCTTCTTTTTTTGCGTGCATTTACTCAACATATAAAAGCCATAGGGGCTGAATAATTCTAGCCCATTTGGCCAGGTTAAGCGAATTTTCCAAATTCTGTTTATGAAGACGCGATCGAAAATTAATCTTGTATAAGGTTTCTTTCGAAGCAATTAAGCGAATTTTCGTCCTCCTTCGATAAAGTCCGTGCATCCTCCCCAAGTAGTAGAACAAAGACATTACGGATCCTACGTGGTGCTTTCTTCGTTGTTCGTGAAAACGACTATTTCTCAGTTAACTTCTTAGTGCAAAGAAACAGTGATCTGCAAGTGATTGTTCGCCTGATCTCCACGGTAGCCTATGTGTACTGTCTATGTGTTTTCTTCTTTTCGACAGCATATAGCTTGTTTTACCCCGTTTTAGCACTAAACCCATATTCGCCTCGTTTGCTTAAAAGACCCAAAACGTTTTAGTGAAATTTCGCAATGTAAGTGTTGTCAGGACATGCCAAAAGATGTTCCGGCTTTTGAAATATTATACATTAGTTATTGGAATGTAAGTTTGGCACAATTCTTTCAAGTATGATATTGAAGCAATCATATAACAGTGCGTCACTTTTTCGAAACTCTTCTTGTATATTAAATTCTTCAGAGGAGCCAATACTAGATTTTCGGAGAACAGTATCCATGGCCATCCTACACATACAGTATAGCTATTTTCTATTAAAGCTGCGGTATCTTCTCTTCTTCTTTTATTCTGGAAGCTGCTGTTAGCAACAACACTTTAACTCCTCCTGGAGCATAGGACGATAACCAGGTTCTTCCATCTCTCTCTCTTTTTGCAGCTCGATAGTTCAGCTGTGTCCACGATTGCAAATTTGGGAGTGAGTTTCCGTCATAACAGTTAACCTCCATGTTGTTCTTGGCCTACCAACTCGCCTTACAACTTAAGGGTACCATTGGAAGCATTGCTTCGCTATGTTGTCATCTGGTTTCGTCAGTGTCATTCATTTAATTTCATTTTAAATGCATTTTTATTTCAGTTAATTCATTAATTCTTACATGCTAGACAAAAAAATGCTTAAAAATTAGCTTAAATAATTTACAGATAATCTCAGCGCCCCATGCGGGCGCTCTAAGTTAAACATAATACTTAATCTATGTCTTTCGGCGTTTCTTACACTCTACTTTCATTTTTGTTTTTACATTTATTAATACTAAAACTAAGAAAATAAATTTTATTAAAAAAACTTAGTGTCTGGACTTTTTTGTTTAATATAAAACTTAAAACTAAACCTACACACTACGTAAAAAATAAATCTTAACCTACTTAACCTACTTAGACTATCTAATTTTACTTATACCTACTATATATGTACATACATTTTTTTTTTTGTAGGATTATCCCTTATTTTAGAGAAGGTTACCCACGTCTTTGTTCTTTTATATTTTTTTTTTTTTTTTTTTTTGTTCCTTAAATCTACCCTAATCCTACCTAAAACTAGGTGAGTCGGCCATGGCTAATAAACTAGATTGACGACCGACTTTGCTTCCAAATGAAGCTATCATGTACCCGAGGAATTTGACGACGAACCCTCTTCTCCCTCAACCAGCCACCAAAATTGTTGGTGCTGCCGAGCAACATCCCTCCCGTCGCGACTCCCTACCGCCCTACTGAACCGGAGACGCTCCGCACTGCCGTGTGCGACGTCTCTGTCGTAGTTGAGTCGCCTGTCCGCAGCTGTCCGAGCGACGTGGAAGATTAGCGGCACCGCTAAACTGTCCTGGATCAAACCTTTAATGTCGAGGTAGAGGAACGCTTCTGGAGGAATAAAGCCGTCAAAGCGGACTCTCTCGTGATACATATAATTGGGGTAGTAAGCCCCGGAGATCAGGTTGTTCGATGAGGTCATTGCTCTTGCAATGTGCCTTCGAGTCAACTTAATGACGAAATTGTCCACTCTTATTAGGTTCGCCCTATTGTACAATACCTCATTGCGATAGAATTTTATGTACTCAGACTCTGGTGTTCTGTATAACCGAAGACAAGCCCTAAGGCAAGCCCTCTCAAACACCCGAATCTTTTCCAATAAACTTGCTCTCACGTTGAACCACACGGGACATCCAAATACTAGCATAGGCCGGATAAGGGCCATGTAGCAGATCACCCTCACCCTCGCATCGAGTTGGCTGTTATAAAACAGTCTCCTTGTAAGGGCAAAAGCACCTTTGGCTCTGGCCAGAGCAACATCTATATGTTTGTTAAAATACAGATATTGATCTAGCCAGATCCCAAGGTATCTGACTACATATCGACAAGCAAGTGGCTGTCCATGTTGTCCGACGATAGAGGACTTTCGCCAATTCTTTCTGGTATCCCTAGAGGCTCCAGACAAAGGCGTCCTTAACAGAATGGTTTCCGATTTCTGAAAGTTGATTTTCAACTTCCAGTCGTCGCAATATCGCTTCATTTTGTCGAAGTCACGTTGCAAAAGTGTATTAATAACCTCAATCTTTGGACCTGATCTGTACGCGATTAAGTCGTCTGCGTACGCTATGGCATGGTGAAGTGAACCTATCAGATCACTTGTGTAAATGTTGAATAGGATCGGCGAATTTACCGCACCTTGTTGCAGACCGTTTTTAATGTTAAATGTTCCAGCGGAAGTCACATCGCCATTCTTCACGATGAACTGTCTACTGGAGAGCATATCAAAAAGAATATACAGCAGTGGTTTACTAATGCCCAAGCGGTCTAACTTGAAGAAGAGTCCCTCTAACCATACGGTATCGAAAGCCTTTTCCAAGTCAATCAGGCAGGCACCAGTGCACTGTTTCTTGCCTTTGTTCCATTGGATATCAGAAACCAGTTTAGACGCAGCATGAATGATATCATGCCCCGCCTTGAAACCGAATTGATTATCCGGAACTATATGTTTGTCCTCAACCCACTTAGTCAGGACTCTATTGATTACCTTCTCGAAAACCTTACTGATGTTTGGAAGAAGACTGATCGAGCGGAGATTCGTCGGATTGGAAGCATCTTTATTCCGTTTGGAAATGGGATGTACCACCGCAGTTTTCCAATGCGCTGTATAATGTGCATTATTCATTGCATTATTAAACAGGGTGGTATAAATGTCCACCGCTTCTAGTGGGAGATGTCGAAGCACAATGTTCGGTATTTCATCGGTTCCCACTGATTTCTTACTTCTAAGTGATTCGAAGATTGTTTGGAGCTCTTGCTTCGAAATGAACGGTGGTAATACCCTTTCGTTGGTGATGACATTATTTGCCATATTCTCGTCACTGAACTGGGTGAAACCCGAGCTCTCGAATCGCCAATTCACTATTTCATTTCGAAGGCAGGAATTGTGCCCAAGGACTCGATTTTCCAGGTCGTGGTTGGGGCCAATGATATCATTCGCCTTGTACACTTCCTGGAAAGTCGCTCCTATAGCCTCTACTTTCTCCTGCGGATCCTCGATCACAAAGAAGTTGTCATCATCAACGGCCTCATTTGGATCGATGCCTGCTGCTATGAGTATGTGCTCGTTGTCCGTAGTTCGGGCGATTTTAAGACACGCAAGGTCGTTTTGATCTTTCCTCCTAAATATTTTATTTATTTGCGGGAACATATTCGGTTTGCTGGTGTTTACAGCCGGAATTTTATTGTTCCAATACAAACTTACAGAGTTTCTGTAATTTTCCTTTATTAATGTTTGGAGGTTTTTGATCGACGACTTCAGTGTCACGATCTCCGGGTTATGTCTGTCCGTAAACTGTCTGTATAAGGTTTTTAGTCTCGACAGCAGTCTACTTTTATGTCGGTGCAGTGCGTCAATAGTTGCGTTGTGGAATAAGTCTTCGTTGTCAGTGTATTGATACCGAGGTATCGTTTTGTCCATTGTGTGTTTGATTCTCTCGTCCATTAGTTTTAGATACCTGTCAATCTCCTCGTTTGACAGATTTCTATTGGACGGTGGGTAGAGCGAATTTGAGGAGAGTGCTCTCGTCAGTATTCTTGGGAAGTGTGTCTAACGCACCCTACTATAGCTGTAGGAATGCCTTTGAACAAGGTTTCCTCAGTTTATTTTCTCTATTTGATGTTAACATCTACTTCTGTTTGTCCAGTCCTAAGCCACAATTCATTGTTGGAAATCGGAAAGACTTGTAACCTGCTCGAGATGTTGGCAGAGCGTTTCCACGTTTCACATGCAAATAGCAGTGCAGATTTTACATTGGATTCAAACAGTTTTAACTTAGTGGGAACCGATATGTGATATGAAACGATGAGTCTCCCGTCCTCTATGGTCTCCCGTCTCAAGATAACCTCCTGTTATTGGAAGTCCAACAATGCTAGTGTGCATAATTTTTGTCTTTTTGGGGTTTATCCTTGGGCCGGTCATATCTCCATTCTGTGGCAGTGAATGACGCATTTGGTTAAGGGCATTAATGCTGTTTGCCAGGAAACAGATATCATCAGCGTAATCCAAATGTCTTAGCTTATCAAACGGGTTCCACTGGATACAAAGACTCTCGTTTGTACCCACCGTGGCAGTCATTAAAACTCCGATCTCAAATAAGAACAAAATCGGTGACAGTACATCTCCTTGTCGCACTTCAAATGCATCGGAAAGCTGTCCACTGCGCAAAACGAAACACCTTGCGCTATTGTGCGACTCTTTAATAATGGCAACAATTTTTTCGGGATACCTCTTATTTGCTATAAGATCTCGAGGTACAATCACGATTAACGCAATCGAAGGCCTTTTCAAAGTCGACGAACGTGAGGAAAAGCGGTGATTAGAACTCCGACGATTTTTCAAGGATGATTCGCAAGGTGTTAATATGATCGATGCATGATCGATCACTGCGAAATCCTGCTTAGTGCCTCTTGAGCGTCGACTCAATACTGGGCTTTATCCATTCGAGAATGATAGTTGCATTCAGCTTTGGTAATATGGAGAATATAGGCCTCTGCGTCGGGATCCGCTTTCAGGAACTCAGCAGGTATGCCATCCAGTCCAGCTGCCTTGTTATTTCTTAGAAGTAGTATCGCGGTTCTTTTTTCTGCACGTGTTGGGGGATTGGTGTCAATTCCCCTGGAAGATCTACGTATTCCCAGGGGTTGATAATTTGCATTTGTACTCTGGTCATAATTGAGCAGTGCACAAAATGCTCCTTCCACCTTCGCAGTTGTTGGTCTTCTAGTGGCACTAAAAGCTTGCCATTAGTATCTGGCACAGGGTGGTTGGTGGTACTTTTTGACGTAAAATGTCCTTAGAAATTTTGTACAGCTCCCTCAGGTTCACTCTTCTTGCAGCTTCTTCCCCGCTCTCCGCCAACTTGTACAATCTGACCCTCTTATCACGTCTCACTCAGCGCTGCACTGTCTTACGAGCTGCTCTATACTCGTTCTGTAGAACCAACTTTCGATGAGCATCAGTTTCACTGTTGATTCTAATTTTGAGTGCTCTGCGGGGTGTAATTGTCTTGCATTGGTATCGTTTCAAATCCAGCTTCCATAAAAACCATCTACTTTGTCCCACATCGCCTGAATGCGAACATTGACGTTTATATTCACAGTTGACGCCTTGTCGTTTAGGTTGTTGGCAAAATTGCGACAAATATTTGGGTCACTAAGAGCGGTAATATTAAATTTTCTTCTGCTTCAGCTGTTCGTAGCTGGAGCGTTGCTAGTAGCAGATGATGATCACTTCCTGCATCCGCACTTCTCCCATCCGTCGCAAAGTGACTTCCTCCATCTTTGTTGTACGAGTATAATAAAGTGGTCGATTTGGTTTTGTGTTCGACCATCAGGAGAGACCTAAGTTTCTTTATGGCAGGTCTTGTGTGGAAACAAGGTTCCACCTACCACAAACTGACGTCCGTAATAAAAGTCAATAAGCGTATCGCCATTGTTATTTCGCTGGCCCAAGCCATGTCTACCTATAACGCGCTCGAGGCCTACGTTGTCCGGGCCAACCTTGGCATTGAGGTCACCCATGAGGATTATGATGTCGCCTTTCGGAACATTGCTGTACACCGAGCTTAGAAAGCGGTTTTGTCTTCCTCCTCTGCATCGTTCGTCGGAACGTAACACTGAATGGTGGTGCCTTTGGGAATTTTGGAGCTAAACCTTGACATCATTATCCACGCCGATACTCGTTTTCTGGAAATTAAACTTATTCCGCCTCCTTAGTCAGCATCTTAGATCACTGCCTGTCTCCTCCTCTCCAGAATACAAGGTCTAGTCGGACCTGAGCTTGCACAGTATTCAGCTTTACTCCTCTACTTAGTCTCACTCAGTCCGAGAGTACTGATGTTGAGCTGGATCACTTCACGCTCTAACTGTTCGTATACGTTCCATGTCCGTATAAAGTACGAACCTTCCATGCTCCAAATATCATGAATATTCGGTAGCCAAAAGTAATATCTGCAGTATTAGAAAGATGTCCAGAGTTTCGAGTTCTCGATTCATTATTTGTAGAGTCTCGATTGCCGTTGTGACATGAAGGATGCCGCATCCCCAAATCCGATGTGCGGTTTGCTACAGACATTGGGGCCAGAGGAGGATTCACAAAAGTTTGGCTACCACTAAGGGACTCATTACCGTTTGTTGTTATTTTTTTTTGTAAAAACTTTCTTCGCTCCAGCGTTGGTGTTTTCCATTATATGCTTAATAACCTCCTTAGTCTTCGGTTCGACATACACAACCAGCCTTTTTGGATGGTTGAATATATTCTATTACAGGCAGCCCAATATGGAAAAACAGACAGATTTTTTAGCCGCCCAGTATGGATACAGACGCTACTTGGCTCTGCCGTTGGCGGTACAGGATAGGCTCATCCACCATTAGACTTTTATACCGTTCACAACCATATACAGTTCCTCCGCCTTTGTATAATCCAAGGACAAGATCATGCCCAGACCAGAAATGCTGGTTTGTTTGCTTATCCCGGCAGCCATTCGGTCCCCTTTATGTATGTTAGCGTTACCCACTCGCTGCCACGAGGAGATGGACATAGGGATTTTTCGTTCCTCGAGCCTAGGTACCACAAGGCATTGACCTAGTGTTTCCATCACATTAAAAGAGCTGCGGTATTCCTCATTGAAATCAATAAACATGTTGTGGCTATCAATTTAAGTACCGGAATTTGTTCAAAGATCTGCTGTAAGATATATTTATATTGTGGACTTACCCAGCCTAATACCACACTATCAATGTGCTGATATAGGTTTTCAAGCATTCAGATACAGTGCTTAAAATCCTTTCAGAGAGGGTCCATCCTCTAACATATACGAGTAGTTGGCGCAATTGAGAACTGGGCAAGAAATACTAAGACGCCTTCACCAGGCATACCTTCAAGCGATTATATTTTATAGATCAATTGGCCACTGCGTTAAATAATTTGCAATGTTTGGTTTATTAAGTTGTACCACACGAAGTGCCAGATTTTGGAGTAAGAATATAAAAGCAATATTTTTTTTATAAAATTTCATCAATCAAAATAAAATTCGTTAATATCTACGAGTATCTCTCTATCCATTTCTCATCCAACGTGATTTAACGTCAAATATTTCTTTTTTGTAAAAGACCTGACATATTCACTCAATAAAATCTTCAAAAGCCTTTCTCTGCTCGGTTCCAGAAGACTTTCTATGTGCAGGTTCACCTAGCTTTATGAGGGCGAGCATTATCCTAATGGAATAGAATACCCCTTCGATTAACCAGACCTGGCCGTTTCCGCTCTAGTGTCGACCTTAATCTGCATACTTGTTGACAGTAGACCTCTGCAGTGATAGTCTGGATTACAACGCAACAGCTCAAAACAGATTATTCTTCAGCATCCCACCATACAGACAGTAACACCGTGAGCAGGTGAGGTCCATTTCTGGGATGTTGTGCTGGTCTGTCTTCTGGACTAAGCCATTGGTCGTGACCTTCAATGTTATTGTAAAGAACCCATTTTTGATCTCCGGTAATTATCCGGTATAAAAATGGCTCTTGATTGTGAAGCGATAGAACCGCAGTGCAAGATTCGATTCTTTGCTGAAGATTATTTTGCGACCAAAATACCAAACCATCTGGTAGCAATTTTTGCAACTTTATGTCTCTTCCCTTATTTGTTAGGTTCCGATGGATGGTTATATGGGTTACGTTGCCGTAACAGTGCGGTTTCTTTCGAACGTGAACTTCGGAAACTCATCTTCTAGCTCTTCTGGCCTACTCGAACGAGGTTCTTCCTTTAGGTCAAACTTGCCGTTTCTAAGCTTTGCAAATCAAAGCTGGCACTTGGGCTCGCTGAGAATACCATGCAGATTTCGAATTTCTCCAGTGGCGTCACTTCCATTCTAGTTTTTCTGGAACAAAAACAATAAAATATGTCGAATATTCTCCTCCGACATCTATTTGAAAATTCAGTTAAAAATGCTTACAATGCTGAGTGAAACACCATATATCCCAAATTAGTTTTGTGGATTTTTTGACAATTGGAAAATAACCAACGAAAAAAACGTGCACTACTTATGTTACAACCTGATGTCGTCATTAGAGTATTGTGGGTGGCCGTGGCTCAAATGGTACTGTATTGGCTTCCAAAACAGACTGCTCGGGCTCTAGTATCAGCCGCGCCCGAAAGACATTCTTTTTTCCATGTAACTAAATTAACTTTAGATGAGTGGTTCCCTAGAATACAACAACAAGTCCAATTACACTAATAATTTAGTCTCCCCATTACATGTTGGATGCCACTCATAGAGAGAAATAATTTTGCAACCAAGTTCTCCTGAACGCAAACCCTTTTCAGACATAAGCTTGCCATTAATAAATAATGAACAGCGGATTTAACTGCCTGAATTCAAGGATATGTGAGCATATCGCGGTGGTATCAAAATAGTTAACACCATAGCAAAATATTCCATCCATCTTATGAGATGATATCCGTCAGATCTCTCGGCTTTTCACGCAATGTTGTTTTGAGCTGCGTCCATTTCCATAGGCTGTTCACGTTCATACTACGCTTCTTTGTATTGACGAGGCTACTGTGATTTTGACTTTATCCATGTGATTACTTTGACTGTCACCGATATACATATCCACCTCCGCATGGAAGTCCACAGGCTGTGAAAACATTTTTAACAGATCTCCAGTGGTTATCCACAGTTGAGTGAGCAGACTTTCTGATTGTCTTTCTTAATTTGAAGTGGTCCATCACCGGTATTGTACTTGTACTTGGTTATAACTTCCACTTTTGCGAAGTCTCACATTCTCACATAGGGTTTCTTTATCCAAATCGATCGATCGATCGTAGCTCCTCTCTCACTATAGCAAGACGAGCAAGTATGTCGGCGCTGCTTCTGATAACGGATGCAGGATGAGCCATAAGTTAATGGGCATCAGTTTCAGACGTTAGGAAGGCAACTTATAAACCATCCACCAATCACGATATGGTCGTCTATCTGGTTCGATGCTCGTTTTGCTTTAGATGAGACTACGAGTAAAAAAACTTTTGAGGCAAGTCCAGTATTTTAATAATATTTCCCGATAACTAGGCGATCAGTATTGTGGAAATCGATAAAACGCAAACGAAGTACATGTCTCAACGTGGTATTGTAGAATCCTACTCAGTCTCATTCTAGTCGAACATGGAAATTGTTTTTCTCATCATCGGTTGAAGCTTAAGTTGGTGCCTACCGTTGCAGAATGGTTATCGTTCTTAATCTATTTTGAGTCCTATTTGAGGCCCTTTTATGTTATTGGTATTAGAACTCACGTATGCTTCCAGTTGGCTTGGCGGCATAGTTAACTGACGAAGGACACCAGTCTGACTACCTTAACAGGCTCGGCGCTAAGATGTTCATCTTGTGCCGCACGAATTTTCTCTCAAGAATCTGCCGTTGTCAAGACCTCCTCTTCGTAAGTGAGAAGTGTTTTTACGTTGGAGAATCCGATTGTTATCCGTACACAATAGTCAAAAGTCACCGAAAATTTGTCCGTTAGTATTGGTAAGGTAAGATTCCTGCCACATGTCCGCTTCACCGTGACTCAAATTTTAACATAACTTAAGATTCGAATGACAAAAAGAGGTTCGTATACGTTTCTTAAAAGTTTTGGAAGACTTATTGACATAAACACATTAAGGCTCATGTTGCTAACTTACAGTTACAAATTGATTACATAAAATCTCCTCTGATGACAAATGCAAATAGGCACTGCTTTTATTCTCGTAATAGAAATTATAACAGCAATCGATGTAGTCATATCTGCTCGGTAGCGATCAAATAGTGCCCCTAGTCTTCCGAATATCTAACGTGCGTAGCCGCTAAGTGGTGTCGCCAGCAGTAAAAGCATCAATGCCCGAGGCTGTTTATCGTCAAAAAGGACGACATCTTTACAGGTATCGTGCGAGTAGTTCACTGTTTGGTTGTGGCAATTGCTCGACAAATAAATCGAATACTTCGATTTAAGCCCAGGATGGCGTACTGCTTTCAGTATTGCATGGTGTCATAGGTGAGTGAATGCAATCAAACAAATTGGGTAATAACCGTCACATGATCATTATCGAATGACTTGTTTATCGCTTAAACAGGATTGCATCAGCAATGGGACAATAATCTGAGAGTTGTAATCCGCGTAGGTAGGTTTTATGTCCAAAAACCGGCATTGACATTGAAAAGGTTCTCCAAATTTATTCCTTTTTTTAATCTACTTACTATATATGACTGACATTCGCATTCATTAAGTATGTGTATGTTTATTGCATCCATGTGTAATTTATGAAATTAATTTCGAAGCATTCATAAAAGTCCCTGATTAATGGTGTTATCCCAGTTGTGTTTCGGTAGTCCTTGTGAAAGGAATGTTGTGACAGCGTTAGTTACTAAAATTTATTGAAAAACCTCATGGGATTTGTGAATAATTTGTGAGTTTGGGCTTGTGAATTTTAAGTGGCCTTACCATGACGTGGGCTGAAGCTCCGTAAGTTGCAATCTTATAATCAAATAAATTAATTTTTTTTCCAAAATTCAAATACCATTGGCACTCACTTTCGATTTCCTAAGTCTCGACATATGGATTTCAATGGAATACAAAAAAAAAAAATATGCTTTTAACAGGATCTACTATTATATGTTACATATGGTATGTCTTCACCAAGTTGTTAGAATTGTTAAAAGTTTTTTTTGTTTTACGTGTATTGTCGCGAATAATCGATTAGTTTTGGGTGAGAGTTTTTTGTAAAATTAATATGTTCGTGAAAACACTTTAATTATGTCTTCGACGGGGTAAGAGTAAACTGATGATGGACAACATTTGGAATTTTTTATTGAATTACAAATGGAGTGACCCCAATGTGGCAAAAAAATCATTTTCTTTGTAAGACCGAGTACCGAGTCGACCATCGACGAGTGCACACGTTGACCAATGCCCTCATAAATTCGTCTTTTCTGCTCTTCTCGTATGATGTGCAAAAAAAAACCGTGCCGCGCGTACAAACTTTGAAAAAAAAAAAAAAAAAACAAAAAAAAAAGCAAAAACATCGCGGGCGCGTGAAACAAAAAATAAAAATAAATAAACTAGTGCAGTGCATTGTACAAAGCTAAAAGAAATTATTACCCAGTGCGGGTATCCCAGCTCGCCTACAGACCAGCTCTTCTGGTACGTAGTGAAACACAGGTAGATCCCCGCCTACACCTCTCAGATCACTCTGATCTGAAGCTACCTGGTTACAAACTAGTGCCATTATTCTTCTCTCACCGCGGTCTCACCATATGTAGCGTAGATATGTAGCTTGCCAAACTCCACCACAATGTGACCCATCCCATCTCCGTAAGCAAATTATCCATTATTGCTTTACGTACAGAAGCCCCAAACTGGACAGCAGTTACGAGTTTTATGCGCTGTCTGACTCCATACAAAGGATTGTATCCTTGTATCCCCATATTGGTTGGCTTGGACAATCTGGACAGACAACACCCGAAATACGGTGTGTTGAGATCCTCGCTGCGGAAAATAACTTGATCCAGCTTTGTAAATGAGCCCACACGAATACCAGACGTTGAGGGTCACACCACCAACACCCTGGACTTGTTTTTAAATGCTCACCCTGATATGTACACCGTAGATGTGCTCTCCTCTCTAGACTCGTCGGACCAATGTGTTATATCAGCTAATTTCTCGTATACTGACCACAAAGTTGGAGAAAAGATTCCTAAAAGAACCATTTGGCAATACGAGAAAGCCAATTGAAGCGGATTTAACAGCTTCTTAATGAATTTTAACTGGCCCATTTGTTTCCTAGATAACGACGTGGATGCCGCTGCTGATATGATCACAGACACTATTCTCTTTGGAACGAGATCCTTTATCCCTCACCGGATGGAGGGAATCAAACCAAAAGAAAAGGCATGGTACGACTCGAGCTGTAAAGAGGTTGTCAGGGTTACAGAAATGTTTTTTCGGTCCTTCAAGACCAACCCAACAGAGGAAAACCGAAAAAAGTTTAAGCGAGCCAGGAATGACTGCAACGTCTTTCTCAAGCGTGTGAAATTTGTACGAGTATATAACCAAAAACTGAAAAAATACGACAATGTCCGAAAGGTAGTTAACGCTTTTGGTCGTTTGTCAAAAACTTCAGAAATTCTGCCTCATCCTCCATTTCGACGCCCATTTACAATGACATTCCAGTTGTCAGCTCTTTGGACAAGGCCAAACTGCTGCTGCATACCTTGCGGCCAATTCAACACTTCCAGATTGTGCTTTGTTTCCACTCTTTTGTCGAAAATGCGTGCATTTGGGATCGACGACTCGCTTCTGCAATGGATTAGAAATTACCTTTCGGAACGTACGATTGTTGTCTTGGATGGTTTCAAGTCTGATGTTCACAAAATAAATGGTGGTGTGACCCAGGGCTCCGTTTTGTCTCCGACACTCCTTAATAATCATAAATGCTCTCTTGTCTACTACTTCTAATCCAATAAATTCATTTTGCTGACGACACTACTCTTTGCTTCTCATATTCGTTCCTGGCTGTAGAACGGGAACGACAGCGCATGTTAAACACATTAAATTCCGATATTAGCAGCATAACTAATTGGGGAACTATCAACAGGGTGGAATTTAATGCTTCTAAAACACAATGCTGTCTGCTTAAAGCGAAATTCAAATACCAAGCCATTATCCATGAATGGCACATACTCGTACATCGTCGATTCCATTCTCGGTATGTGTGTCAATGACAACTTACGTTGGAACACACACATATTCGATGTCGCCAAAAATGCTGCGAAATGTCTAGGTTTCCTGAAACGATGTAAGAAATACTTTTCCCTTTCTGAGCTGTCCTCAATATATGTATAAGGCATGCACCCGCCCAAAATTGGAGTACAATGCACACATCTGGTCAGGTGCGATTAAACATCTCTACCCCTGCTAGATAGGATTCAAAACCGTGCGATGAAACTCATAGATGATGCAGATATCACCCAGTCAATGGACACCTTCTCAACACCGACGAAATGACTCGTGTCTCACTTTATGTTATCGTTATTTCCACCATCAGTGCTCCACCATAGAAATCGCTAGTAGCATTCGGCACCTTCAAACTTTCCACTCTAACACCCGTCACGCTATGAATGCTCATCAGCATACCTTCTAGCCCACTTTCGGACGCACTCCAAAATATCGTCGTTCATTGCTAAACCGAACAACTCGCTTGTGGAATACCCTGCCGAGCTTTCAGACGTTTACTATAAAACAAATATATATCGGTACCTAACTTTCTTTCCTCCCTAATTTTCCTTCGCTCGCGCTGTGTGCAAACATTTTAAGGGTACCTTAACCCCATCAGCGCGCGCCACTTAAAAAAAAAAGCAAAAAAGATATCTCTTAATCGCCTCACTCGCAAATCGACCAATATTTTGCAGTCACATGTGTTGAACACTTTGAATCTTCTTCACTTCAGCCTAGAATTCTCGAATGACAACGTCATTTAAGTTTCTTACAGTCCGGATTGGACCTCGCCTTTAACCAATAAACCTTTCTTATTTGTGCGGTTCCTTCCCCATGCACGCGCTGTCCAAGGTCCTCTATTGTATTCTCCTTTCCGGTAAGAATTAAAAACCATTTAAGACGGAGCGTTCACATAGTTTTATTCTTGATGTTCTTGCCATCTCAGGCAGCTAATACAAACTTTTCGGACTTTTCAAAGAATTTTGCATTCAAAATGGCAAAGGATTGCTTAATTTAAAATATTTTCGCCCATGCGCATTCTTTTTTGCCATAGATCTGGATTGGCATGATTAGGGTATTATGTAGAGTTTCCTTGACAAGGTCTTCTTCCACAGAAACTATATTCGGCAAGTGTAACGCTTTGATTTCTGATGGGATATCTTCATTAATTAGTTAGAGATTTCTTTTTTTTTTAAGAACTTAACACTCAAGATGGTATTACTGTTCTTAAAATGTCTGGGTAAATTTTTCGGGAAATTGTTTGGGTTTAGCGGTTATTTAGCTCCATGGGTGGCATCCAATATTTAATGGGGAGACGAAATTATTAGTGCAATTGGAGTTGTTGTTATATTCTAGGCAACCTCTCATCTTACGTGAATTTAGTTGCCTAAAAAAAGCAATGTCTTTCGGGCGCGGCTGATATTGAACTCAGAACCCTCTTGAGCCCCAGCCAAGTTATAGCTCTCTATTGTGTGATTCTGTCCAACTCATCGATGTTGTGCATCCCTTTAAATTCATAGCTTGGTTTATACTGAGTTGATATTGGAACACTACGCTCTGCGTATAATTTTAACGTCGTTATTGATCTGAGAAATTGTTTGTCTTTTGGAAAGTTGTGCCTCGGGCAACACGCATCCTCTGGTTAGACTCTTTTTAATATCATGGGATTACATACTTCTTGATCCTTACGGAGCATTGACCGCTCTCCATTGTTTTTCTGTCCAAACTGATGAGTTTGACTCATCATGATTAGGGTTTTCTCTGATCTCCCACGGTGTAATATTTGATCAATCTGATCTGAATAGGGCTTACTATTGTAGATCGTTGATAAATGGTTTAAGATTTTCACACTAAATGCACATTAGACAAGATTTTCTAAGCGATGTTAAGGTGTCCGATGACTGTGTAGTTACCACAGTCTAGACGGTTTACATTTTTCTGAATAGCCTAAGCGATGCTAAAGTTATATTAATTAGTCATAATTTCCTCTGACCTAGGAATGGTTTGGTACATGCCTGCTAACAGATCATCTCCCAGTCGGGTGGTCTTCGTTTATATTGCCCAGGTTGCATACTTCAATCTACCTGACTAAAATTTTTTTTACTTGGGTGGCGCTACATTTGGGGGTGAACTCGGGCTTCAACCAACAAGCCTCTCCAGCCAACTGCTTCCAGTTGCGCACTCCAAATCGGTTGAGGTCCTCTTTTACCTTAGGTGGCGCTTTCGAGTTAGATTCGAAGACTCTGCGGGCCAGAGCATTGATGTCCATTTGCCCTACATGTCCTAATGTCCTAGCCATCTCATGGGACTGAAGCACAGATTTCTGACTAGGTTGATGAACCTGTATACGTCGTATAGCTCGTCGTTGAATCTTCTCCTCCAAAGCCCGTCAAGACATACCGGACCGAATATTTTTTGAAGGATTTGTCTCTCGATATGACTGAGGATACCTTCATTTGCTTTCGATAGGGTTCATGCTTCTGGGGCATAAGATAGGACTGGGATAATACATGGTCTCCTTAGTTTTTCATGATAGAGCCTTATCACTCTTCTTAGCCCAAACAAGCAGCGATTGACAAGGCTGATTCTTCGCTGTATTCCTGCTTTGGTGTTGTTGACGGAATTTATAGAAAATTTAAGTTAGACAAAGTCCTTTACTCTCGCGAAATTATAACTGTCGATTGTGGCGTTCTGTCTAATTCGTAGATATTGTGTTCCTTCTTGTTGACAGCATATACTTGGTTTTGCCCTTATTTACCGCTAGTCAACGCAACGGTGACAGCCCTTTGAGTTCTGCTAATAATGTCGACATCATCGGCGTACGCTAGTAGCTGCACAGACTTTTGAAAGATTGTGCCTCCAGTGTTCACTTGTGAGTTGCACATAATTCATTCACTCACATGACAGAGCGTCACCTTTTCTAGGATCAAGGGCCTCGGTTAAGTCTTTTTCGACTTAGACTGAGCAGCGAGCTTCTCGATCGTCATTCCGAGTGGACGGACGGGATGCCAAAACTGGGCATGGCTCTATACACCTGAAAATCGATGGTGATTTAATTTTTCCAGGATCTGTCAGAGTGTGAAGATTAGGTCGATTGTGGATAATATCTTGTATCCGATGCTGAGGAGATTTATATTGTACATCTATAGTTTTCGGGGTCTCCTTTTTTGTGAATCTGGCACCCTTCTGACCAGATCTGAGAAATGAGTTGGTGCATGCTCTCCACAAAGTCATTTCCAGATTTGAATACCCAAGCGGTAAGCTGTCAGGTCCAGCTGCTTTATTTGTTTTCAGCTTAGATATTGCTACCCTTACTTGGTTTTGGTTAGGTGGACGGAAGTTATAGCCAAAACTTTGTCTAAGTTGAATGGTCTATTCTGGATGTTGGGCTTCTTCGCCGTTAGACAGTCTGCAGAAAAAGTTTTTCCATATTCTCAGCACCAACTGTGACTGTACTACAAGGTTGCTTTCGTGGTTTTTGCTTTCCATATTAGGGATCGCTTGCAGTGTAAAAGACGACCAAACACGTCATCAAACATACATCAACATTTAATTACAACAAACTTGTATCTACATAAGTTCTATATAAAAAAAAGTGTCAGCACAGAGTTGTTGCAACGCAATTAGTTGTTAAAGACTAGATAATATTTAAACTCATTTAAGTGGTCCACTTGCTTATCAACATTTTTGGTATTATAAAGTACAGCAACAAGTTTTCATTATCTCACCATCACCATCCCTACCGAACTAGATAAAAAAAAAATCATATCAGTTGATTCTGAATGGCGTCGTAATAAATCTCTTGACACCCTTAAAAGGGAAGCATTTCATGATTTAAAAATTGGATTGACAGCAAACTGTCAGCTCTCAAAATAACTGAATTGGAATGCCACCTGGCGATTCTAGAATCATATTTCAAACACCCACTTAGTTATCAGACTCGTATAGAAGAACTTACATAGTCCATCAGATAGTGGGCGTTGTGAAATTGAAGAGTTGTATTGCACAACGAAATCAAAGAACACTTTCGCTTATGAGAACAAACAGACGAGGCAGTGTCACTGACACATCCTTTGCTTCTCCGCTACTCGTCTGGCACAGCAACGGCTTCCAAAATGCGAAATGTGCTGACTTCAAAAACATAATGGGAGTCTATTTTGAAACGTTTATCCACAACAACAATTCCTTGCCTCTAATTGAGACACTGAATCACATAATTTCATGCTTAAGTGAACAGGCGCATGGAACCATAAAAGCGTTTCAAGTGACCGAGGAGACCTATTTGAAAGCTTTAAAACTCCTGGAGGATTTGTATGAGAATAAATATCTGATTTTCCTGGAGTATATAGCGATGCTTTTCGACTTGTCCAAAATGAAGGGAGCTTCTCCAGCTAGAAGTTGATTGAAGTTGGTTGATTCTATTTGGTTCTATGTATCATAATTTATTTAGTTATGTCCAAAGTAGATTCTGAGATATTTATGAAATAGAATGAGTTCTTAAATTATTCAAAACTATCAACTTGGACAGCATGTTTAGAATTGCGGAATAAAAGGTGCCAGTTTTTAGAGAGCACGGAAACCAAAGCTTCATACACAGAAGGAAAGTTTGATCGTTAAACTATGTCCTTGCAGCGAAGATCGTCACACGCCTTATTGCCTGTAACAAAGACAATGTGCCACATTTGCAAATCAACGAACCATCTGATTGTGGACTGTAATAAATGGAAAAGTCTCCGTGTACAAGAACGTTTTAAGCAAACGCAGCATTTGGGTCTCTGCATTAACTGTTTCAATTAAGGTAACGAAGTGAGCAGTTGCTCTTCTAAAAGATGAAATGTGTACGCAGACCCTTATCATTATCTGTTGTACAGATATAATAATCAAGAAGGACATTTATTGAAAAGTGTAGTGGCAGGTATACCTAAATCCGCATTGTTGAATTCAAATGATAAGGATATACAGAACCGCAGGCCATATTAGCGACAGTAGTTATCAGAGTGAGGAATTTATCAGGAGAATGAATACTAGCGCGTGCCTTGTTAGATTCGGGCACCCAAATCAATTGAATTAATCAAAACTTAGCAAATAATCTTCAACTAAAGATGTGGTGCTCAGCTACTGGCCAAATTGTGGAAAAAGGTGAAGAGCTCCCTAAACATGCAACTTCGGAACAACTATTTTTGTGTATGTACTCGTAGATTCAGAAATTGTATTGACTCATCGCCAAGTTTATTTACTGCGAATAGAGTTATCGATATACAATCCCTGTCACCCAATTTCTGTTAGAGACATGTTAGATCAGAAAATAATCACCCTTATATTAGATCCAGAGGAACTGAAGTAAAGGACTTCCATCAATCAATGTGGTTAACGGTCCAACGTTTCTCAAACAGCTAGTTACATAGTGGCCCATTAATACAAAATTTGAGAACTCTGATCTAGGTAATCCTATTCTCGAAAATTGAAGAAAGCAGAACATCTCTATATGTAACATACATATGTACCAATAGCCACTTTGGGTCAGCTGTAGACGTATAGTAGCTACATAAAGGTACTTGGAATTGTAGCATACATTTTTCAATTCAAAATCATACTGCAGTGAGAGAGATACCTAACATATAGTAAGTGGATTTTCTTTTGTTTGATTTCAATCGTGCTGGATCAGGCATTGCTGGCTGTTGTGTGGGTGTATCCAGCAGAACATTTTGCAGCAGACATAGTGGAAAGAAAAGAAAATAAGGAAGTGTTGTCTTTGAACAGAATAGCCACACAGTATTAAAGGTAGAACTGTGAAACGAGTTGGAGGCTGAATGCGCAATGCGGAGATAGATGCTAGCTCGAAATTTCCTGTACATATTGTTTCCAAGCGACCATTTATACGTAAAGCCGTACGTCAGACATCTACCTTTAAGGAAATACTCGTATCATGCCAGCCCTCAGGGATTGTTGAACTTAGGCATTGTTTTGGATTGAAAACGGTCGTCGGCTTACGAGAAGCATCGCCCAAAAATGCATTCACTGCAGAAGATACAGGCCCAAGTTGTTAAAAAAACTAATGGGAAACTTGCCTAAGGACAAGTTGATAACTGCCAAACCAAACAAGGTTTGTGCGGTAGACTTTTGCGGTGCGATAATGACGTCATGAAAAATACGAGAGAAAAACCCATACAAAACTTGCATAGCCGTTTCCGTGTGTTTTGGCACCGCAAAGGCAGTGCATCTAGAGGTTGTGCCGGACTTAGGTGCTGATGCGTTTAAAGCGTCTCTCAAGCGATTAATAGGTCACAGAGGATGCCCATTAAGTGCATATTTTATATTGTTGGTGCAAAGATGGAACTTATAGAATTTAGAAATTAATTTTTTTAAAAACAGTATTTAAAATAAATTGTCGGAATTTGTTACTGATAGAGGCATCCAGTTTCACTTCATACCGCTTCGTGTACCGCACTTCGGATGCATTTGGGCGGCGGCAATCAAGTCAAGTAACGTTCATCTACCTTACACTTTAGGAGAGTACTGTTTACTTATGCGGAGCTCACAACAGCGATGGCAGATTTTGAGGCAATACTAAACTCAAGACCCATAACGCCACTTTTCTCTAGTCCAAATGCCTTTGGTGTCCTTCGGACCATTTTTTTAATAAGCGAACCAATTACTTCGTTCCCTGAACGAGTAGAAAATTTTAATAAGATTAACATCGAGTAATAGCGTTAAAGCAATTCTTCTGGAAGGGGTGGTCTTTTAAATACATTAGAAAGGTCGAAATGGACTTCAACATATCCAAATCTGCAATGCAAGAAGGAACTTCAGTGCTAGTCCAAAATAAATCCCTACCTCCGTACAAATGGTGTTTGGGAAGAGTTGAACGCGCGATCAAAGGAGACGACAACTAGATTCGGATAGTAATTTAAAGACTCCAACTGGAAGATTTTGACATCCAATTACCAAGCTAGTAGCCATGAACATCGACTGATAGTTCATCGCATCAACCCGACCGGAATGTTGATGCCAGAAAAAAATATAGAATATTTAAATTTTTCCGCCACAAATTATTATACAAAAAAAATGTAAGACGAAAAAACTATAACACCCACTCCAACTCCCTTAAATTAATTATATATAGTCACTACACTAGTTTTCTTCCCAACCAATCCCAAACCATGAAACCACTTGATAACGAACTTTTAAGGCGGTCGATAGTAAATAATGAAATACCATTTTGTAACGTTGTTCGACGTTTTTCTAATTTTTCTAATCTAAGTAATTTGAAATTATTCACAGGGGTATTCTGATATTCGGTTTTAGTTTCACTTTATTTTTTTCTTTATCTGTTATGGCCCCAATTCCTTCAAAGTATCGTTTCCGATGAAACCTTCAAAATATTGCCAGCTCGGCAAGTTGTCAAATGATAAAACTGAATTATTGCTGAAATTTCTAAAAAAAATCCACCTGAGACGTTCTGAAATTTCTGATAGAATAACAAATAATTTCCGAAGATGGGACTACGATAGTGCAGATTCGGGATCCGTAAACACGCGGAATACACTTCAGGACGTGTTTAAGGCTTTTGTATAATAAGCATCCTTGACAAATTGCCGTTGAGATCACGGATGAATAAGTTCAAAGCCCTGTTTCTACATGTCTCTACTAGAGCTTTGACAGTCTCTTCACTGAAAGACTCAGTCTTAAGTTTGTTAAAAATTAGGGATAACTGGTGGTTGACAGCAGCGCAGAATTCGTCCAGCTTACGGTTCTTTGAGCGAACTGATTCAGCTGGTGCCTCAATGTCCAGATGTTACACTTGTCCGCATAATATAGAAACAGATATTCATTCATTCAAAGCCGACAGCAATCGAAAATATTATAGGAATCCAGGGCAACATTAGCAGCACCACTGACCTTACCGTTAAAGTGTTGAAGGATTGCCCTATAAATAGGTTTTGTTTTTACCATATCAAAATCTCGCAGAATATCTACGATACATACTGTGTAAGATTCCCATCGAAAATTTGCATTTTCTTCAAACAATCGGTAACCTACAGGACGAAGCTCAACGTGCTGATTGGGCTCAGTGGGTACTGGAGAGGAACGTATAGTATCTGGCTATCCCCGACAGACTTAAGTCGAGTTTCCGTCGCCTATAATTGGGCAAGCACCGTATTAATACCTATTGTAAGCTCAATCACCGGCGAAGGAAAGTTAGGGAGGAAAACAAGAGAGGTACCGAGATACGTTGGTCTTAAATATTTGCAAATTACAATGACTAGTTGTACGGCTAAGTAAAGAATCACGGTATTTCTGAGTACGTCCGAAAGTGGGCTTAAGGGTACACTGGTGAGCATCCATAGAGAGACGGTGGTTGCGGTTAAAAGTTTGAAGAGGCGCAGTACTATTGGCAATTCCGGTGGATCAGTGGTAGAGAAAATAGCGATATAACAAGTAAATCGAAAGGCAAGAGACATTGCGCCGGTCTTCAAGCATGCCAATTGACCGTGCCTATGAGTTTTATCATACGGTTTTGAATCCTATCTAGTAGGGCCAGATGTGGGTATTGTACCCCAATTTTAGATGGATGAATGCCTTATATATTGAGGCCAGACAAATGGGAAATTGTTTGAGGGTACCTACACATTTCGTAGCATTTCTGCCGACATACGTGGTTATTCCAATGTAAGTTTTTCTCATCCATCCAGCACTTTGTTTTGTTCAAGGATATATGAGCCACGGTTGCCTTCTCGTTCAGGCTACATAATAAACATTTTCTGGCCTGTCCTCTTCTATAATTGTTAGCGTTCAGCCCTACCAGCCCTGTTCTGATTTTAAAAGTCCATGAGATTTGCGAGTTCTTGAATGCGTCATTGAAATATACCTTGTGTGGTGATTTAATTTTGCATACAGGCCATGTGTGCTCTTCTGCTCCATGAATCTGAGCTCATGTTTCCTGCTATTCTTTAAACCAATATGTTTTCTTTTCTATAACTTTCTTCGATAGATGGGATATAGATAGTTTTTTGGACGTACTCCATGTGAAGCTTCAATGATGACAGACGTAATTGAGGGACTCTCGTTTCTAGATTCAGGGCATAATTTGGAGTGAAATCAGGCAATTTGAAAAGTCTTTTTTATAAGTATCTCTGGACTTTATAAACTCATCAAAGCTTCTGAATCCCCACACCTAAGCCGCATAGCATTAAACAGATTGTGTCACTGCTTCAAATATTTTGAACTATGTTGAGAGGTTAATATTCTTTTTAGCAATGGAATATTTCCAAGTGCTATGCAGGCTGGTTTCAGCGATTCCTTCTCTCTCTCTTTAGGTGTTCTTTTAGCGATAATCCTGGGGTAATTATTATTCCCAGGTATTTGTATTTATTTACCACTTCAACGTCTCCAGCGCCAAGTAACCATTTCTCTGCACTCTTTCCGAATTTTGTAAATATCATTAAGTATTTTGAACTTGTCCATGTTTATTGTCAGGTTTCAGAGTTCGCAGTATTTTTCTAGTCTGTTTATCGTTGATTGAACTATCTGTATTTCGTCTGCCAGTATGATGATATCGTATACATTAAGACTGATATTAATGTTTCATGAATGCCCAGGCCACCTGCAAGGAATCCGTGGAGATCATTGAGGAAAGAGCGAATAACAATGGGCTGATTAGGCAACCTTGTTTTATGCCCATACTTGTATCATTTTGAATTTTTATTCCCGTCCCACACGGCAAATTTGCTTTTCGTCTACATACTTCGCAATAAATTCATATCAAAACGTATGGAAGGCCTCTATCAGGTGTTGTAGGAAGTATCGTATTCGGCGTCTGATAGCAACCAGGCTATCCAGGAGTTTCGACAAAACAACATGAATAAGGAAATACCTATCTTCATTCCCCAAAGTTCATTAATTATGTTCAAGGCCAGCTTCTAATGGAAGACGACAAAATTCTCCACAGATGGCGATAGTATTGTGAAGCACTTCTGAATGAACAGTTTCCCCGGGTATACTTTCCAAGAACCACTCCTAACCATGACGAAATATCCGATATTACTCTGGAAGACGTTAGGAATGCATTTAAATACTCCAAAAAAAAGAAAAGCGGTTGAGCCAGACGAGATACCCTCTGAATTCTGGAAACAGATGGGAGACATCGGGCCAAATGGCTCATGATTCTTATCTTCAAACTTATGAGCGGTGATCCAATGCCTAATCAGTGGAGGGAAAGTTATATTCTTTCTTTGCACAAAGGAAAATGCGATACGCGAAACTGCGATAACTACCGTTTTGTGAAGCTGATGTCACACATCGGCTATCTGATGATTACTGACTGGGGGTTTGTCTCGGGCAAATCAACAACAGATGCACCCCACAGTTTAAGGATCATGATGGAAAAACATCGTGATTACTTAAAGGACTTGCATATGGTATTGGTTGATTTTGAAAAACCCTTTGATAGAAAACCAAGAGATCTCTTATGGATGGCGCTAAGACAACGAGGAGTTCCAGAAACCTACGTGTGTCATCGAAGAGTTCCCAATCAAAGTCGGTGTACAACCAGGGAAGTGTCCTCAGTCCTTTGCTGTTTATTAAAATCCTTGATTATCTGCTTGAAGGAAAAGTGACGGACTCCAAAGTGCAAGAGTTATTTTTTGCTGACGATTGAGCTAGAATAGGTGAAGATCAAACATCCCTGCAACGAACACTTGATTAATGGGTGAATGTTTTGGAGAGAAATGGGTACCATATTAGTTCAAAAAAGACAGAGTATCTGTGCTGCCCGTTCTCTGATCCACACCGACCTATTCCAGACACCTGACCGGAAAAGTGCTCCCCAAATACGGAAAGTTTAAATACCTGGAAGCTATGAACAATAGCGAAGCAATTTGTGATGATGACATCAATCATTACATAAGCGTAAGGTGGATAAAGCGGTGGGAAAACTATACTATCTTCTGTAACCGAAAAATATCGCCGGGTCTACACCGCAGTTCTACGCCCGGGGCTTACATACCGTTCGCAATGCTGAACAATGTACAAAAAATATGAGGGCAATTTAATAGCAGCTGAGATCAAGATGCTTTGCATGATAACAGGAGTAACAAAGCTAGATAGAATAAGAAGTTCGAATGTTCTTCATGTAAAAGAACCCATCACCAGCAAGATAGAGCACATCCGGCTCAGTTTTTATTGCCATGTTCAAAGGAGAGATCCTTCGAACTCCGTCGAAAATGCAACATCAATCAACATTCCTACACAAGTCTACCGGACTGCCTTTTTTGCGCGATTGTGTACTTCCTGAGATCAAATCGGCAAACCCCACAGGAGGACCAGTAAGAATGCAGTAAAGTTGTGGAGGGTTGTGATCCTTCTACTCCGGATCATAACCTCGCCATACAGAAAGAAGAGGAAGAATTCTGCATAGATGATATTTACTGAGGTTTCGACTGTTCAAATGTAGCTTTTTTCACCGTTTTCATCACCGGTTGGTTACTTTGCTATTCAGTACTATCATTCCATTGTCATTTAGTCAATTACTTAAATTTGTTCCCTTCCGATTTACTATTTTGTCATTAGATAATCTAGTTCTGTAGATGTGCAAGTTTTCTCCTGCGAGATATGTCAATACCTGTTACTGTTCATTTATTCTTATATTCACATCCCCAATCAAAATATTGCGAATTGGTGTATTTTCCACGAACATATTTTCCAGGAATTCGAAGCCATCACACCACGTTTCTCCTCTCAACTCGTATAAGTACTATACTTTCAAATGTGGTTTTTTACACAATTCTTAAATCAAATAATTTTTTACTAATAGTACGAATATTTTTCCCTTTGTATTCAAAATTTGTCCTGATGCAATTGGCATAATTCTATTTTTTCTTTTCAATTAATGGATTTTCAGTGGGTTTAACTTCTAATCTGCCACCCACGTTAAAAAGGTTTTCATTCTTTCTCCTAAATATATGGTATGTTCACGGTTTTAGGACATCGTTCACGTTCTGAAAAAAGAGAAATATCAGTTCTCAGACGGAACCGAACTGGATTTTTAATGATCACCAATCCTGAAAGATTCGTGTTATTCCCTTTTATTCGCCAACGTTGAGATTGAAGGCAACCTATTCGTGTCACGAATCACGTCGCCATTGATGCATTGGCCTAGCGATCTTCGTGCATATTCCCATGGGTATGCTGAATTGTGTTACTACGGATATTAGAATAATTTCTGCGTTCCTATGGGTATAGCAACCTGCATTCAAATAGAGCAAACTAATTCCGTTTCTTATAGGCACTCGCAAAAATCAACTAAAGGCAAAAAATGGATAAATTTTTAGGTTGGTCCCTGCTCGGACGCCAATTAAAGATTTCACCGAGAGGAATCACAAAAACCGAAAACGGGATGGCTTGTACTTAACCGCCAACCATTTCACTTAGTCTTTGACTAAAAGTAAGACCATTTCCATTTTGAAATTAATTTATTCTTCCACTCGGGTCTACGTTCTAACAAAAACTGGTTTCTCTCATCTAACTTAGATCCTAAGCTGCAGTCCAGTCAGCAATTCGCAGCAGACTATATTCCGGTATGTGTTATCCTTTCTCTTATGCACATGGGTGCACTGTACTTGAACCTGAATTGGATGTATTCAAGGTAATATTTCATCTTTCCTTTAGTTGGAAATGCATTGCGTTAAATATTGAGGGCGGGTAATTAGTCCGTGAATTTTTGAATTTCTGACCTCTTTACTGAAACAGCAACACTGCTCCTGTCAACAGGCATCTGTCAGTTGACTCCTGTCAAAATTTAAACTTGCTGCGTCAGTTAGTTTGTGTTTGACAGCTATTTTTATCAGACTACTCACTAATTTGAGGAGAAAATGGAAAAAAGTGAATTTCGTGTGCTTATTAAGCATTATTTCTTGCGAAAAAAAACCATTACCGAGACCAAGGCTAAGCTTGATAAATACTATGGGGACTCTGCACCATCGATTTCAATGGTAAAAAAGTGGTTTACTGAATTTCGTTGTGGTCGTACAAGCACTGAAGATGCCGAACGTCCTGGACGCCCAGTTGAGGTCTCTACACCCGAAACAATCGAAAAAATTCACGATATGGTGTTGGCCGACCGAAGATTGAAAGTGCGAGAGATTGTGGAAGCCGTAGGGATCTCGCATGGCTCAGTGGTTTCAATTTTGAATGATCACTTGGGCATGAGAAAGCTTTCCGCAAGATGGGCGCCGCGTTTGCTCACAGTCGACCACAAACGCAATCGTGTAACAACTTCACAGGAAGGTTTGGCGTTGTTTAATCGCAATATGGAGGAGTTTTTGCGCCGTTTTGTAACCGTGGACGAAACATGGATCCATCACAACACACCAGAGAACAAACAACAGTCAAAACAGTGGGTTTCTAAGGGTGAATCGGCGCCAAAGAAGGCCAAGGTGGGTTTGTCAGCCAATAAAGTTATGGCGACTGTTTTTTGGGATGCACGCGGGATAATCCACATTGACTACCTTCAAAAGGGAAGAACAATCAATGGGGAATATTATGCCAACTTATTGGACCGATCCAATGACGATTTGAAAAAAAAAACGACCTCATTTGGCCAAGAAAAAAGTTCTTTTCCACCAAGACAATGCAAGGGTGCACACATGTGCAGTTGCCATGGCAAAAATCCATGAATTGGGCTATGAATTGCTCCCTCATCCACCCTATTCTCCAGATTTGGCTCCGAGCGACTACTTCTTGTTCCCAAACCTGAAGAAATGGCTTGGTAGAAAAAGATTTGACTCCAATGATGAAGTCATCTCGCAAACAAAGGCCTATTTTGAGGACCTCGACAAATTATTTTTTTTGGAAGGGATAAAAAAATTGGAGAAGCGTTGGACAAAGTATTTATTGAACTTAACATACCCGTTCTACAGCTGAACAGCAGGTTCATGAGAGGAGGGAAGAAATATGAAAAGTAGAGAGTACTGTTATCTTCAAATGAATATATATTGGATTAGAAGTAGTAGACAAGAGGTCATTGATGAAAATTAAAAAGATTGTCAGAGACAGAACGGAGCCCTGGGGCACACCAGCATTTATTTTGTGGATATCAGACAACCGTAAAAGACAACTTGAATTGAACGTTCCGAAAGCTAATTTCTAATCCACTGAAGTAGAGATTCATCAATTCCAAATGCACGGATTTTCGACAAATGATCCTGATGCCAAACTTTGTCGAATGGCTTAGAAATATCAGCAGCAACCATCTTTTTCTCGAAAGTTTGGTGTAGACTTTTGTTCCACTTTGCGGTTAGATATGCAATCAAAGCAGCAGTGGACCTGTTCCTACGAAAACTGTAGTGCCTGTCATTGAGAAGTTTTCGCGTCTAGAGATGTTTCATGAGCTGACGGTTTCAATGATCACCATCAGTTTGGAAAGGAGGAGAGAGAAGAAGGTTCGCCTTTTTCAGAGATGTTATTTTCCAACTGCGCCGAAGGAGTCCTAAAGTGTAGGTGTGATGGAAGAGCTTGCGCAGTGGTTTTGCCAGTGTGGAAGAACACCTCTTCAGAACAAGGGGAGAATACCATCTGAGCTAGCGGATTTTTGTGTATATTAAGATCTTTAAGTAGCTTTAGTGCTACACAAGTGCGGAAACTCTCAAGTATAGGTGGAGACAGGACATAATCTGGAAGTGTTGGATGAGCTGCATTATAAATAAGCGTTGAAATGAAGGGTGAGGTAGAGTTTCTATATTTTGAGGAATGACATTGTATAAGTAATATTTTTTGCTTCCGTTTTTGGTAATATTGATCCTTCACACGTCTTTAAAGCGTTGCAGTTATACCTAGCTCGTGTGAACTTTCTTCGGATTTTCTCTGTGCGGTTGGCCCTTTTAGAAGGAAAAAACAGTTCTCTAACTCGGACAGCCTCTTTATAGTTTGAGTCGTACAGCGCCTTTTGATTTCGTTTGGTGCTCTTATCTGGAGAGGGATGAATGATCTCATTCCAAATTGAATAGTGCTTGTAATCAAAACATCAGAGTCATCCGCGTCGATATCGAGGAAACATAACAACCACTCTGTTTTTTTATTAGCATCCAGCTTCAATGTTGATTTGCACGTAGCGATTTCCGATAGAAGAGGTAGAGTGGTTCTAATTTTGGCGAGTTCATCGGGCCTACAATTCCCTGGAGTGTCTCTGTGGGCCGGCACCCAACAAAGGTGAAGGTCATGCTCTGCCATCTCCGTATGAGATGATCGGCATTCAAGGGCGATTTTACAGGGTGAATGACTCTAACTCCAACTTTTTAAAACGCTATAATTTTTTTTTATTTTTTGATAAATTTTATTGTGCCAAAGCAAAAAATGTTGGAAAATACATCAATTTTCAAATTGTATCAGTAGTTTTCAATATGTCCACCTTTGGCGCGAATAATGGCCTTGAGACCGTCGAAGAAAGCATCGCACGCTGCACGCAAGTGGCTCTGCGGTATTTTGGCCCATTCCCGGCGAAGTGCTTGTTTGAGGTGATCCAAACTTTGGTATTTTGTAGTGCCAACCTTCGCCTTCAAAATACCCCAGACAGAGAAATCCAACGGATTTGCATCCGGAGAATTTGCAATCCATTGTGTCGAAGAAATGAAGTGTGGAACATTCTTTTTTAACCAATCTTAGTTGACACGCGCTTTGTGAGACGGTGCCGAGTCTTGTGGAACTTTCCACGGTCTCCGACCGAAATGATTGTTTACCCAAGGCTCCAATACTGCCTCTAAGACAGTTTCACGGTATACGATCGCATTCATTTTGACGCCATGGCTCAAAAATACGAGCTGTGAGCGACCATCGGCGGTTATGGCGGCCCAAACCATCACCATCGGTGCTGCCTGCTTTCTGGTGGCCATCCGAAATTGTACATTTAAACTCGGTCATTTTGTTTGTTGACATATTGCTCCACAACAAATGGCGACTCATCGGAGAAAACCAAGTTCGGCAACTCACCACTTTCGTGTAAGCGTAGTAATCCCTTCGCTCTTTCGACTCTAACTTTTTTCTGTTGCGGTGTAAGATCGTGTACTTTTTGGAACTTCAATGGCTTGAGCCCAAGGTCATTTTTCAGTATGTGTTGCATCCGTTCCAACGATATGTTGAGCTCACGAGCCATTTTTCTTTCACTTCGACGCGGATTTCGCTCAATTCGAGCCTTCACTTCCGAACCATTTCTGCCGATGTTGCTGTTTTTTTATGACCACATCCATGGCGTTTTGCAACGCTGCAAGTATCACGGTAACGACCTATGGTTCGAAGCACAAATGATTTATTCACGTTGAGGTGCTGGAGGGCTCTAACGATGGCTACTTGTAGTTTTCCAGCCAAATATATAGTAAAGCAATCACACTATCACGTTTGAATTCCATCGTTTAAAAGGTTTGTAAATAATAAAATTATCTGTTATGTGTCAAAATTTGAGCTCACTGTCATGAACTTTTTGGAAATTATAGCAGTCTGAATGCGCTTGCAGTTCGAGTCATCCAGAGTGTAGAATTTAATGAGACTGAGTATCCGAAAAGATGCGGATATCCTTTGAAGATATCACGTTTTTCTTTAGCCAGGACGCAGCTTCTCTAATCTCCAAAATTTCCGCCTGGAACACGTTTCAGTGATTTAGAAGACGGAAAGAGAGGCTTAGATTTAGCATATCCGAGAAAACACCGCCACCAATCTCGCTATCAGTTTTAGATCCACCTGTGCGAAAGTGGATTCACATATCCTATATGAAAGCGTCTTCCTCCCCGAAGGATTTAGAGGGGAAGCTAACATGAAAGTCTGTGTCAAACCAATGTTCGGTATAGTGCAATCGATGTTCTCTGTGAGGATTCCTAATATATTAACAATATTAGCGTGGCCAAATAAATTATTTGCCCACTGTGTAGTCGCTTTAAGACGAATAGCTGAAATCGGAGCTACTTATCTGCTGAAGATATCGATGAGTGTCAAGTGAAACAGAATATCTGATGCCGCGTAGGGAGTAAACCGTAAGGCTCCACTTGTGCATAGGCATGTTGTTCTTTGGACTCTGCTTAGTTTACTACAGTTGACTGCATTGTCTAAGGCCGTCCACCAGACGACAACCCCGTGAGTGACTATCGGACTTATGACCGATGTGGAAGGCCCCATTTATTCCCAATAGCTTTTTTGCAAGAGAATAATGCTACTGTAACTTTATTGACTCTTTGTTGAATGTTGGGTTTCCAGTTAAGTTCCCTCTCAAAAGTGAGACCTAGATATTTTGCTGTATCGGAAAAGACTAAACTAGTACTGTTTATTGAGGAAGGGTCTATAATTGTATTTCCTGGAAAAGAGGACAAGATCAGTTTTATTGGGGTTTACTTCCAATCCATAGCGATCTGCGCTACGGGTTAATCTGATTTAGTTGAAGGAGTTCTTTAATGGTATTAAGATGCTTACCTGAGATGGCTATACCAACGTCATCCGCATAGACAATCACCCTACTACCACCCGCTTCCTGGTATATCAGCAGTTCATTATTGGTTATCCTGCTATTTATAGTAGTATAAGACTGATCAACTCCTGAATTCGTAGTCTACCTGCAGAGTTGACAGCCCAGTGGTGATTGTGGATGTATTGACGTTGTTAAATTCGCCCTCTATGTCCAGGAAAGCGACCATTGTGTACTCTCTATATTGTAGGGATCGGGCGATGTGGCTAGTCAGTGAATACAGAACCGTTTCCACTGACTTTCCTTTACAGTAGGCATGTTGAGCCGTTGACAAAAGTCTTGGATCAATTTTAGCTCGCATATGAATATCAATCAGTCGTTCTGGAGTTTTCAGAAGGGAAGATGATAAACTTATAGGTCTGATATGAGCATGAGAGCATTTTCCGGCTTTGGGAATGAAAACTACAATGACCTCTTTTCATGACAGTGGAATGTGGACCAGTTGTACACAGCTCCTCATAATAATATCTGACGACTTTAGTATTTCGGCAGGTATTATACCGTCCGGACCACCACGCCTTCTACGATCCATGGTTCCAGGATTAAGATGACGTCTTCTGCGTGATGGAGATTAATCTGGAGAAACCGTACCATTGCTACAATTTACCAGAGTATCCTCCACCGCGGTACTTTTCGAGTCCTCCGATTCCCAAGAGCTCATCTTTTTGCTCTGATCGTATAGGATCTCTTTTTAATTCGTTATTGGTTTCCATTTCCGACAGAGTGCCAGAAGAGGAGACCGACGGCTTGTTGTCGCCTCTGATAAATTGGAGTCATGGCTCCGCATTTCTGGAAAGGATGTCGACATTCCGAGACCCAAGGTCGAATTTACAGTTTCAGTTAAAGGAGGAGGAAGTTTGCTTATCAGCACCCAATTCATCCTTTTTATAAACCCTTAGGTGAATTAACTCGAAACCGAACCGAATCTTGCCTTTAGTCTGCGCTAGAGGATTAAGGGATTCCTTATTGATCACAATCAACGTGCATCTATAAGAGCCCCTTTCGCGACTTTCCAATCATAAGTCGGGAGGTTCGGATTGCTGAGCCTGATGATCTCCAGAATGTTTTCTGGGGAGGAGGATTCGGCTGTGATCCAGGTGCGGATCCTAGGTCTTCTAGGGATATCCTTAGCCACGACTTCGAGTTTTGCACCTGGCCACATCTCTACTAATACACCTATGGCTTTGGTGAAAAAATTGAGAGATCTTTGATTGGCACATGCAATAAGCTTAACATGGCCTTGGTGCTAACCCTCGTCGCTTGTGATGGAAGGTTTTCCCGCATGATGGCCAAGAAGTTGCTCGAAAGCTTTAACTTTAGCAACTGCCGCCGTTCAGGCGTTAACGATCCGTCGGTGTCGTTTTTTGTCGATTCCCGCGATGGTTATTAGGCCTGTTGGGAACCGGCACGGTTTCCTCCAACGATCTCTGGCACTTGGAGTAGCCTTTTAGCATTTTGGGGGCCGTGGGTATTCTGTCTTTTAGGATGTTATTAGCCCATTAGCCCGAAATGGACCCGAAGGTTTTGATAATGCATAAAGCATTTCAGCGATCGTGGCCTGCCACGAACTTGCTGGTGCTAGGGGGTGGAGGCAGTGATAGGACCATGGCTTGCCACAGTCTTATCACTTTTTGGAAATTTAGTTGTAAGCTCATTGCGTTTGCTTTAGAGGATGGTGCACCATGAGCTGCCAGAAGAATGCAGAAGCCTCGCCTGTAGTCGGTGCAGTCACTGTTCTACCGCCCAGTATTAAAGGAATACCGGCCACGGGTTTTGTGTTTTTTTAGATTGAATCCATTATTATATCCCACGAGTACCGGAGAAAGGATGGTCCATTTGTACAGAGATTCGGCTAGCTAATTCAAAGGTCGCCAGGTATCCGGATACTTCGTTCGTGATTGAGCTATTTTTGGAGATGCTGGGCCCTTAGCCTGGTTAGTCCTCGGCACGTTAGGAAGGTGGGGGAAAGAGTGGGAGAATCCTTTAGTTTCCAGACTCATCTGTCGAGTTTGCTCAGCCTCTCCAACTCGACAAGTTCGATGCTCAGGGTAGAGGTGTAAATAAAGCAGGAGTGATAATTTTTTTGCAAGGATTGAATTTTAATTACTCGAAGTTGAATTGCGGATTGGAACAGGGATCAATATTGTGGTAAATTTCGGTAAACTAACTACATCACTACGCATGTACGACAGTTTAAGTCGGGGAAAGAAGGCTTAACAGTTCTGTAGTTTTAAGTTATATAGTACTAAATACATTGTAAAAATATTTTATTATACGTTTTTTTTTTTATAAAGAAAATTGTTATTTTCTTGGTATAAGTTATACATAAATAAATTTAATAGATTGCCTTAGGTCGAATGTCATAGATTAAGTAAATACTTGGGTCTTGGGAACTTCAAAAATTGGCAGAGAATCAAAATTTATGCTTTCTTTTATATTTAAAAAAATCATAACTTTGGCTCTGCTCATCAGAATTTGATAAACTATACCTTGTTGAATTCAGGAAAAGGTGAACTTTCCAAGATTTGGAATAATTTTTATTTTCAAGGACGAAGGATATTCCAGAATATCCTTTTTACATATATCTTTGAATAACTCAAAAAATGGGATTATGTTTTTTTTTTATTTTTTTTTATTATATATTATTGAGAGATTCGTCTTCTATTTCCATATCAAATTTCAAGTTGGGATCTCTATGGGTTCGGCTAAAATAACGTTTTATAGGCGGCTCAAGCAAAAAACTAAATATTTATTACGTCACTCCTCTTATCATCCTCACATATAACCCGAGTGCACATACATTATTACATAGCTGTTTTTTTTTTAGAAAAAAAAAACGTCACTGTGCTTGTTTTATTTCTACAATGATTAGTAACTGCACATTTCCCGTTTTTGCGGATTTTACATAGAAGTTAGGCTTAATTTATTTGCACTCACTTGATGTCAATCTGTCGTGAGCTCGGGATTTATTTTAGATTGTATCGTAATAAGAGTTGTGAGTAATGTAAATTTATAATTAGTGCTTTTGTGTGGAAAACGTGCTGCAATCCTCTGGATTTACCACCTCATCAACCCAGTGCTCGTGATTTGCGGCCTGTACGACCATGAATGGTTACGATGCGACCAAAATTGAACACAAAGTTGGTAATTTGCTCTACGTGAAGAAAAAAATTTAGTCAGTTCCGAAATTCTGATACAACGCCATCATTGCTAGAGGTTGAAGATCAAATTGAAGTTGGTGAAATGTATTTCGATAAAGACATTGCATTCAATTTGATTAATGAATGCATACAGTATATTGAAGAAGATACATTCGGCAAGAGAAGACTTAGTGACTTAAAATATGTGCAGTCAAAATTGTTGAAAATTGCAGAGAAAGTTTTCTCTATAACTATTGATAATAATGAAGATAATTCCAGAGAGGAAGAATATTTCGTAGAGAAAATAAAAGAAAATCTCTATAAAACTACAAGCAAAGACACCAAACTTGTTTTGTTGTCTTTACTTTCAAGAGAATGGAGCGCCGACAAAATTATTGAAGAGTTTCCAGGATCGACAAGCTACTCGTATATGATCAAGAAATCTAGAAAACTTCAAGAAGATCAAAGCGTTCCATCAACTTATGAGAAAAGCTTAGATGCTGATATCAAGCAATTGGTAGAAAGTTTTTACTGTGAAGACGATATCAGCCGTTTAATGCCAGGAAAAAAAGACTATGTATCTATAAAGGTAACAAAAATTTATTTTCTCAGGTTCAAAAATAAGGCGTTTTGTTTTTTTGTTCGATTGAAAATTAGAAAAAACATAATCAAAAACGCCTGGTTCTGGCTAACCTTAGGGAGATATATTATAAGTTCAAAGAAGTTCATAATAATGTAAAGATTGGATTTTCCAAATTCGAGTCGTTAAGACCAAAGAACTGCATTTTGGCTGGGGCATCAGGAACTCATTCCGTGTGTGTTTGCACCATCCATCAAAATATCAAACTCATGTTTGAGGGTAGCAATATATCAAGAAAACGATAGAAAACGAAGACAAGCATATCAATGACAGCAGAGCCAGCTTAGCTTTGGTAATTTGTAATCCTCCTGATACAAGTTGTTACTTGGGCAAGTGCCTTAATTGCCCAAACTATTCTAAATTGAGGAGAATCTTTGACACTGCTTTTAGTAATCACTTCATAGAAGACGTAACATACTATCAGTGGACCCACATAGACCGATCAAAATTGGAAGTGAGAATTAAAAACTCTGAGGATTTCATTCAGAGCTTTTTCCAACGGCTTGGTGGTTATATTTTTATAGCTGATCAACAAAACAGTTACATAAAGGAAGACATACTTGTTTTATTGGACTTTTCCGAAAATTATGGTTTTGTTGTGCGAGATGCAGTGCAGGGATACCACTGGACTAACGAACAGGCGACGATTCACCCTTTCGCAATATATAGTATTACCGGTACCTGATGGATAATATTAAAAATGAAAGTTTTGTTGTAATTAGTGACTGCTTAAAGCATGACACTATCGCAGTACACTTATTTCAGTGCCGTCTCTTAGAGTTCCTGCACAAGGAATGCCAACATTTTAAGAAAAGTATTTATTTTTCCGATGGATCTGCTGCGCAGTACAAAAACAAAAAGAATTTTTTTAATTTAACATTGCGTGAACAGGATTTTGGAGTGAATGCTGAATGGAACTTCTTTGCGACCTCTCATGGTAAGAGCGCATGCGATCGACTTGGTGGTACAATAAAAAGACTGGCTGCCAGAGCTAGCCTACAAAGACCGTATAGGGAACACATTAAAACTCCCTTACAGTTATATAAGTGGGCAACTGAAAATATAAAGAATATGTATTTCTCCTACGTGATGGAATCGGGATTTTCCAATTTAAGAAACAAGAAAACTTCATCGTATTTCATCTGTTTCACAAGGAGTAATTAAAGGAATATACTTTTCCTTTCCATTGGAAGAATATGTATACCATATACTCTTCAAAGATAATAAATATGATTTTTTTTTAATTTTTAGGGCCTTGGGATACAAAGGCCCCAGTTTGACTTTTTTTTAAATGAAAATATTTATTACAGAATTTTAAGCCGCCTTTAAAATACTATCTTGGCCGAACCCATAGAGATCCCAAATTGAAATTTGAAATGGAAATAGAGGACGAATCTTTCTATAATACATAAAAAAAAGAACAAAATACCATTTTTTGAGTTATTCAAGGATATATGTAAAAAGGATATTTTGGAATATTCTGGATATTCTGGAATATCCTTCGTCCTTGAAAATAAAAATTATTCCAAATATTTGAAAGTTCACCTTTTCCTAAATTCAACAAGGTATGTACGAGTATATTTTATCAAATTCTGATGAGCAGAGCCAAAGTTATGATTTTTTTAAATATAAAAGAAAGCATAAATTTTGATTTTTTGTCAATTTTTGAAGTTCCGTTACACGCAAACTATGATTCCTACCACTCCAATGAGTATTTCTACCACTTTTCAGCCAAATCAGAGGGATGTCGTTTAGAACGTCGGTCGATCCTTCATGGAATGACCCTATTTGCAGTAGCTTAGAGAGCCAGTAAGTTAAAATAAGACAGTTTAAGCTACTTTAAAAGGGTTTTTTTTTTTGTCAAGATCCTATAGGTTAATTAATTAAATAATAAAATTACTTATAAAAGCGAAGTAATAATGAATGTTAACTTTCGCGCATATTATTCATGCCCTTGACGTTTATATTAATCAAGTCAGCTTTAATTCTAGATCTTTACAATCAACATATCAGTGGTGAAATATATTTCCGTTTATACCGTACTGTACGACCACAACAAGATAATTTATGAGCTAAGCTTTATGATTAAATTAGTTTGCGCAACGATACGCCATATCGATTCGTATTTGATAAGTTTCGCAGAGGAGAGTCATTCAAAAAAGTCACTTCCGATAATGCTCCCTCTGCGAGAAGCAACAATGGAAAATATCCCTTTGCAATCGTACAATTCGCAGTTAAACTTTCATTAATTTCAGAATGACAATTCACATTACGAATATGTGTGTGCAAGTGTATGTGTCAATACTCAATGTCCATTTAATTGGTTTCTTTCTTTCTCTGTTAATTTATCAGTCAGTTAAGCATGTCCGGGGTAGATAATTTCGTGGTATGGGAATAAACTGTCGTGTGGGGCGCCCTCCAAGTTCCCTTCCCTATTTGGTCTGCGGTTAATCATCGTTTAATCAAGTGTAGGGGTGACATGGATAATTAACGTGCGATCCTTGTTAAAATCTGATATTTTCAATGGTTGATTGTGAGGGGTGTTTTAATTTAATCAAAAAGCAAATATTTTTGTAACTCTTCATGCCTACTCATGTGCATGAAGGGTAGATACTGAGTATCAGTATTGAGGGTTTGTCAATTCATTGGTTTTACAATAGTCCTAATGTTTGTCGGTTAAAATAGCCCAAGCTCAATAACTGCTACAATCATTGCATTATGAACATATAATAGCAACTGTGCTATGATCCTTTGGACTTTCTAATGACTCATTTTAAGACACCCCTTTATATTCACACATTAAGACATCTTCCTAGAAAGAAGTGAACATTTTAAGATATATTTAATTAATATTATCTATTCCTAAATTAAGACCACACAGCATTTTGATAAGGTCAACCATAGAATACAGAACTGTGTTTCTGGAAGGATGCAACCAGTTATATGACAAAAACCGTCAGCTTCTAAACCTTCTCCATGGCAGCGATGGGTTTGAGATTAATCTTGTTGTACTACTATCTGTTTGCAAAAGCTCAGAAGTACACTTTTATGCCGATTTTGTTTAACTTCTTTTGGCCAAAGAAAAACCTTTTCTTGATAAACGACTTTGCAGAAGCAAGTTCAAATCTGTTAAATCTGTAACCGGTCTTGGCTATACATATGTATTGTACAATAAATTACAGCCTCTCTAGTTAAACTCACACCAACATAGTGATTGGCCAAATCCACAGATCCCTTCGTAAAGTAGAAACTATATGAAAGAAAGAAAAAAATTCAGTTCATCGTACTTCTTTATCTTTATTTTCCTGCTTACTACAAGTTCTCAGTCTTACGTAAAAAGATGAGTAAACGTTTCAGTGACAAAGTACTCGTACCTACCGTCCCGGCATTGAGCACTTCAGCGCCCATTACCAGCGTAGTGATGTGTGCGTAGACCGGACACTCACAGAAATAGACATGCGTCACTTTCATTTCCCGGGATCCAATTGTGAGCCAACTTCTCCTCCTCGACATTCTCTTTACAGTATGGTTCATTGCTAATAGTACCCCGCATGAAAGACACATGAAAAACCTGTGAAGATCCAAATACACTCCTTTCCTGGCTCAGAATCTAATGGAAACCATTCGATTTCGTAATTTGGCACCTACAGGAATTCTGGTGTCGTTACACCAGACACGAGTCAAATGATAGTCGGCGGCCAAGGTCATCAAAACTTCAGTGCATGTTGTATCAAAGATGACAGAAGCAGCTTTCAGCGTGCAGCCAATCATATGAACATCAAATGAGGAAGATTGATTAATACGTCTAGAGAAAACTCAGTCGTGCTATAGAAAGCCTTCATGCAACAGAGACAGACCGTTCTTTCAAATCTGGTAGAAGCAGCTATGGTGTTTTTTCGTGTATATCCAAAGGACCGTCCCCCCCTCTGATCTGGCCTATATATACAAGGCATTTACCCGTCCAAAATTAGATTATAATAGTCACATCTGATCAGGTGCTCCCAACACCTGTCTGCCCCTGTTAGATAAGATTCAAAACCATGCGATAGAACTAATAGGTGATGCTAGTATCACCCAGTCAATTGACAATCTCGAACACTGATGAAATGTCTCTTGCCCCGCTTTGTTCCATATTTGCTATTTTCACTATCAGTGCTCCACCGAAATTGCAAGTAGCATTCGCCCCCTTCAGACCTTCAGACTTTCAGACCTTCAACAGTACCTCCCTAATTTTCCTTCGCCCGCGTTCTGTATGCAAAATCACTTGAGCGCGCGCAACATACCATATAAGAAAAAACTTATAAAAGTCACATCGCCCAAAGAAATATTGGTTAATGGGAGATTTTCTTCGTTTAATCCCTATGTTAATGCGCCTGCCGCAATAGCGGATCTGAAAAGATAAAGTCCCTTTGTTTCTCAAATCACATATATCTGTCTGTATAGTGGTCCTGCTCGAGATGTTTGTGTTGAATCCTCCCTTTTGTAGATGGCATGTATTTCGTGTTGGCCTTGTTGACCGCTAGACCCATCTGCACGTTACTCTCAAACGTGTTGCTGACATCACACATCGATGACGCAGCCGGCTGCATTCTCCATTGCCATCCTGGAGGGTGTATGTCGAGTTTAGCAGGGATACTAAAATACGAGTATCGATAGCAATTCTGCTATTATATTCCCCTGATCATTTTTGCAGGTTTTAGGGCGAGTTTTAAAGTGTTCTTTTAACCTTTTGGTGCAGTCTTTTAACCGCATTTTTGCAATTGCATCCCTCTATTTCACCGACCGTGCACTTCTCATGCTAATTCCCTTACTTTCTTAGAAGCCGTGGAGCTCATATATATGTAGAATCTCCCATGCCGAGTTTTGAGCCACCGTCAAATTGATTGAATGACTTCATCTGCCGTAGGTTTCCCTTTTGAGGCTCAGTCTTTGTCCACAGGGCTCTATAGTATTGCTCTTTCTTCTTGCTCGACAGTTACTCTTTTAAGCTTAAGTCAGGTTAATTTGTAGTCGCCGAGCATAGAACTAGGCACAACTAGGTTGACGCCATTTATCCTCAGACGGATGAATTCGTTTAGTCTTATCTTGGTCCCATGTCACAATGAGATTGCGGGACAGACTTTACTCTCCTTATTGGCATCACAACTTGGCACTAGGCTTTTGTTAAGCGCAGTATGCTAGGCATAAGCGGCACCATCTGCTGCAAGGCATGTGATGGGCGATTATAGCATCGACGAGCATTTACTTACTTCCTTATTTATGTGCCGCTATAGTCCGGCGGGAACCTGGGCCCCAACCAACAAACTGCTCTAACTAGCACAATCCGGCACCATTTGCCTCCAGAGAAGCACCCCAAGTTAGTTAAGGTCAACTTTTCACTTCCGTGCGCAACCTTACGTCGTCTTTTGCTGCGCCGTTCCTCGGGCTTATAATCGAAGACTTGTTGAGTCGGAGCTGTGATGTCCGTTCACTCACCATGACCCATCTCAGGCGCTGGATCCGTAGATGCCTGATTAGACCGATGTCATTGTACAGTTAGTAGAGTTCATGGTTCAATCTCTCAGTCAATAGCAAACGCTGTCGCAGAATTTTTAACTCGAAATATGTAGAAGTGCTTCATCATCCTGTTTTGATAAGGTCCAAGCTCGGCGCCATAGTGCGGAACAACGAAGTTTCGGGTCGTGTTTAAAGCCAGTTTAGTCTTAGAGAGAGAGCTCAATTGCGTGCAGAGCCCAAAGAAACAGCGATTGACAAGAGTGGTTCTACGCCTGATTTCTGCGTTGAGGTCATTGCTGCGGAGCTAAGTTAGACAAAGACCTTAACTATCTCGAAGTTTTAACTGCCAATGATGTAGTGTGCATACACTTTGTTTTGCCCTTGTTTACTGGCAGACCCATTTTGGCCCCTTGTGTCTCACTACGAAAACTTCATTATCGGCTCGCTGCATTCGCGTACGCAAGTATCGTTCTTCTTTGATTGGCCAGTGACTTTTACACGATTCTTTCAACGGCGGTGATATAAAACGTCACATGTCAGCGCATTGCTGACTACAACCTTTCTTGACATTGAAGGTATCGTTACCGACCTTGATGGAGCAGCGAGAAATCTCTATAATCATCCGAACATGGCATTGTATAGCTCGTCCTTATGCACGCTGTCAGATGCCGCTTTCAAGTCGAAAAATATGTAGATGGTGAGTGTTCTTTCCAAAATCTGCCGTAGTGTGGTTATTTGATCGATGCTGAACTTTCCTGATTGTTCATGAATGGTTTCAGATGCTCAAGATTTAAAACTACATAAAATGGAGGTGTTTAGGAGACTTATTTCTCTAAAGTGGCGCTGTTGGAAGGTTCTCCTTTCCTTTGGATCGGGCAAACAATGCTGAGATTCCATTCCTCGGGCATGTTTTCCTCTGACCGTGATCCGGTGCATGTTCTCAACTAGGTCGTCTGCGGCTACTTTAAATAGTTTTGTAGGTAGTGCGTCTGCGCCAGCATGCTTATAAGACCTAAGCTTCGATTTTGCTACCTCACTTTCATCTAGGTCAATGGGATGGAATTTACCAGTCGTTTCCCATCTCGCATTGAGAACGATCGGCTTTTTGTAGGGCACATAAACGTAGAATGGTACTCGTAGTTAAGTAGCAAAATAAGCGAGTTATTGAAAAATAGAAGTGTGGCTCAGTGGAGCAATGGTTGACTCGGGACGTGAAAGTCCTAGATTCGAGTCACAGTTGAAATTCGGGGGTTCTTTACTTATTTTTTCATTTCTCAGTATCGAAACCAAAAATATACTAAGTGTTAGTAGTAATGTCGATTAACAATGGATACCAGTCAGCCGGAGGTCCTGCAGGTGGAACCGGTATCGAATCGAATGACAACGGGAGCATGTAAAATGCCGCATTTGCAAACAACAACATCAAAGACTGCTGCAGCAATGCAAAAGTCAGGTGATAGGAAAAGAGGCGGAAGAAGCATAAGACATCGTCGAAATTATCCACAAAGAAAACAATAAAAGAAGATGAGCATATTAAAGTGAACGGAGAGAAGTACTCTTATAAATCCGAAGGGGGTGAGTGCCTCTAAATTGAAGAGGGGAACTCCTTGGCTCGAATTTGAACTTCTTTGACAAGTCTGGCACGCCGATGTAATGTCTACTACGTTGAATGAGATTAATCTGAAGGTCCTTGCATTAACTTACTAATCAGGATCGCGAGAAGGACCAACCTACAGAGTCTGTTGTTAAGTGAAAGCCCAGATGTGCTTTTAGTAAGCGAAACTAAGTTTCACAATAATCACAAATTTAACTACATTCATGCGGCATTGGGAATTAATCCTCCAAACACAAGTGGCAACCAGTTATACTACTGGTGGGGTTGATATATGATTAAGTATGGATTTGAGTTATACGCGACGAATATCCCGTTCTTCCCACCAGGCGGTTCTTAGAACTGACTAACACTGATCGAAACACACGGAACTGTTTGCGAGCGTTCGAATACGATAGTGATCACTAAGGACTTGTCGCCACAATCTGGATCCCAAACGACCAAACATATCTGGAGCGGTATGATCAAGTGTACTCATACGACTATCGTAGATCACGATAGTCATGCTTCTCCAGAATCTTATTAATTTATGTTCGGATGGAATTGATTCCCCGACTAACAGAAACTTGACAAACGAAAAAATAGACTGTAATTTACTGACGATACAAGACGTTGTCAAACGAACTATGGAGCAGACTATTCCTCGGGTAGAATACACCAACAATCAGTGCATTGTACGCACACAATAATTGACTGCTCTCGAGGTTTAAGCAACTGTAAGACTGTTTACTGATTTGGAAATAAGAACACTAAAATCACAAATTGAAAATCTCAAATAATTAATTAAAGAAAATTACAGTAAGTCAGTAAGTTTGTACTGAGGCAATTAGATTCCGGCTATAATATCCAGTAGTCCGAATGTGTTCGCGCAGATAAATAAATTGTTCAGGCGGAAGTTCACAATAACATACAATGTGTCCGAATTCCACAAACGATAGAAAACAGACAGACACTATTGACCATTAACATTAGTCCAGACAGTGCCGACTCAGGCGACGACCCTTTCGTGACCGAAGACCCTCAGGAGAAAGCGAGTTTGCTAGGAGCTTTTTTCGAAGCAGTGTATACGGTGAACCGTCCGGTTTACTGTAATCACTTCATTGTCAACAAGTTCTACATAAGTCACTATTATCTGCGCAACGACTTCAAAATTGGCGATCCGAGAATCACGGTTTCACCATATTCAGTGAAGAAAACGCGTCAAACGTCATCATTGCCGATGAAAGAGCCGCGTCCGAAAAGATGAACCCCTGTGCATCCTTGAAACATTGAAAAACAATTAGTCGTCGGATCTAGACGGTATTCCAAAGGTTTTATTAAGACACCTGCCCTTGGACGCAGTATACAAGGATGAATAACTCGAACTCCAACTTTTTAAAATGTTATAATTTTTTTATTTTATAATAAATTTTATTGTGCCAGAGCAAAAAATGTTGGAAAATACATCAATTTTCAAATTGCATCAGTAGTTTTAAATATGTCCACCTTTGGCGCGAATAATGGCCTTGAGGCTGCCGAAGAAAGCATCGCACGCTGCATGCAAGTGGTTCTGCGGTATTTTGGCCCATTTCCGGCGAAGTGCTTGTTTGAGGTAGTCCAAACATTGATATTTTTTAGTGCCAACCTTCGCCTTCAAAATACCCTAGACAGGGAAATCCAACGAATTTGCATCCGGAGAATTTGCAATCCATTGTGTCGATGAAATGAAGTGTGGAACATTGTTTTTTAACCAATCTTGGTTGACACGCGCTTTGTGAGACGATGTCGAGTCTTGTTGAAATGTCCACGGTCTCCGACCAAAATGATTGTTTGCCCAAGGCTTCAATACTGCCTCCAAGACAGTTTCACGGTATACGATCGCATTAATTTTGATGTCACGGTCCAAAAATACGAGCGGAGAGCGGAGAGCGATCATCGGCGGTTATGGCGGCCCAAACCATCATCATCGGTGCTGCCTGCTTTCTGGTGGCCATCCGAAGGTGTAAATTTTCGAAAGACCTCTCTGGCAAGTAAGATCGCTCATTTTGTTTGTTGACATATTGCTCCATAACAAATGGCGACTCATCGGAAAAAACCAAGTTCGGCAACTCACCACTTTCGTGCAAGCGTAGCAAGTCCTTCGCTCTTTCGACTGTAACTGTTTTCTGTTGCGGTATAAGATCGTGTCCTTTTTGGAACTTCAATGGCTTGAGCCCAAGGTCATTTTTCAGTATGTGTTGCATCCGTTCCAGAGATATGTTGAGCTCACGAGCTATTTTTCTTCCACTTCGACGCGGATTCGGCTCAATTCGAGCCTTCACTTTCCGAACAATTTCTGCCGATGTTGCTGTTTTTTTATGATCACCTCCACGGCGTTTTGCAACGCTGCCAGTATCACGGTAACGAGCTATGGTTCGAGACACAAATGATTTATTCACATTGAGGTGCTGGAGGGCTCTAACGATAGCTACTTGTGGCTTTCCAGCCAAATATATAGTAAAGCAATCACACTATCACGTTTGAATTCCATCGCGGATAAAAATTTTTCAATACAACTGAGACGCAAATCGTTTAAAAGGTTGTAAATAATAAAATTATCTGTTATGTGTCAACATTTGAGGTCACTGTCATGAACGATTTGGAAATTATAGCAGTCTGAAATTGGTTGCAGTTCGAGTCAGTCGGAGTTTATATTTACTACGCTATTAAACAATGCGCTGAATAATGTAAATTATCCGACGCCTTTATCCCTCGAAAAAGGATAAAGTTAGAGCTAACCTTGCTAATCGTCGGTCAATTAGTTTACTTCCGAATATTAGTAAGGTATTCGAGGAAGTGGTCAATAGAGCGGAAAATCAGTTTGGACATGACACTATTCTTGATGCGTCAAAGCTGGCCTCCAACATATAATGGAAGAAATGCAAGAACCAGTGTACGAGCGCCTGCCTCATTGACTTTGAGAAGACCTTAAACTCCTTATGGTTAGAGGGGCTTTTTTATAAGTTGCATGCCAAACCTCTGATATGTATGATTTACAGTATGCTTATGGGAAAGAAGTTCGTTGTCAAAAATGCAACATTATTTCAAGCAAGGTTTTTGACTTTAAAAATGTCTCACAATAGGGGGCTGTGATTTCTCCCATACTGTTTAACATTTATACAAGTGATCTACTAGGTTTCCTCAATCACGACATAACGCACGCAGGCGGTCATCATCATCGAAGTCATCAATACGCTTCTGCAGCGAGGGTGAAGGTCATATGCTAGATGGCATTAATCAGGCCAGGCATCGCATTCGGTTATCCCGTGTGGTTCAACGTAGCTTCGTATCAGATGAAAATGATTCGGATACTTGAAAGGCAGTGTCTTAGAACTTATCTCGGTTTGTTTAGAACACCTGAATCAGACTACAAAAAATACTGTCCCAACAAAGCCCGTTATGATGGGTCTAGTCTAGACGTTGCAAGGGCAATAACCAACGGCAATAGCCTGATCTTTAGGGCTTATTACCTCAATGGAAGGTACCAAAGAAAGCCCACTTCTATCGAGCTTTATCCCGGCAGAGACCTTTTTCCATATTGATGCTAGTGGGTTAGTGTAACACAGGTATGGCATCCTGGTAACATACCGCTGCCACGGCGATGCGGGAGTAACAAGCGGCTCTTCTACAGCAGCAGGGACGTTTCCAATACTTAGGAACTCGAATCGATGCCGAAAAACAATACACCGAATTCTGGTGGCTTCAAGAAGGGGAGAGAGTTGCCTTGCTCTCCTAGCTCGGTACGTTACTAAGGTAACATACAACTTACAACTAGGAAGTTAGATTAGTGATAGTTAGAGGATTTCATGGGAAGTCCGCTATCGTTTATATGAGGCGTTTAGAGCGTTAGGTAAGAGCCAGTAAGCTGGAATAAGTAACTCTCATTGTCAAATTAGATTTAAGCATTTTTGTTTAAAATAGAAGTTAATAATGAAAGAAACAATAAAAATTAATGTAAAAGTAAAAGTAGGGATGGAATTCACTGTCGTCTTCGTTCGAGTTGAATGTTTCATACTGCCTGAAAGAGGTATTCTGATATCAGTCTGCAGAACCAGTCCTTCCATATTCTCAGCGCTGACTGCGACACTTCAACTAATTGTTCATATTCCTTTTTGCAGTCTTCTATTTTGGCTTTGTAGCCCTAGTATGTGTATTTTATTTTCTGATACATTTTATACCTTCTTTGATATAATTTATAATTATTTGTCTAACCTACCTCAATGTCTTTTCTAGCTATATATCAACCAAACCATAATTGGTTTCATAGGTAAGGTCGATATGTAAAAATACAAGGACATATTCAAATCAATTATCAAATCCGAAAAAAAAAATATTTTCTACAAAAAAATATTTATACATACTTATAATTTTAATTAAAAAAAAAATATTAATTTTTATTTTAGACACGGCAAAATTGCCACAATCACAATGCCGAAGATGATGAATGGCTTTTATGCTGGTTCCAGGGCTATTTCACCCGAGTCCTTACACAATTCCTCCAAGCTAGAGTCAAGTGTGGTGAAATCGAAAAAGAATACCAATCCGGTGAGTCGTTTCGAATCACATTCTTTGCCACTCGATCCAAACTATTATCATTATCCTTAATTTGCACAATTTTCCATTCATTTAAAGTTCTGGATATTGTCCATGATAATCGAACGTCCCGAAGGGAAAGGCTCTATCGAGAATCCATTGACTAAGATTGATAGTAATGGAGAGCTGGAATCGATTTTACTGCCAGAACCAATGGAAGAAGTATGCCTGCTTCGTGACAGCCCCTTTAGAATATTAAGGGTAAGTAAAGATTGAACAAATCCATTCAGAAGGTAATTGAAAAATTTAATAAAGTCGTAGATACTTTATGTATGTTTTGTAGTAGTTGTTAGTTTTCTTCTTTTATCAGTTTCATGTAAGTTGACCTAGTTGTATTTGGAAACGAAAGCTCGTGACTTTGATCCTTAGGGGAATACTTACCCTTACGACCGATATACAAATGACGACTTTTGCATCGTAGTTTTGAACAGCTGACATTTTTTTCATTACTATTGTTATTAGAGCAGCGTGTGTAGGAAAATTGCATTAATGCGTTTTTGCCATAGACAATTGGTTGCTTAATATCATCTTACAGAGTATATTTGCTTCGTTTAGGTTTTCCTATTATGTATTTAAATATACAGTGACTCAACTTTTTATCTGATGATCAGCGTATAGCTATATGTTTTCTTTAGCAGCAGTGCAAATTTACTGTATTTTAGAGCACATTTATTGTGTACCTATTCACAATCCAAAGTAAATCCTGCCTACATAAACATGCACTATCAGCCAGGTCGTTTTTCTAGGCAATTGTTTTCAGTACGCTGCAGGTCTTTCTCTGAAGCGTCGTTACTCTAAGTTTGCTTTTTTAAAGTGACAGAAATGTTGGTATCTTTGAGGCTACTGCAACTACAAGGTATATACACTTCAGCTTTCCTTGGAGCTTGGAGCTGGTATTCAACATAAAAGCATCAGCTACGCACTCATATGTGGTTGAGGTCCCTCATTCTTCCGGTACTACATTCTTCATCCGGGAATGAATCGAATAATCGTCAGGTCGAGCCACCTGCGACGACTAATGCGGACTTTCTTACTATTAATGCTTGTATAACGCCGTACAGCTTGTAGAATTCATTGTTATATTTTTTCAACTAAAGCCCATCAGCGCAAGGGTGACCAAAACTAACTCGAAAGATCTTGCGTTCAAAATCATAAAGACATCTTCATCCGGCTACGGTTTCATGCTTCTGCGGCATAAGTCAGAACTATCTATTCTACAATAAAAGGCTGCTTTCCTAGTCAGCTTAAATGCGCTGAAGTAATACCCCTCTTCAAAAAAGGTACAAAAGATAATATTTCGAACTATAGACCTATATCCCTTTTGTTTACGTTTTCTAAAATTTTTGAAAAGTTGATTAAGTCACGAGTCTTATCATTTTTGAATCGAAACAAATACCTTAGCACGAACAATGGTTCTCTTTGTTGATATGACTGAGGCGTTTGACATGGTTGACCATGATTTGCTCCTATACATACTGAATACGATTGGTTTAAGAGGAATAATACATAAATGGTTCTGTTCTTTTTTAAGAGGAAGGGAACAAAAAATTAAATTAAACCATATTCTTCATGAATCTTGTTTCCTAAAAAATGGTGTTCCACAGGGTTACGTTGTCGGTCCCTTGTTATTTTTAATTTACATTAATTTTGTATTCAACTTGAAACTAAATGGGACCCCTACTGCATTTGCAGACGATATCGCTTTTACTTATCAATTTGATACAGAACTAGAAACCGTTGTAAAAATCTCAGAAGATTTGGAAATATTAAAGCTCTGGTTTACGGAGCACAAACTTATCATTACTGATAAAACCAAACTTATGTCCTTTAAATTATCTTGTTGATTGTTTTTTAACCAACGTTGGTTGATGCGCGCTTTGCGAGACGGTGCCGAGTCTGTTGAATTGCCCACGGTCTCCGACCGAAATGATTGTTTGCCCAAGGCTTCAATACTGCCTCCAAGACAGTTTCACGGTATACGATCGCATTAATTTTGACGCCACAGTCCAAAAATACGAGCGGAGAGCGGAGAGCGATCATCGGCGGTTATGGCTCCCAAACCATCACCATCGGTGCTGCCTGCTTTCTGGTGGCCGTCCGAAGGTGTACATTTTCGAAGGACCTCTCTGGCAAGTAAACTCGGTCATTTTGTTTGCTGACATATTGCTCCATAACAAATGGCGACTCATCGGAAAAAACCAAGTTCGGCAACTCACCACTTTCGTGCAAGCGTAGCAAGTCCTTCGCTCTTTCGACTGTAACTGTTTTCTGTTGCGGTGTAAGATCGTGTCCTTTTTGGAACTTCAATGGCTTAAGCCCAAGGTCATTTTTCAGTATGTGTTGCATCCGTTCTAACGATATGTTGAGCTCACGATCCATTTTTCTTTCACTTCGACGCGGATTTCGCTCAATTCGAGCCTTCACTTTCCGAACCATTTCTGCCGATGTTGCTGTTTTTTTATGACCACCTCCATGGCGTTTTCCAACGCTTCCAGTATCATGGTAACGAGCTATGGTTCGAGTCACAAATGATTTATTCACGTTGAAGTGCTGGAGGGCTCTAACGATAGCTACTTGTGGTTTCCAGCCAAATATAAAGCAATCACACTATCACGTTTGAATTCCATCGCGGATAAAAATTTTTACTAAAGGTTGTAAATAATAAAATTATCTGTTATGTGTCAAAATTTGAGGTCACTGTCATGAACGGTTTGGAAATTATAGCAGTCTGAAATTGGTTGCAGTTCGAGTCATCCAGGGTGTATATGTACTTTTTTTGAAATCTGGATATGTTCAAATTTTTTCAGTTTTTTGTTTCTTTTTTTTTCTTCGTTTCTCTTTTTCTTTTTTTTGAATTTGTACATATATATATATGTATATATATATATTTTTTTTAACTTGTTCATTCTAATGGATTCAGATTTAAATATTGTTACCCCACATCAATTGCATCATTGTATACTATAAATTGGCACTAACTTCTGTTACAGGACGAACACCATTTTGTTTAATTTTTTCTTTAATTAAATATAGACTGTAAGATATCGCAGTTATACCTATAAAATGGAAAAGTGGAAATAAAATAAAAAAAAAAACTATGGTGATGAGGATCTTGAGGTTGGGAGTGACAGGTTGCTGAGTAATTGGAACACCCTCTCAGAAGATTCCGCCTCCGGTCCTGGCTTGATAGTCTCGCACAGTTTTCTCAAGTATTGTAGGGTGTCAAAAAGCCGGATGGTAGTGCATTACTTTGCCCAATATTTCATTCGACATCAAAGACACAAAAGTGCCAGGACTAAGCATGGCTCTGTAAAGCTCATCTCCACTATATTGATGCTATCGTATGCGATATTGAAATCGATAATGAGGTGCTACATATCGATCTGGACTTATTGGGTTTTCTCTAGGATCTTTCCAAGCTCTGTTTGACAAAGACTATTCTATTCTATTCTACTTGTTTTCTTGCATTCTTCATCAAATCAAGAAATCAGTTGGTACGGTTTAGTAAAAACCAGCATATTATTTACGGCATTTCTGGGAGCTTCTTGGGATCGACAACTTTGGTCTTCAGTACAGGTTTGTATGGAAGTTAAATGTTGGTCTAAAATAGCCTAAAACGATTTAGAGCATTGCTTGTGAGTTTTGCGAAGAAACTCGTAGAAACATGAAACATTTTGCCCTGATGCTATTTGATACTATGCCTTAGGTCACGTGCCAACAAATCATGAACTCTTGCTTCAGTACGCCGTGTTCATTAAGCTCGCATCCGATAAGATGCTGGTCATGTCTTCTATAGCCCTCACTTTAGAATACGTCACAGTTTCACCCGTGTTTTGTCAAATCCATTCTACAGCACTTTCATCATGCATAATCCAGGTAGAAACGCAAGTTATTTCATTAGTACCTCTTTATTTCATACCACTTTTTACAAAATTGTTTGTAGTATTGTCTCCCGCAGTTTGTTTATCTGGCTCCCTCTGGATATACGAATTTTAAGGAATTTACACACTTTTTTAGACAAAATAAAAATATGGCTTCTGATATCGATTTTTTGTTCCGCTTCAGTAGCTAGAATATTTAACTTTAAATAATATCTTTGCAAGCTTTTCTTTTCCTTTTCTTTTCCTTTTCTTATCGCTGAACAATAATTTTGTACTACTCTGCCGCCCCGCTATGAATTAATGGAATAAATATCTTTAACACTTGAAGTGACATTCAATTCTATTTATTGCCAATACTAAATGGCACTATCCGTTCTCTTATGTATCACTACTGCCATAATTACTTTGATTGAAAAATGTATGTTCATTAAATTAAATTAAGGGAATGTGAAAATAAAATAAATGAAAAATAAATGAACAGGACTTGACAATAACTTTGCATATACGAGTAATTATAAAGTTCACCCATTAGTACGATGAACATTTTACGTCACAAATAAAGTCCAATCAAATCTGTCCAATTTTCTACACAGGATACTAAAATACGATAACGTGACCTATAAAAATCAATTAACTTGCATTTTGTACTTGTTTCTTCGAAACCAGGAAAAAAAAAAAAGAGTAGTGAGCATTGTTCCTTTACGGCTGAGTTATTAGTGCGGCCCAACTAGCCCCCGTACTAACCTATTATACTTAATGAAAACAAGAAATAAGCTTCAAGCTTATGGGGCAAACCTATTATTCAAAATTTTATAAGACGGGGCTTATAAAACAATTCTCAAAAAATAGATTGCTAAGAATGTTTCTATAAAAGGGCTTTATCCCCCCTTTCAAAACGGTATTCAAGGAAATATTTTAAAAAATTATATAAAATATAAAAATATAAACATGTTTTATTTCTTTTATATTATTCTTTTTATAAAATAAAAATCGTGAATAACTATTATGATAAATTCTTGTAATAAAAATTTTGAACTAACCCTTACGAAAAGATTTTTATTTCGATTATACCTATGATACTACAATCCCTTGGATAAATGGTATATATTTATTTTTTACATCTTTATGGAAAATTATCAACGCATTTGGTAGAATAGAATAAGTGACAGAAAATCAATCCGTTTGATCCCTGTCGGTGCAGGAATACGGCTCTCCGAGGAGTTTATTTTTTAGAACGGCGCTGGCCAAGTGGGTACTGGCCATCCCTGGTCATTCCTCAAAGAGTAGAATGTAGCAACGGCACACGAGTCACAACCCACATTCCACCTTGTATACTTCGTGAATAGCCCGGTAGCTTCACTCTCCATTTAAGGTGCCTGCAGGCAACGGCGATTCAGAGCTTTTTTCCACTACTTTTTTTTTAAGTAGAAGCTAACTAACTAGCGACCGACTTGTTAGGGTCTACCTTTAAAACTTAATCTTTTAAATGAGTTGTAGAAGGAGAAGTAGGAGACAAAATATCTGAAAGTTGTAAGGACTCCTGTGTAAGCGTGCAGAAGTATGTTTATTGGTAAAAAGCTGTGTAATCCTCGTCTAATGTAGGCCGCGTTTACGAAAGTATATCTAGCTTACTTGTATTTATTTGGTATAACCACATGGAGAGCAAATTTATTCAGTCGTTTTGATACATTAGATTGATTCCTTTAAACTATAGTGAACACTTCTGCATCGTTCAGTTAGATAACTAATCTGAAATCTTCTTTAAAACTTAGAAGCCTTAATTCTAGCATTTCTGGCACAATAAGCCATTAAAATTATCTTTGCCAGGTATACATGAAATCTGATTTTACATTTGCTCTACCAAACCGAAGTTTGCTAAAATGGTGACCATATCGCATAGACGCCTTATTTTTAATTTTATATTAATACTCATCTTTAACAATAAAGTGTCTGGTTGGTATTCAGTTTCCGTTCGATTGCCTTTGCGAATTTTCAAAAATAGAAAAAAAAACATGTTTTATGACATATTCGACAACTCATCAGATAAATTGAAGTCAAATGACTTCAATTTTTGCGGCAATACCGTTAAGCATTTGACCCACTGTATATTGAATCTCGTAAGGGATGTAAAGCATTGTAGCAATTTCTTATTCAAATTTTGAAAAAGAAAATTTTCGAATGCTTAACACAACACATGTTGAAAGGTTTGTTTCTAACCAAAGAAGAAACGGGGTTACAATGTCGTTATATCGTTGAATTGGAGCTAAATGCACTGAAGTATAGAGAAATGAAGTATCTATTTGACATTAACATATTCAAATTCACGATGTCAGTAAGGCAAATGATAAAATGAAAGTAAAAACATTATGACCACGAACGAGAAAGGGTATTTGAATACGCTAAGCATATAAAAGTGAGGACCAAAGAAATCTATTCTTATTTTTGCCTTTTAACCTTAATTTTCCACGACTTTCAAATATTTTTACTGAATCATAATTCGATATGGAATCCCTTAAGGCTGCTATCGAGTACCAATCATCTTTATCTTAACGAACAGCCCAATGGAAACAAATATATTCATTTTGATGTTGGTATAGAAGCATTGCTACTGGGACTCAAAAACCAAACGGCCTTACATAACCGGGTCTTAAGGCATCCATAAACGTTTGATCTCAGCACCGGAAATTCAACACAAGCTTGGGTTGACTTTGAATTATTTACACGAACAAGGTGGCGCAACATCGGTTGTTCTTTGGCTGTAATTTTTTTGTGAATGAAAAACTTTAGTTTTGCTTTTGGATTATGTTTACTTGATATCTTAAATGATATCGGCTAAGTGGCCACCGCCAGATTTGTGGCGTTTTCCATCACTCTTCCGGAACTTCCAGCTATAGGTTATCGCATTCTTGACGGATATTTTTTTTTTTTTTATAATTTACGCGCGCCTAAGGGGTTATGAATACCCTTTTTTTCTGTTTCCTCGGCGCGGGCGGACAAATAGAAGGAGGAGAAAGGAAAGCATTGTTGTGATGTAATGGTTTGAAACTCAGGTGTGTTTGGTTTCGATATTGGCTCTCCAGGGGTGGGAGTCCGAATAGGACGGAGAGATTTTTCTTCACTCGGAATGATTCCGGTTGTCAATTTTAACGGTTGATTTGTGCTTGAAAACCCTACAACAGCCAAATCTACATGTCAGTGTTATGCCTTCACACGCAGATTTTTCTGACTGAGTTCCAATTACGCAAATGAAAACTTGTTGTGGCTAGGATTCGGACCTTGACCTTCCGAGTGAGAAGCGATTGATAGTACCACTACACCACGGCTCTTTTAGGGCTTCAAGAATCTGAGGCTTCAAAAAACTCCACAAAAAGAAGCCTAGAATGGTTAAATCAGGCGATCTTGCCGGCCAGCGCAAATCGTAAAACAAGAGATTAGGCGACCCGGAAATGCAGCCCTCAGAATTTCGATTGTGGGTCATGCGGTATGCGCCATTGCTCTGTCCTGTTGGAACCACATGTTGTCCAGTCCTAATTCATCCAATTGAGGAAGGAGAAAGTCGTTGAGCATGGCTCTGTAGCGTTCGCCATCCAGAGTAGTCGTTTGGCCTGCGAAATTTGCAAAAAAATAAGGGAACATTTTTCATTTATTCTCTACAAAATAATATTATATAGGATTACAAATTATACCTTAATTAAATAAGTCTAATAATATATGTAATTCTATGAGAGAATAGATTGTGGCATTTTGTATTTAACAAAAAATAGATTTAAATGTCATATTCTAATGTAAAAAATACAAATTCTTTGTTTAGTGACAAAAATAAAAGGGTGGTTTATAATACTTAGTTGGACAATTTTGATTAATAAAAACAGTTATAAAAAAAAAGAAAAAATATAGCGCAGAATTCAGGTTTTATAAACTCAGTTATGGAAGCGTAACAAAATTTGAATTTCGTTGTGATCAAAACCAAAAAACCACGATTTTACTCCCCTCAGAAATGCGAATATATCCCTTATGTTTCGTATTCCAACAGAGAGCCTATTAAACAAATTGCTAGAGACGATCGAGTAGAAATTTCTGTAGCAAGAGGTCCGAAAAATGGAAAGATCAACAACATATCTTGTAATGCTACGTAAGTTGTGCATGTCAGAGATTGGACTTAGCATATAACCACCTCTCATAAAGAAAACTTTCATAACTTTATGATAGTACAAGTGTTTCAGTAGCAGAATCTGGATAGCCCTAAATAAACTCATAGAGTGACCAAAACGATTGGTTTTGCAAATAGTTAGTTGTTGGAGTTTATTGTGATAGGCGCCACGCTAACAGGTAATTCCATATTGCAATTTCGAGTGAAATATGCTATAATAGACCATTTTAAGTGTGTTTGTCAAACAATACTTCCCGAGGCGATAAAAGATACGAATAGCAGATATTGTTTCAAACTACCAATGTGTTTAGACCAGCTGACATCTTGGTCAATAGTTACGCCAAGGTGTTTGTAGTCGACCACAGTTTCAATTTTAAATCAAGCTCCGCTACATCCGACGTTATCAAGGTAGGTCTCAGATCTTTGGTCTTTACACTCACTATTAGACAAGCTGTATTTAAAACAGTCAGCTGCATGAAATATAATGTTTATATCCGGGGGTTCTTGTATAGTTAAACTAAAATACATTATTTTAGTTTTATTGCTAACCATTAGTCTGTGTTTCGCAAACCCTATTCTCAACAGGTGTATATCATGGTTTATCTCAGCCATTAAGTTCAACGATTTGCTTAAATGATCGCCGATTTTAACTTTTTGAGTTCTATTTTTCATATACGATTCGAACCAATCATACATACAACCACGAAAACCGGCTTTTTGTAACTTATCTAGAAGAATGTTGTGATTGACCATGTCATAGCCTTTCGTTATGTCGACAAAAAGTCCAGCACATCACTTTTTTTCATCAAGTCCTTTGTATATAAATGAACAAAAATCTAGTAGAGCATCCTCAGTAGTAAGAGCTTCTCTAAATCCAAACTGGACTGGACTGAAGAAACTTATTCTGTTAAGATCAGATACAATTCTAGACTTGACTGCTTTCTCAAAGACTTTTGAAATTAAAGGCAACAAGGAAATAGGTCTGTATTTAGTTTTGTCTTTCCTGTTACCCTTTTTGAACATTGGAATTACAACAACATCTTACAGTCATTCACCTAAATTTTCTAATTCTCTGTAAAGACCGCCGATTGATGCTCAATTACGTGGCACGTAGTCTGGTCAATACTCCGGTGTGCTCTGCGACATCTTCAACCACAGCAGAACGATTGCTCCGGGGCCGGCCAGACCTTGCAGCATCTCGTGTTTCCCATACTCTACCAGGCAAGCGGTTAAACGTCGTGTATTTGCCTAGTTGGTATCGGACGACCGGAAAATCTGCGCCGAAAGTAACACTGCGCCAACACCACCGGCAAATAATTCCGCAAAAAAATCATAACAATTATTCCGCGTTCTTTAGAAGTATAGTATATTTCGAACTATAGGCCCATATCCTTATTACTTGCATTTTCTAAAATTTTTGAAAAACTTATTAAAGTACGTATATTTTTAATTTTTAAACCGAAACAATTACCTTAGTGAGAATCAATTTGGATTTAGGAAAAAAATGTCAACCGTGGGTGCCATTCTTAGGGTGTGCACTCAGTTAGTGGCATTAACCATAGCAAATGTGCAGTGGCTCAGTTTATTAATATCACAAATTCGTTTGACATGGTTGACATGACATATACTTCAAAAAGCTGGTTTTAGAGGGACTTTACACAATTGGTTCTTCTCTTATTTAAAATGTAGAGAACAAAAACTTAATATAGAAGGAATTTTTAATGACCCTTTTCTTGAAAAATGGTGTGCATCAGGGTTCTGTCCTTGGACCCTTATTGTTTCTGATTTATGTGAACTCTTTATTTAATTTAAAACTATGTGGAATGCCAACGAAATGAAAGAACTCGTAACTATTGCAAAGATCTCAGATTACCTAACAAAACCAATGTCTTTTAGCAGAAAATTTCTTACATGATTACAATCTTTATTTTCAAGCACATGATTGTAAAAGCAGCGGAAAAAGTAATTTTGTAGATAACTATCTATTTTCTGTGTATTGTTTCAAAATTTAATCCGTAAAAAACTATAAATACCTATGAGTTTTAATTGGCTACAATTTAAATTTGAAATATTCAATATTCAAAACAGTAAATGTATATCCTTAAAGAATATTGTTCAATAAGTTGAAGCCCTAAGAAAATATATTATGGGCTTGCTCACTCTAGGTTGCAATATGGTATCACAAGTTGGAGTGGTTCGTATGTTAGCTCTTATAGACCTCTGCTCATAGTTCAAAAACATATAGTAAGGACTATTTGTAACAAAAATCGACGAATTCCAAGCTGGCCTCTATTTAAGGATTTGCGTGACTTACCAATGAGACATCTTTAAACAAAGTGGCAATATTCCTAGCAGAAGTATCAATAATATGCGTTTAGGATACGTAGGTATTGGCTGCAAAACAAGTTCTTACATTCCTTCACTGATACTAGCCCAAAATATTGTATTACCATACTTGGTAATATTAACTTATATATTTCTTTTTGTTTTTTTTTTTTTTTTAAATATTTTTTACCCCTTACCTTATCCTACATGATTGGGTTGCCTTTTGAATTTTAAATTTCTTTTTTTTTGTTTTTAAAAGAACTTAACACTCAAGTGGATATGAATACACTTAACATATAATGCCTCAGCACGGGTTAAGTTTTTTCGAAAATGGTATAGAGAGAGAAAGAAAGATGTTTGGGCTCAATGGTTATAATTCGCTCCATGGCACCCTGGTCGATTTAAGTTCGCTACCTGCACTTTAATATTAAATGAAATTTTTTTTAATTTCTGTAAGGCGGACTTAATTTATTTATGATTCTATTAACATACAGTGCGTTTCAAAAATATAAGGTCAATGTAAAAAATGCCAAACTTCTATCTCCTACAACGTTTTTTTTTATAACGGTACCTCTTATCTTGTTATTGGTGCTGATGCAAATTACGCTTGCATTTTGTTTCCATTGTGTGTCAAAGCTCTGTATAGGAAAGTGATGAAGCTTATGATTTTTGAGTTCGTAAGCGTTTCATAATTATAAGGTCAGTTACCAAAATAAAAATGGTAAATACTTTTTTTCAAGCTTTTAGTATTATTTCAGTTTAACGTTGTAAAATTTAGAACAATGGCTCGAGGACAGGCCCTGACACTCTTCGAAAGAGGAAAAATTGATGCATACATGGAGGAAATCTGCAGTTTAAGAGAAGGACAGATCATTTTATGCGGTTCAAACTTATGCAAGGGATAAGGTTAACTACGCTGTTAAGAAATCCTCAGGACGCCAAAATAAATTAACAAGAAGAAATAGTCGCGAAATCAGCAAAATAACATCTAATTCAATGATGATCTGCAACGACGTAAGGCGAAGTTTGGACCTTAATGTCCAAAGTCAACGGTTTGGAGGACAATACAATCTTTTCCACACATTGTGCGAGAAAAAATGAGAGCTGCCCCTCGATTAACAGCAAAGCATGTTGAAAACAGAATCACGTTCGCACGCCAAAACATGGATACATGGAACGATTTTTAAAATCCTAATTTGTTTTTATACAAGATAATTTTTTCCGACGAAAAAAAGTTTAATTTGGATGGGCCAGATAGATTCAGTGGATATTGGCGGGATTTGAGAAAAGAGAAATTTCGGCGGCGGTTCCATAATGGTGTGGAGAGCTTTTACGGCAAATGGAAGATTGTCGCTAGCCTTCCCTTCTATGCGGATGAATAGCGATGAATATCAGGGAGTTCTTTCAGAAAATTTAATTCCTTTTTTAGAGAGCCATGGATATGAAAACTTTGTTTATCAGCAAGATAACGCTACAACTCATTCTAGTCGCAGCACTAAAGCGTGATTTTCAGACCACAATATCGAAGTCCTAAACTTGACCACAATCCTATGGAAAATCTTTGGGGCATTCTGGTTCACGATATTTATAAGCATAATCGTCAGTTTGAGGCAGTAAGCGCTCTAAAAATGGGTATCTTAAATGTTTGGGCAAATGTTAGTGACCAAACATTAAAAAAACTATCAGCATCAATGCAAAATCGCTTATTTAAATATTATAAAAAGGGAAACAAATAAATTATTAAAATATTGAAAAAATTTCTTGGTTTATTTATTTTAGCGACTGGCCTTATATTTATGAAACGCTTTAATTGATATATTATTGATTTTTTCGTTGGTGTATTTGTTCTTCAAAAGTTGTGTTCCAATAACTCTTAAGATTATTTTGACAAAAAAAAAATTATTGATAAAAAACAAAAGTTTTTGTTCTGACCTTATAATTATGAAACGCACTTTATCTATTGCTTCAGGAGGCAAAGATTTTTATTTTTTTTTTGAAGGTGCCTTATATCACTTATAATAGGATAGGACGAAATTAGCAAAATATGAAGAACATCCTCATTGGTTGCGACCCGTGACATCTTTCTTGAGAAGTTTTCACGGTACAGCTTGTTGTTTTTTTGACGGGGTTCTAAAACATCTTCTGACAGTTGGTCAATACGAATAGCGAAGTTCTCAATAACGTCAGCACCATAAATAAGTATTTTATGGACGCTCACAGGCATTTTATACCAATTATATTTGCTGAGAAATAGTTTGGCAGTGTCTAAGCAATACTTTCGGAATTTGTTTGTGTCAATTTTCAATCCGGATGAAAGAGTTACCAGTACTATGGCAAAACGTTGCACGAACTCATAATCAATTCCAATTATACCGGCTGTTTTTGCTAGGTCTTTGAAAAACGTACGGGCAGTGTTACCATCCCCTCCTTGTTTTGGAAAATCGATTAATATTCCCAACTCATTCCTGACCTGGTTTTCAAGATGGACTTTTTTATCTTGAACCAGTTTTTGGGCCTCCTCTCCTCTTGCCTGCCAACATTTGTTGTCAAGTTTGACGACAAATGCAACAATCCATGAATCGTATGTGTGCGTGAAGAGTTTATAAATCATGTCCGAATGCGTTACTCTCGCAGGGTTTGTTTAAAAATTTCTCCAAGTCATTCATATGCTTTGGAGATGCTTTGCATATGCAGCAAACTGCACTAGCTTTATTTTTAATAATTGCGTTGCAAGTTTTACCGTCAACCATTGTCTCTAACAGCACGTGATATATGTTCATGGTTTTTCCGTTTATAATTAAACTAGTGGGTTGCAGTATATTTATTTCAGATTCCATTCGATTGAACTCTGTTATAGTGGTATCTAAACTTTCCTTAGCAAATTCAAACCTTACTGTCCGGCAGTATCTTGGTGATGAAGTTTTTGAATTTATCCATAATTTTATACATCCATTTTCAGATTTCTTCTCGATTTCTAAAGGCACAATGCATGTTAATAATATGTCTGAATTAATTGCGACAGGATTAACTAAAAAGTTTTCCTTATAGCGGGAGTGTCCCCCACTACCGTCAACTCCACACTACCTAGTACATTCAAAAGTATCGCCATTTTCACAAATAAAATACTTCACTCTGCACAGTAAAATCCAGTAAGGACTGTAGCTTGATTTCAGATAAGATTTCTGTAATCGTAATTGATGTAATAGGTGGATAACATTTTTTTTTTTGCTACCAGTATAGAGTCATAGCTAGGGTATATGTTCGCATTTCTTTCTTTAGCATTCTTTTGAAGATTTTTATACTGATGGTTCATTAGTTTTAATTCAGTTATTAGAGCTAAGGCTTCTTCAGGTGTATACGGGATTGCTGATTTCGTTATTTTAAATACATTAAGTTTCTTCAGACTTTTGGGTGAGCTGCCAATAGCTTTTTTTACGACCTCGGCCATGCAACGGACAGTTCTTCTGAAGACTTATTTATGAGTTCTCGAATTTTTCTTTTTTTTTAGAGTTTAATCCACTTTCTTGAAATGTTTTCTCTGGCCTTCAAAGTTGAGATTTTTGCTTATTTTTTTCTATTTCTATAGGTATTTGAAATTCCTTGAATAGCCAACTCTCTTCTTTGCAACTCACTTTTGAAAAATTAGTGACACAAACTTTTCTGTGTATCCGAAACATTTTTTATGTTGGTCCTCATTTACGTCCAATATAGAAAACTTTGTATAAACCAACTTTACCACTTCATCCGCAGAATCAGAAACAGAGGATTTGAAAAGTCCGTTCTCGCGCATAAATAAAAATATTTCATTTCTTATAAGTGACGGCCTCTCTGTTGGAAGAGCATTGCTACCTTTATAAAGGAAAAAATATATTTTATGGCGGTTTTTGGCATGTAATGTTTATTGTTAATTAAAGTGAAAGATTGTAACTTAATAATAAAATTACTTTTGTAATCAGACTATGTCGGACTTTTTCTTAGTCGTTCTTTATACAAAAAAAAAATCATTAATTTAGAAATCATTAATTACTGCATGTAGACACCACTTTCACACCTTAATTTTTATAATACATATAGTATATACGAAATTAATTTTTTTGTGAATTACTTACAATGAGGATCTTGCGACATATTTGCTTTTTTGGTTATTCTTCTTTAGTCGATAAAAACTTGTACTTACAGTGACAATTCAAATTCTCAACTGGAACACATAATAACAAAGTGATCTTAAACTGCAACATCGCGATGTAAGTACAGTTGCAAATTTAAGTACTAGCCTCTTTTCTTGTTTTGAACTAATTATTTGTATATTGCTCTCTAAATTAACGGTAAAAAAGTTAGAAAAAAATATGTTCATTTTTGACTTTTGTCCAGCTACTGATGTATTGCATGAAATCGGCCACTGTGATGGGTGGCATCCAACATTTAATGGGGAGACTAAATTCTTAGTGGAAGTTGGATTGATGTTAATTTCGAGTCAACTACTCATCTTGCTTGATTTTTGTTAACTGAAAAATGAATGTCCACTACCACTTGAGCCACGGCTACCCACGGCCATAGTTTATGTAAATCGATATTAACTTTAAATTGCTTCTAAACCCAGTTTAAAGCTAAGATGAAAAGTAACCTCCTTGACTGCCAGAATGCGCTGCTACTGCAAAAAAGGTTATAGTGCTTTGAAGTCCGTTCATATTCCGTTCATGCTAAATTTTAGTGCGATACTGTCTTTAGTTTTGTTTTTACAGCTCATTGTTGTTGACGTGTTTGGCATCGTGTTGATTATGGACAAAAACGATTTTCGTTCTCTCATAAAACATTATTTTTTGAGAGGCAAAAAGGCGAAGGAAACAAAAGAAAAGTTGGATAAATACGAGTATTATGGGGCTAATGCTCCGTCAGATTACACCGTCAAATATTGGTTTCGAGAGTTTCGTGGTGGCCGCAACTCCACTACCGATCAAGTCCGCAGCGGCGGGCCCTCCGATGCGGCTACAGAGGACAATGTCAAAAAAATACATGAAATGGGGTTGGCTGACCGGAAAGTTAAGGTGCGCGATCTAGCAGATACCACAAAGATTAGTACTGAGCGCACACGCCATATTTTGGGCAATATTCTGCATATGAAAAAGTTATCCTGCTGTTGGGTGCCGCGCATGCTCACTCCTGACCAAAAACACGAACGCGAGGGCACTTCGAAGAGTGTTCGGACTTACTGATGTGGAATCGGGCGGACTTTTGGCGTCGATTGATAACTATTGATGAAACTTGGGTTCACTATTACACACGAGAGAACAGAATGAGTGCCCGGCAATGGCCGGCACGAGTGCTCCGAAGCGGTCGAGGAGCCTTGATGGGTCGGAAAGATTATGGCATATTCTTCGTGGACTACCTCGAAAAAGGAAAAACCATCAACAGCGAGTATTACTGTGCATTATTGGAGCGATTGAAGGCCGAAATCACTGCAAAACGGATTCACATGAAGGGAAAACAATTTTTGTTTTTGCAAGACAATGTAAGTGCATCGGCTAAATCAATGACTTACGGTTCCAATTGCTGTCGCACCTATCGTATTCGCAAGATTTGGCTCCCTGGGAGTATTATCTCTTCCCAAACCTCAAAAGATGGTTCATCAATAAAAAATTCAGCTCACGCGAGGAAATCATCGACGCCACAGAGGAGTATTTTGCAGACCTTCCAGAAAATTACTTTTCGGACGGAATCAAGAAGTTGGAAAATCGCTGGAATAAGTGTATCAAACTAAAAAGGGACTATATTGACTAAAATAAAAAAAAAGTTTCCGACCGCAACGTAAAGATAGCGGCACTCGTCAATAAGAGCTAGTGAATGCTAGTTGTGCATCTTTTGACAGTTACTTGCCGAAGTTTCGGTCATTTGGGACACGCAGTTTTTAGTTGACAGTCGTTTGAGTGAGTCGATGTGAGTGTTTTCTGTGAAAATGGAAAAAATTGAGTATCGAGCTGTTATTGAATTCTTGTTTTTGAAAGGCAATACGCCTACGCAAATCAAAAATGAGTTGAACTCTGTGTATGGGGACTCTGCACCATCATTTACCACAGTAAAATTTTGGGCAGCTGAATTTAAAGGTGGCCGTAAGAGCTTGGGAGAAGATGAACGTTCGGGGCGTACAAAAACTGCAACCACTGGCGATAACATTGCTAAAGTTCACCAAATGGTGTTAGACGACCGCCGAATTAAAGTGAGAGAGATAGTAAAGGTTATGAAAATGTCCAAAGAACGTGTTTGTTACATATTAAATCAAGATTTAGGCATGAGAAAGCTGTCCGCGCGTTGGGTGAAACGTTTGCTTACATTAGACCAAAAACGTGTTCGAATGAACATTTGTAACGCTCTGTTGGCGCAGCTTAGTCGCAATAAACCCGAGTTTTGACGCCAATTAATTGCTGTAGATGAAACTTGGATACACCATACGTCCGAGACAAAAATTCTGTCAAAACAGTGGATTGTAAAGGGCGAGCCGGCTCCAAAAAAAGCAAAAACAGTTTTTTCGGCTGGGAAAGTGATGGCGACTGTTTTTTGGGATAGTAAAGGAGTTATCTTAATCGATTATCTTCAAAAAGGAAAAACCATTACAAGAGCATACAACGCATCGTTACTTGCCAAGCTGAAGGCAGAAAGTGCGGAAAAACGGCCACATTTGCTGAAAAAGAAAATCCTGTTTCACCAAGACAACGCGCCGTCTCACACCTCAGTGGTTGCCATGGCGAAAATCCATGAATTACGGTTTGAACTGCTTGACCATCCACCTTATTCACCAGATCTAGCCCCAAGCGACTTCTTTTTGTTCCCTCATCTAAAAACTGAGCTCGGAGGACAGAGATTTTCGTCAAATGAGGAGGCAATCACCTTCGTGAACAATTATTTTGCAGAAAAAAAACCGCCAAGTACTATTTGGACGTGTTAGATAGATGGGAGCATCGCTGGAAGAAGTGTGTAGAGTTACAAGGAGACTATGTAAAAAAAAATGTCTTGTATCATTGTTCGGTCGGAAACTTTTCAGTCAACCCTCGAATTTTATATGTCACTCTTCACAAACTTTTAGTTACAGAGTGATCACTATTTTTCCGCTATTTGTTAATGATTTTTTGTAATTGGCCTTAAGTATGGAAGAAAATATAAAATATAATATTTATGATTCCGCTTTATGAAAAAGGACTTTAAAATTAAATCACTAACTATCGACCAATCGCCTATATTACCTTAGCTGTTTGAGAGCATTTTTTATGGTTCCATTGATGATCCAACATAGATTTCTTAAATGTATAAAATACAAACCTAACCGAATACATTTCAATTGAAGTAATTTCCACATACAGCAAAGAGTTTGACACAATTTTTCAAAAAGTATTCAACTCAAATTAAAAGACTCTTGGCTTTCAGACGAGCTTCATAATGTGGATTAAATCTTATAAAGAAGACCATCATTAGAATGTTATATTTAGACTTCGGTTTTCAACCCCTTTAAGGACTCTTCTGGTGTTCCCCAAAGTAGACATCTCGCTCTCTTACTACTTATTCTAAACTTAATAGTGTTGATAATATCGTTCATATATGTATATCTATTTGCGTAGATGACATGAAAGTCTCCATTATATCTTATCTTCCTATGACTATTTTTCACTGCAAGGGCATCAGAATAGGTTATCTATTTGGCGTCAAATGAATGCTTTGGAGCTCAAGGCAAATAACTTACAAGTAGTAACATCAACCAACTTCTGTTCATTATTATTTAATATGTCTCATTCCCTTAGTAAAAGTCAACTCCGCTCTTGGCTATATCAAGAATCGTTGTAATGAATTTTCGAATCTTAATGTCACTAAATCCTTTCTTATTTTATTTATTCAGTAACTTTTTGAATACGCTAACCAGGTTTGGTCTCCGTACATCCACAGTGTAAATATTTCCGACACGCTTTACGGAGACTTCCCTGCACTGATAGTCTAAGCGCGTAGAGCAATTTTAACTTATCGATTTACAGCCACTTGTTCATCCGATTTTAACCGGTTACAATGTATTTTAATTTATCTCTTTTTACACTTACTCACGTAATGTTAAATATTTCGCCCAATTTTGACTCAGTCCTCACCAAAAACGTTACGGATATCTTAAACCAATGTCTAAAATGCTACGGCAAGTCAACGATATTCAACCTATCTTCAACTAATACCTCAAAAAATCTTCCCCTAAGAATGTCCTTTACTTCGCTTAGGCTCTCACCTTATAATTTAACTAAAGGGTTAAACAAATTTTGTTGATTCTTAAGTTTAGAATTTAAGTACAAGAATAATAAATCTGTTCCGAGTTCAGCAGGATTTCAAATCAAAACTCATATAGTACTCAAATAGTTATGTACGGTATGGCTTGATTGTTCAAATGGAATGGGACAACAACTTTGACAATTTTGTTTGTATTCTGCTTAGACGCCACAATTTCGTCAATTTCTTCAATGACTCAAATATATGAACAGAACAATGTTAAGAGTTTTAATACAGCTACTGTCTATCCATGAGAATGTATATTTGTCAAACAAAAGTTACTTTAAAACAGGTCCTCCATTATTGAGACATGAATTCACTGTCACTGCCACAGTATGTAAGTATAAGAGATACAAAATTTATCTGAAATACTCAATCAAGTTCTCGGTAGTAGAAAAAATATTTCTTAATATGAGATTGTCTCCACATAAATAATATTCAAGGCATTCTTTTGTTTTACGTCAGTTAACCAAATATAATCAACAAAGAATCTTGCCCCTCCTTGTTATTATTACACAGTTACATAGAAACATCCACCTCAAAGTAAGAAGATACTTCCATCGCTCTTTGATAGAAAGAATATTTTTGCTTAAAAATCTTTCCATCGTTAATAGAAGCAATTTTTACCAAACGTGCCCACAGTCCTATATTCAGCACTCAAAAACCAAAAAACAAAAACATAAATTCTCGATAGGGCTATCGGTTTACCTTCACCACACATCAAATCACACTTGAGCACTTTACTGTTAATATAATTCTATTATAGACACTTTTATTTTCAAAAATTTAATAGCATCTCCCACATCGTTATCCCTTATTACTTAAATTTGAGTTCCTGTTTTTAATTCAAAACAAAACGTTTTTAAGTATTCCCTGTACTCTCTCCAGGATACAAACCCACCACTAGCAGGGTAAGAGTTGTCGTTTCTATTATGACAGTAGTAATCGTATTACTTTCAGAACTCTTCAGTAGTAATTCAATGGAGTTAATCCGCCACAGCTTTTTAGTAAGAAGGCGATAAAGGTGAATCCACAAACAGTACATCTGCATATATCTGAGCGTAGACGTTGGAACCCTGTTAACATAAATTAACTGCAGTCGGTGTACGCAACAAAGGTTATTTTCACCGTGTTTCACTTGTCGTCAAAAGTTGCCGCAGTGACAAGGACTATTCCATTTTTCCTTTTGATGAGTTCGTATTCAAATCTACCCACTGGACTTTGAAGCGAAGTGCATTCGTAAAGCAATTTTGTAGAAAGTTAGACTGATGAATCCCCGTCTCTTAACTGCTCAGTAGTCGTCTTTGCCGTCGGTATATAAACTTCTTCCATGGTTCCTTAGCGATTTGGTATGTAGACCAGGCTAGCATCAATGGGAATATGACATCGATGCTAAGCCATTTAAGTCAATAAAAGGGCGCGACAGTGTATTTAATAGCCCGGCCATGGGTGGTAGTGTGTTGGCTTCCCAATCGGACGGTTCGGGGTTCAATACCAGCCGTGACCGAAAGACTTTTTTTCAGGCAACTAAAATCTTGTGAGATGAATGGCTGCCTAAATTCAACATCAAGTCCAATTTACACTAATAATTTAGTCTGCCCATTAAATGTTGGATGCCACCCATGGAGCGAAATAACCACTGAGCCCAAAAATCTTTCTCTCTCTCTCTATCCAATTTTCCGAAAAACTTAACACGTGCTCCGGCATTTTAAGAGTAGTAATACCCTCTTGAGTGTTAAGTTCTTTAAAAAACAAAAAAAAAATGCTACGCATACATACCACCGTTGTACTACTCAGCTAATTCCGAGTTACAATAGGACCTGATTGCGAGGCGGTTGGGATCGTACACGTTTTATAATTTTAATGATAATGCTCGCGTAGTTTATGGTTTCATATAATATGGAATGCATTTGCCGCATTGTAAAACTTGGGGATAACTTTCCTCTCGATTGCTCCAAATACTCGTAAATTCTCATCGTTATTCAACATTGTCCATGCTTTATCCCTGTAAAAAGTATGGTAAAAGTGTTTTTTTTTGTCGCAAAGACGGCTCTTCATTTAAAACTGCTGCTAAGCTCCGATGAATGTGTTTTCATCAACAATTAGGTATTGCCTAAGATGCTGGGTTCACCAGCGGACTTATCTATTCGAAGTATTCTTTGGGTCCCCTTGTTTAGTGAATAGAACAATTATTTTATTTGTTTGATGACTGTTTTATTTACTATGTTTGTGTGGTGGGGGTTTTGCTGCTACTGAGCTCGAATTTACATTGTGGCTTAACATTGGCCGGTAAAAACAGGATAATTAACATAAGGTTAACCAAAAATTTATCGGATGATCTGTGTACTACTAAAGATATTGGATCGTATGATTTTACAATATTGTAAAATCTTTTCAAATACAATATAATAACTTAGTCTTTGAAAGAAATATATAATAGATTTCAAATAGTATGATTTTTAGAGTATTTAATTTAGTAAACAAGTCATAATATTACGTTAACTTTACAGATTTTGTTTATCATCAAACATAATAAATATAATAACTATAACATAATTCAATATTGTGCTTTTACAAATGTTAATCTTCGTTAGGAAGAAGTAATGCCAATTTAGTGGTATCACGTCTCATAATGCCGAATTTTGTTCGTATCTCAACGACTCGAATGAGGTCATCTGCATCAGGAAACAGCTTGACTACTCGCCCCCATTAACCACTTGCTAGGTGAGAGATTGTTGTCTACTAAGTACTAAGACAAGATCGTTGAGCTGCATGTTTCGTTTCCTAAGAGTCCGTCTTGTTCTTCGCTGAAGTTGGTGAAGATATTTGCGTTGTCACCTTCGCCAAAATTCTTGCTGTAAACGCTGAGTGTACAATTCAGGTAACGTCATTACTGGACTACCTGTAAGTAGATTATTGGGAGTTAATCGTTCTAAACTGTCTTTATCATTTACAATTGGAGTCGAAGGACGAGAATTTAGGCGCATCTCTATTTGGCAAAGTAGAGTGCTTAATTCCTCAAAAGTTAGGGATTTTGTCCCATAACTCGACGGAGATGAAATTTTGTCGATTTAACTCCGACCTCCCAAATGCCCCCGAAATGAGGCGCGTGTGGAGGTATGAATTCCCAATGAATTTCTTCGTCAGCCAGATATTTATGAACGATTCTGATGATTTTATCAACTTATAGAATCCCTGTAGTTCATGAGATGCCCCCACAAAATTAGACCCATTGTCACTTAAAATTCTTTTAACAGATTTGCTGGCGACAAATCGTTTTAAAGCGGCAATCACAGCATTCGAAGTGAGATCAGAATCAAGTTTTAGGTGGATTGCTCGCATTGATAGGCAAATGAATGGAGCCACATAACATTTGTGATGTTTCGCCCCACGACCCTTCCACGCTTGTATGTTTAACGGCCCTGCATAATCCATCCCTGTGTTCGTGAAAGGTTTCGACATTTCAAGGCATACCTTCGGCAGGTTTCCCATTTGTTGACCTAAAGGCCATGCCTTGTACCGCTGACACGTAACACACCTTCGAATAAACTTAACAACAACTCCTTTATGATGCAGGATCCAAAAATATTGCCTTATAACATCCAGAATAAGATGTGGTCCGGCGTGTAGATACTTATGATGATAATGAGCCGCAATTAAAGTCATCAAATGAGAATCTTTCGGTAGAATTGTTGGATGTTTTTGTTGAAACACAAACTTCCCCCTTTGGATTCTGCACCTTACCCTTAGTATACCATCATCACCAACAAAAGGATCCAACGATCTTAGGTTGCTGTTCCTTCGTATTTCTTTCGCAAATCTTAAGCGACTTAATTCAAGTGAAAATGCTGTATTTTGGGTTTCCTTTATCCAAAAATTGAACTCTGTTTCCAGCTCATTTGTCGAAAGCCATCCAAATTTCCTTTTTTTCCTGTCCTTTGTTTTTGTATTAAATACAAATCAACGACACCATGCCGTTATTCGTTTGAGTCTTGTTAATGATGAGTAGCGAATAAGAATTGAATTACTTGTAGGTTCTCCAGTAGTTGCTAGCGAAATTGAAGTATTCCTTTTCTGAAGATCGGTTTCAGGGCTTTTTAAAATGAAGTTGTTCTCAATCGCATCCATGTCCCCTAAAATCGTAGGTCCCTTCCACCACAAATCGAATGAAGGCAGTAGATTGGGCTGAAGTCCTCTTGATGCACAATCTGCAGGGTTAAGCTTTGAGGGAACATGCCGCCACCGACTTTTAGGAACCGTTTCCAAAATCTCTAATGCTCAATTCCCTACAAAAGTTTTCCATTTACTAGGATGCTGAGAGATCCACGCCAAAACCACTTGCGAATCTGTCCATGCATAACAATCAGCATCACCCAAACCCATATTTCTTTTCACAGATCCAATCAACTTTGCCAGGAGGTGGGCCCCACAAAGCTCCAATTTGGTATACTAATGCGATTGACAGGCGCAACTTTGGTTTTCGATGCAAGCAGGGATACAACATAACTGCCTTTGGTGTATACGGATATATAAACGCATGCCGCGTATGCTCGCTCCGACGCATCCGAAAAACTATGGAACTGCTTCCGATATCCAATCTCTTCAGTTCCTATCCATCGTGGTATAGAAATATTTTCCAAACGTTTTAAGTTCCGTCTTATAGCAAACCAATTTTTCATAAGTGGAGGTGGAAGTGGATCATCCCAAGAAACTCCAGCAATCCACAAGTCTTGAATAAGAACGTTCGCCATAATGATTGTTGGACTGAACCATCCAAATGGGTCAAAGACCCTTGAAATTTCTGAAAGAACAATACGTTTACTTGCTATTTTCTGCTCACCCAATGAAACTTTAAAGAAGAAAAAGTCCCCAGATGGGTTCCAATATAGCCCAAGAATCTTTATTGTCATACCTTCAGAAAGACTTAAAACTGATGTTTCTAAGTTATGTTCAGGAATGTGCCTTATAAATTCTGCAGAATTAGACGCTTATTTTCTAAGATCAAATCCCCCCTTAGCCAGTAAATTGCATAAATCAGTTTTAATACCCAACGCATCCTCGATCGTATCACAAACTCCTATAAAATCATCCACGTAAAAATTATTCAACAGATTTTCTGCTCCAACAGGATGCTGATCCCCTTCGTCTAGCGCTAACTGTTTCAAAGTCCTTATAACTAAGAACGGGGCAGGCGTCGTCCCATATATTACCGTTTGCAGATTATATTCCCTGACAGGCTGACATATAGATTTTCTCCACAATATTCTTTGGAAAAGTGCATCCTTGGGATGCATCATCACCTGACGGTACATCTTAGTAATGTCTGGTGTGTAGCCGATTCGATATTTTCGAAACCGTCCCAGGATCTCAACAAGATCTGATAGAATTTTAGGTCCATTTAGAAGAAGACTATTGAGAGAGTGTCCAGATGTGCTTGGAGCAGAAGCATTAAATACTACTCTGAGCTTAGTAGATGAGCTATTTAATTTGAAAACAGCATGATGTGGCATATAAAACGCCTCTTCTTCTCTTACTTCCCTGTTTCTTTCACTTACTTCTGTCATGTGACGCAATGATTGATATTCCTCAATAAATTTCGAATACTCTTTCTTTAACGAGCTGTTATTTTCAAATTGCCTTTCCAACATACTAAATCTCCGAGCGACCATATTTCTACAATTCCCTAGTTTTTCAATAGATTGTTTAAAGGGCAATCTTACCATATAACGACCACTAGATAGAAGCTTTTGAGTCGCTACAAAATGATCTTCACAACACTGTTCCTCCTCAGTATACTTAGTCGTATCCCTTATACTTTCAACTTCCCAAAACTGTTTCAAAGTTTGATCCACATTCAAACAAGTTGTCAAAGTCAAAGTTTCCAATTTTTCCCTAATTATTTTGTGGTTTACCCGAAATAACCCAGCCGAATATAGTTTCTAATGCTATAGACGACTTACTCTCTGATTCCAATTTTCGCTTGCCCATGATGCGAAAGAAATCATCGCATCCTAACAGTAGGTCAATCTTTCCTGGTGCCTCAAATGAAGGATCAGCTAAAGCGAGCCCTTGAATCATACGCTTACAATCATTCTCAATTGCAACCGAGGACAGAGTTGAAACAATTTCCCTTAAAATATAAGCTGGTACAGAGAGTTACTCATTTGTTGTGCGAGATTTTATTTGCAAATATACTGCTCCCTTGGTGAAGGTTGAAGCTTCTGTTCCCACTCCGTTGATTGCAATTCGTGCGTTCGTTCGTGGAAGATTTAACCTTTGTGCACATGCTTCAGTAAGAAGAGAAACTTGAGACTCTGAATCTAATAATGCTTTACATATGTAAGTGCCAGTTACCTACAGGATCCATAACTAACACTAATGCAGTCGGTAGAATTGATGCAAACAAAAGAGAATTTTGTGTTGTGGATAAAGTATTCATCACATTCCCAGTAAGCAACGGTGACCCTTGACTTTCAGATATTTGTTCAGCTGGATTTGTACTCGTAGAAAACCTTAAATACGTACTAGTGTAGTAAATTTTGCTTATATGACCCTTTCTTAAACATTTGAAGCATAATCCATGTTCTTTTACGAAATCTCGCTTCCCCTTTATACTTAATTTCCCAAATCCTGGACAACTTCTCTATATAATGATTTTCTGGACAAAACACGCAAATTGAAGTAGCAATATCTGCGCACCTAGCTCTGTTTGGCGGATTAAACACATGCGTTGAAGGTCTCGGAGCACTTCATTGTCCAATCAAGCAAACTTCATAAATTCGAAAAGCTTTTTAAATGTTGGATTCTTCTTCCGAGCACTTTCTCGTCTCTATAGCTGTTGAGAAGATTTGTCTAGCTTCGACGAAACTACAAATACAAGCCAGCAATCCCGACAATCCGTTGGAATTTTCATTGCTTTTAAAGCGCCGACAGAATCGCTAGCCGATGAGTTTAAAGCCCTTAACCCTTCCTCTGAAACATAACTTAATCCTGGTTGATCCATTATAGCTTTCAAATGTTCCTCAACTATAAACTTTTAATTGCTGTTCATATGCTGGTATATAATTTACTTCGGTGATATTAAAACTATTAATCGCTGAAGCTGCATCATGAGATAACGAGCTTTTCAAATAGTAAAATTTCTGTGTATTACTCAATTTCGGATTGTTATGAATGAGCGATACATACATACAATAAGTATCATGAAAACTAGGCCAATTTTTCCATTCCATATTTACCATCGAAAATATGTAGTTTTATAGGACTAAGCTTAATTGCTGGATAAGGATGCCCTGTGGAAAGGGATGCAGAAGTCTGTGCAGGTGTTTGATAAGATTCAACTTCAGGTATTTGCGCCGATGAAATAGGTTATTCAACGTCAGAAAATTAGTTCACAGTTTGATGCACTGCAGCAATATGATTGGCACGAGGTTGAACAAATCGTGAAACAAGCTCTCCAAGTGTGGCTTGATGATCCAATAGTGTGGCAATTGAAGAGTTTATCTTATCAATTGAAGTTTCATGAACAGCTGTCCCATTATCATTATCTGACCCTTCATGTGTTACTATACCTTTTAATAAAGACTTTCCCTTCGCCCTAGCTTGATAATATTTCTGCTCTATCTCACTCCGTTGACTTTCACTCTCTGTTTTAAGATCTTCCACGTTAGTTATTAAACCTTCTATCCAAAACTGAACAACATTGAACTCTTTAAAATACTCTGACAGCTTATCTAACCTCTCTTCAATAAGTTCTTTCATGCATAAGTCATCCCCAAGCGCATCATTAATAAAACTACAACCACGTGTTAATTGCCACTTTATTTTAGACCTCTTAAAGCGCAAAGTTCTTCCATCTTTTAGGTCAAGTATAATTATAGAAAATAATTTACCTGTGATTTCCAAATACTCGTACTTTATGAATTTTTCTACAGCAGCGTAAATTCATCCACTTATGTCCAACAGCAGCAGCACACGTTCATCAACTAACAACATCTAGAATACAACCCACGTGCAGGCTTAACATTGGCCTTGCAATAATACGGTAAAAACTAGATAATTAACATAAGGTTAACCAAAAAGTTATCGGATGATCTATGTACTATTAAAGATACTGGATCGTATGATTTTACAATATTCTACACCCATTAACCGAACATTCTGCTAGTTCGTACCTCACACTTTTTGCGACTACAAAGCGATATCCTTTGGCGTAAGGTGTCTTTGTTTGCTCCACAGCAGTTCATGAAATAAAGTGCTGTATTTTGGTTGCGTATACTCCATTTTTCGTTACACTAATTCCTCTAAATACGTTGAAAGTCCAGCACGACTTCCACATCAATCGGCATAAAGATGTGTTACCATTGTGGCGCATAAGTTGAAAGAGGTTTTCTGCAAGAAACTGATTATGGCTTCCAAGCATCAATCTTACACAGACGCATACGAAATTCAGCTGCAAAAAGGTACAATTCGACGTTAACGCCTCGGGTCTTAAACACATGCACTCAGAATCACGGCCCATTCCATCTATCAACAATAATAGCGGATAATAGCTCAAAATATATTCAAATATTTGAACCGAATTTTACTTGGAACTTTATTTTTTGCTGCATCGACATCACTCAGTCTCAATTCGTTGTCAGAAGATTAGTTGTAAAGAGCGCCGTGTACGAAGTAAAGCCCCTGGTACGAGTTTAATATTACAGCGGAGGCGCCGTTCGCATGACCACTCATGAAGTGTGTAGCAAACACCCTTAACGGCGTTGTCCTTCTTATCCGATGACAAGTAGGACGAATATTAATGCAAAATAGTAGTTAGCAGTTTATTGGAGTGACGCACTGGGAGAAAAGGCGGCGTAATCCTAACCTATACTATGTACTATACATAAATTTGTGCCATCCATATTAGAGCTGTAGTACATTTTGAAACTGGATATTCGGCATATCTCCGTGAATGCAGTGGCAGTAAGCTCATATTTCAATAGGACATTATCCAACAAGCGAGAACTTCCGTATTGCGAGTCCGAATATTTGAAGTATCATACATATCCTTACACGTTTATACATATATCTAAACTGAAAAGCTACAAGGCTGCAAGAACAGAGTAATTACCTGCTGAATTATTTAAAGCAACGGAACAGAGTTTGTAAGAAGCATCATTTATAAAATAAAATACGGTCAGATGAAAGTATGCTCCGTGAAAGGAACCTCAGCACCGTTCGCCTGATCTATAAAAAGGGAGAGCCTCTAAACTGAGCCAACTACAGAGAAATCAGTCTCCTGAAAATCAGGTTCTAGTATTTATATGGTGCTATATGAATACTCGAAATCCTCTATCAACAATCGATAGATACTTTTCAGTTTGGTTTTAGGTCTAGTAAAATCACAGGAACTTAAAATCGATATCCACCATCTGTTTAAGGCCACAAATGACATGTCATATTTTTGTGTTCCTAAGCATGGCGATGCAGAACGTTGCCAAACCGCCAAAACGGGAGATTACGCGACCAGGAAACGCTACTTTCACAATATCCATTGTAGCTCGTGCTGTGTGTGCGGTTGCATCGTCTTGTCGAAACCACATGTTTACCAAGACCCGCTCATCCAATTCTGGCAGTAAGAAGTCGTTTGTCATGGCCCTGTAGCGTTCGCCAGTAACAATGACCGTATTGCCGATGGCGTCCTCAGAAAAATAAGGCCCAATCACTCCTCCCGCTTATCGCCGCATCACGCAGTGGCTTTGAGTTGATGTAATGGCTCTTCGTGCATCACACGCCTCAGAAACAAAAATTTTGCTTATTGACGTAACCGCTTAAGTGGAAATGCGCCTCGTTGCTCATGATGATTTTCGACACAAAATCGTCCTCTTCATTGTTGAGATTGAGGATGGCTTTACAGTAATTCACACGCGACTGCCAGTCAGAAGGCATTAACTGATACACTGTTTGGACTTTGTACGGGAACAGCTGTAAGTCTTTCACTTAAATTCGCTGGGGGTCCGTCTGGTGATGCCCAATTGCATAGCCCGTCACCCAGACCACGATGTTTCTTCGTTCTCAGCGACATCGGTAGCCACAGCCACGATATTCTCGACCGCACGACCAGTTCGAGTCGAGTAGCTAAGCCCCGGAATGTTTGCCCAGTTGGCCCGACACGATTAGGAAATCGACGTCGTAATTTACGCTGCGCTAACACCACCGACCGATTATTGGTCAAAAACATCGACACAATTATTCCACGCTTCCACGCTCTTGTAGAGTATAGCGCTCCATTGCTTGTCTGTTTGTATACTGCAGCTGTCTAGTTCACAAACGTCAAATATGATTAACGTACGATGCCATTTGCAAAATATTATACCATCTCCCGATGGTGGCGCAAGATTGATCACCCTATCTTGCGTCACCTAGTATAACAACGAACTTTATTAGTTTTATAGTGCCATTGACTTGTAACAGTTACAGGCATGCAGCGAGGACGTGGAAACAGCAGAACACATACTATTTGACTGCAATTGTCTAACCAAAATACGTCAACGTTACCTAGGTAAATTCTACCTTGAAGCGGCGGACATAGCTGCCAGCTGACCTAAAGATATAGCCGCCTTCCTGCAAAATTGTGGCATCATGGATGAGCTCTAAATGGAGGACATCACAATAGGCCCATCTGTGGCCGCAGTGATCTGGGATTCTTTATACCACCTCCCACAACAATCTAAATCTAAATCTAAATTCTTTTACCCGAATTGTCGTTAAGGTCGTCGAAGAATGGTTGGTTTAGTGCACGCTATCTGGTTCTTGTTAGCGCCATGCATTTGCAAAGGAAATGAGAGATTGCAACTGCAAGTTGCAGTAATACTTAGTTGTAAGTTGTACCTAGTTTTGCCGCATGGTCTCCAATTGGAGAATGCCCCGTGATTATCGCCGTGACTGTGGCGATATCTGGGCGGGTTCTGTTTATTAGATCTTTTGTTTTATTTTTATTGCAGGTCGGCTATATTGATATCCTTGATATGGCGCCGTTATTATAGTTAACCCCTCCATTGGAGATTGGTGTTCTGCAGGAAGTGTAAATGGATTTGTCCTTTAACCACTCCTAGCAGGGTGTGGACCCTTGCCGCAAGCGTGTCCTGGAACCCAGGACAGTGTGACCCTAAATCGTTCGCACAGGCGGGCAAGCTCATTCCGGAACTTCTGCACCCGTTTGGAGGATATGGTAGCCGAGTCAATAGCTTTGATAGCAGTTTGGGTAGCTAACAGGATAGCAATGTTTTTGTTTGTTGCGTGCAAGCTTCTCAGTTCATCTTTGATGCGTCGGTGTAGATGACCATGTCAAAGCCCTTTACTACGAGTACTTCGTCTTTTTTCCACTGAGCTCTGGTGGGAAATCCTTCATGGAAGTTTATCTTGGAGTTTAGTTTGGGTGTGATGTAGTTGGTTGGAAACGTGACCAGGCCATTTGGTAACGAGTCCAGGATGTTGCAGTGGCTTTAAGGCCGAGCAGTCCAACACCCAGATTTTTTGAGTCTGACTGCGCTGCAAAGTGCGGTATTTTTTGTGTGTCGTGAGGTTGTGTAGGAGAGAATTGGACGTACTATGGCTGTGTACATCCACAACGTTAACTTTAGTTGATGTCCCCACTTCTTTCTAAAAGTTTTGCTCCAGGTATAGAAAGCTGTTAATAGCTTAGGAAATCTTTTCCTCGGAAATGATTGAATTGATATTGCTGTGTAATGCAGGTTGTACTTGACGAGATCTCCTGCGTTCCGTGCTGATATCACTGCATCCGTGAAAGTGTGTTTTCATCAGAAGTTCCAGGGTCTCCGCAGAGGATTCTGTCCATCCTCCACCTGCCCTCTTAGAAAGGAAGGGTTGGAATGTTCCTTGGATCGTATTTTCCTTAGCCTGGTGGAGGGGATAGCCTTGGGGGAGCAATTTGGTTAGTGGTCCACTCCCGATAAAATCGTTGCGTATATAGGTATGCTTTAAAACAAGGAAAACTGATAGAAAGCACAGATTTTTAATTAAAAATTGTACAATTTTTATTTATTCATAAAGTATGCAGTATAGGGTTAAGTATGGAATAGCATGTCGGGTAAATGACCTCCATGGTTTTGTTGGTGCATATGCACTCTTTTGTCGGAATTTTTCATGACAGTCTTGCAAAAAAATTGGCTGAATTTCGTCGATACGATGCTCAATTTGCTTCTTTAAGGCGGGGTGGTCGTGGGCTTGTTGACATCAACGATCTGTCGTCTCACACTGTAAACGGTGGGCCACGACCAAATAATCGTGATAAATATAATTGAGAGGTTCCCGCCTCAGTTAAAAACAAACATCTTTAACGAATTATAAACACATAAAATCTGACTTACAACTGCAAAATCGCCCATAATATGGTTTAGGTTAAAAAAAAATAAAAAATAGTCCAATGGCGTTAAAATCACATGATCTGGGCGGCTAATTCTAATCACCAAAATGCGAAATTACACTACCAGGAAATGACTCATGCGGTAGTTGAATTGTTTCTTGGGCTGTGTGGCATCTGGCACCGTTTTTTGGGAGCGACATGCCGTCCACAGCCATATCTTACAACTGAAATTGCAAAACATTTAGTTTTGCTATTATACTTACAACTAATTTGTGGTGAAAAAAAACAATTCTTAGTATGCATATCGATATTTATATTAGCAACCAGGTCCAGGAGGTTATAACAGGTATATGAAATCCCTAAATCATCTCCAAACGCCGTAATAAAATGACTGGAATAATATAGATTTAATGCATAAAAAAAATAGTATGGGACCAAGTACTCATTATTGGGGTACTCCTATGTTTACGATTCCCGTATAACTAAGGCATTGTTCAATTTTAACTATTTTATTTGCGTTTTATCCATGACATATGAGGCAAACCAGCTAAACATAAATCACGAAAGCCTGCGCAGTGCAATTTGTTTAAAAAATGGCGGAATCTACCATATCGAATTCTTTTGTAATGCCAACGAAAAGACTAGCGAAGAGTTTCTATTCATCTAGACTTTTGTTAATAAGGAAGAAAAGAAGGAAACATTAAAAAGTCATCTTCTGTACATAGCTCCTCATCGAAACTGCATTGCTGCGAACAAAAAAATTTCATTTGAATAATGTACTCGTATTTAAGAATTCTGTTTTTAATGGATTTCTCAATGGATTATCATGTCGTGATAGCGAGCATTATTAACTGCCATAATACCTCCATTCCAAAACCCCCACCTAAAAGTGGCACGTTGTGGATGCATTTGTTTCTCAAAAATCACTCGTGGATTTTCTGAAACCCTCAATTTTGTCGATTAATAAAGCCATCTAGTTTAAATTAAGCCTCATTGCTGAAGATGATTTTGTTTGAAAAATCTGCATCCACTTGTTGTTGTTCCATAATCCATTCAAGGAACTCTTTTAGCTATGCGCGCCCAGCAGGCTTCAGTTCTTAAGGCGATTGCACTTTGTATACATGAAGAATGGCTATAGAGGGCTTCTCGAAATATACAATTCTTAACAACTGTGCCAAATTGATATTACTGGACTCTCAGCACCACTCTCACGAAGTACTTCTAAGCTTTCTGTTGAACAACTTATCGATCCTTGAATTTTTGAATTAAGTTCTTCAAGTTGTTAAAGTTAAATCACTATTCCCACCATATTTTGTACGAAAATTGCAAACCTTCATTATTTCTAAAATATTGTTCAAAACTGAAAATGCATTGTTCTTTCATGTCCATTTTTAATCAGCTCCAACTATCAGCGTTATATCTTCGTTGTTCTTCGTTGCCTTCTCATACGCAGCTGACTTGCAAAAATTTTCTCCTCTGGTAAAGAAAAAAGAAAATAGAAACCAAAATCTCTTCAATTTCACCCCCAACACCACCTTTGCGATTTAACCATAAGTGTAGACGCTAACAGTTAAAATCCAATAAGAAACGAGAAACAACAGAATCTTGAATTCACACAAAAGATGTCCCGTATTAGCGCTCAGCAAGCCAGCAAGGGACATATCCTTGCCGTTTCCAGGTATTTCATCTCTCAGACATTAAGTACTAGCATACAAAACCGTGTCTAGTGTCAATGGATCTCTGGTCATCTTGGATGAGATGAAATTCCCCAAGTTCGCCGAAATTTTGAAACTTCGTTTGAACGATGGCACCATAGGTTCTTTAAGTGAGCGGCTCCAAAGCAGTCGTACATCGGGTATTGCTGCCAAGAACAGACTTTGCGAGTTCACTTGTGATATTTTGCGTACATTTGTATCAGAAAATATGTTGGGACGTGTGCTCAACGGCTCCGGCAAGTCCATCGACAAAGGACCTTCGCATAAGATTTCCTTGATACCCAAGGTCAACCTATTAACCTATGGTCACGAATTTACCCCATAGGTTAATAAATGAACCAAAATGGTATCTCTGCTACTGATGTAATGAACTCAATTGCCCGTGGTCAGAAGATTCCTATCTTCTCTGCTGCTGATTTCCCACACAATGAAATTGTTGCCTTAATTTGTCCTCAAGCTGGTTTGGTTAAGCTTCCTGGCAAATCAGTGCTATTGTAACCGCTGTTATGGGTGTTAACATGGAAACTGCTCGTGTCTTCAAGCAGGACTTCGAGCAGAACGGTTTCGTGGAGAATGTGTGTTTGTTCTTGAACTTGGCCAACGATCCAACCAACGAACGTATTATTATCCTACGTTTAGCTTTAACTGCTGCTGAATTCTTAGCCTACCAATGTGAGAAACACATGCTGGTCATTCTTACCGATATGTCATCATATGCTGAAGCTTTGAGTGAGGTATCAGCCGCCCATACGTACCCGGTCGTTGTGGTTTCCCTGGTTACATGTACACAGATTTGGCTACAATTTATGAACGTGCCGGGTGTGTTGAGGGCCGTTACGGATCCATTACACAGATACCCGTTCTTACCATGCCTAACTACCACATTATCCATCCAATTCCCGATTTGACACGTTATATTACCAAGGGACAAAAATTGTCAGTTGCACAACAGATAAATTTATCCACCAATCAATGTGTTGCCATCTCTATCACGTTGGATGAAGTCTGCCATCGGTGAAGGCATGACCAGGAAAGATCACTCTGATATATCAAATTAGCTGTATGCTTGTTACGCCATCGGTATTGATGTACAACCCATGAAGGCTGTCGTTGGTGAGGTAGCGCTCATCCCTAATTACTTGCTGTGCTTGGAGTTCTTGAACAAGTTCAAAAAGAACTTTATCCCTCAGGGTAATTACGAAAACCGCACTGGCACAGTTGGTGTGCATTTTCCCCAAGGAAATACTTAAGCGAATTTCAGCTTCCATCCTAGCGGAATTCTATCCAAGAGATTCCCGCCACTAAGCGCAGCACAATACCAATCCTTCACCACCCAACAAAGAACCATTCTTTTCTTGTTAAAAATTTCTATAAACTACAACATACGAGTAAGTCTTATTCTAGAGAAAAACAAAAAAAGAGCAAATAACAGAAAAGCAAAAACAAAAACAAAAATGCTATAAAGAAAAATATTAATTTAACAAAGTTAATGCGACTAAGTAAAAGGTCGATAGAGTTTAATCAGCTTTCACGCTGTCCTTTTTTTTCGTTGGCAACACTTTACCACACAAATGGCGCAAAATTCAAATCATGCATGAATTTTGAGACACCCTTTACATCCTTCCCAAACGGCACTAAATAACCAGAGAATTACTTAGATAAATATGTAGTGGTCATCAGAGTGAAGAACGGTAGTTAAGGTTGGTAGGACTTAATTAAGTGAAACCACCAACCTGGTTCATTAACATTATTACTAGTAAGTAGTACGGTATAGTAAAAAATGGAGCTGGAACAGGCTGAACCGTTTATCCTCCTCTTTCAACAAATATTGCACATGGAGGTGCTTCTGTTGATCTAGCAATTTTCTCTCTTCACTTAGCTGGTATATCATCTATTTTAGGAGCAGTAAATTGTATTACTACAGTAATTAATATACGATCTATTGGAATTACTTATGATTGAATACCTTTATTTGTATGATCTGTAGTAATTACTGCCTTATTATTACTTTTATCACTACCAATGTTGTATCGTCGCGAGACCGTGCTTTCTCGTATACAACGGGAGAAGAGTCTAACAACGGAGTTGATTAAAAGACTTTTAAGATTTTATTGACTTTATTTTATTTTATTGACTAAAGGTCCGCCGTCTTTAGCGTCGCTGCAACCTTCGTCTGAATTGGCCTAATTAAAAAACTTCACTCAAGTCTCATTTAAATCTTGTCTTACTCCTAACTTCTGCCGCATTTGTACTTCTGCTAAGTTGATTCATAGTGAGATACTCGTATTTGTATGCTTCTGAGCATCGACAACACTGAGCAGGATACGCGCAGAAGTTAGAGAGGAATTCTCTCCCAACTGCTCATTTTAAACTTTCATCTCAGTACCCAGTGTCTGTTTTAAATTTAAAACTCACCTCCAGGGTAGTGGTGTGTAGCATTTGAAACCCGTGAAGGACATTATAAAAAGGACCACCAGGCGGTTGAAATTTTCAGTTTTCAATCGGCTCTTTTAGAAAGCATTTCGAATTCGAATACGTCTTTGAACAAACATTTTTTAAAGAGAAGTTTTTACCAAAAAAATATAGAAAATAGAAAAAATAGTTTTTTTTTTGGGTTTTCTAACGGTTTCATAATAAATTCAATATGTGTTTGCTGTTTTATGTATGAAAAGTGAATAATCGAGAAAGTCTCTTGTGCCATGTAATCAGTTAATACATATGAACACGGAATTCTCCTAATTGCTAATTTATCGGTTTAGTATCTTAATTCAACAGGTGTAATCAAATTAAATATTCGTTGATACCTTATTCAGCATATACATAGTTACTGTGTCACATAATAGAAAATGGAATTTTTTCCTGTCGCGCCTAATTAATTTGATTGTCCTTTTGTCCAATTCTGAATCAGTGATAGATTGGAATAATTTCATAATTGTAAATACGAGTGCACAGCACATGCTAATCATAAAAATTGAAAAGATCCTTTAAGCCATTTTAGTTCGGTATTTAACAGTGTAAGGACTCTTGATTCGGTTGAGCCGAATAATGGACTTTGAATTGCAACTCAGAGTGAGAAAATACAAAATTTTATTTATTAACACCGAGCACTTTTCTGTCAGTGAATGCACTTAAAAATTGATAATTGGAGAAGTCCTTACGACATGTCTGAATGTGATTATACAATACTGTGTTTTTTATAATATTTTTGGATGCATATATGGTTGAACCCCTTTATTTCCCATTTTTCCCTGAAATCGGCATTTATTCCAGTGGTCTTATTAATGGAAAATGAATAGCAAAATGCTGATTCATATTGCAATTCCTGTTAAATAGTTTATTGATTCCTGGTCCGTACCTGTATACCTTTTTTCTCAGAACACGGAAACAAATCAGGATCTTAAGTGTCCTGTTTTCCGTTGGAATCCTCATTCTCTTGTTGTTTTGTCTGGCTAAATATTTGCACTTAAAATTTCACCGAGTAGATAGAAGTTGTGAGACTTTTTTCTAAGAATTTATTCTAGGAGTCGTTCATTTCGATGTTGCTGTAGGTTGGGCACTAAGTTTTGGTTGGCCTTAGATGAATCAGAAAATTGGGCAGATGAGCTATAGGAGGGAATATCCGACTCCAATATTCAGACCTGTTCCTCAGCATTTCAAGTGTGCATCAGAGATTCTGTTGGTCCTAAACTTGGAATATATTGTCATCAGGTTTATGCAGGATTCGGGGTAGGACAAAGAGCATATAATGTATATTGGACAGAAATTACTGTTTTTTTCAACAAAGAAGGAGCTGCCAGGATGCAAATTTTATTTAAAAAAAATCTCTGCCTCATCCTTAGCTGGAGAGATAGTGACGTACAACAGGCTTTCGCTGTCAAAAGAACGACAATAACTAAGCTCTATCTTACGAACAGAGAAAGTAACTCTGTATAACTAACCGTGTGAAACTTAGTCCCCGATAGTGTTTAAGTCGTTGCCATCTGAAGTTCCTGCAGCTTTTTTGTGGATCAAGTATACCATGCTTGCAGTCCATTTAACTAGCATACAAGTACATTGCTTCCATCAATTTTAGACGTCATTTTCAGATAGTTTAGCCGCGAAGTCACCGATTGCAATGTGAGCTCTCTGATTGGCCGTTTGATGATGCAGCGAACGTCAAATTTGTAAATATTAAGCTGATAAAACTTTGTGCTAGCTATGGAGATGTGTCCTTTTCTAGAAATTTTATCTTGCCGACTGTACTTCCTCACTGTTAAACCAAAGATGTTTTCTTCTCCAACCTGTGTAGCCACCATTCGGAATGTCTATTTATATTAACGGGGCATAGACACTTATCATATTTATTATGGCCTTTACGCCAAGGACTCAGATGTTTCCATATACATAGTCATACGTTTCCTGGATTAGCTTTACTTCACTTAGTTTAATAGACGCTTAAGTTGCCTTTAGTGGCGCACAAGTTAGTTGAGCTCCCTTTCTACTTAACCTAGCCAAATAAGAAAAAGCCTCACTTTACCACTTATATTCCGATATTCCGATTTGAAATCTTTTCAGGTTGGAGCAATGGTGTTCATTTGGTCAGGATATACTTGCCATCTAAACTACAATAATAAATTCGTATCCTTCTGACATTTGGTTGTTGATTCAGCACTTGTTTGTGACTCTTTACATCAAAGGAGTTGTCGAATCCCAAAATTTGTCGACCTGCATTGCATGTGTCTTACTTTGATGTCTTCATGTCTCGAGTAAATAACTCGTTAAAAATAGGAAAAGTTGTAGAAACTACAATCGAGAAACGATCTGCAGTCATCACACTTCTTAACCCTGCATGGATCCTCAATTTTTTTTCCTCTCCCAGCTTAGTATCAAAAATGACCCTGCAGGTAAAATCTCAGGTTAGAAGATATGCGAACAAAATATGAGAAAATCTGATAATGCAGCTTTGTCTGCCGTACCTTTGTTATTCTAAGCCATAATAATTTACGAATAGGGATCAATGAAAATGAAAAAAAAACATCGTTTATTTGAAAAAAGTAAAAATGTTAGCAAACAATCACAAAAATGTGGAAAAATCAAAAGAATTGACCGTTAAAATCAGCTGCGGCTGCTAAACAGCGCTCACAAATGATGTACTTTTCATGGCGCATCGGACAAACAAAATTGTTGCATTTGCTGCATTTGGCCGAATGTTTCTTGCCGTTGAACAACCGACCACGTTTACGTGATTTTACTTCAACTGTCCGTACATTTACGCAACCCAAAGCATGTAATCGGTTATTATCAGCAGCATTGGTCATTTGCTACACAGCTAGTTCGCTTGCAACCTGGATTGTATCCGAAGGTAGATGTGGCCGAACCGCCACAGGAGTGCGCTGCATACCTCCCCTGCTATTTTCTTTAGAAAGACTCGACATCGTTTGTAGTAGATGATATACGCGTTTGTGTGTGCTCGTAAATGTGCTCATCATTATGTTGCACGTATCAACGCCGCCTTTTGTAGCATTGTAATCCAATACTACTTGAGGCTTCTTATGGCTTTCGGTACTCACTTCTTGGGAATGATGTACTATGCTCAACAGCAAAACAAGCCGATGTTTTTTTTTCACATAAGAGCCGAACGTTATGTGATTGGCGTTGTTGAACAAGATTTCAAAATACAGTGCTGGCTTTTTTTTTACATCCAACAGCTTTGCCGGAATGAACTTCACGTCTTTTTTCCACTACTGTACAGCCAACTCGTGCGACGTAAAACAATTATGGCAAATTACTGCCTTTGAGTCTACGTGCTACGTCTAGCACCACTCGATTGTCTTGGCCGATCTCTGGTTCAGTGCTTCGAGATTTGCCTAGATACGGTTGCACTCACCATGCGTTCTCAGAGTCGCAGCAAGCCCAAATCTTCATACAATAGCGACCTGGTTTGTTTGGTATGTATTGAGCGAATAGTGTTCAACCCCGCAAACTGATAAGTTACTTGTTACTCGATGAAACAGATGGACCTGGCGTATAGAGGTCCCAAATATCACGTATCGGATCCAGTTTATCTCTGCACGACGTAAGGAATTTGGGATTCATGTTAATTTCTTCAAAGACATCGTGGCTTTGGACACGGATCGGTCTGTGTCGCCATTTCCAGCGTACAGCAAAAGCTCGAAGTATCCGCGAAGTGTTATTTTATCTATCGCCTCCAATTGGCTCTTGTGCTGACGAACTCCTCCAAATTGGTCTTCCGAAGAACTGTTTCCTGTATTGGATCGATAAATAAATCTAAAGCACTAATTGGAAATAGGCACTATTTAAATGAAATGGACGTCAAAACTGGAAATGAAATACCAAATACACATACAAACAAATTGGCAGCTGCAGTTGCAAGGGTGCGCATATAACCAGGTGTGTCCATGATCTTTGCTGTGCTTTCGCGGCCTTGACGCATTGCTGGATCCGAAGTGTATTGGATTTTGGCATTTTTCGATTTGCACATTACAATTGGATCAACAGCAGCAGCCAGCAGTAGACTCTTCCAACTGGAACAAAAAATGCCAAATACTTATCATCATACTAGACGAGTACGTGCCAATATCAGACAAAAAAGGGGGATTTAGTATTGCTTTATTCATTTAGCACTGATAATATACATAGGGTCATTTTGACAGGATTTATAATTGAAATGCAAGAAGAAAGAGAAGGTGAATGGAGAGAAATAGCCTCTGTGGCAGATTCCAAACGAGTCGATTATGCCTTTGAATACCAAACATATTATGCCGTATCATGGGAACTAGAACACTTTATTTCGAGTCTCCTGATTCATCGTTAGGAAGAGATACTGACGGCGAAACAATGTCTAGAATCAACATGCTTAACGCAGCACCATGATGAAACTCTAAACAGCAATCGAATATGTACAGATACACTGAAGAAATCCATCATCCGCAGAAAGATGATTTGCTTTTGTGTGTTGGTTAAGAAAACCGGAACTCTGTTGAGTTCACAGCTGGATCAATACCAAATATTTCATCGCACATGACATCCCTCAACGAGGAAGATGATGACTTTAATCCTAATATACTAAACCTTGAACTTAAATTGAATGTGAAAAATTACCTTAAGGTCCGAGATCAGACACAATGCACCGAACGGAGTGATTCTGGTTTCAATGAGCGTACTAGCTGTAGCGGGGTGTAAATAATTCATCAGGCACCTGCTAAGGATCAGAGCCCGCTGCCACATGACATTCTAAAAACAAAACTTGAAGAAATAGCCAAGTCTCAGTTGGTTGAACATGACGAATCCAAAAGTGAGTCACTCGATTTTCCATGGTGGAAATCGTAGGCTCCTTCCAGAGAAAAACAGAGGAACAAGTCACTTTCTCCAGAGCCAAGATTCTGATTCGATCTAAAACATAAAACCTTGACCATGACAGGAGAAACTATTCCGATCATTCCATCGGATTTCATCAACACTATTAAAATGCCCTAGACGTCATTCGAAAATAATCTGACAAGGGCTAAAGCAAAACCTCCAAAAGTGATCCTCGAAACCGCTGGTAAGGTATCGGTGCTTAAGAACAAATTTATCCAAGCTCCTTCACAATCGCCCGCAACCACCAAGGTCAGTGAGTAGCAATTTTGAGTGCAAACCTAGCCCCAAACCTAACATGGATATGGGTAAATCCAAGAACGTTTTTGACAGATTAAGTTCACCTTCAGAATACTCCACACCGAAAACCAGCGCCTCAATGTCCCTGCCGAATTTTCACCCATCAGTCCGATCAGCGACGGTAGCGCGGCTAAGCTGGCGAGTTCGCTATTACTATAGCTTAGAACGCCTCAAGCTACACGGAATTTTATCAATATCCTGAAAATAACCTGCAATGCAAAACCCTGAAGAAATCAAACTAAGATCATCATCAAGCGAAGAATCTCATGACCTTCGGACGTCTATCATACAACGTTAATCATCAAACTTTCTCGACTCATGTTACAGATGAAGCCCAGAACAGCAAGTCCTCCCAAAAAAACATCTACTATATTAATTAATAGTTTGCATAATACTTCATTATTATTTACTCCATCCCTCTATCTTTTGGTTATGTTTTACTCGTATGTTTAATTTCTGTTTTTATTTTTTGTAATAACTATTTATAAACTAAATTTGAATACTACGATTCACTGAACGTGTCAAGAAATACTTTTGGTCCAGAACTCGAGCCTCGTCAATCAGAGCCATCTGCCGGAAATGAAAAACGACGTATTTCGACGTATAAGAAAAACCCACTGAAGCACGGGGTCTCAACTTTCAAAATTCAATTTTCAAAATTGATACGAGCTCCGTGCAGGGATAAAACAGCCAAATCGCGGAGGGAACTTGCTTCGCCGTTGAAGGTATCCAGGTGCTGCGTTCAACGTACCATTGAAAGACACACTCAAACCCAAAGTCTTGAGTACAAATCACGATCAAGACGTCCAAAAGCTACAACGAAGCAAGAGGATCGCCTAATAGTCACAACAAGCAGGCGAAAAATAACAATCGAAATACGCGCCGAAATAAATCAAACATGGGATAAACCACTGTCCTTGACATCGGTCCAACGAAGATTAAGACGTGCCAGACTATTTGTTCCAGTTGCTGATTGGAAACCCCTGCTGCTACTGCAAGCAGAAAAAGTCAGAATGGGCCAAAAAGCATAAAAACTGAACGGAAGAAGATTTCAACGGGGTTTAATGGAGCGGTGAATCCTGGTTCGGACAGTTTTCATTCGACCCAGCGCTCAACTGTTATAGTTTGGGGATCTGATTCGAGTAAATCATTCAAAAATGAATAAGGAGGCATACAAAACAATATTGGAACAAACCACTGTGACCGCTGGACTAAAATTAATTGGCGAAGGATTCGTATTTCAGAAGAAAACGTCCGTAAATACACGTCAAGACTTTGTCAAGACTACCTGAAACAGAGAAAAGCTGAAGAAATCTTACATATCATGAGATGGTTGCCGAAATCAACAGATTTAAACCCTATAGAGCCCTTGGGGGGAAGCTGGATAGAAGGATCAGGGATGAGATCCCATCATTAGAATCTGTTTTGTGGAATATACAATTGGATTGCTGGAGCAATATACCACAGGCAACAATTTATAAACTGATAGCTAAAGTCCAAAGAATTGTTAAAAAAGTAATCGAATATAGGGGTGGCTTTTTCGACGAAAAATTTGTTTAAGTAATTTTTTCTTTTTTTTAATAACTTCTTCTATTTTTCTTTTTTTTTCGATGTTAGATTGTGTTTTTCCTTCCGGCATTGAGAGCCGCCTCAAATTAATCCTTTTTGTCAACTGCACGTTAAATTCTGTCTGCCAGACTTTGTAACGTAGTCTCAGAACATCTTGGTATTCTTGTGATTTTTAGACAGTAGTATTGTGCACATGATGTTCAATTATCCTCAAAAGTAAAAAGGAAATCTGACTGATAGGTATGAAGTGAATGCTCATCTTTGCCCATTTTTTATATAAAATTTATTCTCACTGTTCGCCAGTAGTTCTCTATGAGGCCAGTGCCGTGCTAGAAGTCAAAATTCTCTTCAAAGTTGGCAGCAGCTGTTCTATACTATAATTTGAGCGTACTTGGTATGATACCTACAGTGCAAGTCAACTTGAGTATATCAAAGTTCGAAGTATTCTCCTCCTTCACTGTAAACTATACCTGCTACGCCACTTTGTAATAATTGGGTCATTTGCAGTTCTGTGATAAGAGCTGATTATGAGCCGGTTCTCATCTGATTATCTGGGAAGTGACTTTTGATCACGAGACTGAGAATCTCTGTTTTCGACTTAGTAAATAGTGGTGCGTCAAATTTTCCAAGTGTTTTCAGCCTGGGTACAGAGCGCTTCATTGAAACAATTGGAAATGAAGCTTAGAGACCCATTATGTTTTGAATACGACTTAAGTCATATACGGGTAGCATTGTCGATTGTTTTCGACGAGCGCATACTATCGGTCTGTTTCTGGGTCAATCTTCTGAACAATAAATCTCTGAATGCTGGCTTCTAATGCCTGAATAGACTCTGCAAAGTCTTTTAAAAATCAATCGATCACATGATCTGGCGATATAATGTCGTTGAATTGAGTCTTAATTAAGTCAATGGTTTAATGGCCAGAATGGCACGTAACGCTATCCTCCTGGAACCATATATTATTCGGATCAAAGTCGTAGATATTTTGGAGGAATTTATTCCGGTAATCATTGGCCGTTGACTGTAAGGCAAGCTCCGGCCTCATTTTTGAAGAAATGAGGACCAATAATTCCACCAGCGTCAATACAACACCAAGTCTCTTTCGCATTTGCCTTACTCAAGAAATTTTGAAAAATGAGGCCAGTACTTTCTTGTTTGCTTGTCAGAGCTATGCTTAACCACCTTACATACCATTAAATACATTAGCCATGGGTGCGGAAAAACAGCATCTGTGATTTTATTTGTTTGAGGGGATTCACACCACTGTATGGTATGATGAAGCATTTGAAAGAAACAGCTTGCCTTAAATTGACTGGGCACGCCATAAGCAGGAACACGAAAAGTCCGGTAAAACTCCATACAAGCTCAGAATGAGACCGAAGGAAGAGGAAGGTATGTGTACCGTGTACCGAAACGGCTACGCGAATAATCGCCCAAACTACCGAAAAATAATATTTCGGAATGTTATCCGGGAAAGTTTGACCGGCGTCTGCGGTAACACCTTCATCGTTGTACACGTGTAAAAAATGTATAGTTTTTGCAGACTTCGATGTCGGAAATGCATTTTCTTACATTGCTCATATATAAGGGTTACGTCTGCTTTTTCTTGTAGAGCTGACTCAGTAGGCACAGCTTGTTCGTTCTACTCTCGTTGTTACATCCCCTTTTGATTTTCTGTGCACATATGACATACCTTGGTGCGGCAGTAGAATTTTTCGCTATGTAGTTTCATTCTTGCAGTGTTTTTGTTCTTGTTCTTACATGTATTTGTAGGTGCGGAGTACTCGCATGTAACTCAATCGTTTCTTTTTTTAAATTCGCTTTCATTTGGAGAATGTTATGCTTGTTTCCCTTGAACTTTCTTTCTTTTCCAACACTACGCATCTTGAGCTCTTTGATCAACTCACATTTGGTTGCTTTCTTGAGTTTGTTCACGGTCTCACCAAGGTCATTAAGGTCTGGGTTTGATCTCTTTTTATATAGTGTACTGGGGTTTCGTTCCGTCGTTTTCTCCTTCTTTCTCTCCTCCTCCTACCGTTTGGAACTTGCTTTTGCTCGTTTCGTTGCCTTCATTTTGGTGATGGGGTCTTTTAAGCCATTTCCTACTTCAGGTTTTTCTTTGTTACTACACTCTTTTTTTTTTTTTCGTTTGGTAAGACAGCTATTAAATGTTGTATTCCTTAACCACTCTCAGCCACTGCACCGTTTAGCATGTATTGTTCTTCTTTTTGATCTCCTTTCTTCTGTCATCGCGCATTTTTATCGCTGGTAACTGGTAACTTGACCTTATCCACCAGGAACTTTATATGCTTTCCTACATTCTGGAAAACAGGTGGGTGAATTGTCGCAGCATTCATTTAACCTTTCAGCGTTCCGTCTGATCTTTTAAATAGATTGGATGCCATCTCGATCGATGGCATTCTGACGAGTCTCTGATAATCCTTTGGAGGGTTTCCATTTCATTTTTTCCATTTCAAAAATTCATCTCTTCGATGATCCGAATCATTGAAAACACTCTCTCGATTTTTTGGTAATATTAAATAGTGTGTAAGACGACAAATTGGTTTTTATGAAAAAACTTCTACAGCTCGCCCATCCTGACTTAAAACTTGGCCCCGAGGATTTCTTGGATTGTTTGGGAAGTTCCTTCATGACACGTAATGTCTGCGTCCTCTTCTACCGGATGGACGTCTCCATCGTCATCGTCGTCATCATATAGCTCATACCACCTCTTCATTTTGTCTGAACTTACGACGGATTCGAATTGTGTTGCGTTCGCTTTTGCCCTGAGATGTCTCTCAGGACGTACCTGTCGTTTGGCAGAATCATTGCCACGATATAGAGACCCCTGTAAATTGGATGAAGCTTTCTATTTAGACTTACCTATACTGATAAACCCACGTTCTATCGGTACCAAATCATATACTGCGCACGTACTTGGTTTCTTGTGGGCCTTGTGGAAACGTCTTTTCTGTTTTTTGTTAGTTTACTGCGCTATTATGCAGTGCGGTATTGCGTCTGTTGTTCATTTCGTTTTGATTGCAGTTCTCTTCCATTCTAGATCCATCAAAAGTTTGTCCCCAGTAATTCCTCTTGGCGTGTAGGAGAACATTAATTCGTGTGTGGTCACCTTTATATTTGCCCTCCTCACAATGTTTAAGCTCAACTGAATATTTTTCAACTGTTGCGCCCAGTCCTTGCCTGATGAATGAGTACACTTGAGTGCTGCTAATACCATGCGGTTGACCCTCTTAACCTGTCCATTATCATGTGCAGTCTTGACGGCCATCATAATGTGCTGTATTCCATAAGTTTGGCGGTTTTTTGTAAATGCACCCACGGTAAATGCTGTACCCCTGTCAGTAATTAGGCATTCCAAAATATTCACTAACCTGGCTGAGCACTGCTAATACTCCCTTAGTGTTCAGCGCTATCAAATACCTAACACCTCCTTTTCCAGGCATGAATTGTCTGAAGTGATCCATATGAATTGTATGAAAAATAATAGGTACCCTTTTCAAATAATGTAGCTCGCCACACATCCCTTTACGTAGCAAGCTAGGAAACCAAGACGTTCTTCTCAGTTTTTCCAAAGTTTTGTAGATGCTCATATGAGCCGCCTCATCATGGCAAAATTTTAAGATTTGCAATCGAACTCCCTTTGGTACTACCCATTTCTTCTGATCGCCGTTGCATCCAAATAGTCTTCTTCCATCCAACTCGTATTCCTCATGCAGTTGTTTCTGAAGTGTTTGATTGTAGCTGATTGATTATACAATATTACGCAACTTATTATCTTGCCAGTCGACAATTACAATGTAGATATGAGCATTAAGCATGTTGGCAGTTGCTTCTTCCATTTCTCGTTCTTTGCCCACTGGTTGGTGACTCCTCACACCCACGTACCCTGCTTTCCTTCCCGGCTGATGGACTGTTGTAAACTAAAATTCTTGAAGCTTGAGCCACCACCTTGCAATTCGCAGTATCATTCTGGCGTTGTTTTGAGTCGTTACAATAGCTTCACAACTAGTGATAACTTTAATTTGCGGAAAAGATAAATTCGAAATCTTTCATGGCTCTCAACCATAGCTAATACTTCCAGCTTGTAGCTCTGATACTTTGTTTCGGGTTTCTTCTGCTTCCTGCTAAAATATGCCACTGTTCTCGGTTTGTCGTCATTTTCTCCTTGTTACATTAAGATTTCGGCATGTCCAACGCTTGAGGTATCCATGTGCACCTCGAGATTACATTCGACGGGTTATTCGGTAAGGATTTTAGTTGCTCAAATTCAGGCTGCTGTCCCTCCGTTCACGATAAAGAGTTATCGGCCTTCAGTAGATTGGTAAGTGGTGCTGCAATTTGGTACAAATTTTGGAAAATAACGGGTGAGACCTAGAAACTGTCTTACTTAATGCTCATTTTTCGGCTTGAAAAAATTCTTTACAGCCACTATGTTTCACTTACTAGGCTTAATCCCATTTTCGTCTAGTTGGTGTCCGAGAAACTCAATGCGTGTCACTGAAAACGTACACTTTTTGGTACTAAGAGTATGTCATGACTGCCAAAAACTTTCCAAGTTTCTGTAGTTCTTCCTCTATTGAGTCGCTTGCAATGACAGTGTCGTCTAAGTAATCGTATTTTTATTTGGTTCTTGCACATTTGGAAATAGGCTGAAGTATTAATTAAACCGAACGGCATGCGAAGGAACTTGTACAGCCCATTATTCATTGCAAAGGCTGTGTCCTTTCGACTAAGTTCTGCTGTTCGTATCTGATGGTATCCAGATATTTGGCCCAACGTTGTGAAATACTTCTTTCCAGCCAACGTTGCCAGTATTTAATCCAATATGTTATGTCATATGTTATAACTATCATGGCAGTATCAATACCATAGTGAGTATTATTCGTGCAACACCTGGCAGATATCATATCGTAGTATACGCTGATTCTCGCGTTAAGGAGTAAGCTTTGATATTTGTAAAATAGTTATCTTCCAAACCGATATACAAAAACAATGCTGCACTTATTCGCTGCGATAAGTTGCTTTGAATTGTCAAAGGATCTACGAAAATCGCCGAAAGTAGCGCTGCAATCAGTAAGAAGGTGATACAGCACCAAAAAGTTGCGAATCTCAATTCCAGGTGTGCTTTGTGGTATACAAGCTTATAGTGACAGATATGTCGTAGAACATAGTATAGCTACCATATACCATGGTATCAGTACCAGCAGACTGACCACCATATTACTCAGTGCTCGATGATCGATGCACATTTTATCTCCACCACTTTTCTTTTTTGTAAGAACTATCAGTCCACAAAGGTCGAATGACACCCTGCTGCAACATTTCATTTATTTTCTCTTCTACCCTTACGAAGGGTAGCGGGTAAGGTTGAATGCACACCGGCTGCATTGTATTGAGTTCTACAGTGTATTCTCCCCAGTTTTACTGCCTTAGTTCAATAGCATCTAAAATGAAACAATAACGATATTTATTTATTAGTGGGCATAGTTGTTTCTTTACCTTGACTGTGATATCTTCAGTAACCAGATCGTCAATTGTGATTGTGTTTTGCCCATGTTAAACTGTACTGTTCGTCTGTTTTCCCTCGCAGGGCAGTCTCTGATTAGGTCCTTTCGATCTCAACTTGAGGTTGATCTAACAAACGACGACTGATTATCATAGAGCACTTTTAAATCATCTACTTGCATACTCGTTTAGCTTTCTATTATCGTTGTCCTAGAAAAACTTTTTAGCACTTGAGACCGATTTTTGCATAGTTACGCAGTCGCTTGCTAGGTCAACGAATGCTTCGATGGATTGCCCTTTCATGTTCACAATTTTACGGAACAGGTCATCATCTTTGCTTATCCATAATTGACTGGTCCCTCGGTGTTGTTTGCCTGCAATCGTACTTATTCCGGCGGTGTTCCTCATTCCTATGCAGTTTTGACCAATATGCGCAAATTGTTTACACCTGTGTCCCATTTGATGGCACCTGAAGCAACTGATTGCATCTGGACTTTGGTTTTCTGTACTTTACATTGATGTTCGCTGTTTATGTGAAGCAGCCGTGTTTGCATTGCGCGTTGTGGAAGCTGGTTGTTTTAGTTGGTATCCGAGACCAGCTATCCATAGAATCTTCTTCAACAGTTGGTTTATTGTATCAGGTTGTCTTGCCTTCACAACGTCACAACATTCGATATCGGCAATGTCCCGTACCACATATTTAACCACTGTCTTCTCTTCTAGCTGGCATTTCGAAACAATAGCTCTCACCTCATATACAAACTCTTCCGTGTGTTCGCTTTATTTTTGTTTCTTATTGCGCAAAAGTTCATGTACATCATTCTTCTGAAAATCGCACAAAAATTCTTCTAATAATAAATGAAGAACTCCATTACTTCTAAGCTTTGCTGGTCCCGCTAATTTACCAATCGCCGCCATCATAACCAGCCCTCCATCCAGGTGGTAGACGTCCTGGGTTTTTCGAACTTTTCGAGCATATGCACTGAAGGAAATTCCAGCGAATTTTCTTGGATTGAATTCACAAAACATCTCAGTCACATCCCTTACTGTGTATCTGCTTCTTGACACTGTTCTCTTCTCCGTAGGACTTGCTGCTCCTAGCTTAGGGCTCCGTACTTCTATTGATTTCTGTGACGTTATACTCTCCGACGCCGCTTTCATGGATTGGATTTCCCGCCTTAGTATTTCCACTTCTGTCTGCTAATCATGATCTGATTCAACAATAAATAAACAGTTATTGCGGCAATCCAAAATGAGCTAATAAAAAATTTTAACAAATTAAAAATAATGCGGGTACCTGGTCGCATGGGAATCGATGGTAATAAGAGGCGGCCAATGAGCCACTCATTATGATCAATCCAATGAACTGCTATGATATTTGAAAAGAAATTACAAGGCTATGGAAGAATAGAAGACTAGATGAATGGAAACACTATATCCACCATTATTCCACAATAAATCCAGGACCAGAGAGAGCTGTAACATATACCCAGTAAACTGCACAAAAAGTATGCTACTCGTAACATGTTTCCTCCGTCTTCGGCTGGGCCACACATTTCTAACCCGTAGCCACTAATTAGCAAAACGCCAACCACCAAACTGCCACTTATGCTCCAATAGTTGTGCCCTATCTATACAACACCTTATGAACTGGCAAAAAGTTAGGGATACACTCAAAATCATCAACTGCAACAGCTCCTTAACTGAACTATAGCTACGAGTGTATAAAATATGTTTTTATGATATTGAAAAACTTGAACAGCAATAACTCTGTTTAAAAAATGCAAATCAGATTGATACAAATTGATCAAAGATATAAAGGGTCTTTCATTAAGCGCTTTCTATCTCTAAATTTAAATAACACAAAGTGTGTGTGAGATATCATCGAAATTTTTTATTCGTTTTAAAGGCCTATATGAATGGAATATAATATCGTTCATATGATCGCCGCGGCTTCTCTGGGTGGCGCGCATTCGAAATCTCAATTTTCCATGACTGGCGCATAAAGCAGGCTGAATTTGACCGATGGCATGGGTTATGTTGACTTTGAGGGCCGCTGTGGTTTGTGGCTTATTTGCATAGACCTGCGACTTCAAAAAACCCCAGAAGAAAAAGTCTAAGGGGTCAAATCGTGGCGTGAGCTGTGTGGCACGTAGCGCCGTCCTGTTGAAACCAAATGTTGTTGGTGTCCATTTCGTCCAATTCAGGCCAAAAGAAGTTGGTAGTCATAGACCTATAGCGCCGTTGACGGTTATGGCTTGGCCAACGTCGTTCTCAAAGAAAAATGGACCGATGACGCAGCCAACTCAAAATCCACACCAAACAGTGACTTTTTCGGGATGCATTGGATGCTCTTTGATCTCATGTGGATTGGTATCGTCGCAAATTCGACAATTTGCGAACACACGTCGTTGTCTATGGTCGTTTACCTTCAGCTTCTGGGCCAGTTGAATTTTGTACGGGTGCAGGCCCAAGTCACGATGCAAAACTTGCCAAGTTGTGGTGTGCGAAGGGCCGAGTTCTTGTGCGTGACAGTGTGAGAGTATGCAGGAAATCTCACGGACAGCGGCGATGTTTTCGGCAGGTCTTGCGTTTCGTCGACGTACAGGTGTTGGTTTATCGTTTACTGAACCAGTGGCCTCAAATGTATCCACCACACTGCGAATAGTCCTTTCGGTAGGATGATTATGGCTACCGTAAAATCGGCGAAGCGCAGAACGTTGCCCGAATTGAACACTCATTTTGATAAAACAATTTTATCGTTTGCCCGTGTTGTTGAACGCTATGTCCATCCTTGGTGATTTGGCAAAACAAACTGAACAAATGAAAGCCAATTTGGCTGATGTAGCTTCAACAGTATGGCCGCCATCAGCTGTCAAAATTCAGAAGTCCCTATTGGAAGACCCTGTACTTATATGGCTTCCAATTACGAGGATTGTCTGAAAAGTTTCCGACCGCAACATAAAGATACCGGCACTCGTCAATAAAAGCTAGTGAATGCTGGTTGTGCATCTTTTGACAGTTACTTTCCGAAGTTTCAGTAATTTTGGATGCGCAGTTTTTAGTTGACAGTCGTTTGAGTGAGCCGATGTGAGTGTTTTTTTGTGAAAATGGAAAAAATTGAGTCTCGAGCTCTTATTAAATTCTTGTTTTTGAAAGGCAATACGCCTACGCAAATCGAAAATGAGCCGGACTCTGTGTATGGAGAGTCCGCACCATCATTTACCACAGTGAAATTTTGGGCAGCTGAATTTAAACGTGGCCGTAAGAGCTTGGGAGAAGATGAACGTTCGAAAAACTGCAACCACTGACGATAACATTGCTAAAGTTCACCAAATGGTGTTAGACGAAAGCCGAATTAAAGTGAGAGAGATAGTAGAGGTTATGAAAATGTCTAAAGAACGTGTTTGTTATATATTAAATCAAGATTTAGGCATGAGAAAGCTGTCCGCGCGTTGGGTGCCGCGTTTGCTTACATTAGACCAAAAACGTGTTCGAATGAACATTTGTAACGCTCTGTTGGTGCAGCTTAGGCGCAATAAACCCGAGTTTTGATGCCGATTAATTGTTGTAGATGAAACTTGGGTACACCATACGCCCGAGACAAAAATTCTGTCAAAACAGTGGACTGCAAAGGGCGAGCGGGCTCCAAAAAAAGCAAAAACTGTTTTTTCGGCTGGAAAAATAATTGCGACTGTTTTTTGGAATAGTTAAGGAGTTATCTTAATCGATTATCTTCAAAAAGGAAAAACCATTACAGGAGCATACTACGCATCATTACTTGCCAAGCTGAAGCAGAAATTGCGGAAAAAGAAAATCCTGTTTCACCAAGACAACGCGCCGTCTCACACCTCAGCGGTTGCTATGGCGAAAATCCATGAATTACGGTTTGAACTGCTTGACCATCCGCCTTGTTCACCAGATCTAGCTTCAAGCGACTTCTTTTTGTTCCCTCATCTAAAAACTGCGCTCGGAGGACGGAGATTTTCGTCAAATGAGGAGGCAATCACCTCCGTGAACAATTATTTTGCAGAGAAAAACGCCAAGTACTATTTGGACGGGTTAGAGAGATGGAAGCATAGCTGGGAGAAGTGTATAGAGCTACAAGGAGACTATGTTGAAAAATAAAAAAAAAATTTGAGAAAAAATGTATTGTATCATTGTTCGGTCGGAAACTTTTCAGACTACCCTCGTATATTTATATATCTAGCCGAATACTCTGGTAGCTAGTATTTGACTCCATGTATTATTAATGTAATTTATTTTCCTTGATAATAAAGATAATAATAATAATAACTCTGTATGTTCACAAAAGTACCAACATTTTCGCTAACTTTCTGATACGATTTCGGATCTCATTTGAATTTATACGAGTACAATGAAAGCTCTTGTATCTTGAGGACTCCTTAGCTATCAGCGAATATATGGATGACCTAACTCGGCGTAAAAGATATTTGGCCACATCTAGGGTCTTCGAAAAATAGCGATTTGGGCTAAATACACCAATGACGATATCAGATTCCATCTCGTCCATAATTTGAGATCTTAATTTCAAAGATATAGAGATATGAAATTGGATATCGTTTTGATCGTTTCTAGCTGAGAAAAATTGGGGAGGACTGCCAAGTAACTTTATTGCCATATTTTTAATATAAATATGCTCCTGTTATGCCGAAACATGCTAGTTTTATAGAATGCTGTATATTGAAGATTGTAATCATTTGATTAACTTTATTTAAGATGTATATGTGGGAATGCGTACAAGTGCGAAAGTTCATATGGGAGTGCGTTTCAAAAGTTGGTGGGCAGAATTAGAGGCAAACCTTACAAGGAGTGCGCGCTTGACATTTTCATCAACTCAACTTTTCACGGCATATCAAACTCGGTCAGACAATACGGCATAGACGAATTATAAGTCTTGTGGATTAAAGGAATGCTGATGAATAGGACCCTGATTGAGGATGCCGAACGCGGCCAATATGTCAAGGCGGAGGTAAGCAAAAGACAGCGTCCTGTCTCCATTATGATGGTGCATGTTGGTCGACTCACTGGTCAGCTTCGAACTGATGAGTCTTAATGTCTACACTCAGTCATATACTCATTATGTACTGTCTATTGGATTATGCTTGCAATTGTCTAACCTTAACCCCAGCCATCCCTTACCCTTGAACACTAGAAATGTGCTTTCAGTCAATCCTCTTAAAACTATGGTTGTCCTCTGTACGAGAAGGGGGAAGCTGACTCATCTCAAGGAAGCAAAAAGTTTTAATGTCATCCTTGATATACCTATACTTATCCATTTTAAACCAATTTTAGAAAAAAAATTGTAAGAAAATTGTTTATCTAGTAAGTTTCAACTTAATAATATTGTAGCTAAAAATTTGTAAAAATTCTAAGGAACAACAGCTCTTATAAGATTAAAATCCATCAAGTTCGAATTTTTTTTAACGGTTGCTTTGGCTGGAATAAAACATTGATTATCATGTGATTCAGATAAGAAACTTACATTGCAAGGCGGCACGGATTAATATTAAGTCGGAGGATATTTTTTTTAATTTATTATTTATAATATTTATAGTTAAAATATTATGAATAAATTATTTCAATATTAACACAAGTTTTAAGTTATTATATTAACAAAAACTTTAAGGATAAGCTGGTTTCAACAGTGATAACTGCTACTTTTTTAGCTCGTCAGCTATCATTTTTTCAGATTTTAAAAAATTTACACTGATATATTGAACTGCTGCTTCTCGAACATAGTGACAGCGGAGATCTATTGAGGCAGAGCATTTACCACGTATGCAATATCTGGCCTGCCGGATGTTGACAAGTAGGAGTAAGTCATCCACGCATGCCGTGATAATCGTAACACTCTTTCCGTCTTCCATATAATAGGTACACTTGTCATATGTAGACGGTGTATACTATGTACAGTTTCTTCAGTGTTTCGCCCAGTTTCAAATTCCTTAACCGACCTGGTTGCTTAAGTCCGTAAATGCCCTTTTTCAGTTTGCACACCTTATTTGCGGCATCTTTCTTGAAATCATCCAGTTGTTCCATATACTGGGTGCCCAGATAAGAACGATAGGAAAGCGAATTAAATAAAACAACAACTGTGTGGGATACAAAATTGATTCTAGCTTTATTTTGAAGCTACATTCATGCCATTATGTGTGGGATAGCACATCATTCAAGCGGTCCGTTCAATTCTTGATGACTCGGTCCAATATATGCGGCGTTATTCCGGCAATAGCGTGTCGAATATTGGCTCGAGCTCATCCAAAGCGGTTAGCTCGTTAGCGCAGACTAAGGACATAACGTAGTCACAGAGAAAATAGTCTAGTGGTGTCAAATCGCATGATCGCGGCGGCCAATTGATAAAAGCTCGCAGTGAGATGACCCAGTCGCAAAATTCCTCATTTCTCCTTCACAACTTCAAGCGATGCGTAACTTGTCTGGTATGTAGCGCTATCTTGTTGGAACCACAGCTCGGATATACCGATGTTGTCGAGCTCTGACTACAGACAATCTATTAACATCGCTCTATACCTGAGACCATTGACGGTAACGGTGTCTCCTCCCTCATTTCGAAAAAAATAAGGTCCGATGATGCCGCCGTGCCACAAACCGTACCAAATAGTCAATCTTTGTGGATGCATTGATGCTTGATCGAACACTTGTGGATTGTGTTCGCTCCAATAACGTCAATTTTTTCTTGTTTACAAAATTGGTTGGTTGGTGAACCAAAAATGGGCATCGTCCCAGAAAATGATTTTTTGGTCAAAATCCTGATCTCCAGTCAACATTTACAGAGCTCAATTAGCGAACTCACGTCGTTCTCTATGGTCGCCCGGCTTCAATTCTCGCGTCAGCACAATCTTATATGGATGTAGGCCCAAATTCAACCGCAAAATAAGCTGGGTTGACTCTCTGGCGATGCCCCCAATTCAGCTGATCGACGCCGAATCTGCATTTCTGGGTCTTCTTCGATTTCTGCATTTCGCACCAATCTTTATCTAATTGGTCGCTTAAGATCCAAAAGAATATAGTGACGCTCAATTTTTCCCACGGTACGACGAATTGCCTGCACACTGAAGCCATGATGACCACCGACTTTACGACGAAATTCACTTTGCGTATTTACAACTGAGCCGGAATTCTGATAATATTTTTTTAATAATCTACGCACGTTTAGGTATGCTGCATGTACTTGTAGATCGTGCTGTGCTGCTCTAGCTAGTGTGAGGCGAATAGAATGGATGTTGTCCAAGGCGGAATAAGTACCGGCATAGCTGAGTCCATAAATTTGATCATACCCTTTCGCCACCATTCTCGCTTTTCTTCGATCAACGGTCACATCTGCGAAATATTTTGTTTGAATTACCTGCCCATTCCACATAAGCGAGTCATATACTCCATACATTGCGGTTATCCGTGCTCTTGAGTTGTTTCAGGTTCACTGGGTCCATGCTATCAGTGAAGGTTTCTTCAGTGTGGTTCTCTCCAGGCGTTTCTTTTATCATTTCTCTTTATATTGATTTTAACAACTTGTATCTTATTAGGATCAAAAACATAACAATTTACTTGATTTTTACTTTCATCTTTGTCTGAATTTTCGTTAGGGAATTGCATATCTCTACTCTTGACTACAACGTGGATTCCAGGCTTCCAAAGGCGATATGTTTCATTCGTACTTTCGTATCCCGTTATAACATGTTGCGTACTCTTTGAGTCAAATTTCTCTGGATTACCTCTTTTTTCTTGTACGTACGCGCTCGTTCCGATTAACTTAAGAAATGGCGCGTCCGGTCTTTTACCTGTCCATAGTTCTTCCGAAGTGCCTTCACCTTTTGCTTTTGTTGGATATTTGTTTCTATTAAAAGCCTCAGTGCATATCAACTTAGCCCATAGCATGTCCGGTAAGCCAGCTTCCAACTTAGGCACCTTGCCATTTCCAATAAAGTTCTGTTTGCAAGTTCGGCAATTCTATTTTTTTGTGGTGTGTATGGTAGAGAGGACTCATGGCAAAAATTCCTCAAAATTTGAGTTCATATAGTCCGTACCATTGTCTGTCCTAAGGCGCTAATTGACTCACCTGTTTGTGTTTCTGCAAATGCTTTAAAAGCTTTGAATTTCTCTAATGCTTAGCTGTTTCAGCGAGCATTTGTCAATAAATTTCGTACGCATAGGTCCGCATACATCTGAATAAACCAGGTCAGATTTTTTAATTGTCCTATTTTCACCACACCCGACAAATAGCTCGACTGATTGTTTCACGCAAATACGTGACGCACAACTAGTGTCATCGGAACAAAACTTGAATGGTGATCCAGCCACCATTCCTTTCGAATGCAATTGTTTCAGTGATGTATAATTAAGGTGTCCCATTCTTTTGTGCTATAAATTCAATGAGGTTTCCTTCTCTATAGCAGCCAGTGACTGATTGTTTGCATAGATGTGTTATAATCCGCCTTTTTTACTAGCTTTAGTAACAGCACTTCATCTTTGCTATATACATTGGCTTTATTACGCTCGAAAATTACCTTCAGGCTCTTCCCGGTTGCTCTGTTCACTGAAATGAGATTTTCTTTTAAAATAATAAAATAAAAAAAGTTTTATAAAGTTTGATTTCTGGGACGATGTAGTTCAGGTGTGGAGGTGTTGCTGCTGTTTCAATGCCTGCTATTTTGACCTTTTCCCGCTTGTCAACGTCACATTGGTATCCTTTGTCTGCTTTGAGCACATGTGTGAAGTGAAGACACTAGGCTATCTCGTCATTTGAGATTTTGAATGTGGGTTCTTCCGTTATTATAGAGCCATAATCCCTTTTATTGTCATCATCCGACTGTACTGTTTTGGCCCTTTGGATTTTGTTGTAGCAATCTTTTGCCTGATGTCCCTTCTTGCCGCAATTACGGCAGTTAAATGGAAATGGATGGTTTTTATTGGTGTATGCAAATTCGTTTACTTTGTCCATCCCTTTTGAGCACATTAGTAATCTGGGTTGTCCATTATTGTTAGGTTCCTTCTTCCGGTCGCTGACCTCGAGAAATCTAGTGCAAACAACGTCTAAGTCTGTACGTCAAATCCGGCTTGGACATCCAGTAGAGTTACTACAGGTAAGTCCTTGTCAAGTTCTGCAATCTGCTGGCTGCGGTATTCATCCATATTTTGAGATTTACGTGTAATGTACCAAATTAATATTCCATGCACGAGCAAAAGATCTACGGAAAAAGAAAAAACAAAAACGATTCCTTCTTTGACTTTGACGTTTATGAAATTGACGGTTGTGCCATACAATTAAGATCTTTCTACACAAGGACTTTGTATACCTCGGCTCCGCTATTAAATCTGATAATGCTCATCAGGAATCAAATAAAGATTTATTCTTGTCAATCGCTGATTCTTCAGCCAAAGAAGATAAAATGAGTAATAAGGGCTTGTCAAGAAACACTAAGGAGACTACATAAGATCCTCATCATCCCAGTACTGCTTTAGTCACTGATGTCTTGCTTAGCGTGGACGTTAGCGAAGGGGGATGAAGAAATCGTTGGCCGATTCGAACTCAAAATTCTTCCGGTGATTTTTGGTGCTATTTGCGCTGACGGAGTTTGAGGAAGGAGATTTAACGTCGAACTTTACGAGCTGTAACACACAGTGTCATTGCATAATTAGAGACAACGCAGTAAAGGATGGCCACGCTTTAGGTGACTTGCGCAAGTGAAGGGGGAGACCTCCACTAAGTTGCAGTACGTAAGTGAAGGCAGTGAGCCAGCGGTAGTAAGTGAGTAAGTAAATAAGTATGGCCGTCTGGTTGTACAAGCTATAACGAAGCTATCTCACTGCTACTATTATCAGACTCTAAATAATGGTCTATCTCGGCTGCATAGGGTCAGTTTTGATGGTTGTCTTTTAACTTTAGTCTCTATATAATGACACCAGATCTGTGAAATCTGTTCCTGTGAAAGTACAAAATCAACTCAGAACTGGTTTCTATCTAAGCCAGGAAAAGCGCTTAGCCTGATACTCACATACCTCCAAAACGAATCTAGTATACGGCGTTGGTGTCTTTTTGGAGGACGATGACGACGGCTGTCTTTCAAGAGGACCTATGTATATGCAATCCTGATGCCAATGAATTTTAATATGAAGAATCCATTGAGGAGGCAAAGTATCTGCGTTTGCAGTGACAACGAAGCTACGCGTAAAGTCTAGCTGAACTCTCTCACCGATAGTTCGAGGAGAAATTACAGCGAGTGCAATGGAATAGTTTTTCGACTGAGTGTTCGGCTGCGATAGAATTGGAAATCATCGAAAACATTATTATGGTGATATGTTTCTGGGTTTCTTTAAACACTGTTCGCGTAAGCAGCCAAATATTACTGACACCCAGGTTAGTATGCTGAAATTAGTATACTCGAGTTGGTGACGATATTTGAGCTTTTTTGTTTTGGTCCTGGAATATGTCCATTCGATTTGGTGGTAAAGCCAGGGCAAGTCGCATGTTTTGTATTTGGTATTGTATTACTCGAACTCAAATTGATCCGTACTCCACAAATAGGGTTATATTCGTTCTTCAACCCTGAAAGCAATGAAGAACAACCTGATCTGAGCCCATGGTATCTGACACAAAACCATGCTTTTAAGTTCAAAAACAATCGATGTTAGTAATGTTAACCTTTTTTACATTTTTAAAAGTATCTAAGCTAACAAGTTATGTAAGTAAAAAACCTTCAGTACATCTTTAAATATTTGACATTTTTTCTTATATTTTTAAGTGGATTTAATAAATTTGTAGATCAATGAAATCCATGGAAGGTAAATCACAGCAAATTCAAATGTAAGTACCTTGTCCTGTTTATTGGTGAGAACCTGGTTTATAGCTCAAATTCACAGCTTTAATTTTTGGTCAATAAAGTTTTCCACGTTATATCTAATGTCATAGTTGCAACATTTTGGAGACGAGATAATTTTTGAATTTCAAATTCTAGGCACATCAAAATCGTCGTATACATAGTTCTCTTTACATCATACTTATCCCTTAAACATTTAAAAAATGTCGCAAATTATGTTATAAATATACATCAAGGCAAATTGTAGTCAGCGGGTGAAAAAGTATTTCCGCAGGAAATATGAAAACCCCATGGCGATTATTGAGTCATGAGTGCAAAATACTCATAGCAAAAGTCTCGCGGCGGAAAACTATGGAAACCACAGGGAAATTCCTGTAAACTTCAATATTTTAAAATAAAAAAAAAGAGAACAACATACAAATATGATATTTTCGATATAAAAATTTATTTTTAGAAAAACGAAGATGGGTTAGGCAAATTTAAGTTTTGATGACTATGAGGAATGTCGCCCATTATTTCCCTAATGGAGATCATAAGACGTTCACTTGCAAATAAATGTGAAAAAAAATTACAAGACAATTACGAGATGAATGTGTGGGTTGCTAGCGTGCTAATATGTATTCAGAAAATAAAATCATTATTTTAAAAAAAAAAAAAGAAAAAAAAACTTCTGGCGTCCAAGCACTCGATAATTTAAAAGGCCTGGATTCTTTATAGCACCTTCAAAATTAGCAAATTTGGCAAGAAATGAAGCCCCACATACTTCCGTATGGAAAAATACAGAACTTTTACCTATTGCAAGGAAAATGTTCCTATGTTTATTCATCTAAATCTATATTGTCCCCTTCAAAGTAATCCCCATCGACTGCAACACACTTCTGCCAGCGCTTGATCCTATCCTCGAAACATTTTTTATATTCGATTTTCGGTACTCGTATGTCCATCAGTGCTTCCTGCGATTTTTCCATTACTTCCTCTCGGCTGTTGAAACGCGTTCCCCGTACTTCTTTCGGCGAATTGCTTCACGCAAACGTCTCATAAGGCTCAAATAATACGAGTACTCGTTGTAATCCATGAAAGCCGTGAGCATTGCCTTCTTTTTTGACTGAAAACGACGTGGTTTTTTTTGGTCTCGGCTCATTTGGTGAACGTCATTCACTTGCCTGATGTCTAGATTGCGTGTCGTACTCATAAACCCACGTCTCGTCTCCAATAATGATCCTTTTGATGAATGTGGGATCGGATTCAGCCAGCAAATCATCTCTTTTGCGACGTCAACACGGTCTTTTGGTACCAACTTTGCTGCTACATGACGGAAACCCAAATCATTAATCAAAATATCTTGGACGGATCCATAGGCAATGTGCAAGTCCTCCGCTATCTCTCTGATGGTTAATTTGCGGTTATTGGCCAACAATTGACTCCCGACCACTTTTGAACCGCTCGTGCCACTGGTAAACGACCGTTTTCTTTAGAGAATCGTTGCCGAAACACTTTTCCAACATTTCCAACGTTCGCGCACTATTAAATCCGTTTTTTATGAAAAATTTAATACAAGTTCGTTGTTGCAAATTTAAATCCATTTCTAAAATTGTAAAAAATCGCCAACACACACAGAGATAGATGTACTCTTGGCTACGTAACTTTTGCAAATGTCAAGCTATGACGCTAAGATTTAGAGGGAATGTCAACAACAGATTTACCAACTTAACATAAAAAATCAGAAGAATGGGAGCGCTACATGGTGGTGTGGTGCGGGAACTTTTTGATCAAGATGGTGTGACCATTTCTGCATCTTTTTTGGAACTTTATATGTCGGAACTGAGTTATTATTCAATTATCTAAGGATAGAGTAGAAATATTGTAGAGTAACCTGTAAGATTAATAGTCAATGCAGAACTTTCTTCGGTGTATAGTTATGTCCTTTAGGAAACAAATCTACGTACGACTTTTTTCACTACGATTATGCCTTGCTAAAGTTACCGTGCATTCTAAACGGGGTTTGTACTAGATGTACCCTATTTCTCCAATAAAGATGGAAAAGTAAACAAATCATCCAAATTGTTTGTCGAATTTCGAAGTCATCATTCCGATTAGAGAACTACTGAGCGTTTAGTGAAAAAACTGGAATCGACTTATGCACTCCATAACTCTGACGTGCAAGTGAGACAGCGAAATGGCAGCAATGAAGGAACTATTGTGGCTGTAAATAAGTCGGTAAATGAAGACAGAAACCAATCAATTCCCGCGCCGTTCACAGAGCGAAGCAACTCTCGAAACTCCTGGTAGCGTATTCTGCGAAAACACTTGACTATACATCCATATACAGCAGTTTAAGTTTGGCTAGAGTGGCTGTTGGAAAAACCACCCTCCTTAGGCCGACTGGCCCATTGTGATATCATGTGGATACGTCCATATAAGATCGTTATGACTCAAAAGTTAAATTAAACGGCCATCGTACACGTCTAACTACCGCAGATTGGGCTCCATTAAAGATAGAAAAAAATCTGAATTTTCAGCCAAAAATCATCCTCAGTGAGGAGGCACATTTTTGGCTAAATGAGAAAATTGTTCCAATTAGTAAAGGGAACAGCCGGAGGTATTCCGAACGCAGCCATTGTACGAGTATATAAACAAATGTTACTATTTGGTATGGTTTTAATTGGACCTTATAGTAAATGGTAGCAATAGAGTGAAGCAATTGTTTCATGCTAATCAATTTTGTTTTTGGGATAAATTAGAACAGTACGACTGTACTGTAATCGATTTATTGAAGACGAGGTTCGGTGATCATGTTATATTATCGCCAGAAATGGCACTGTTAAATGTGCACCCTACTTGTGCGATTTAACACTTGTTGACTCTTTTGTATAATACTAATTTAAGTCTTTTTCTTTAAGGCTACTTTAAACCTTTGGTATATGCCAATAAGCCATGAAACCTAGGTGAACACTTGACTTTGTTAAATTTCAATCGGAAACTTTGTTAAATTTCAATCGGAAACATTAATACCCTAAACACGCCTATTTTTATTTAAAATAAAACAAACTGGGGTGTATCTAATGAGAACCCTTTACTTAACTTCTTCTTACATAAAATTTAAGTTAACAGACTTCAGTGCAACACATGGTTATGGTACCTAAATCGGTTTTGGTGCCATCCGTGAATAGCCGACTAGATTGCTTTCCTGCCTAGATTCTGATCAAAACCATTCAAAGACTCAGGGAACGTTGATTTCGTATGATTTTCTGCACCAGCAATACTAGTGTTATGGCATCAGACGGCATGTCCGTAAGACAATAGCCAAAAGACAGTCGGCGCGCAAGTTCATCAAAACTCCAGTGCGTATTGTACTAAAGATCACTTCCCTTTAAATAGAGGATGGCTTTGAGAATATTGCTCATGATATGAATACCAAAAAGTGTGAGATTCGTGAAATCCGCAAGCAGGCAACGAAGTATATATATAATTTATTTGGCCTTAAGATTCAGAAGACGCTCCTCGGTGACAAGGTCCATATCCTGCCGAAAGCACGTTTACACTAACGGACATAACAACATGATATACTTAGTCGAAAAAAAATTATTATTCAGAATGGTACCCAAGCTTAGCTTCGTTAGAGTAATAGATGATGACACCTTTACGCTCTAGATGAGTCAAAAAAGTCAGCTAACTCCTTCTCGTAAAGGAAACAACCTCAGTTTTGAGGTGATCTCAGTTAGAGTACCTGGTAAATTGCGTCAAGTTACTTGCTGTGTTACTTTCGTTACAATTGTTAGCTGGGAGCCAATATTGTTGACAACCAGGTCACACGATAGTATGAAGTCCAAGAGAAGATTGCCTTTTACACGTTGCATTTTCTACTGTCCCAACAAATATTCTAATTATTAGCATCTCAGCTTATGATTACTCACATCTTCCTGGAATCACAGTAATAAATGAGTTGGGCTGCTGCTTTCAGTTGCTGCGGTTGTACCTAATACACAAATTTGTACCATTACCTATTTGTTTAGTAGCTTGTGTTAGCAGCAACTAAATTTTGGTTTCAGAATTGCCCTAGCTAAGAAGGTGAGTGTGAGTTCGGCTCGTTGGGGGATTTTCGGTACAGACTTGATTAGCCATTCAAGAATTTTCTACATGGAGCACTTCACTCTAGAAATTCCGATTTCCATATCGTAGCCCTCTCCTTGAATTCAAACATTCTCTGATTTAACCAGCTTCCACAATAGGTCAATATAGTGCTTGCACTTATCGTCGTTCAGACTGTTGTCATTACCTACCGCCCCAGTTCGAAATATCAGAGAGATGATACCCGCTATCCTTACAGGTGTGCCAGTCTTTTAGTCTTTGGCGTTTCGAGGCGTATCTGTGAAACGTGAGTTCGTTTCACTTCTTCTTCTCTTCAACTGGATCCATTGCGTTTCTTTTCTGAAGCTCATTCGACCTTATCAGTTACCCGGGACATATGCTCCAAAACAGCACTCTGACTAAACACCAGCCTATTTTGACAGAGTGCAACCGTAACACGCAAAACTTTTCCGGTTCTCTCTCCATCGAATTGAGAGATACAGCGACTTCTTGGTCCACGCCAAATCGGCGAGTCTAACAAGGTAGTGGTCCTAATTTATATTGGCTCCTTGAAAAATTCGGGCATCCAGAACGCTGGAATTCTGCCTCGCGTTTATCTGATTAACAGTTCTGAATAATGGGCTTTCAGGTCCTTTTATGCATATCGAGGCATTTGCACATGTGAATATTTCGTTTCGCTCAGAAATAATTATAAATACATGGGCGGGTGTGGCTTAAGCGCGAATATATCGGCTTCCAAGAAGTCAAATTACACTAATAATTTAGTCTCCTCATTAAATGTTGGATGTTACCCGTGGAGTAAAATAACCACTGGCCCCAAATTTTTTCTTTCTATCCCAATTTTCAAAGAAACTTAGCACATGCTATACATACTTGCAAGTATAGTCATATCCCTTTGAGTGTTCGTCGCTGAGATTCCTGAAGCTCAGCTCAAGGCTTCTTTCATTAGTCTTTTTCTGATCACAAATCCTCATCTAAAAGGGAAGTGCCCTTTGGCAAAATTTTTCTTCTTCTGTTGTCCAACGCATCAGATCGCAGTTCTTGAACGATAATGATATTCTATTTGAAGATCCCAAGGTATATGATTAAATTTTGAAAAGCAGGCTGTTGCTGCCTGTGCTGTCGCACTACCGAAAACTTCGGCCAATTCCTTTTGGTAGCTCTATATACCCCAGACAACCATACGCTAAAAATATGGTTCCTGACTGTCTACTACAGTCATCGCAATATTGTTTAATCTTTCCAAAGTTAGGAGTATATTTATGACCTCGATCTTTTGATCTGATTGGTAATCAGGGTAATTGGGATACCTTTGAACAAACTCCTTCAATTCTGCAATTTCGTTGGGAGCGGTCATCTCGGAACTGATATGAATATTAGTCATGGAATAACGTGCAAATAAGTCGTACCCGTGTATCGAACAGCAGGAAATCCACATGTAAAAACCACAGATGTTAGTCCGAACAGATTCCACCATGAAGCCTACTTCACTCCTCTAGGTTTTGATGTATTATTATAATTGCTATGTTTGATTTAATGACATTAAGGGTTGGCTCCGCCACGTTTCTTCTTATAACGACTGGTTGTGGGCTAAGCCCGACAGCCACTGGTAGATCTGGTTAACGCTTATTGCTAATTCTTGTATCAGGTTGGGGAAAAAGCACTGGTCCTTTTGTAGTACGAATCCAGATCATAATTTTTGTTATATTGAAAATTAATTTTAATTCTCTAAATATAGTATTCTCCATTTTGTTTGACTACCACTGCTCATTTTACGGCTAGAAACATTATACAACATCAGTGTAAAATTTTGGTGGTTTCTTGTTGAACAATTGTGATTTTCACGTTCCTTTTTTGAGGCCTATTTTACTCCAGCAAGATACGAGTAGCATTGGACAGATCGGAATTAATAATAATTTGACGGTGCAATATCAGGACTATACGGTGGATGCATCAAAACTTTCCAGCCAAGGTCTTTCAACTTTTTCCGAGTCATCAAAGAGATGTGGGATTTGTCGTTAACATGATGTAACACGACACCTTTCTTGTTGAATAATTCTGATTTATTTTTTCCTTCTTTTCAATTGCATCACCTATCTTGTCATCAATTCTGCCCTTGCTACCATTTGTGGAGCTTCACCACCTTTTCGACTAGGACCGCTTATGTTGTGCAAACATATTGTAGTAGCTTGTGACCCATTTTTTACCAGCCGTTACCTTTCCACTTCAAAAATGCCTCGATTTCGTTCCGTTTCAACAGCGATTCGTATATGCAAATTCGGTCGTTAAGCTTCTACATATTTGGTTACATATGGGTTGAAATACATTTGTGGTCGATCTTAAGTTCCTTATCGATATCATGACTATTTATGTGACGGTTTTGCTCAACTTTTTTGATGATTTCATCAACTCTTTGAGTGATAGACCGAACAGAGCGAGGTGCATTTTCACATTTTATAGAATGAGAGCAAACCATCTCTTGGACCTTTCCTTGGACCATCCCTTTATCATCGTAAAATTGTAAAATAGACCGAATCCTCATAAGTTTTATAAATTTTCAGACAATCTATACCAGCTGTCAAACAAAAAAAAAAGAGTTGACAGATACAATTAAAAGGTTTAAACCTATGACACTTACAACCAAGCAAACTGAAAGGTTCTTCTTTTATTCTACCCCTGGTGCTCTAGGCGCTTCAAACTAAGATACAATATGCATACACCTGCTCCCTTCACCTGACGCCATTTGGGAGTAAGTGATGTCTGATATTTTAATGAAGACCGATGCTAGTTTACTCTCCATCTGTAGAGCCAGAATTAAGACTGCTTTCCCCCGTCATGGGTAATAATCTACCAAAACGTTCAGTCATGAGTTTCTTTTTCATTGAAACACCAAGCAGATCACTAAATTTCCTTCCTCCCTAAATTTCCTTCGCCCGCGCTGTGTACAAACATTTTAAGGGTACACAAACCCCTTGAGCGCCCCCTCATTATAAAAAAAAACAGTTGTGTTACTCCTAGAGTTCAAATAGATTTGCATAATCTATAAGCCTAGTTACTGGAACACGACTGCTAATGTGTTGTCCCAACTTCTTATTTCCTCGGTTAATGGTGTACGGATGATCATAAAGAAATATTTCGACACCAGAAAAGATGCTAACATCGTCTTTAACAACCAGGCGCAATGCTTGGATATAGTTGTAAGAGTTCTTATATACACTGCGTTAGGTTTTCGAAAGATATAGTGATCTTCGGAAAATTTAAATTCACATTCAAGATCATAACACACAACGGACAACGGCGACGAAGTTCAAATAAATTTTGAACTAACGACCATGCTTTATATCGGTTCTGCGGAAAATTGAAAAAGTCGATGCAATATCGCGATCCCTAAAATCTGTGTTTTTTTTTTTTGGAATATAGGCTTTCACGTAGTCAGGTTGATTTTAGAATCTGGTACACCCGACAGATGTAATAGTGTATATTTCGCAAGCTTTACAGAACAACGAACTATCCTATCTATGTATAATTGTAGAAAGTGGACGAAGTGGTTCTCTGAAAGACGCTGAGGAAGACAAGGAAGTAGTCTCGCTCAAGCAGCTTATAAAAGTTATACATATTTTGCTTGAATCGGCGTCTAGGCTTTGATTGCAATTCAATTGCCTTTTCCAAGAGAGCTTATGGCTCTAATTTGCTATTGGGCACCTTTATAAGCAGGATACAAGCCTTACTTGTTTTTGGTTACTACATATGTAGCTTTCTATATAGGATTAAATGACTACTATGGGTGCACCGGAACCTAGAAGACCCAAAGATTAGTGCGGACATCATACAATATTTGGATAATTTTTCCCATTTTCTTATTTTGATTGATTAGCATGTGCTTAATTTTTTCTTATTAGAAAATTATGGTAAAAACAAAAAAAGAAACCTTATAACTAAAATATTTAAGTGATAAAGTGTTAAAGACATATCTAAAATAAAATAAAAACCAGGCTTATAACGTGTGATAAAAATATATTATTATAGATAGGGCATACAAACTCTTATATGTAAATCCATAGACTTTTTGAGCTCGAGTACACACAGCACGTACTTATCATAAACAAAAATTCTATTTTTATACAGTAAACTATTTCTCTACAAATAAAGCGATATTAAATAAAAAAATATAAAAGTAAAAATAATAATGAAAAACACATCTAAACGCGATGCGGGATATCCTTTTCGTTATATTATCGGTGGGTGTGCTCGAGGCGCTGAACTGACAGTTACCGCTGCACTCAAAACTCCAGCACACTGGACGAGAGTACTACGGCTAGCACCCGGACCAAAAATCCGTCCCGATGAAGTATTACAGGTAAATGTGGGAATTGATTTATTTTTAAATTGATAATTTAAAGCACATATTGGATTCGATTAAAATGGTTGTGATGACAGTCAGCAGTATGGGAAGCTAAAATTGAAGTAGGTCAGCCAGAAACTATGTTATGATTCTTTTTTTGAAATTATCTCTTTTTGCTTAATTTTCCTTTAAGAGCTCAAAATATCAGAACCAATGCATAGCAAATCGGCTTATTAATTAAATAGGAAAAATAAGTGTAAGTCGTCCTGCTCAAAAATTTAAAACTAATTAAATCAACTTCAAAGGTTGTATTGATTACGATATCCACCGCAGTGAAATTGTTACAATCACTAAGAAAAATAGTAAACGTTTTCCTGCAACCGTTCAAAAAGTTAAAAGGTTTTGCAGTATTCGTAAAGCACCATCTCGCCGAGCAATTGTTAACCAGAAATTTGAACCATGTTAGTGACGTGAAGAAACAAAATCGTGCCCCTCGCACATGAACATCTGAAAATATTTATTTTGTGGCCCAAAGTGTAGAAGAAACCCACGTTTGTCCATTTCACACCATTTCAGAATTTTATGTTTTTTTTGTTCTTATTTACGTTAGCGTTCCTCCCACTATGTATATATTTCATGATAGAACAATACATTTAAAATTTAAACTTATTCTATTGGGTAATATTAATAAATTCTTATAAGGAACGCAGATTTGACGATATCAATAACATGTCTTTTAATTCTTACAAAGCTGGTTTAATTTTTAATAAAATAGTAAACAATTGACAACCTCTATAAACAATATTATTTTGAGAAAAAATATCAAGATATAAGTATAATGACAATCTGACTCGTCTCTATCGTACATATCTTATGTACTTATTTCTTCAAGTAGCTAGGCAAACGCCCATATTTTTCGTAACTTTTACAAACGTTTTATTTCACAATCGCTATAAAGATACAACACTGGGGAACAATATTCGGAATGTGGTTTGATCATATAACTTTGGGTATATAACTTAATTGGTGCGGTTTTTTTCAAAATTTGAATGTTTATTTAAGAAAAACATGTACAATAGTTTAGTTTTAGTTTTAAATGCATTTTATTATCTTAATCATTAACTCTTACATACTAACAAAAAATGCTTAAATGCTAGCTTAAAATTACTTAACAATCTTACACTAACTTACTGGCCCCACACAGGCACTCTAAGCTACTCTAAATTCTTATATCTATGTCTTTCGACTTTGTTTATATTTTATTTATTAATACTTATTTTCTATGCTTAAGGCTAAGAAAAGAATTTAACAAAAAACTTAGCATATTGACAAATTTTTTATTTTTTATAAAAACTTAATATCTAACTTAAAATAACCTTAGTCTACCTAACCTATGTACACAATACGCACATACATACATATAGACATTATACACAATGAAATACATATACTAGTATATACCTATGTATATACTAATATATATATGTATATCTTAAATGCTAACTTAACCTATGCAAGCTGGCCATCGCTATATGACATGTACAATAGTATTATTCAAAGTATTGCCCATCTGAAGCTATGACTTTTTCCCATCTTTCTGGCAATTTGTGGATCCCATCCCAAAAGAACTGAGCCGGCTTGGCAGCCAAGAATGAATCAAGCCAATTTTTGATATTCTGCTCTGTCATGAACCGTATTTTAGTGAGGGCGTTCTGCATCGACCGGCACAAATGCTAGTCAGAAGGACCAAGGTCTGGGCTATAAGGCGGGTGGGGTAAGACTTCCCATCCACTGTTTTCCAAATATTGTAGTTCTTAACCGGAATAGCAAAGTAGGGCCGAGCTTTGTCATGATGGAAAATTATTGCCTCGTGTCTGATCGCATATTCCGGGCGTTTTTGGGCCACTGCTCTCTTCAAACGGATTAATTGTGTTGTCCATTGATACTTTCACCCGGTTTTAGCAGCTCATAATACAGCACACCCATCTGATCCCACCAAACGCATTACCTTCGCGCCATGGATATTCAGCTTTGCCGTTGATTTGGCTGGTTGGCCGGGTTTCACATATGATTTTTTGCGCTTGGAGTTGTCGTAATGGATCCCTTTTTCATTACCAATAACAATCCGATGCAAAAATGACTTCCTTTTGTGGCGTTCCAGCAGCATTTCGGACATGCAAAACCGCCTTTCGACGTCTCTCGGCTTGAGTTCATGTAGAACCCAATGTCCTTGCTTTTGAATATATCCAGCTGCTTTTAAACGTTTTGAAATGGCTGCTTAAGTGACACCCAAAGATTCTGCGAGCTCTTCTTGTGTTTGGCAACAATCTTCATAGAGTAATGCTTCCAGTTCTTCATCTTCAAACTTTTTTGGCTGCCCAGGACGTTCATCGTCTTCCAAGCCAAAATCACCACTTTTAAATCGTGCAAACCACTTTTGGCACGTTCACTCAGCTAGCGCATGTTCACCATAAACTTCCACTAAAATACGCTGACTTTTGGCAACAGTTTTCTTCATATTAAAGTAATGAAGAAGAACTCCCCGCAAAAACACTTTTTCAGGCACAAAGTTCGACATATTTGAGTGAAAAAAAATTATTGTTGTTTACGCTTCAAATGAATGACATATACTGAAATGACGTACAATGACCGTAGCCTTCCAACGCATGTTCCAATGGAATAATAACAATAGAATAATACAAGTTACGCCATCTCTTAGCAAACCGCACAAATTAGGTTATAGACCCAATATATTGTATTGTATTCATTTTATTTAGTTCCAAAGCTTAAAGCTAATTAACAAAAGTTGTTTAATAAATACGGAATTAAAAAATAGTAATCATTCTATAACTTAGAAGTTAGTGCGGAATGACTCCTGAATTCATAATTAAAATGGAAAAATTAAGATCTGATGTGGGGTAACAATCAGTTCGCCATTAATACTAATTGACTTCAGATAATGTAAAATTCTTAAATTCAAAATTAGTTACATTAAAATTCAACAAAATAACAATTCAAACAATAAAGATACGAATATACGAGTATACATATGTACAACTTCAAGATTAACTTGTGCTGATGATTATGATACCCTTCTCCAAAAGGATTCGACTATGCTGCTAGTCGATCGTGAATAACCAGTCTTTTACTTTTTTAAGAAACGAATGAAAATTAAATGTTGTCCGGATAAATAATGGTTGCTTATTGAAAAATGTAGGAGCTGTAACGGTGTAGAAATGTGAAAAATGTGTTTTGTAAGAGATTGGTACACTGGTAAGATGCATATTATTTATACGTAGACTATATAACTGAAAGTTCCTGTTAGGTATATAACCCCTTATTTTAAAGAATTCTCTCAGCTCTTTAAAAACATAAAGGTGTCTCATTGGTAAGATAGCCTAGGCTTTAAAAAGAGGCCAGCTCTGAGTAATGCGATTTTTATTACAAATAATCCGAATTAGATGTTTTTGTACTATCAACAAAGGTCCAAAAGAGTTAGTATACGAACCACCCCAACTTGTGATGCCATATTGCAACTTTGAGTGAGCAAGACCGTAGCAGATTAATTTTACAACTTTTTTGGAACAGTATTGTTTCATTAAGTACATCTTCCGTATCACCAATTACATATATCCTAACCATTAGGATATGACCTTTCCAATTTAAGTTGGTACCCGTAGGTATTTATAGCGTTGCACAGATTCAATTATGAAACAACCGGTAGAACACTGAAAGTTATTTATATAATTACCTTTTCCGCAACTACCATATGAATGGGTAAGCAAAATTTTTACAATCATGTGCGTGCAAACAGAGATTTAAATCATATAAAACGTTATTAGCTGTTTTAAAAGTCATGAGTTTTGTTTTCTCGCTGATGATTAATTTATGTGCAGTGCAGCCAAAGCCTCAAAGTTTCTAGGTCTTCCGAAAACTTAGCGATACACTCATGTGTATCGTAACTGGTCGTTATGTTTCCTCGATAACAACGTGGATGCCGCTGCTGACATGACAACTGACGCTATTCTCTTTGGAATGACATGCTTTATCCCTCATCGGATGAATAATATCAAACCAAAAGAAAAGGCATGGTACGACTCGAGCTGTAAAGAGACTGTCAGGGTTAGAAATTTTTTTTCGGTCCAACTCGACAGAGGAAAACCGATAAAAGTTTAAACGAGCCAGAAATGAGAGCAATGTCTTTCTCGAACATGTGAAATTCCAATACGACCAAAACCTGAGGCAAAAAATACTGCAATGTCCCAAAGGCAATAAAAATTGTTGGACATTCTTCAAAAACATTAGAAATTCTGCCTCATCCTCCATCCCAACGCTCATATACAATGACATTCCAGCTGTTAGCTCTTTGCACAAAGCCAATCTGCTTGCTGCACACTTTGCGGCTAGCTCAACACTCCCAGATTGCGCTTTGTCCCCGCCTACACTTGAGCGCGTCGAATCTACAATGGGACGAATCCACTTTCGCACAGTGTAGTAGCAAGAGTACTTAAAGATCTTAACATGCATAAGTCCGCTGGTTCAGATGGTATATCTCCCCTTCTCCTGAAGAGGTGTTCTTCCACGCTGGCAAAATCACTGCGGAAGCTTTTTCATCAATATGACTCTTTCGGACTTTTTCCGAGCAGATGGAAAACAGCATTTGTCCAGCTCGTCCCTAAAAAAGGCGAATCTTCTTCTCTCCCCTCCTACAGACCCATTGCACTTACGTCCCTTCTTTCCAAGTTCATGGAAACGCTGATAATCCGTCAGCTCATGAAATATCCCGAAACACGAAAACTTCTCAATGACCGGCAATATGGTTTTCGTGGTAACAGGTCCACTTTTTTTTAAAAAAAAAAAAGAACTTAACACTCAAGAGGGTATTACTACTCTTAAAATGCCGGAGCACGTGTTAAGTTTTTCGGAAAATTGGATGGAGAGAGAGAAAGATTTTTGGGCTCTGTGGTTCTTTCGCTCCTGGGCGGCATCCAACATTTAATGGGGAGACTAAATTATTAGTGTAAATTGGACTTGATGTTGTATTTAGGCAACCATTCATCTCACAAGATTTTAGTTGCCTGAAAAAAAGTCTTTCGGTCACGGCTGGTATTGAACCCCGAACCGTCCGATTGGGAAGCCAACACACTACCACTTAAGCCACAGCCACCCACTGGTGATTTGATGGCATGTCTCACCGAAAAGTGGAACCAAAGCGTACATCAATCTGGCGAACGCAAGATAGTTGCACTTGATATTCCTAAGGCATTTGACAGAGTTTGGCATCAGGCTGTTTTGTCGAAAATGCGTGCTTTTGGGATCGATGACTCTCTTCTACAATGGATTAGAAATTACCTTTCGGAACATTCAATTCAAGTTGTCTTGGACGGTTTCAAGTCTGATATTCACAAAATAAATGCTGGTGTGCCCCAGGGCTCAGTTCTGTCTGCGACACTCTTTTTAATTTTTATTAATGATCTCTTGTCTGCCACTTCTAATCCAATTTATTCCTTTGCTGATGACAGCACTCTCTGCTTTTCATATTCGTTCCCGGACTCACGCCACTGGTCTTCGGCTGTAGAACGGGAACGACCGCGTATGTTAAGCTCATTAAATTCCGATATTAACAGCATAACCAATTGGGAAACTATCAACCGATTGGAATTTAATGCTTCCAAAACTCAATGCTGTCTGCTGTCATTAAAGCAAAATTCAAATACCCAGCCATTATACATGAATGGCACTGGCATCGTCGAAACCGATAAACTTTCCATTCTCGGTATGTGTATCAGTGACAACTTACGTTGGAATGACCCCATATTCGATGCCGCCAAAAATGCTGCGAAATGTCTAGGTTTCCACAAGTGATGTAAGAAATATTTTACCTCCTCTGATCTGGCCACAATATAGAAGGCATTCATCCTCCCAAAACTGGGGTACAATGCCCACATCTGGTCAGATGCTTCCAAAACATCTCTGCATCTGCCAGATAGGATTCATGCGATAAAACTCATATTAATATCAGTCAATCAATTGACACCCTCGAACACCGACGTAATGTCTAATGTCTCACTTTGTTTTATCGCTATTTCCACCGCCAGTGCTCCATTGAAATCGCCAGTAGCATTCCGCCCCTTCAAACTTTCAACCGTAACACCCGTCTCGCTATGAATGCTCATCAGTATACCCTCAAGCCCATTTTCGGACGTACTCTAAAATATCGTGATTCTTTCCGAAGCCGTACAACTCGCTTATGGAATGTCCTGCCGACCTCTGAGTTTCCTGGTCGTTATAACTTGCAAACATTTAAAAACAATGTACATCGGTACCTGTCTTTTCTTCCTCCCTAAATTTCCTTCGCCCGCGCTGTGTACAAACATTTTAAGGGTACAAAAACCCCTTGAGCGCGCGCTGATTACAAAAAAAAATAAAAAATAAAAAATGTCCTGTATTAGAAAGGCTATGTCGTCTGCAAAAGCAGTGGACGTTCCATTTAGCTTCAGTTTAAAAAGGGAGCTTATATAAATTAGAAACAACAAGGGACCGAAAACTGAACCCTGCGGCACGCCAGTTTTTAAAAAACGCGAATCACTAAGATTTGCATTTATGTTAACTTTTTGTTGTCTTCATTTTAGGTATGAAATAAACCATTTGTGAACTACTCCCTTAAAACCAGCATTATATAATTTCTTTAGTAGCAAATCGCGGTCCACCATGTCAAATGCTTTAGTCATGTCAACAAAGAGAGCCATTATGTACAGTTTACACTTTCGTAGAACTGACTACACACTCTGAGAATACTATCCTCAGTAGACATTCCTGTTCTAAACCCAAACTGATTGCTACTGAAAAAATTATGTTTTTCTATAAAAAAAAAAAAACACACACAATGCGTGATTTGAAAAGTTTTTCGAAAATTTTTGTGAAGGATGGTATCAAGGAAATGGGCCTGTAGTTGCACATACTTTTTCTATTCCCTTTTTTAAAAAGTGGAATAATTTTAGCACATTTAAGGTGACGAGGAAAACAGCCATTTTGAACACTAATATTAAACAAAAAACTCAACACATTCACCAAATATAAACAAATTTTTTTCAATAACACTCTCGATATACCCTCACTTGTATAGGAATTCTTATTTTTTAAAGACAATATGGCTCTGTAGATTTCATTTGAAGAAAACGGCTCAAACGGCAGCAATGTACGAAAATATTGAGCAATTGCAGCCTGCAGCAGGTACAAAAGACGGTTTAAATTTTTCCGAAATTTCAATAAAATAATCATTTAAGGTATTAGAAATGATACTTGAGAATATCAATTTCAACAAACTGTTTACTTTTACTCAGAATACTATCAACCACTTTCCATTCTTCTCTTATATTACCCCTAGCTAGTATAAATGCATCCGAATATAACCTATCACGCGTTTCTTCAATGTTTTTATGAACGGTTTTGCAAAGATTGCCAACAATATTTTTTTAAATTTTATGTTTTGAGGATATTTTTTACATTTCACTGCAAATTTATTTTTATTTTTTATCTGTTGCAAAAGGTTATACGGCTTTAAATGCTTTTTACTACTTATGTTAGGCGTTGATAACGTAGTAGAGTTTTTAATATGTATTTGCAATATGTTTAGAAAAATGTCGAAAGCATTTGATGGATTACTTTCTACATACACCGGCTCCCAAAATTCATATTTTAAGCATTCATTCAATAATTTCTAATCCGTTAGATGTTTCTTTTCAGCAGGGGGGTTTTGGCTTGTTAATGGATCAAAATTCGAACATGTACTAAATGCAATCATACAATGATCTGTTAATTTGAAATCCTACACAAAACTACTAAACATATTCTTATTATTTTTTTGAAGAAGTGTAAAAATGTGATCTATGCCAGTTTTAGACAGATCAGTCATACGGGTTGGTTCATTTGTAAGGCTCTTTAGACCATTAGACGTTATAAGTAATAAGTAATTCTCTGTATCTTTGTCAAGTTCATTTAAAAGATCAATATTCACATCACCCAAAAGAACCAAGTTTTTTTCTTTACAACCACTCAGAGCAATGCCTAGTTCTTCAATAAAAATACCCTTAACAAATTCGTGCAATCTATAACAACATCGTATAACTAACATCCTTAAGTTCCAATGATAGTTTCATTATATCAGCGCTACGAAAATTAAGCTTGGAACAGTCGCATACGTAACCATTTTCCACATAAACTGCTACACCTCCAGCAGAGTATTTATTATTACAATTGCCAAAAGGCGTATATCCCGGTATATTATAAAATTTTAATTCATTCTCATATATCCATATTTCGCTCAAAACCATGACAACAGGCAAATTCACAAGCGACTCAATCTGTGTTACCAGAGCTGAAATATAAACAATAAAGTTTCCTGCACCGATCCTTGTGGTACACCCATCGTCGTAGCAATACCTTTTAGAGATACTATATTGATAGATGACATTTGAACTTTCCACCAAGAGAAGATTTATTGTAAATCATCTTAGTTCAATACTTTTGATATCTAGCTCTCGAAATTTACGTGAAGGGTGTTGGCTCACCTTGTTGTGTGGATGTTGGCTGTCAATTACTGCCATTTACTGAATTCAATGTGGTTGATCTTTTTAACAGATGTCATACAATCTTTGGCAATTTTAGTCATGGAGTCGTTTACCACGCATTTTTGTTATCCAATCTTATTACGAAAATGGGTAATCTGTAAAGGTAACATTTCCTAAAATTCGTGAATTTTTCTATCAACATAGTCGCCCTAGTGAGTCCGAAATTCGTGCAATTGTGAAGCATTTTGAAGAAACGTCAAAACATCACCACTGTGAGCGAAATTGTTCAAAACCAGCCAGACACCTCTCTTCGTCGCCGAAGTCAACAATTGGACCTCACTTATGGAACTTTCCGCCGAATTTTAAAAGTTGATCTTTATTTGCACGCCTATAAATTTACACAAGAATTGAAGACTTTGAACCACCTACGACGTCGCCGATTTGTTAACTGGATGCTAGATCGCCAGGACAATATGTCATCGAATTTGATCTTTTCCGATTAAGCCCATTTTTGGATGGATGGTTACATAAATATACAAAATTGTCAGTTTTGGGGACCGGAGAACATATACGAGATTAACGAAAAACCAATGCATCCCAAAAAAGTCTCTGTATGGCGCGAATTATGGGTTGCCGTCATCATTTGCCTGTACTTTTTCGATGATGAGGCTAGAGCGACAGTTACAGTGAGTGGAGAACGTTACCGCAAGTTGTTGGCCGGCTATTTTCGTCCAAAATCGAATGGATTGGGTCTGAACGATCTTTGATTTCAACAGGATGGTTCTACTGCCCACACAAGCCCTCAATCAATCAATTTGAAGATTGCATTATTTCAGTTAGAGGGGAAGTTGATTGGCTTCCACAGTCATCCGATTTAACACCTTTAGACTTTTTTCTGTGCGGTTATTTGAAGAGTAAGGTATATGCCAATAACCCAACGAAAACTTAGGATCTCAAACATAACATCCAAACTGAAATTGCTGCCATTGATCCACTTATTCTTCAAAAAGTCATCGATAATTTTAACCTTCGGATGGTCGCTTGCAATAGAAGCCGTGGTGGTCATATGAACGATGTTGTATTCCATTCATAATTGTCATAGACCGAATTAAAATTCTACATTGACTTCACAACAAATGTGTGTTTAATTTAATGAAAATTTCCACACTAGCTGTTGGCTCACCCTTTATACAGGTCTGAAGATACGATTCTTTCCGCGTATCTGGAAATATTCCTATAGGCAATGATGACTGATTAATAACTCGGACTTAGACGGGATCAACCACTAAATTAACTAACATTTTCGCAGCTATGAAATTAAAGTCCTTTCTAGGTTTATCGATTTTAGTTTATATAAATTTGTTTGGGTTTAAAAATAGTACAAAGCTAGACGGCTTTTGGTAGTATGCTGAAAATCTTATTGACTCGTTAATATCGGGGATATTCTTTATGAAAAATTTATTAAATTTATCACAAATTAATTGTTGTCCTTTATACATACATAAAAAATTAACTTTAATAGGTCTCAATATTGATTTCTGGTCTCTCGCCTTACCAATTTTTTTGTTAACGCTCTCATTTTGTCGCGTGCAAATCACTCCCCAAAAATCCTGCACTCCTTTTTCCATGCGTTGTGTGTCGGCCTTCTCTTTTCTGCTCCCCCTTTTGGTGTTGTTCCTTCTTTTCTTTGCCCCTCGTCCTCCTCTGAATCACCAGGTGACGGCTCTAGGTACTACAAAAAGGGCCTGTAGACTCAGCGGATTGACGGTCCGGCACCCCTTGGTAACCTCAAGAAATAACAACAATAGCCGAACGCCCAACGTATATTTACATTGTTTGCAAAAAGACAGAAAAGAAGACCTGTAAAGCAAACCCAAAAACTCATAAGCACAATCGTAAAGGACACCCACAATTCCCCGCGGTAGTTCCTTCGCCTCATTTGTCTGCAAGAAGTTTTTAGCTTTGGTTTTGGGTTAGAGGTCTGGCCTCGAATCGAGGCAATCCCTTGGACGACAAAACAAACACCTAACAAATACAACAAAAGGACGATAAAGAAGTGATTGCGGCGGAAACGCTCCACCAGCATAAACCCCAACAGCTAAAGAGCGACCCCGCATAGGCAAGAAAACCTCAAAAGAGATAAGTACTCGTACCTAACCCTTTTTAATTAGATATATACATACATAGATACACAGTAGTGTCCGCTTATAACGAACTCGAAAGGGCCGACCAAATTGGTTGCTTATAAATGAAGTTCGTTATAAGTGATATGCTAAAAAAAAGACGTTTGTTCAGAAAACCAACGAGAATTTAGTGTCATGTCATCATTCAACGAGAAACAAAGTTCGTTCTGCGTACGCGAGTACTATCGAAACAGCGATTCTTCGAATCTAGCGCAACGAAAATTGTACGTTCATTACAATAGACGGCATAAAAATGAAGTTCAATCGATTCAACCGTTAAAAAAATGGGTCCAGAAATTTCAAGAAACTGGTTCAATAATAGATAAACCACGATCTGGCCGACCTAGAACATCACAGGATTCCAACAACATAGAGAGTATTTGAACGTCTGTTCGTGAACAACCTGGACTCTCTACTCGAAAGCGGTCTAGCGTCTTAAACGTATCCAAAATATCTTTAAACCGCATTCTACACAAGGATTTACATTTGCATCCGTACAAAATTTAAATGGTTCAGCAGTTAAAGCCTCAAGATTATGCTCACAGGCTGCAGTTTGCTAACGAAATGTTAGAGAGGTTCGCTAGCTCTAACAACATTTTTTTTCAGACGAAGCCCACTTTCACCTAAATGAACATGTAAACAGACAAAACTGCAGATATTGGAGTGGAGTGGAGGAAATTGAAGCATCAAAAACCCCTGCATTCGCCCAAGGTTTCTGTATGGGCAACTTTATCAGCAAGAGGCATTATTGGTCCCTATTTTTATGAAGATCAAAGAGGAAAAGCTGTTACAGTGAATACAGAGCGGTATATTGCCATGTTACAGAACGTTTTTGCTCCAGCGCTTCAGGATTTTGATGGTTTCAATTAATGATCGTGGTTTCAGCAAGATGGGGCAACATGCAACACTTCCAACGACTTTTTAAGTGCAGTTCGCGAAATTTTCGGTCAAAAAGTTATATCCAAAAGACGTATCCGGAATGGATTTTTTCCTTTTGGGATACCTTAAAAGTAAAGTCTTTAACAGCAATCCAGCGACTCTTGAAGAATTAAAGGCTTACATTCGCGAGGAAATGCAAAATATTTCCCGAAACACTTGTCAGTCGGCCATTGAAAATTTTCGCTCCAGGTTGCAGCAGTGCTAAAATAATGAAGGATCGCATATGGACGATGTGATTTTTAAGAAATAAAATCCTAATTGTGTATTTTCAGAATAAATAAACATTTTTTCTTACATATTACTATTTTTTTTTTACACTGTGAAAAGTTATCGGACTTTTGGACCACCCTGTGGTAAAACTATGTTTAAACACATAAAAAGAAACAGTATTTCAGTTCACAGCATTATGTTTTTATTTAATTTCTATTATATTTGAAAAAGGGATGAGTCTTAGATTGTTTTATTTGAGGAAATTTTAATTCGTTTAAAAACAATTCGACGTCTGAAAGTCCATTGAAAATACTTTGAGGAGTATTTTGTGAGTGAAGGAAAAGACGAATGCTCCCAGCAAAGCATAACGCATCCGATTTAGGTACTGTAGCTGCTACAAATTCCACATTTTCACTTTCTTCGTCGTCTTTATTCTCGTCAGCATCTTCACCACCACTTACCGAAGCCATAATTACATCATCATCTAGAAATTCTACACTTATGGGGTTGTCATCAGAGTGCAAATATTCCTCAAAAGTGTCACTATCGATAACGGTTGCTTCATCAACAGTATGTTTTCATCGTGATTTAGTCTGAGCCAGTCAACTAAGGATATAATCGTATCTTGGTCTATTGGTTGCAGCCTTGAGCTTGTATTAGGTTGCATAAACACGATCTTAATTGACTCCAAGTCCTTAACATCTAGATGAGACGCACAGTTGTAATAGCATTTTTTCTATTTTTACGACGTAAATGCATTTAAAAAAATTTCGAAAGTCACCCAAGCCCTCTTCACCGGCAATTGTTCGATGTTCTTGAAGCACCTGGGATTTTTTGGCTTTTTTACGGCCAGCTCTCTCCTTTTTTCTGTCCCCCAAAACGGTTATACATTCTTTGGATAGTCTAATACCCATGACAACTGCTGCCGTTTCTCCAACAATTTTTCCGGTGCTAATATCATGTCGTTTTTTAAATCTATTCGACCAACATTTGTTAAGACTGCTCTTTGGCGTTTTCTTGCAATATGGCACTGCTCACAGTAACATTGTTAGCAAAACCACTTTAAGAGCCCACTATCCACTCTTTCGTTTGTAGGTTTTTTTTTACTGTTTTTACCTTCGAATTTGTTTGATTAAATGGTCCAGGATCTCCTCCCATTATGACAACAGTCGACTTATTTAGACCCATTTCCATACACATATCGCTTTGCTTTGCACCTTGTTGTAAACGCTTTATTAAATTGTGTTTGTCTTTTAATGATAAACATTTTCTCTTTTTATTTGATGCGGTATTTCCCATTCTATTTAATTGATTTTCAAGCGCATAGTATCCTTCCTCTATCAACTTTGAAACTCAACCACAATAATTCGTGTTACATTTTGAAATTTATCCTTTGATGCGCACATAATGTAACTCGGGGTAATACCGAAAAAATTATGTTCAAGGACAACATTTTGTTGTTTGAGAATGTTGGTACGTACATACAGTTCGCGAAGAAGTCATGGAAAACTGGGAAAATCAGAATGATAATCTAAAGTGAAACAATTTTGGTTCGTTGTAACCGGACATTTTCTTGATTTAACGCGCAAAAAGAGTTCGTTGTATGCAAAATTTCGCTTTAAGCGGGGTCACTATATGCGAAATTGTAATCCGTAATTCTTATGGGACATTGATTGGGAGTGGGTGAAATGGTTCGCTATAATCGAAAGTTCGCTTTAAGCGATCACTATTATACAAAGTGGCGCAAAATTAATTATCCAATTTTGTTTTTGAATTACTTTTTTACTGAATAAAAAAATGATTTTAAGTGATGGAGATCTTTATTTGGACCTTCATAATTGTTTCTGTTAAGTGGAAAAAATGATACCCGCCAAGCGTTGATACATATTTGTGCCCGTTTTATCGCATTTTCCACGTCTTTCCGCAAGATTTCCGGTGATCACTGTTCGCATTCCTGTCGAATATTCTCCTTAAGGGCTGCGATTGTCTGAGGCTAGTTGGCATAAACCCGCGACTTCAAGTAGTTCCAAAGAAAGAAGTCTGGGATGGTTAAATCGGGCGATCTTGCTGTCCATGCCAAATCGCCAACACGGGAGATTACGCGACTAAGAAACGCTTCCTTCACAATATCCCTTGTGGCTTGTGCTGTGTGTGCAGTTGCACCGTCTTGTTGAAACCACATGCTCACCAATTCCAGTAGTAAGAAGTCGTTTATCATGGCCCTGCAGCGTTCGCCAGTAACAGTGACCGTATTGCCGATAGCGTTCTCAAAAAAATACGAATCACTCCTCCCGCGTGAACGCCGCACCACACAGTGGCTTTGAGTAGATTTAATGGCTCTTCATGCATCACACGCGGATTTTCAGTGCTTCAGAAACAAATTTTGCTTATTGACGTAACCGCTTAAGTGGAAATGCGCCTCGTAGCTCACGATGATTTTCGACACAAAATCGTCCTCTTCGTTGTTGACATTGAGGATGGCTGTGCAGTAATTCGCACGCGACTGACAGTCAGGAGGCATTAACTGATGCAGTGCTTGCACTTTGTACCGGAACATGTGTAAGTCTTTCACTAAAATTCGCTGTAGGGTCTATTTGGTGATGCCCAGTTGCGTGGCCCGTCAACAAGACGATAATGTTTCTTCGTTCTCAGCGACATCGGCAGCCACAGCTGCGACATTCTCGACCGAACGACCAGTCCGGTGCCGGCCATGCACGGCATGGTCTCCTGTTATTCCACTCTGTTCGAGTCGAGTAGCTAAGCGCCGGAATGTTTGGCCAGTTGGCGCGACAAGATTAGGAAATTGACGTTGAAATTCATGCTGCGCTAACACCACCGACCGATTGTTGGTCAAAAACATCGACACAATTATTCCACGCTCTTGCTGAGTATAACGCTCCATTGGTGATCTGTTTGTGTACTGCAGCTGTCTAGTTCACAAATGTCAAATATGATTGACGTACGATGTCATTCGCAAAAGTTATACCATCTTCCGATAGGATGATTAATTTTGCGCCACCTAGTATACACCCTGAATGACTCGAACTGCACCCAACTTAAGACTGCTATAATTTCCAAACCGTTCATGACAGTGAGCTCAAATTTTGACACATAACAGATAATTTTATTATTTACAAGCTTTTTAAACGATTTGCGTCTCAGTTGTGTCGAAAAAATTTTATCCGCGATGGAATTCAAACGTGATAGTGTGATTGCTTTACTATATATTTGGCTGGAAACCACAAGTAGCTATCGTTAGAGCCCTCCAGCACTTCAACGTGAATAAATCATTTGTGCCTCGAACCATAGCTCGTTACGATGATACTGGCAGCGTTGGAAAACGCTGGTCATAAAAAACAGCAACATCGGCAGAAATGGTTCGGAAAGTGAAGGCTCGAATTGAGCGAAATCCGCGTCGAAGTGGAAGAAAAATGGCTCGTGAGCTCAACATATCGTTAGAACGGATGCAACACATACTGTAAAATGAGCTTGGGCTCAAGCCATTGAAGTTCCAAAAATCATACGATCTTACACCGCAACAGAAAAAAGTTAGAGTCGAAAGGACGAAGGAGTTGCTACGCTTACACAAAAGTGGTGAGTTGCCGAATTTGGTTTTTTCCGATGAGTGGCCATTTGTTATGGAGCAATATGTCAGCAAACAAAATGACCGAGTTTACTTGCCAGAGGGATCCTTCGAAAATGTGCACCTTCGGACGGCCACCAGAAAGCAGGCAGCACCGATGGTGATGGTTTGGGCAGCCATAACCGCCGATGGTCGCTCTCCGCTCTCCGCTCGTATTTTTGGACTGTGGCGTCAAAATTAATGCGATCGTATACCGTGAAACTATCTTAGAGGCAGTATTGAAGCCTTGGGCAAACAATCATTTCGGTCGGAGACCGTGGACAATTCAACAGACTCGGCACCGTCTCACAAAGCGCGTCAACCAAGATTGGTTAAAAAACAATGTTCCACACTTCATTTCTTCGACATAATGGATTGCAAATTCTCCGGATGCAAATCCGCTGGATTTCTCTGTCTAGTGTGTTTTGAAGGCGAAGATTGGCACTAAAAAATACCAAAGTCTGGACCACCTCAAACAAACACTTCGCCGAGAATGAGCCAAAATACCGCAGAGACACTTGCGTGCAGCGTGCGATGCTTTCTTCGGCCGTCTTAGGGCCATTATTCGCGCCAGAGGTGGACATATTAAAAACTACTGATACAATTTGAAAATTTATGTATTTTCCAACATTTTTTGCCTTGGCACAATAAATATTATCAAAAAATAAAAAAATTATAGCATTTTAAAAAGTTGGAGTTCGAGTCATTCACCCGTTATATGTACATAGTGATATCTGCGCCCGTAAACCCTCCCTTCGGATTTGACTTTTACCGTAAGTGAGACGGTTATCTTTCTTAAATTGCGCGACGCCCTAGCCCTAACCATATGGCAGCGCGAAACTGTTGGCCGAAATTAAAATTACAGTAAAAGTGAAGTCAAATTTTAAAAAAAATTGTCATATCGTCTTCTTTCGGCATACCCTGTACTCCCGTTGAAATAAACCAAATATACATAGAATCATAAATTCTCCATTAGGGAAAAGATAATCTTGCGTTTTCATTCATCTGTTTTCCTAATTTTTGTATTAAGGTGGCTTCTACTCTTTCTTTACATCTTTCCAAGCACCCCTTCCTGAGCTGCTTGTTGCAATCCCGGTTATTTTTGCGATTCCCTTTTGTGCCGCCTTCGTCTCTTCCACAGACCGCGGTTGCGGTCAGCTTTTCTCTTTGAGAAGTTTATTATTTTATCGGTAGTACGGTATTCTTGAGATCAGTTACTTTTTTATTTTCCTTCTTCTATCTTCTAATGCCTTTTTATTCCTGTTTCTCAAATAATAATAACTCAACCAGGACTCATGACTGTTCGAGAATTTTAAGGCATGGTATTGATCAATACTTCTGCACACATGTGAGGCAACTTCTTAATGTCGTCACTAAAAAAATTGTTTGGCTTGATGAAAAAAGAAAACTCCATGAGCTTTGTAGACATCATCCCGAGATCTAAAATTTTTTCCATCAAAAAAGTTTTGCAAACTTCGGAACAAGAACTGTGTGCAGTATTTCCTAGTTGGCCCGATGAGGAAGCGTTATCCTGATGGAATAGACCACCCCTTCAATTAACCAGGCCTGGCCGTTTCCGCTCTAGTGCCTACTTTAATCTGTATAGTCCGTACCAACTGAGTTTGCCAACGGTCGATTGCACAGTGAGAGGATTTAAGAGAACAAAAATGGTACGCAAGAGTAAATGCTTTTGCCTGAAGTTTACAATGCCTAACCCAACTTTACATGGCTTAGAACTAAAACGCTGTTGCATAAATTACTTTAATTTTTTTATTATGGGGTCGATAAATTTCAACGCACTTCATATGTAATGCTACCTGTTATCTAGAGTGGAAATTGGCAAAAAATTCAAATCAGACAAACAAAAAACGTTTGCTGTGACACTGTAGTTCTCTTACTTTGCCAGTAATAATGATCTACGAAAGCATAATGAGCATATAATCAAAAACCGTATAGATACATAGAAACACAATCAAACAATCAATTCATGCCAGACCTTTTACTTCATTTATCCGATGGTCATCATACGCAAATCCCATACAGTACCAACAGATAAGGATTGAAACGAATAAAATCTGTAAATTTTAATACAGGCTTTACTTCCAATGCGTAAAAATTGCAATCCCATTTTGTACCCAAATTAGCCTGTATATTCTCTAGTTTCAGTTTGTTATTGATTTTAGTTCGGTGCGGTTTAAAATATTTATAAAATATGAGTCAAGAGGAACGCCGTAAAAAGATCATCGACAAATGGCTCGAAAATAGCACGCAGTACAGTGGATTCTGTTATTAAACGATATTTGGAGACGTTGACAGTTAAGCGAAAACAGAAAAATGGAGCACATGATACAAATTTGGACAGGAAAATAGTGGGTACCATCGTAAAAAATCGGACTATGTCATCCAGAGATGTTGCTCGGAAATGTAATACCAACCAAACAATGGTACAAAGATCTAAAAAACGTAACGATCTAAAAATACAAAAAAAAATACCAAAAGTTACTGAAAAGCAAAAAAAAGTCATAAAAACACGAGACCGAAAGCTATACGAGTTGATCGGCAACAAGAAAGCGTGCTTGGTTTTGGATGACGAAACTTATGTCAAAGCCGACTTTACTACTCTTCCAGGTGCGCAGTTTTACAACTCGTTTGAAACTGAGATTCTTCCGCAATCAACAACATCGATTGGGAGGGAAAAATTCGGGTCAAAATATCTCGTTGGCAGGCCGTTTGCCAATATGGACACAAAACCTCATCGTTTATTACAACGGGAACAATTAACGGAGAAGTGTACCTCAACGAGTGCTTAAAAAAACGGTTGATTCCTTTCTTAAATAAACACAAGGGTTCAACATTATTTTGGCCAGATTTAGCTTCAGCTCACTATGCTCATGCGACGTTGAGCTTTCTTGTTGCTAAAAATGTCGATTTTGTCCCAAAACACATGAATCCACCCAATGTTCCACAATGTCGTCCCATTGAAAGGTGTTGGGCTTTGGTCAAAGCTAAATGGAGGAAAAGTGAGCAGCGTGCAAAGGACGTAAAAGATTTTAGTGCTAAATGGTAAAGAGCGTCCAAAAAGATAATGGATGTAACTGTCATCTACCTGATGAAGGACATTCAAAAGAAGTTGAGGAAAGAATGGGAACCCAAATAATTTTTTTTATTTTTTGTAATTGTGAATGAATTTAATAAAAACAGAGTTTTAAAGCAAATAAAAAAAATTTACATGAATTATGAAAATATTTTTTTTTTTACTTTGAAGTTTCCAAATTTTATTCGTTTCAGTCCTTATACAGAACTTTTTTTTTTATATTTTATCAGAATATAATTTTCTCGAAGTAAATTTGGCATATAAGGATTTACATTTCCTCTCTCACCAGGGGAGTAATAATTTTTTTAGAAAACTGGATATACACAGTGATTATTCCTCTGGTAGAAAATGGCCGTCCCATCAGAGCGCTCTCAACTGCTGTTTAATAGAAGGATAAAATAAAAAAAACACTCTCAATCAGATCGCAACTGCGATCTTAAAAGCAATGGTAGGATGTAGATCCTTTTTGTTTATGGCTCCACCCATTTTCGTGTTTTTCAGGTCATACGAGTATTTGCCAATTTAAGAGATGATAAAAGAAATTTTAAGAGACCTGCGCAGTAGAATCAGTGGTGCTACTTTTCTACGATCGTAGCAAAACTGCTACGCGATTTCCAAAAAAGTCAAATTTGCTACGCACTCTCCCTAAATATCCTAATTTTGCTACGCTTTTACTCTCGTAATTACAATCACATCACAAATAAAAAAAAATTAAACAAACATTTTCAAACTATTCACTATACTATCACTTCACTTCCACGACACCTACTTATTGTAGTAGAATAACAAAGTGGTAACACTGCTAAAGATATATTGTAATTGCAAGAGTAAGAGAGTCTGCCGGTAGGTAGAGTATAGTGCTAAGCAAACCATCGTGAGATACGGACGATAGAAAATAAAACTAAATACGAAAAGTAAATAAACGTTTTTATTATCAATGCGCGCATAAAACGTCAGAAGTGGGATCGACTATGGCCGATATCGACAAATATAAAATATATACGGCATCACAACTGAAACAGTGGCTCGCGAAATTAAAAAGAAAGACCACGGGCAACAAAAGTAAATTGCGTTTGCGTCTTTTCTCTATGTCCTAGAAGGAAAGGAGTAATTTCGCCGAAATGTATAACGCCGTAACCGAAATGTAGACAGCAGACAGTGAACAGCTGGATGAACACGACGGCTGTGTAAATAATGAAGAAGAGGATGCAGGAGAAAATGAGAGCAGCAACGATGATGTGGAACAAGAAATCGAAAATGAACAGGATGAGGAAATGAACATTAAGAAGAGAAGATCAATGAAGAGTGACATATAAAAAGAGAGACAAAAGAGGAGTGCAAAGATGAGTGGCCGGCCGGAAAGGACGAGACGATGAGTGGAATCTGATCAAAAGAGAGATGGAGGTCTTACAGAAAGAAATTGATCTACAAAAACGAGAGAATGAGTTGCATAGGAGAGAAAAGGAATGGTTGAAGGAATATGGGAAGCAGCGAATATCAAACCGTGGTTACAAATAAGAGATAACATAGCGAGCTGTAAATCTAAGGGTGAAATCGGGACGATTATATCAGCATGGCCAAGTTTTAGTAGAATAACAAAATGGTAACACTGCTAAAGATATATTGTAATTGTAAGTGTAAGAGAGTCTGCCGGTAGGTAGAGTTTAGCACCAAGCAAACCATAGTGAGATACGGACGATAGAAAATAACGCTAAATGCGGAAAGTAAATAAACGTTTTTATTATCAGTGCGAGCATAAATTATTTGACTATTCTAACGTACCCTACACAAGCAGTAGAGTAGTAGTATAGTATCAGTATGCCTTTCTTTGGATGTATTTGAATTTGACTGGAAATGAAATTTGCAATGGAAAGGTGAATACCTCTTGTTCGCAAATCGCAATACAGAGTATGTGTAGTAAATCGCAATACAGAGTATGTGTAGTAAATCTATATGTACGCACATCTTTGTCCTTTTTCTTGCTGCCAGAATTTGTTTTCTTTGCAGCGCGTCACGGCGTCAATTTAACTGGACTTAAGCTGTAGTGTCAACAAAAATTTGTTTATATATTCTGGCTTCATAATCAAAAACCAATTTCATTCTCAACTTTGCTGTTTCAATTACCTGCGTATAGATTTATTACAAAGAGACCAATGTTATCACAGTTACAGCCTGTAAGAGAAGATCAAATGCACGATGAAGAGCCAAAGTAAAGAATTTAAATGCAAGTTCAATTCATTTAATTTACATATGAATGTTTGCTTTTAGAAGTGGCGATGCCGAACAGGACCGTCTCGAGGAACCCTCGGCAAGCCGGACTCGCTATTCCAGGGGCTTCAAGACGGAATGGAAACAAAAGTTTGACTGGCTCGATGTAAAAGACGGGAATGCATTTTGCATAGTGTGCTTAAAGGCTTTGACAAATTGTACGTCTCATTTGAGTCTCCACATTCAATCCACGGTGCATATAAAAAAGTATTGTGAAAAAAAGGGCAACCAGCAATAGATGTATTATTGATAAATTCGGAGGAAATTCGGCTCAAGGACCAAGTCAATCAAATAGACCAAACGATTGTTATGTTTTTTATCCTGCAAAATTTAACATTCGCACTGATGGACCACTTTATTCCTCTGCGGAAGGTTTGCTTTCCGCAATGTAAGACCATTCAATTGATTCTCTGCTGCAAAACTAAGGCTTTGCAAATTGTCAAAGATGTTTTGGCGAAAACATAAGACAAATGGTTATCAACAACCTAAAAACGAGTAACTTTTCTTTAATTGTCGATGAGACAACAGATGTACGAGGGGCGATCAACATATTCTCGGTATCGGGGTGAAGTTGTGGTTGTATATATAAATTGACTTATTTATCAAGTAATACTGTTATTTTAGTGCATTCATGTAAAATTTCATATAAATGTGATTATTAATTCGCGTTTTATCTCTAGTTAAACAGAGTCATAATGGCAACTGAGACGATGATGGTGAAAATTGAGCATCGCGCTGTAATTAAATTTCTCACTAAGCAAAGAAAAAGTCAAAAAACTATTCATGAAGAGATGGTGGCTGTTTACCAGGGTTCCGCACCTTCATTATCAACTGTGCAAAAGTGGTCAAGTGAGTTCAAGAGAGGCAGAGAGAGCATTGAAGACGACCCCCGCTCCGGCGCCCCGGCTACTGCTTGTACGGGAGAAAGCATCAAAGAAGTCGAAAAACTTGTTCTTGAAGATGCCCGAATAAAGGTGAAAATGATGGCAGAGATCACCAAGCTTTCAATTGGTACCATTCACACCATTCTTCATGACCATCTTAACCTTTCAAAGGTCAGTGCAAGGTGGGTGCCATTAATGCTCACAGCGCCTCAGAAAAAAGTGAGAATCGCATGCTGTACAGAGCTTTTGGAGATGTGTAGTGAGAACGCGGACGGTGTTATGGATCGAATTGTTACTGGGGACGAAACATGGGTCCACCACTATGACCCTGAAAGCAAACAAGAGTCCATGCAGTGGCATAAAAAAGGAACAAACCCCCCGAAGAAGTTCAAAGTCACTCCGTCTGTCGGGAAGCTCATGGCCACAGTTTTTTGGGACTCAAAGTGAATCTTGCTCATTGAGTACAAAAAAAAGGTGAAACCATCAACGCCACATCCTACGCTTCCACTTTGCATAATTTGCGGGAGGAAATTAACAAGAAAAGACGGGGTAAACTCGCAGCGGGTGTGTTGCTTCTTCATGACAACGCTCCTGTTCACACGGCGCGAGTTTCCAGGGCTGCTGCGCGAGGTTGTGGTTTCGAAGAAATCCAACATCCACCCTATAGTCCAGACCTTGCCCCTAGTGATTATTTCCTGTTTCCGGATTTGAAAAAATGTCTTCGTGGAAAAAGATTTTCGGATGATGAAGAACTCAAGTCGGCAATAAATGGGTATTTTGCAGAGAAAGAGGAAATTTATTTTTTTGAGGGTTTAAAAAAGCTTATCTCAAGATGTAACAAATGCATTAATGTTAGGGGTGATTATATTGGAAAATAAAAACAATTTAAATTGAATTCGCATTTTCCTTCATATCGATACCGAGAAGATATTGAACGCCCCTCGTAAGTTGTTGTAAGGCCTTAGTCTTAGTAGCTAGATATTTCGACAATGCCACGAAGTCTATTGAAGACAGTTTCCTATGCTTAATAGAGTTAATTCAGACAGATGCAGAGACCATAACCCAAGCTATTATAGACTTCCTGGCACAGTGCGGAATACCATTGCAGAATTGCATAGGCCTTGCGACAGACAACGCAAGCGTTATAAAGGGGGAGATGAATGGGGTGCAGGCCTTATTAAAACGAAAAATAAGCGCAGATCATTTTTTCATGAGGTGTATATGTCATTCTCTTCACTTGTGTGCTAGATATGTCTGTCGTAAGTTGTCTATTGGAATTGAGCATTTGGCGAGAGATGTTTACAATATTTTTGCTCATAGTGCTAAGAGGGTAAGTAATCTGAAAGAGTTCCAAAAGTTTTATAATGAAAAACCACACCAAATTCTCCGTCCTTGCCAAGCACGTTGGCTTGCCCTCTTTTTAGTTTCAGGGGTTTCAGAAGAAAATTTAGAAAAATGTAAGAACCTTGCCGAAAAAATGAAATCTGAATCAAAACTGTACTTTTTTTTCCTTTCTTATACTTTAAAAATTGTTAACCAAATGAATATAGAGTTCCAAAGCTCGAAGGTAAGGATTCATGTAGTTTTGAAAAACATAGAGGCAATGTATAGAAACTTATTAAGCAACTTTATTAAGACAAAGTCATATTGAAGATTTAGATTTCGAAGAAAGTGCTTTTTTAGATTTCAATAATGTCTATGCAGGAATTGAATTCGAACAATTTGTTCAGTCTAGCGATATAGACGCAGACACAATAGCATCCGTTAAAGACAATATTGTTCAGTTTTATGTAGAGTTGTGTCGTGAAATTCGAAAACGAATTGATTTTAAAAATAATAAATTAAGATTTTTAAATTATTTGGATCCAGAATGCGTGAAAGATGAAAACGTACCGAGTATACTAAATTTATTAAAAGAATTTTCAAATCTGGCTGGCTCACGATCTAATTGGGAAGATATAAACTCTGACTGGCGACTTTTGAAACAAAGCATTTATTTATTTAAGAAGATTAATATCGTTGATTTTTGGGTTGAAGTAGGTGAATCAAAAGATGGCCTTAGCAAACCGTTGTTTTTCAAGCTTTCAAATTTAATGAAAAACCTTCTCGTTCTTCTTCACAACAGCGCAGCTGCTTAAAGAATTTTTTCAGATTTAGTAGATAAAATAATGGCTGCAAAATGCTTAGTTTCAAAAAGAAATGAAATATGGGTGTCAAATCTTTAATTTTTTTTAATTACATCTGTATGTTGAAAAATGTTTGTTTTTTTGTTATTGGTACATGTTTGCTCCAATATTTATTTATGTCATATGAAGTATTTATTTATTTTTAATAAAGAATTAAGCGTTTTCTTTTGTTTATTATGAACTTATTTAGTTTTGCTGCGCAAATTTGCTACAGAAATTTTTTTCTTAGTGGCAGCACTGAGTAGAATGGCAAATTCAGTTGGCACGGACATCTGTTGGCAGTAGATTTCTGCGGTGATGGCTTGAGTAGGTGTCATGTATGTTGAAATGAACAGATATTTTCGACCATTTTCCAAATCGGCGTCATGAACTTTTCGACTTGGTTTGACAGTTGCTTCGACTTCAATTTTGTCGTCAAGCAAAATGCGATCAACTTGTTAATAAGTCTTCTTCACTTATCTAACAATAATACTTTTAAAGGTTTAGGAATTTGGTGTGAAAATGGCTTTACTAACAGGCGTTGGCATACGTCGGAGACGATACAGGACACCGATTTGACTTTGAAACGACTTCTAATTTTGTAACGACTTGAAGTCGGCTCAAAGTTACATGACTCCATCCCTGGTTACGAGGCAACAACTCAAAATGGATTATTCCCTCAGCATCACACGATACAGACAGTAACACCTTGAGCGGGTGAAGTCCATCTCTGGGATGTAGTGCTTGTCTATCTTCTGGGCTAACCCATTGTTGGCGACGTTTAATGTTATTGTAAAAAACTTATTTTTCGTCTCCGGTAACGAGGTTCAAAAACAGCTCTTGATTGTGAACCGACAGAAGCGCAGTGCAAGCTTCGATTCTTTGCCGAAGACTATTTTGTGATAGGTTATGTTGTGCATGTTTCCAATATTTTATGATTTTTCCCGTACTTGTTAGGTGTCAGTGGATGATCATATGGATTTCGTTGAATTCCATTGAGGGGTCTCTTACCGTAACAGTAGGATTTCTTTCGACGGTGGATTTTAGGGGCTCATTACCTAGCTTTGGTGTACCCTGACTCATGTCAATGAAAATTGCTCCGTTAATACTAATAGTAGACACTTCGTTTAGGAATTTATTTTTAGAAATACGAGGGAGGGTCAATAAGTCCTTTGGATTAAACACAGATTTTTTGATAAAAAAATTATTTTATTTTTCAACGTAGTCTCCCTTGAGCTCTATACACTTTGTCCAACGCTTCTCCAATTTTTTTATCCCTTCCAAAAAAAATGATTTGTCGAGGTCCTCAAAATAGGCCTTTGTTTGCGAGATGACTTCATCATTGGAGTCAAAACTTTTTCCACCAAGCCATTTCTTCAGGTTTGAGAACAAGAAGTAGTCGCTCGGAGCCAAATCTGGAGAGTAGGGTGGATGAGGGAGCAATTCATAGCCCAATTCATGGATTTTTGCCATGGCAACTGCACATGTGTGCACCCTTGCATTGTCTTGGTGGAAAAGAACTTTTTTCTTGGCCAAATGAGGTCGTTTTTTTTTCAAATCGTCATTGAATCGGTCCAATAAGTTGGCATAATATTCCCCATTGATTGTTCTTCCCTTTTGAAGGTAGTCAATGTGGATTATCCCGCGTGCATCCCAAAAAACAGTCGCCGTAACTTTATTGGCTGACAAACCCACCTTGGCCTTCTTTGGTGCCGATTCACCCTTAGAAACCCACTGTTTTGACTGTTGTTTGTTCTCTGGTGTGTTGTGATGGATCCATGTTTCGTCCACGGTTACAAAACGGCGCAAAAACTCCTCCATATTGCGATTAAAAAACGCCAAACCTTCCTGTGAAGTTGTTACACGATTGCGTTTGTGGTCGACTGTGAGCAAACGCGGCACCCATCTTGCGGAAAGCTTTCTCATGCCCAAGTGATCATTCAAAATTGAAACCACTGAGCCATGCGAGATCCCTACGGCTTCCACAATCTCTCGCACTTTCAATCTTCGGTCGGCCAACACCATATCGTGAATTTTTTCGATTGTTTCGGGTGTAGAGACCTCAACTGGGCGTCCAGGACGTTCGGCATCTTCAGTGCTTGTACGGCCACAACGAAATTCAGTAAACCACTTTTTTACCATTGAAATCGATGGTGCAGAGTCCCCATAGTATTTATCAAGCTTAGCCTTGGTCTCGGTAATGGTTTTTTTTCGCAAGAAATAATGCTTAATAAGCACACGAAATTCACTTTTTTCCATTTTCTCCTCAAATTAGTGAGTAGTCTGATAAAAATAGCTGTCAAACACAAACTAACTGACGCAGCAAGTTTAAATTTTGACAGGAGTCAACTGACAGATGCCTGTTGACAGGAGCAGTGTTGCTGTTTCAGTAAAGAGGTCAGAAATTCAAAAAGTGACCCGCCCTCGTACTAGTCTTTGTAAATGCGTTTAAATAAAGTTGATATCTTATTTGATTCTTCAGATATCCAATTTCTAAGTATTGGTAATATTTGAGTTTGAGGTAGTTTGCAGAGAAAAATTAAAACAAAGTTTTAAAGCTAGGAATAAAAAATGAATTTGTGTGCTTTTAGATAATTTTTATTTTATGTGTGTACTAAAACAGGTGCTCAAAATGTACTCCTTGGTGTCTGGAGCACGTGCTGGAGCAAGTTTTTGGACTGCACTGCGAATGTACCATATATTGATGCTTACTGCTGCCTCACTTTTGATGACGCTTCGAGAAATCTTGCAGGCCAAGAACTGGTCCATTTCTTTCTATCCAGCGATTATCGTACTCCTTATCTAGCCAATTCTTAACCTCTCGGCCAAAGTGGGCTGGAGCACCATCCCGTTGGAAATATGATAAAGCTAGTTGATTCAGTGGAATGTTTTCCAATGATTCTGGTAAATCATTTCTCAAAAACTCATTTCTCAAAAACTCCAGATAGTTTGTACAATTCAGCCTAGGTCATATAATTATTAAATATTAAATACAATATATAAGATGTACTATTTTTGTAGGTTTTTGCGAATTGTTCATTGTGATCTTTATCTTTATTTACATAGTTCATACAGTTTGAATAATTTAGTTATCCGCTAAGTAAGTACTTATCTGCAGGTGGTTGTTAATCTATGAAATAATTTAATTTCGAAGATAAAGGGACCAAAGATTTCTAGTTTCTCTAGAAACAGCCAAATAGTTTTTCATCCGTTTTCAACAAATTCCAAGCCTCTGGCCCATATAGCAGGACGAGATAGTAAGGGTTTTGTGTAAATTCAGTTTGATCTTACGCCTCCTGAAGCAGATAGTGTAAAAGAATGATGATGATGAACCAAGGTAGATGAAGTTCTTAACTATGTCGAAGTTATGCCAATGTCCACGTTCTGGCTAAGTCATCGGTTTTTTGAGTTGTTTTCTGATGCCAGCATTTACTTCGTTTCGCTCCCACATTTTGACTGCTTTCGCTTCAATACTTACGAAAGCTTTGCTGTATTCGTCCAATAGCATCAATGTCATGCACGTACCCAAATAATGTGCGAAGTTAAAAAAGATCGTGAGATTTGCGCGATTATTCCTAAAGCGATGATAAAAGAAGTCAAGTGACAGCGCATCGCCTGGTTAAAACTTTTGTTGTTATTGAAGGTCTCAGTTTCCTTGATGGAGCTGTGAGAATTCTTCATAACCACCATGTACAACCTGGCGAGCTTAGCACGGATTTCAAAAGCAAACATGGTGTTGTACGGCTCGTCCCTATACACGCTGTTATATGCCGCTTTAAAGTCAACTTAAGTCATAGTCTGAGTATTTGATCAATGGTGAACTTTCCACTATAGTTAGCGCAGTGAAAAGGTTCTCTTTTCTTGTAGTTTGATAAAACGATGTCTAGATTCAACGTTTCGGGCATGCTTGCTCTGACCATATCTTCGATGAGCTGGAGCATACCACCAAGTTCCCGGAATTTATTCAGATAATTAAAAATGCAAGTTTATTCATCTAGATCTATATTGTCCCCTTCAAAATAATCCCCATCGACTGCAACACACTTGTGCCAGCGCTTGATCCAATCCTCGAAACATTTTTTATATTCGGTTGTCAGTATATTCAAAAGTGCTTCCTGCGATTTTTCCATTACTTCCTCTCGGCTGCTGAAACGCATTCCCCGTAGTGGTTTTTTAACTCGATTGAACAGAAAGAAGTCACAGGGAGCCAAATCAGGTGAATTCGGTGGCTGTTGGATGGTATTTGTTGCATTTTTCATCAACAAATTACGAATAATGATGGCACTGTGCGACAGTTTAGGTTTCTGCCCACAATCATAACGCCCAAATAATACTCTTTGTTTACTGTTTGGCCTTCTGGCAAAAATTCATGATGCACTACATCGTTACACCGTTGTAATCTATGAAAACCGTGAGAATTGCCTTCTTTTTTGACTGAAAACGACGTGGTTTTTTGGTCTCGGCTCATTTGGCGAACGCCATTCACTTGCCTGATATCTGGATTGCGTGTCGTACTCATAAACCCACGTCTCGTCTCCAATAATGATCCTTTTTATGAATGTGGGATCGGATTCAGCCTCGCAAATCATCTCTTTTGCGACGTCAACATGGTCTCTTTTTTGCATGAAATTGAGGTCTTTTGGTACCAACTTTGCTGCTACACGACGGAAACCCAAATCATTAACCATGTCTTGGACGGATCCATAAGCAATGTTCAAGTCCTCCGCTATCTCTCTGATGGTTAATTTGCGGTTATTGACCAACATTTCTTTTACTTCATCAATGTTTTCGTCGGTTTTCGATGTCAATGGTCTGCCACTGCGTTCATCATCTTCGATTGACTCACGACCACTTTTGAACTTCGTGCCACTGGTAAACGACCGTTTTCTTTAGAGCATCGTTGCCGAAACACTTTTTTAACATTTCCAACGTTCGCGAACCATTAAATCCGTTTTTTACGCAAAATTTAATGCAAGTTCGTTGTTGCAAATTTAAATCCATTTCTAAGATTTTAAAAAATCGCCAATCGCCACATCCATGAGTGTGGATAGATATATTCTTGGCTACGTAACTTTTGCAAAAGTCAAGCTATCACGCTAAGATTTAGAGGGAATGTCAACAACTGATTTACCAATTTAACAAAATACTCGTAAAAACAGAACTCCAATCGGAAGAATGGGAGCGCCATACGATGGGTGTGGCTGGGAACTTTTTGATCAAGGTGGTATTCCAAACCATATTATTTCCAGATGCTTTAATTAATTTATTGGCAGTACATCTGTACCAGCATTTTTGTTAGACTTTATCTTAGATTTTGCTATCTTAACTTACCTATCAGGCTTCCATTCTATTCTATTGTAGCCCTATCATGATCGCTTTATTCTCTGATAAAATTTTCGAATGGAAACGGACATCTGTTTCCTCGATCACGCGCTTTTCGTGCTATTTATTTTTCTTTCCCAAAAGTCTTTGTTCTTTCCTTCTTTTCTGCTTGTAGAGTTCACGAAAGACTCTACTGAATAATGCTACTGCTACTTTCTTAATTTTAAACTCAACGGGTTACAAAGCGAATGGAGGAAAGTACAACACCTAACATGCTTTAGTAATGTTAAATGAATTAGACATAATAAGAGAACTGTGTGTGTGTATATCTATCCCCTAGAAGAAAACTTCAACAAATATATACCTATACATATGCAGTGTGATCTGAGACATCTTGTACTCAACCTTTATGAAAATTTCTCCCGAAGCCGAGTACTGACTCTCTTACAGGATAACGAAACAACGGAACAGATAGGCACTATGTGATTTTGATCTCTGTCGCTTCAACAGTACTGCTATAATCGTAATTGTGTTCATTGACAAGAATCGTTTAAGTTCGAGACTGACTAGAATACTGCTTTTGTCTAATCCTGCGGATTAACAGTTCGGTTATCTGTTCTTCTAAATATATTTTACAGGCATTAAATTTGCTTATATTTCCGCCTCGAACACAAACGCATGGTAGCTGTCATACGACACTTTATTTTGAATATGCTTCTCCTTGCCAGAGAGTTTGAACAAAATAGGTCCCGAAGCTTGTATCATTCGACTTAGCATTATGACTGCAGTCAGAACTCCGTTGTCCCTTGATATCAAGCCATTTAAGAATGGAAAGTTTTTATGTGGTCGAAGTATGCGAGTACTTTTCTTTGAAGTATAATGGAAACAGATATAGCGTGCAGTAAGCAATTCTTATCAAGGAATACAAAATAGATACATTCTGACAAACCCAATAGTCCCCCAACTATCTTTTAGTACATAGAAAACTGAGATTCTTGGCAAGTGTAATCCTCGGTGTTTTCTAAGAAATGAAAATAGAGATGGTGACATTTATCTTCTTCTTATTTCCCTGTCTTACCATATTATTATTATTATTATTATTATTATTATTATTATTATTATTATTATTATTATTATTATTATTATTATTATTATTATTATTATTATTATTATTATTATTATTATTATTATTATTATTATTATTATTATTATTATTATTATTATTATTATTATTATTATTATTATTATTATTATTATTATTATTATTATTATTATTATTATTATTATTATTATTATTATTATTATTATTATTATTATTATTATTATTATTATTATTATTATTATTATTATTATTATTATTATTATTATTATTATTATTATTATTATTATTATTATTATTATTATTATTATTATTATTATTATTATTATTATTATTATTATTATTATTATTATTATTATTATTATTATTATTATTATTATTATTATTATTATTATTATTATTATTATTATTATTATTATTATTATTATTATTATTATTATTATTATTATTATTATTATTATTATTATTATTATTATTATTATTATTATTATTATTATTATTATTATTATTATTATTATTATTATTATTATTATTATTATTATTATTATTATTATTATTATTATTATTATTATTATTATTATTATTATTATTATTATTATTATTATTATTATTATTATTATTATTATTATTATTATTATTATTATTATTATTATTATTATTATTATTATTATTATTATTATTATTATTATTATTATTATTATTATTATTATTATTATTATTATTATTATTATTATTATTATTATTATTATTATTATTATTATTATTATTATTATTATTATTATTATTATTATTATTATTATTATTATTATTATTATTATTATTATTATTATTATTATTATTATTATTATTATTATTATTATTATTATTATTATTATTATTATTATTATTATTATTATTATTATTATTATTATTATTATTATTATTATTATTATTATTATTATTATTATTATTATTATTATTATTATTATTATTATTATTATTATTATTATTATTATTATTATTATTATTATTATTATTATTATTATTATTATTATTATTATTATTATTATTATTATTATTATTATTATTATTATTATTATTATTATTATTATTATTATTATTATTATTATTATTATTATTATTATTATTATTATTATTATTATTATTATTATTATTATTATTATTATTATTATTATTATTATTATTATTATTATTATTATTATTATTATTATTATTATTATTATTATTATTATTATTATTATTATTATTATTATTATTATTATTATTATTATTATTATTATTATTATTATTATTATTATTATTATTATTATTATTATTATTATTATTATTATTATTATTATTATTATTATTATTATTATTATTATTATTATTATTATTATTATTATTATTATTATTATTCATTGCATAATATAAAATTCATTGTAATTCCCTCAAATTTACAAAAGTTCAAGCATGCAGCCCAAGCATGTAAATGAAAGCCAAGTAGAATTTTAAGTAGTCGTACTATGTAAATGTTAAGTGTCTTTCAACGGAAAATGAATAATTAGATACATTCTACAGTTAAAGAGTGTCGAATGAATCGGGTTTTGATAGCAAAAAATATAATTTCGATGAGGTGAATGAGTCATTCTGCTTTAACAGATTATACATATGTTATATCTCATTGAAGTCATTATTAAACACAGTAGCTTTGTGCTAAGAAAAAATTCCTAGAACATTTTAATCCACCGGGTAGTTTATTAAAAATTCGAAGTGCCACAGACAAGTTCAAACTTAAGCAAAGGGGGGGAGTAAATGCAAGATTCCTCGTAGAGCTACGAAGACCGTAAGTATTTGGATCATAATTTAATGAATACTTACTCCTTAAGAAAAATATTTTCAAGAGCTTGAAAAGGTAAAAATGTCTCAATGATTCATAAAGAGTCGTAAAATATGTTCATGGGCAAATCTTTTTGAAGTTATTAGTTCAAGGTTGTATTTTGTTTTGCATGAGCCGGTCCAACCAGTCAAGGCATATAGCAATTTTGATTGAACCAGGCCATAATAAATAGTCGAGAATAGCCTCAAATGGTACAGTATTTTGTTTGTTTTTATCAGATACTTTCTTAGAGTAGTGGTATCAGAGAAGCGGTTTAAACTACTGTCGATTTCAATTACCGAATACTTAAAATCCTGTACAATAACAATATCAAAACAATTTTCTGAGGAACTTTTGTTAGAATTACATGAAATCTGGTGAAGAGATTCACAGCAAATGTCAGAACTAAGCAAAATGGTATTGCACTTCGAACTACAAATAGTAAAAACTTCTTAGGTAGCGTTACAGCCTCAATTAACAAGCCTCTCCAGTTGGCCCGGTCCTTAGCTAACTGCCTCCAGTTGCGAACTCCAAGTTGATTGATGTCCCCTTCTACATGTGTGCGCCACCTGAGGTGAGGTCTTCCTCTACTGCGTTGTCCCTTCGGAATAGATGGGAAGCCGCTGTGGCCGGAGCATTGGTGTCCATTCGTTCTATATGTCCTATCCATCTTAGGCGACTGATGCGCAGTTTTCTGACTATGTCTATGTCGCTGTCTATTTCGTATACTTCGTTTGTCGTTGAATCTTTTCCTCCAAAGCCCGTTAACGCAAAGGGGGACCGAATATTAATCGAAAGATTTTTCGACTCATCTTCATCCGCTATCGATAGGGTCCATGCTTAAAGCTAGACTGGAATGATCAAGGTCTTATATAAAGTCTCCTTAGTTTTTGGTATAGGGTCTTATTGCTCCATTGCCTACGTAGTCCAAAGAAGCAGCTATTGGCAAATGTGATTTTTCGCTTTATTTGTATTATTGACAGAATTCATAGCAGATCCAAGGTAGACAAAGTCTTTTACTACCTCGAAATTATAGTTGTCGATTGTGACGTGCTGTCCAATTCGTTGATCTTTTGTGTCATTTCTTGTTGACACCATATACTGGATTTTGCCCACATTTATCGCGAATTTGACACCTTCCGTTTCAATACTAGCGAACACATTGTTGAACCCGCTAAGTTCTCCCAATTATGTCGAAATTATCGGCGTTACTCCTGTAGTCGCACAGAAAGATTGTGCCTCCAGTGTTCACTTATGAGCTCGGCACAATTCTTTGAAGCATGAATCCTTTTCTGACATCTAAGGTCTCGGTTAAGTCTTTACCGACCTTGACGGAGCAGCCAGCGTTCTCAATCGTCATTCTGCACAGACGGATGAGTTTGGCAGGGATGCCAAAACTAGACATGGCTCTATGTATATAGCTCGTCTCTATAAATGCTGTAATATGCAGCCTGAAAATCGATGAAAAGATGGTGGGTATCGATTTGGACTCCTTGAGTTTTTTCTAGGATCTGCCGGAGTCTGAAGACTTGGTCGATTGTGGATTTTCCTGATCTGAAACTGCACTGATAGGGACCAATCACGTTATTGGCGAAGGTTCAGACGTTCACACAAAATGGCAGTTGAGATCTTGTATTCAATGTTGAGGAGACTTATACCTCTGCAGTTGGCGCAGTCGAGGGGTCTCCTTTTTGTGGATCGGGCATACGGTGTTGGGATTCCATTCATCAGACACTCTTCTGACTAGATCTGAGAAATGTATTGATGCATGCTTTCCACAAAATAATTTCCAGCAGCTTTGAATATCTTGGCCGTCAGGTGGAGCTGATTTGTTTGACTTTGGCTAAGATATTACTACCTTGACTTCGTTCTGGTCAGGTGGACGTAAGTTTTGACTCTCATTTTCTAAATGGAGTGGTGTATTCTCTACAGGCTTCTGTTGACATGTTCTTTTTACCTGATGATAAACTTCTGTACATTATTCCTGGAGTTCAACCTCTCAATGTTTTCGACCGAGCACTTCTCGTGCTCTTTTTTCTTGTTTTCCAGAAGCCTATGTTCTCCCCCTTTCTTCTGCTCGTAGAGCTTTGAAGCAGCTCTCGTCCTTCATTGCAGCGCCCCTTAGTATGCTTCTTATTTAGGTACATGTGCTTGCCGGCATTCTTCATCAAACCAGGGATTTCCTGCTGATGGTCGAATGAAACCCAGCATATTGCGCCGTCCCTGATGACACATTGGCAACGTTGTCACTGGGCTTCTGTACTTGATGCTGGCGGCATATAATTTGTTGAGAGATTTCGATTTCGGGATACGCGTTCGACAAAGATTCTGGCGGTCTCTTGCGATTGCAGCTTTTCTACGTTATATCTTCTCACAGTAGTTCTTCTTTTTTGTGGCGCTAAGAAATCCGCATTCGCACTTTGAGTGCAACAAGGTGGTGATCCGAGTCAATGTTGGCTGCCTGGAATGCACATCCAGAATACTAGAGGTTTGCAGGGGTCATCAACAATGTGTCCATTCTCATCCGAAGCCAGTAGTTGGTTCATCATATATTTTAATCTCTTCCGTGTGGGGTTGTCAGCCCAATGAAGGCGTAGTCCAATATGGCTACTGGAGAGATTTCTATAAATACTCGTATGCATACCTGGATCTGAGTGTCTTCCTAAATGTAGTAACAGGCACGCTGCGGGAGTAGTTGCTGTTTTTGTCAGTAAAAAATTAGACTTCGAAGGATGCAGTGTCGAGCAGTTCGACAGTGCAGATATTATGAAAATCGCATGTACTATTAGCTGCAGAAAATAACTTTTATTTGTATTTGTAAAAACCCAGATTTTTTGATAAAAAAATAATTTTATTTTTCAACGTAGTCTCCCTTGAGCTCTATACACTTTGTCCAACGCTTCTCCAATTTTTTTATCCCTTCCAAAAAAAATGATTTGTCGAGGTCCTCAAAATAGGCCTTTGTTTGCGAGATGACTTCATCATTGGAGTCAAATCTTTTTCCACCAAGCCATTTCTTCAGGTTTGGGAACAAGAAGTAGTCGCTCGGAGCCAAATCTGGAGAATAGGGTGGATGAGGGAGTAATTCATAGCCCAATTCATGGATTTTTGCCATGGCAACTGCACATGTGTGCACCCTTGCATTGTCTTGGTGGAAAAGAACTTTTTTCTTGGCCAAATGAGGTCGTTTTTTTTTCAAATCGTCATTGAATCGGTCCAATAAGTTGGCATAATATTCCCCATTGATTGTTCTTCCCTTTTGAAGGTAGTCAATGTGGATTATCCCGCGTGCATCCCAAAAAACAGTCGCCATAACTTTATTGGCTGACAAACCCACCTTGGCCTTCTTTGGCGCCGATTCACCCTTAGAAACCCACTGTTTTGACTGTTGTTTGTTCTCTGGTGTGTTGTGATGGATCCATGTTTCGTCCACGGTTACAAAACGGCGCAAAAACTCCTCCATATTGCGATTAAACAACGCCAAACCTTCCTGTGAAGTTGTTACACGATTGCGTTTGTGGTCGACTGTGAGCAAACGCGGCACCCATCTTGCAGAAAGCTTTCTCATGCCCAAGTGATCATTCAAAATTGAAACCACTGAGCCATGCGAGATCCCTACGGCTTCCACAATCTCTCGCACTTTCAATCTTCGGTCGGCCAACACCATATCGTGAATTTTTTCGATTGTTTCGGGTGTAAAGACCTCAACTGGGCGTCCAGGACGTTCGGCATCTTCAGTGCTTGTACGGCCACAACGAAATTCAGTAAACCACTTTTTTACCATTGAAATCGATGGTGCAGAGTCCCCATAGTATTTATCAAGCTTAGCCTTGGTCTCGGTAATGGTTTTTTTTCGCAAGAAATAATGCTTAATAAGCACACGAAATTCACTTTTTTCCATTTTCTCCTCAAATTAGTGAGTAGTCTGATAAAAATAGCTGTCAAACACAAACTAACTGACGCAGCAAGTTTAAATTTTGACAGGAGTCAACTAACAGATGCCTGTTGACAGGAGCAATGTTGCTGTTTCAGTAAAGAGGTCAGAAATTCAAAAAGTCACGGACTCGATACGCCCTCGTATCGAATAATGGTGTAGAGTGTTCCATTAACAAGCCCACACCTGAAAACTACGTTCTAGGTATATTTGATGGGAAACAAAAAATATCTCTTATCAGTTCCATATCCGACTTAAAAATCTGTGATCATTGCATGGCAGCCTTAGTTTTCACATTTGATAAAAGTAGCAGGAGTAAAGCAAAAAACTTGCGTAATTTTAATAAACTTAATAAACTTTTACTTTTTAGAAATAGTGTACATATACTCGTACATATTATGCCAATAATCCACCTTTTGTGTATATTAAAAATCCATGCCCGATTCCTGTTTCAAATAGAGATAGAAAACTGAACAGACTCAAACCGTGGATAAATTGCGGATAAAGTGTAATAAGCATAAAAATAACATTCTCTTACGAAATCATTATGGCAAAATATGTAATGAACTTGCAGTCGAAATTCATGTATATAAACAAAACTACTATATCCATCAATGTCAAAAGACGAAAGGTAATTTAAAAAACGAATGAGCAGTAGTAAATGAATTTTCTAGGGAAATATATGTATATCCTTCAACTTCTCAGCCTGTATTCAGTACGGAGAAGAAGAAAAATATCCAATGTTTTCAATGAATTTTTCACTAGTGTTGCATGCAATACAATTCTGGAGCTGGACTTAATCAAAATATAAATGGCTGCATTCATTATTGTCTAAATTACTAGGTGGAGTGAAAAATAAACCTCCTTGGAAATTAAAAAAAAAAATTTTAAATGTTTTTTTATATTATTCAATACAGGATTTTCACTTGAATTAAATCGCTTAAGATCTGCGAAAGAAATACGAAGGAACAGCAACCTAAGATCGTTGGATCCTTTGTTGGTGATGATGGTATACTAAGGGTAAGGTGCAGAATCCAAAGGGGGAAGTTTGTGTTTCAACAAAAACATCCAACAATTCTACCGAAAGATTCTCATTTGATGACTTTAATTGCGGCTCATTATCATCATAAGTATCTACACGCCGGACCACATCTTATTCTGGATGTTATAAGGCAATATTTTTGGATCCTGCATCATAAAGGAGTTGTTGTTAAGTTTATTCGAAGGTGTGTTACGTCTCAGTGGTACAAGGCCCGGCCTTTAGGTCAACAAATGGGAAACCTGCCGAAGGTACGCCTTGAAATGTCGAAACCTTTCACGAACACAGGGATGGATTATGCAGGGCCGTTAAACATACAAGCTTGGAAGGGTCGTGGGGCGAAACATCACAAATGTTATGTGGCTCTATTCATTTGCCTATCAATGCGAGCAATCCACCTAGAACTTGATTCTGATCTCACTTCGAATGCTGTGATTGCCGCTTTAAAACGATTTGTCGCCAGGAGAGGAGCTGTTAAAAGAATTTTAAGAGACAATGGGTCTAATTTTGTGGGGGCATCTCATGAACTACAGGGATTCTATAAGTTGATAAAATCATCAGAATCGTTCATAAATATCTGGCTGACGAAGAAATTCATTGGAAATTCATACCTCCACTCGCGCCTCATTTCGGGGGCATTTGGGAGGCCGGAGTTAAATCGACAAAATTTCATCTCCGTCGAGTTATGGCACAAAATCCCTAACTTTTGAGGAATTAAGCACTCTACTTTGCCAAATAGAGATGCGCCTAAATTCTCGTCCTTCGACTCCAATTGTAAATGATAAAGACAGTTTAGAACCATTAACTCCCAATAATCTACTTACAGGTAGTCCAGTAATGACGTTACCTGAATTGTACACTCAGCGTTTACAGCAAGAATTTTGGCGAAGGTGACAACGCAAATATCTTCACCAACTTCAGCGAAGAACAAGACGGACTCTTAGGAAACGAAACATGCAGCTCAACGATCTTGTCTTAGTACTTAGTAGACAACAATCTCTCACCTAGCAAGTGGTTAATGGGGGCGAGTAGTCAAGCTGTTTCCTGATGCAGATGACCTCATTCGAGTCGTTGAGATACGAACAAAATTCGGCATTATGAGACGTGATACCACTAAATTGGCATTACTTCTTCCTAACGAAGATTAACATTTGTAAAAGCACAATATTGAATTATGTTATAGTTATTATATTTATTATGTTTGATGATAAACAAAATCTGTAAAGTTAACGTAATATTATGACTTGTTTACTAAATTAAATACTCTAAAAATCATACTATTTGAAATCTATTATATATTTCTTTCAAAGACTAAGTTATTATATTGTATTTGAAAAGATTTTACAATATTGTAAAATCATACGATCCAATATCTTTAGTAGTACACAGATCATCCGATAAATTTTTGGTTAACCTTATGTTAATTATCCTGTTTTTACCGGCCAATGTTAAGCCACAATGTAAATTCGAGCTCAGTAGCAGCAAAACCCCCACCACACAAACATAGTAAATAAAACAGTCATCAAACAAATAAAATAATTGTTCTGTTCACTAAACAAGGGGACCCAAAGAATACTTCGAATAGATAAGTCCGCTGGTGAACCCAGCATCTTAGGCAATACGTAATTGTTGATGAAAACACATTCATCGGAGCTTAGCAGCAGTTTTAAATGAAGAGCCGTCTTTGCGACAAAAAAAAGGAACCATGTATTATACCGTCGGCAAAGACGACTACTGAGCAGTTAAGAGACGGGGATTCATCAGTCTAACTTTCTACAAAATTGCTTTACGAATGCACTTCGCTTCAAAGTCCAGTGGGTAGATTTGAATGCAAACTCATCAAAAGGAAAACTTTTGACGACAAGTGAAACACGGCCCGACAACACTTAATCGTTGGTTGGTAGTTATGAAACTAGTGAAAATAACCTTTGTTACGGACACCGACTGCAGTTAATTTATGTTAACAGGGGTTGGCCACGGGTCAACGCTCAGATACTAGTTGAATTTCTGCTTAATGCTCGAAAGGGTCCCAACGTCTACGCTCAGATATATGAAGATGTACTGTTTTTAGATTCACCTTTATCGACTTCTTGCTAAAAAGCAGTGGCGGATTAACTCCATTGAATTACTACTGAAGAGTTCTGAAAGTAATACGATTACTACTGTCGTAATAGAAACGACAACACTTACCCTGCTAGTGGTGGGTTTCTATCTTGGAGAGAGTACAGGGAATACTCAAAAACGTTTTGTTTTGAATTAAAAACAGGAACTCAAATTTAAGTAATAAGGGATAACGATGTGGGAGATGCTATTAAATTTTTGAAAATAAAAGTGTCTATAATAGAATTATATTAACAGTAAAGTGCTCAAGTGTGATTTGATGTGTGGTGAAGGTAAACCGATAGCCTTATCGAGAATTTATGTTTTTGTTTTTTTGGTTTTTGAGTGCTGAATATAGGACTGTGGGCACGTTTGGTAAAAATTGCTTCTATTAACGATGGAAAGATTTTTAAGCAAAAATATTCTTTCTATCAAAGAGCGATGGAAGTATCTTCTTACTTTGAGGTGGATGTTTCTATGTAACTGTGTAATTATAACAAGGAGGGGCAAGATTCTTTGTTGATTATATTTGGTTAACTGACGTAAAACAAAAGAATGCCTTGAATATTATTTATGTGGAGACAATCTCATATTAAGAAATATTTTTTCTACTACCGAGAACTTGATTGAGTATTTCAGATAAATTTTGTATCTCTTATACTTACATACTGTGGCAGTGACAGTGAATTCATGTCTCAATAATGGAGGACCTGTTTTCAAGTAACTTTTGTTTGACAAATATACATTCTCATGGATAGACAGTAGCTGTATTAAAACTCTTAACATTATTCTGTTCATATATTTGAGTCACATTGAAGAAATTGACGAAATTGTGGCGTCTAAGCAGAATACAAACAAAATTGTCAAAGTTGTGGTCCCATTCCATTTGAACAATCAAGCCATACCGTACATAACTATTTGAGTACTATATGAGTTTTGATTTGAAGTCCTGCTGAACTCGGAACAGATTTATTATTCTTGCACTCAAATTCTAAACTTAAGTCAACAAAATTTGTTTAAACCTTTAGTTAAATTATAAGGTGAGAGTAGTGCGAAAAGATGCCTAAGCGAAGTAAAGGACATTCTTAGGGGAAGATTTTTTGAGGTGTTAGTTGAAGATAGGTTGAATATCGTTGACTTGCCGTAGCATTTTAGACATTGGTTTAAGATATCCGTAACGTTTTTGGTGAGGACTGAGTCAAAATTGGGCGAAATATTTAACATTACGTGAGTAAGTGTAAAAAGGGATAAATTAAAATACATTGTAACCAGTTAAAATCGGATGAACAAGTGGCTGTAAATCGATAAGTTAAAATTGCTCTACGCGCTTAGACTATCAGTGCAGGGAAGTCTCCGTAAAGCGTGTCGGAAATATTTACACTGTGGATGTACGGAGGCCAAACCTGGTTAGCGTATTCAAAAAGTTACTGAATAAATAAAATATGAAAGGATTTAGTGACATTAAGATTCGAAAATTCATTACAACGATTCTTGATATAGCCAAGAGTGGAGTTGACTTTTACTAAGGGAATGGGACATATTAAATAATAATGAACAGAAGTTGGTTGATGTTACTACTTGTAAGTTATTTGCCTTGAGCTCCAAAGCATTCATTTGACGCCAAATAGATAACCTATTCTGATGCCCTTGCAGTGAAAAATAGTCATAGGAAGATAAGATATAATGGAGACTTTCATGTTATCTACGCAAATAGATATACATATATGAACGATATTATCAACACTATTAAATTTAGAATAAGTAGTAAGAGAGCGAGATGTCTACTTTGGGGAACTCCAGAAGAGTCCTTAAAGGGGTTGAAAACCGAGGTCTAAATATAACATTCTAATGATGGTCTTCTTTATAAGATTTAATCCACATTATGAAGCTCGTCTGAAAGCCAAGAGTCTTTTAATTTGAGTTGAATACTTTTTGAAAAATTGTGTCAAACTCTTTGCTGTATGTGGAAATTACATCATTTGCAAACCCGCTTTCTACTGTTCACACAATGTTCTTAACATGTATTCGGTTAGGTTTGTATTTTATACATTTAAGAAATCTATGTTGGATCATCAATGGAACCATAAAAAATGCTCTCAAACAGCTAAGGTAATATAGGCGATTGGTCGATAGTTAGTGATTTAATTTTAAAGTTCTTTTTCATAAAGCGGAATCATAAATATTATATTTTATATTTTCTTCCATACTTAAGGCCAATTACAAAAAATCATTAACAAATAGCGGAAAAATAGTGATCACTCTGTAACTAAAAGTTTGTGAAGAGTGACATATAAAATTCGAGGGTTGACTGAAAAGTTTCCGACCGAACAATGATACAAGACATTTTTTTTTACATAGTCTCCTTGTAACTCTACACACTTCTCCCAGCGATGCTCCCATCTATATAACCCGTCCAAATAGTACTTGGCGTTTTTCTCTGCAAAATAATTGTTCACGAAGGTGATTGCCTCCTCATTTGACGAAAATCTCTGTCCTCCGGGCGCAGTTTTTGGTGGATAACTCGGATGGCCAAGCAGTTCAAACCGTAATTCATAGATTTTCGCCATGGCAACCGCTGAGGTGTGAGACGGTGCGTTGTCTTGGTGAAACAGGATTTTCTTTTTCAGCAAATGTGGCAGTTTTTCCGCAATTTCTGCCTTCAGCTTGGCAAGTAATGATACGTTGTATGCTCTTGTAATGGTTTTTCCTTTTTGAAGATAATCGATTGAGATAACTCCTTTACTATTCCAAAAAACAATCGCCATCACTTTCCCAGCCGAAAAAACTGTTTTTGCTTTTTTTGGAGCCGGCTCGCACTTTGCAGTCCACTGTTTTGACTGAATTTTTGTCTTGGGCGTATGGTGTATCCAAGTTTCATCTACAGCAATTAATTGGCGTTAAAATTCGGGTTTATTGCGCCTAAGCTGCGCCAACAGAGCGTTACAAATGTTCATTCGAACACGTTTTTGGTCTAATGTAAGCAAACGCTGCACCCAACGCGCGGACAGCTTTCTCATGCCTAAATCTTGATTTAATATGTAACAAACACGTTCTTTGGACATTTTCATAACCTTTACTATCTCTCTCACTTTAATTCGGCGGTCGTCTAACACCATTTGGTGAACTTTAGCAATGTTATCGTCAGTGGTTGCAGTTTTTGTACGCCCCGAACGTTCATCTTATCCCAAGCTCTTACGGCCACGTTTAAATTCAGCTGCCCAAAATTTTACTGTGGTAAATGATGGTGAAGAGTCTCCATACACAGAGTTCAACTCATTTTTGATTTGCGTAGGCGTATTGCCTTTCAAAAACAAGAATTCAATAACAGCTCGATACTCAATGTTTTCCATTTTCACAGAAAACACTCACATCGACTCACTCAAACGACTGTCAACTAAAAACTGCGTGTCCCAAATGACTGAAACTTCGGCAAGTAACTGTCAAAAGATGCACAACTAGCATTCACTAGCTCTTATTGACGAGTGCCGCTATCTTTACGTTGCGGTCGGAAACTTTTTTTTTATTTTAGTCAATATAGTCCCTTTTTAGTTTGATACACTTATTCCAGCGATTTTAAAACTTCTTGATTCCGTCCGAAAAGTAATTTTCTGGAAGGTCTGCAAAATACTCCTCTGTGGCGTCGATGATTTCCTCGCGTGAGCTGAATTTTTTATTGATGAACCATCTTTTGAGGTTTGGGAAGAGATAATACTCCGAGGGAGCCAAATCTGGCGAATACGATAGATGCGACAGCAATTGGAACCGTAAGTCATTGATTTAGCCGATGCACTTACATTGTCTTGCAAAAACAAAAATTGTTTTCCCTTCATGTGAGGCCGTTTTGCAGTGATTTCGGCCTTCAATCGCTCCAATAATGCACAGTAATACTCGCTGTTGATGGTTTTTCCTTTTTCGAGGTAGTCCACGAAGAATATGCCATAATCTTTCCGACACATCAAGGCTCCCTCGACCGCTTCGGAGCACTCGTGCCGGCCATTGCCGGGCACTCATTCTGTTCTCTCGTGTGTAATAGTGAACCCAAGTTTCATCAACAGTTATCAATCGACGCCAAAAGTCCGCCCGATTCCGCATCAGCAAGTCCGAACACTCTTCGAAGTGCTCTCGCGTTCGTGTTTTTGGTCAGGAGTGAGCATGCGCGGCATCCAACGGCAGGATAACTTTTTCATATGCAGAATATTGCCCAAAATATGGCGTGTGCGCTCAGTACTAATCTTTGTGGTATCTGCTAGCTCGCGTATCTCCACTTTCCGGTCAGCCAACACCATTTCATGTATTTTTTTGACATTGTCCTCTGTAACCGCATCGGAAGGGCTGTCGCTGCGGACTTGATCGGTAGTGGAGTTGCGGCCACCACGAAATTCTCGAAACCAATATTTGACGGTGTAATCTGACGGAGCATTAGCCCAATAATATTTATCCAACTTTTCTTTTGTTTCCTTCGCCGTTTTGCCTCTCAAAAAATAATGTTTTATGAGAGAACGAAAATCGTTTTTGTCCATACCCAACATGATGCCAAACACGTCAACAACAATCAGCTGTCAAAACAAAACTAAAGACAGTATCGAACTGAAATTTGGCAGGTCTGCCTAAATATGAACGGACTTCAAGGCACCATAACCTTTTTTACAGTAGCGGTCAAGGAGCTTACTTTTCACTTCACCTAGTATGAAACAGAATTCTATCATTCCTTTTTCTTCAAGCCATCTCGTCCTTCAAAATTTACAAAACGATTATGGCTCTAAAAGATTCTGCTTCGTCTTCTCGAAACAGCTATAGCAGCAATTTTGTAGAGAAAATATCGCTTAATATTGCTGATTTTCTAGCCCACGCCTATAATAAAAATTTTTATTCGGGCATATTTCCTGAATTGGTAAAAATACCAATTTTTAAAAAAGGGAACTCCAGAAATGTATATAAGTAATTACAGACCCATTTCTGTTCTTCCCCTTTTTCTAACATTTTTAAAAAAGTTGTTAAAAATAAAATTATTGAGTTCCTACTCTAGCCCAAATCAATATGGATTTATATTTGGAAGGTCTACAGAGGATGCCTTATTGAGTTTCTGTACCTCCATTTATGATGGGTTAAATAAGAAAAATATGTGCGTAGCTCTATTCATGGATATAACAGAAATACTGAATACTGTTGATCACAATTTATTGTTATCAAAATTAGAAAAAGCAGGCATAAGTGGATTTCTAATTCGTTGGTTCGCATCCTATCTAGATGGCAGGAAACAATCAATTAAAATAGGTGCTCGTATAGAGAAATAAGGGACATTGGGATTGTAATTCCACAGGGCTATGTGATTGGTCCAATATTGTTCCTAATATACATAAATTCCATCCTAAACTTAAACTTTAAGGGTGTTCCAACCGGGTTTTATTGTATTATTATTATTTAAATAATCACTTCTTCTTAACATTCTTGTACATAAAAAAAAATTCCGTATCATTAAATATTGTACGGTTATATACAATAAAACAAAATTTGTATTTACAATTTAAAATAAATTAAGTTTATATTGAATCGAATTGTTAAACTGAAACACAAGCCTCCTCCTTCTTGCAGTTTGTTGCCGTCTTGAATTCATTCTCTGAAGGTCATCTATACATATTAACAGCTGCCTTCCTGTTCTCCTTGTACCTTGGAATATCAGTCGGTCAATCTTTTTGTGCAACGGTCATCTATTATCGTTGCCATTTTTGAGCTTTTGCTCTTTTTATTACATCTTCAAATTTAGTGGGTTTTCTAATTTAGGTGATTCTGTTTTCCTGGTATCCAGAAATATGTAAAAAGCGATCTTTCTATTGCTCTCTGGGTAGTTGGAAGCGTTCTTAGATTTTGTAGGTTCATACTCCCAAGTTTGCGAGCCATACCTAAGAACTGAAAGGACAGCGGCGTCAAACACATACTTAATCGATGCCACACTTATTTTTGGCTCAAATTCGGGTTTCAGATTCCACACCTGCTTCCAGCTAATATTTGAGATCCTTCTTTGTGTTTCTTTGTCCATTATGTTTTTGAAAGACATAATTTGTCCCAAATACTCGTAGATGTGCTCCTGAACATACTCGGGGTTGTCTTTTCCTAATTTAATTTCAATTTCACCGCTATTGGTTGTGAACTTGGTTTTCATCTGGTTCTTTTATATCCTTCCGATAGTTTTGTTATTATTTAATCTATTTCACTCGGTGTTTCTGCAAAAAGATCTATAAAGCCATGATTAGATAGTTTCTCTCCATTTATATTAATGGCTGTTTTTTCAATATCTATCCTTCTGAATATTTCCTCTAGTAAAGCACAGAAAACTTCTGGTAAGAGGGTCTCCCTGTCTGACTCAGTTTCAATTGTTGGTGTGCTGTTCTGATATAGGATTTAAGGATATTTTGACATTTTCTACAGAATCAAATGTTTTGTAGAAATCTATAAAGACTATATAGCTGCAATTCCTTGTATTGTACGACTTTTTCAACGAGCTGGGTTATTGATTGTAAATGGTCAGCTGAAGAGTATCCTGACCGAAAACTTGTGTGTTCTCTTGGTTAGTTTCTGTTGAAAATGTTCTTGCATCTTATCAGTCAGCATTTGGTGAAGATTTTGTATATAATAGCTGTAATGCTAACTGGCAGGTATTTACTTATAACTATTATCCTTCTCGCCTTTTCTGTGTATTAGTATTATATTCAACACAGTTCATTGGTTTGACAATTCTTCACATATCAAGGTTTGGTTAAATATATTGTTACACATGTATCTTAAATTGCGTACCAGATGTCGAATCAGCAAATCCAAATTCCCATAAAACTGTGAGAATTTGTTGAATCCATTAGAATTGGAATTTTATTAATTGCGGCATATAGGGTTAGACTTAAGAAATTATTATTAAGTCACTTGTTTTTCGTCTGTCGTCAAATAAACTATTTACATTATTACTAATTAAACAACCGATTCGATCTTATTTTTTTTCTTATCGCTTCTTGATAATTTGTTTTTTGTTTCTTGTGTTCCTTCGGTGCGATTTTACTAAAAGTAATTAAAGAAAATCCCGCCAATATTAGCCAGCCTGGCGTATCAGCGACCGGGGATATTATATGTATATATATATAGAGTGCCCCCTAATTCGTCAACGATAATTTGGGAAGTGATTCCTGGGCATATTCTAAGGCAAAAATACTCCTTTACTAGGAAGTCGTCGGTTAGGATAAAGTTCATGGTATCATTGTTGTGCACTAGTTGAACTTCCATTGCACAGCCCATAAATGCAAATAATATCGGCGTAGTCTTTGTTTGTAAATGCTGACAGACAGCCAGCGACTGTAACTTTGGGGTAAAAAATCAAATTGATGAATTAGTTTTCTTTTTCTAATTGTGTATGCCATTTTTGTTTGGTAAATTTTCAAAATAGGCCTTCATATCCTAAACCTAAGTCTTTCTGAGAACTTTTAAGGAAGAGGGTAAGAAAATAACGATTTTGACTAGTAGACAAATAAATGAGCATGCTTTATAACGCTTTAATAGGCAATCTTAAAAGAATATTGAAAAATTAGTAATTCTTGGAAAACTACTCTTACGAGTATTGTCAACTGTTGATAGAAACGTTGGTAAAAAATCATAAATTCCTTTTTTTACCTGCTGCATGTTTTCCCAAGTACCATAAAATCGATGGGTTTTTGTGCAAACTTGATGATGATTCTTTTTTATTATTGTTACTTTCATAAGAAAAAATAGTAAATTGTTATTAGGTATTTTTTGGAGAAAAGTGACCTCGAAGTCAAAACTTAGCAATGGGCAATGAAAATGGAACAGGCTTAAAAATTGGATATCTAAAGACCCAAATAAGATATCAACTTACAACGCCGTTACAAAGGCTGGTACTTCTTCTAAAAGTAAAGTTCTGCACTAAGTTTCTACTACTAGCACTAACAGAGCAATTTCCGTTAACATGGGTCGGGGTACACCAAAGTAAGCCTTTTCTTAAGTCCTTGATAAATGATATCAACATTAGAGATATACCCTTACTGTAGAACGATTTTTTTCTTAGAATATGTCCAGGAATCATTTCCCAATTGATCGTTGACGAATTAGGGGACACCCAGTATATTAATGCATCTATGATTGAGCTTTTTCTAGTTTTAACTATTTCAATTTTAATACCGTCGCTACCAAAGCTTTTCCCCATCTGAAGTTCGTCAATGGATTCTGGGATTTCAGATTCTAAAAACATTGGAAAGTTTTCATTATGACTCAAGTGGTAGTGGGCTGTCTTCCAAATCGGAAGGTTCGGTGTTCGAATCCCAACCGCCGCCGAAAAACATTGATTTCAATTTTTCAGTTAACAAAAATCAAGTAAGATGAGTACGACTAGAAACAAGCCAACTTCCCCTTTAAATATTGAATGCCACCCATGGAGTGAAATAACCACTAAGCCCATAGATCTTTCTTTCTCTCTCTATCCCATTTTCTAAAAAAGGTAACATATGCTGAGGCATTATCATTGTATTCATACCCACTTGAGTGTAAAGTTCTAAAAAAGCTGGCATTTTTGATATTGATTGACCAAGAGTAAACTTGGATCAGTACAGATCTTTAAAAAAATTATCCGCAGACAAATTTATCTCTCTACTGTCTCTTCTTTTCCTTTTCTTTCAGAGCAATCATCCATTCTTTGCCTTGGGAGAAGTGTTCTTTTAGTTCTTTTTTTTATTAACTTATTTTCTTTTAGATGATTCAGCATTTTCTTATCGAAATCCTTAATGTCATTTGCAATGCGTTTCCTTACATTTTTCCGTATTTTTTAAAGAATTCTCTTTTCATTTTCTTTAAGGATCGGTTTAAGGCGAAGTTTTCTCTTTCTTCTATTAATACTATAGTTGAACTGGAGATCTTACTGGGTTTTTTTGGGCTGGGTTTAATTAAATGTTGCATTTCGTTACTCCTCTTCGAATATTTTAGACTTAATAGCCGATATAAATCATCATCTGGAAATATTATATTTAGACATGAGTTTAGTGCTGACAAGTTAGTGATAATCAGTAAAACTAAATTCATGTTTTTCAATCTAGCTGTGAACGTGCAAATGCCTTCACTCATATACCATAGTCCAACCTGCATCGGCATCTCTCTTCCTTTCCTCCCTGACTCTCCTTTCCCCACGATACGTGCAAACATTTTTAAGCAAGATCCCTTTGGTGTATGGCAATTACAAAAAATAAATAAATAAATATATAAGAAAATTCACTAGTCAGCCCTACTTATTGTGCAAATGATACCAATACTAGAACATTTAATACAGACATAAGCTGCTCACTGAGTCACTATCTAGGCCTTACATTTGATAGTAAAAGTGAAATTTTTATTTCGGATGAAAGTGGATTATTAATTAAATTAAACAGTCACCAAATCTATGTCTTGCTTGCTTGAATATTTTCATTAGAAGAAAGTTTGAAGTATTAGGTTTGACAGATTCAATGTGTCAAGTATACTGTTTACATTATTGTTTTCTTAATTCATTGATCACACTTTAATATTTCAACATTCCCACTTAAACAATGAATTCTAATATTCAAAATCAATTTAATTAATTTATCTATATAAAAAAAAATATCCAAAACTTACGTTACCAAAAAAAATTATGTAAATTCATTAACAAACATTATTAAAAAAATAAGTCCCATTTATTTGGTACAAAAATTGTGTTTCGCAATTGGAACACCTTTTATTAAGCTGTCAGCCACCATCAGTTCGGTCCTCACCTTCGAAATTTTGATTGTTTTATTAGTTGAAAGTCTCGAATAAAGTGACGCCTTATGTTGATGTGTTTCGTTTTGGCACTGAAGTTTCCGTTGTCGCATAAGTCTTTCGCTCCCTTGTTGTCGCAGAAAATTTCGATTGGTTTAGCCGATTTACCAAGTATTTCCATAATGTTTCTTGGCAAGCGGCTGACAACGCGATGTACTCAGCTTTGGCTGAGCTAAGTGCTACGATTGACTGTTTTTTAATTGATACAGCACCACCTTTCCATAATGTTACGTAGCCACTGGATGATTCGTAGTCACAAAAATTTGAGCCCCAATCTGGATTGGAGTAACAGCACAACTCGTCATATTTGCTGTTGCTTGCAAATACCAACATACTATTTAACGTACCCTTCAAGTAACGCAGAATACGTTTTACTGCTCCCCAATGTGCGGGTCCTGGTTGTTGGTTGAATTGGCTCACCACAGCTATACCAAATGAAATTTCCGGCCTTGTGCACTCAGTTTGATGACACCATTTCCATGATCGTAGTCAATGTTCATGCCTAACACATATGATGCGTTGCCCAAATCTTTCATTTTGAAATTCGTCGCAAGGGTTGATTTTAACTGGTCTTTCCATGCATTGTTGTTGGAAAAAATCAACAAATCATCGACATACGTAGCAAGAATCACCATCAAATCTTTCAATCGTCGCACGCATCATTTTTACAGCGCAAATATCCATGAAGAAACGCAGTCGCAACATCCATTTGCTCTATTCTTAAAGAGTATTTCACAGCCATTGCCATGAGCAAACGAATCGACGAATAGCGAACAACAGGTGAAAATTTCTGCAAATAGTCGATGCCTTCTCGTTGACTGCAACCTCTGGCCACCAAACGTGTCTTATGGCAAATGACCTTGCCCAATGCATCGGTTTTACGTTTAAAAACCCACTTATTTGTAATACATTTTTGCCCGTCCGGCAAATTAACAAGTTGCCACGTTTGATTGGTTAGCAATGATTGAAATTCTTCAGCCATTGTTGCTCTCCATTTTCCATGATCACAAGCTTCCATTGCCTGCCTCATCGCCACTGGTTCGTTGTTGATTGGTGTTTCCTCATACGAGTATATGGCAAAAGCAAATGCACCAGCTTGAAAACGCTCTGGTTGTTTGTTTCTCTTGCTGATCGACAACCTTGTTCAACTTCACTGATTTCATAACCGCCAGGTGTATAAAGGATATCATCGTCAACAGTACTTTCAAAGTCGTCGGTGATATCATGTTCAGTACTAGTAGTATTACCATCAGCAACGACATTGTTTGGGCTATGTTTTACGCCCGCCTGATTATCCTTTTCTACATCAGCATTGTTATGGCCATGCTGAACGCCATTCCTGACGGTTCTATTCGGCGAATTTTGTTTGACGATTGCCTTATCCAAGATTTCATCGTCGGTCCCTTCATCACCATCCGATTCACTAGCAAAATTGTTCGTATCGACTGCCATACAATCTTTCTCAATTACCGTCACATCTCGACTGACAATTATTTCGTTACTCATCCGATCCATGAGCCTGTACCCTTTTTGATCTTCACAATAGCCAACGAACATTAGCTCTCTCGATTTAGCGTCAAATTTTTGCCTTTTCTCCTTTGGAACCGTCGCCATCGCAACCGATCCAAAAACTTTGAAGTGGCTCACATCAGGCGTTTTCCCACTCCAAATTTCAATCGGTCTTTTATTCTTCAATACGTGAGAGGTTGTGTGATTTTTGATCTAAGCAGCAGTATTCATCGCTTCAGCCCAATACTTCTTTGGCAAATCGGCATCTTGTAACATGCATCTGGCTTTTTTCAACCAATGTGAGAATTGTTCGCTCAGCCAAACCGTTTTGTTGAGGGGTGTATGGTATTGACGTTTGATGCTGAATATCATGTCGCTCAAAATAATCACTGAATTTATTCGAACAAAACTCCGTCCCATTATCGCTTTTTCGTTTTTAATTCGTTTTTCGGTCTGGGTTTCGACTAATCTCTTAAACGCACAAAATTTATCAAACACTTCGTTCTTGTGTTTAAGCATGTATACAAATGTACGACGGGTAAAATCATCAACAAGCACTAAACATTACTAACTGCCGCCAATGGACCTCGTTTCCATTTTTCCAGCCAAATCAGCGTGAATCACTTCTAACAACTGCGTAGTTCTCGAACCGCTATTTCCGAACGGCTTCCTAGATTGTTTGCCCTTACAACATGCAACACATGCTTTGATGTTTTTAATATCGACAAACGAAATTCCAGTTACGCCTCCATTCTTCATCTTCATCAAATCGCTGTGATTTAAATGAGCCAATCGTCTATGCCATAATTCAAGCGACTCATTCGATCTAATTGCTTCAAATTGCCATGCGTACCATTTAATCGGTACAAGTCATCTATCAGAGACGCTGTAGCCAAAACGACCTCTTCTGAATCAGTTATCACGCAACCTGTGGAGGAGAAAGTGACAATTTTTCCCTTCTTTGTCAATTCACTCACCGAGATTAGAATTCTCAACAGTTTCGGTACACACAGTACATCATGAATTCAGATATTGCCCCCATCATCATCAACTTTTGCACAAAAATCGACTGATCCAACAACTTCAACCTCCATCTGCTCGTTGTTCGCCGAATAGACTCGTGCTTCCTATTTTTAGTTTTCATCACCCAATGCCTGTTCTTCGTCATATGTTTTGTATATCCAGAATCGATATACCAGTCGTTGTCCTCGAACTTTCCACTCAAAAACACTGCACTAAATTCTACTTGACCTTTTCCTTTATCCTTAGCCTTTTTATCGGTTTTATTGTCTTTATTGTTACCCGAGTTCTTGGATTTCTCAGCGCACTGTGTGGATTTATGACCCTTTTGTCGGCAAGTATAACAAATTAGCGTTCTTTTTCGTTGTGAACGTCCACGGTTTTTAGCAAAAAATGCTTTATTACCACTTGCCTGTGTGCCTATCTCCTGCAACAATTTTGTTTTAACCAGATCACTTGTCAATTTCGGTACTGAATTTTCTATCGCAACTTTCATAGGATAATATTCATCAGTCAAACCACAAACAAGAACAATGTGAGCGATTTATCGCCTACCGCGTGTCCGATCTCAGACGATTTGTGTGCTGCTTCAATTTTCACATTCACATACGAGTACATTTCCATGTTTTCATAATCGTCCAACCGCGTGAGCACAATTTTTTCAAGCAAATTTATTTTACGTACGGCTCCTTGATCTTCAAACGTTGATCTTAGATTCCCAGATATCCTTGGCATTTTTAACTGTTTTGATGTGTACATCAATCGTCTTGTCAACACTCAAAGCTAATGCTGCTTTCGCTCTTGTGTTTTTCGTTATATCTGTCTCTTCTCCAGTCAAACACTTTGAGAGATCCTCCAACTCCAAATAATTTTCAATTGAAAATTTCCAACTTGAAAAGTTTTCGCGACCTTTTAGTTTCTCAATTGACGACGCTTTCAGCACTACTCTGACCGACGACGCTTTTTGTTATTTTATTTGATGCCCTGCTTTGTATTGGCGACGATTTTGATGTCTTGACCGTATATATGTACGTATATATGACAGAAACTAGGGTTAGACTAACCTCACAAGTTAAACGTGTGAAAATCGCAAATTTATCACGAAACGAAAAAAAAAGTTTTAAACTATTTATTTGAATTAATGCAGGTGACTGGGCCCATAACCCAATCTATATCTTGCTTGGTTGAATTTTTTTATTAGAAGAAAGTTTGAAGTATTGGGTTTGACAGATTCAATATGTCAAGTATACTGTTTACATTATTACACACTTGATCACACTTTGATATTTCAACAAAAAGGAACTTGAGTGCCTACACCTTGCTACTTGAAAAGTATCTACTTAAAGCAACATACATCTTATATCACATTAGACTTCTTTGTTCTCGTTATTTATTGCAAACTGTTTGTTATGGGATAATTCAATCTAAAATACAACACAGGGTTGTTTTTTGGGGGGGTAAATATATGTAGGAATAAAAATCAACCCTTACTGTTGCTCTAAAACACATCGTAAGGATAATATGGAAAAAACAACGCCTTCCGCTTATTCTTAGCTCTAAAATATTGTCATTAAGATATCTTTAGTTCTACAAAGTCTTAAAAAATATTTTTTCCTTAGAATCGGATATGCTCAATATCGCAGACGAAACACTGTTCATAGACTTCACAAGACTGAAAGACACCTAGCTTCTGCTCCACAGCGTTACACTTCTAGCTACTCCTATTTAAATTTTTATACCTCTGTCGGGAGCAGGCTAATCAACGCCTTGCCTTTTGAAATCCGGAAATTAAAGCATTTCTTTTTATTTATTCGAAAAGTTAAAAACTGGCTTTTCTCTTTCGCCTTCAATGCCAAAGTAGTTTAGTTATTCAAATTAGCATGTTCATCACCCCATGTTTTACTGAATTGTCTATTAACAAATGGTGGGACCAATACATACAACACTAGTCCAAAACTATAGAATGTATCTTATTTATTCGTCTTACACTATGTCATGTATTGTATTTATTTATGATTATTGATGCTGTAAACTGTTTCTATGATATGTTAATTATGAAGGTATAAATAAATAAATAAAAATAAAGTTACCGTCAGATGTTTTAAGTTTACTCGGTCTGACTGATTTTCCCTTCTTCACACTTTTTGATAATTTCCTTTCGTTGTATAAAAGTTTTCTGATTTACTTACTAGTTGGACACTTAGAAATCACCTTCATTCACTTCAATGAATCCACCCTTGTCCAAATCGAAATACCATATGATACAATAATACATACATAGAAATATGGAAGGAAGTTCAATTAGCAGTTTAATCTAACTTGGCTGCATCTCGGATGTTTTCCCAAAACCGAAAAACCCACAACTAAATTCGAATTAATCTCTTAAATTACCGAATCAACAAGCATGCCAGGTTCACCCTTCTATTCTTCCACAAAATCAAATAGCGAAAATCCAAAAATGAACAAAGTGGTTTCTTTTACGAATAACATGAGTGTAGTTTGAACATTCCAGAAATCTTGGCAATGCACTGTGTACATATGCATCTTCGAGCCAAGATTTGAATCTTAAATTCATTTTGCCAGGAAATCGGCATTTCAATGTCACATCTGGATACGGGTTTATTTTATTTGCGTCTTAAAATATCACAGATATACTCGTACGTATTTCAATTGATATAATACTTACATAACATAGCACATATCCGATCACTTTATTCAGATTCCTTTCATCAATGTACGGAACAAAGTTTCTTTGAACTTATTCTCGTGGGAAAAAATGTACCTATGCGTGCAGGCGCTCGTAATGATTTACGCCTGTTGCAGTAATGGTGATTAAAAAACGAGTACTCCTTATTTCATGAATATTCATCATAATATGTTACTTACAAACATTGGCAGTGCAATTGTAATGTAAGAGTATGTGCTCTTAGTTTTCGAAAGAAAGACCTTCTCTGGAAAAAACAAACAAACAAATTCATCCTTTCTTGGCAGATAGATTGGAAAATGGCCAAAACTGAGATGTTTACAGTTTTAAAGGATTAAAATCTTTAAGGATAACTTTGGAAGATATGAGTGGTCAAGTAGAGCGAAAATGATAGTGATGGTGTCGGGACTTACCAATGACATCGGAAAGCTCTTACGAACACAATTTCCTTCCGGCCAACAACTTGACATAAAAATGAATAATTGCTTTCGTTCGTGAAGAGGCAAGGCAATTTTTGTTCTCTTCCTAACTTGATGTGTAAAAACACTTGACAGGCGTTCTACAATATATCAACTTGAATCTATCATGAAAAATTGTCGCCGATTAAAAGTCTGTAGGTCCTGTCGACTTGAATTTTCTCTCGTCTTAGCCAATATTTGATGTACACACGTAGAAGGGAATTATAATGCTAAATGTTGCCCGTTGAATATTGTAAAACTGAGAAAATAAATTTGAAGAAAATTATTGAAGATCCACGTATCTATATTCTTTACTTACAGGCGGCTGAATCAGGAAATTTGGAGGATTTTGCCAGATTATTTCAAAGTGACAATGCCAGGCTATCGATACGTGATGGTAAAGGGCGTACAGCAGCACATCAGGCAGCTGCAAGAAATCGTGTTAATATTTTACAATACATACACGAACAACAAGGAGGTAAGTATATGGGTTTTAGGATTTTTCTAAAATTATTTTGCATTTTTGTTAATTCTTTTCTGTAAGTTTTTGCTTATGTACGTAACCAAAATGGTATCTTTCATTATATATGTATGAATATATGACCACGTGCTAAAGTTAAGAAAATGAATGAATAATGTTTCCATTACAAAGAGATGGTTTTTTGAATAATTCAAAAGCACCCTGATGAAATGGTTGCATTGTGGGTGAACTAGGCCTTAAACCGTGCCAATAGAGGTAATCAGATCGCTGATGAAACAAGATGAATGCAGGCAAAAGTGATTTTTGCATATCCCTAACACTGACTCTGAAAACAACTAGGTACTTCCAAATTTCCATGCTCATCTTCTGGTTTTGTTAGGTTGATACGTTTTTTTACCTTTTGCCAGCATTTTCGAAATTTTTTATTTTCTTTTTGTTCTTTCTTTTTGCTTAGTAAAAGCCGATATTGCTCCCGAGTGCCATAGCTTCCTTTGTTCAGGTGCAATTAGGTACTGGTGTGAGTTTTTACTGGCCACTTGGGATCGCAACGTGATCAATTTGGCTGTCGTTTGTATGATCAGCTTTCTGTAGCAGTCCCCATAATGTGCCACAGTTTTTAATTCTCCATTCATCCGGCCCATCCCATAGCACTTCCTGAATAACCATGACATCTAAAAGTTGTTCGACCGCACGTCGCCTGTTCAAATACTCCATATGCATATCCGAACATTGATGAGCCTTTTTGTTTTGGATTATCATTAAACAGGGAGTTCGTCCTTTTTCGAACAATCTGAGAACCCTCCTAGAAGACAAGTCGCACGTCTTGCCGAAAGCACCTTTACACTGCCAGAAGGCCGTCATTGCTTTGGAGGTTTTCACCTTAACATATTTACTCCAAAGAAATTTGTTATCCAGGATGACACGCAAATACGTAACTTCGTTGGAGAAATGGATGGCGACGCCTTTAAACGCTAGAAGAGCCAAACCAATCACTTTTTTCCTTCTCGTACAGCTATAGCACTAATCGTCGATCACGTGCAAGGGTGCCTTCGTAGACTTAGAGCAGTCAGTTGCTTAACATAATCCAACAGACAGTACATCAATTGTACATAATTTATATGCCTGGGCAATGACTATTTTCTTCATGCTCTCTAATATGAAGGAAGTCAGGATTGAATCAGTTCAGTTGATGAATGTTTGCTCGCTTTTGATACGCCAAAAAATAAATGCGAGTTTTGTCAAATTTTACTCGCAACATTTAGAAAGTGCATTCGCAATCTCCTAAATACGGCCTTAAAGTCATTTTCAGCGATTTGAAAAAAATATTTAAGAACATTTTTGATAGCGTAGGTAGGTATTGTAGGTGACGAGATGTTGTACAATTAGGGTAGCCTCGTCATTCTAATAAAATGCAGCTCCAGACACCTTCATCCTTGCTGCATTTTCTATGGTCCCCAACAGTCTTACTGCAGACGGTTATTAGGAAATTATGGGTCTAGTCTGAGGTTTTTAACTATGCAAGAATATTTTTATTTCTGATTTATTCAGTGTTTAAATTTCCCTTTTTTTGTGGATGTTGTTAATGGTCTTTATTATTTTAAATTTTCTCTTTGACATCAGGTATAATAAATGTATCCTTATACATATCTCTATGAAACATTAAACAAAAATAAATAAATTACTCATTACAGATTTTAATGCTCAGGATGGCGCTGGTAACACTCCATTACACATTGCTGTGGAGAATGATTCCTATGATGCACTAGACTATCTTTTGTCAATGTAAGTTCGACATACGTTCTCTCAATTTTGTTCTTATAAAATCATAAATCCTTTATGAATGTTTACCTGTTTCTTCCCTACAGTCCAGTAAACACTGGAATTTTAAATGAGAAAAAACAAGCTCCTGTGCATTTAGCTACTGAGTTAAATAAAGTGAAGGCATTACGAGTCATGGGCAAACATCGTAACGTTATAGATATTCAACAGGGTGGCGAACATGGAAGGACTGCCTTGCATTTGGCAGCTATTTACGACCATGAAGAATGCGCCAGGATATTGGTATGAAAAGTTGCAATGTTATACGTACATATGTTGTCCCCACTTTAAGGACACAGAAAATTAACACTTGAATATTTGCAAGTAGTGGTACTGTGATTTATGGTATGAAATCTGTGTGTCTACGTGTATGTCTATAAAATTTGTTGGGATTTGTCTATTTTGTATGGATTTGTTCGTTTTTGAATGAAAGATATGTATTCAGGAGACATATGGACGATACAGCCTGGCTCTGAATCGACGAACAAATCCAATGTTTTCAGTATAAAGATGCGTCAGAGATATTATTGTATCTGTGTATCTTATCGAGAATAAGATGATGCATTCTTTTTTTTTTTTATTCGTTTGAAGTGAGAAATCAATGAAATGTTATTTCAGATAACTGAGTTCGATGCATGCCCTCGCAAACCCTGTAATAACGGTTACTATCCCATACATGAAGCCGCAAAAAATGCTAGCTCCAAGACAATGGAAGTATTTTTTCAGGCGAGTATTTAAATTGACTTTCTCCCGTCGGTCTTTTTCTTGTATCCATATTTGTTTGTTTTTGCTTTTTTCATGTTTGTTTGTTTATATACATAGTACGTATACAAGTATGTAAATGTAATTTGTTGGCAATTTTTTTTTTATTTTGCTTTTTCTTTAATAGATGAATCTCCAAAAATATTTCAATCATAAATATTCTACGTATATACATTTTGACTACAAATTCTGTTAAAATATCCTTTCTCCTCTTCTTTGCCTGCGTCCTTTCCTCTATCTGGGGTTGGGTACTCTACAAAGAAATCGACAGGTTTTTCCATTGCTAGCTTGTTGTGTTTTAAGAAGTTATTTGCTGTATCAGATCCCAATAACCATAGAAACAACTCAAATCGATTTTTTAAATGTCATAAGATGCGAGTAACCATCTCTGATTCTTCATCCTTGCATTGAAAACTCGCATGAGATTTCGGGTTTCGCTTTACAAGGTTCATCCTAGAGATCAACGTAGATAATTCCTTCCCAAAAGACTTATTTTATTCCTCATCAAGGGTCATATCTAGTATCGTCAAAAATCCACTAGAACACTACGTAGACAAATGGCATAGAACACGCGATAAACCTATATATACTGATCCCCAATTCTACTAGTCTCAAAGGATTCATGTAAGAATTCTTTTTTTAATGACCCATCAAGGAAAACATATACGCCTAGATATTTATATCTCTCTACAGATATTATCTTGTATTTTTAAAACAACATTGCCATCAACCCACACTTGGACTCAAACCGATGGCACACCTAGAACAAATATTTCGGTTTTAATCCAACAAGAAGAACTACCAACCGACACTAAGGACCGTCAATAAATTGTTCGTGAATTTTCACGAAAATTTCAATACCCAATACCTGTTCCACAAATGTTGCTTTGTAGTCAAAAACAAATAAATTTGTTTTTCTTGCTGTCATACTTGATCGCAAGACTGTATTTATTCGCTCTTTTGAAATACCACATATATTGGCATCTGATCGTCGAAGAGCGTTGGTCTTTGATTTACTTCTGCGTTTGGATTCTTACAATATCAGAAGTGGGATTAGTAAACTACGAGTAGTAAACAACGCGTTGTCTGTACCACTTGTCTGTGTGAAAAAATAGTGATAATAGCGAAATTGTGCACATGTTTTTTTTTATTCAGTTTGCAAGTGTTAAAGATGTCTGATGAATGGACAGATTTTTTAAAATCGGCCACAGTTCCCCGGCTTAAAAATATTTTAAGAATCTTGAAACTGCAGACAACGGGCACAAAAGCGGAATTAAAAATACGTGTCCAGGAAGCGGTTAAGGGAATGGAAGAAAGCGAGCGCATAGAGTTGTTGCAGGAAGAACGACGTAGCAGGAGCAGGGATCGTTGTAATGATGATACAAGTATCTCAGAAGAGCGTACGTCAGATGATGGTGATAAAACTGAAAGTGAAAGTGAGGAGCGCTTGGATGCAGAGTTGGCGAAACTCCGAAGCAAACTTCAGAAGAAGAAACAAATAAAAGAGATGAGACAACAAATCCGCGACCTTCAATTTGATGATTCTGAAACCAATCTTAGAGCACCTGTAAGTTGTAGTTACAAAGACATTGAAGATGCCATGCTTCCATTTAGTGGTGACCACAATTATCCCCTACAACGATGGATATAACAATTTGAGGAATTGTGTGAAGTCATAAAGTTGTCTGAAAGGGATAGATTTGTGTATGGCAAGCGTCTTCTGTCGGGGACTGCAAAGTTGTTTGCGAGAACGGTGAGTGCGAGTAATTGGTGCGCGTTGAAATCAGCATTGAAAGAAAAATTTGGACGGACAGTGACGAAATCGGATATATACAATGAACTCCGAAAATGTAAGAAACGACGTGAAGAGACAATGCAGCAATATGTGATCCACATGCAGCAGTTTGCCTCGCATACATCTGTGGAAGAAGAGGATTTGATAAATTTCGTGATCAAAGGTATTCCAGATACAGAAGTGAATAAAACAATCCTATACAGTGCAAATAATATCAGTGAACTAAAAGAAGCGCTAAAAAAGTACGAAAAAATTAAAAACAACACCTCGGAAAGAATAACAAAGTGTGTGCCGTTTAGTTCCTCGTCAAATAAACTCAAAAACACTGGAGATTTTGTTCCTAGTCACAGTAGTGCTCAGCCAAAGAACGAAAAGAAAGTGATCACATGTTTCAAGTGTCATAAACAAAATCATATTTCAACTATTTAGTCCTAACAAGGACCCAATCATGGCGTTGCATTAAAGTTCAGAACGAGATCGACCAGTTGATAACGATTTTGAATCTCACGTTAACTACCGATGGGTTGGTAAGGAGATGGATATTTCTGCAACACTGCTGACACTACTGGACTCAGGTAGCCCTATCAGCTTCATCCAGGAGAAGTATATTTTATCAGTGCTTCTATTAACTGTAGTGGAAACATCGCAGTCCTACGTTGGAGTCAATGGAAGTCCTCTTGTTACGATTGGAAGCATAAGTACCAGTATTAATTTTGAAAATGTAATAATAAACAGCTTATAGTAGTCCAGAATTTCTCAATGTAATTCTAGGGAGGGATTTTATTGGAAAAACGGGTTTAACCCTTAAAAGAACACCAGTAGAGTACACCTTCAACGAGAATAAGAAACCTCCAGCGATATCCAACGCCTCTCATCATCATGACTCAGAGGACAATAATATCTCAAATAAAGAACTTTCTAATACGCAGTTTGTAGACCAAATTTTAAACATCGATATAAGTGGAGAAAATGGTGAGTTTAATCTTAACATTAATAAGAACTTGCATGCAGTTATTGACCAAAATATAAAAGATATAATTAGACCAGCTTACTTTCATTCTAACGTTCGGTTTCCGAATTCAGATTTTAAAATGCATATCGTATTGTGTAAAGATACTCCCTTTCATTGTCCTCCGCGAAGGTTACCATACGCACACAAGATTGAGCTTCAAAAGATCTTGGACGACTTGCTTAAAAGAAGCATTCTTCGTACTCGTAAATCGAATTCACCTTATGTTTCACCCATAATTTTGGTGCACAAAAAGAATAAAGAACTCAGATTGTGCGTTGATTTTCGCGAGCTCAACAAGATAACCGTGCGCGATAATTAGTAATTACCCCCTTCCTCTCATTGAAGATCATTTGGATCGTCTCAGAGGAAAAAAATATTTTACATCCTTAGACTTGAAGAATGGCTTTCACCATGTCCAGTTACCTGATGAGTCAACAAAATATACTTCATTCATAACTCCACTGGGTCAGTATGAGTTCACCCCAATTGTCTTTCGGGCTGAAAAATGCCCGGTCAGTTTTCGAACGATTTATAAAGCATATATTTCGAAAGTTGATCTCAGAAGGTAAAATCATAACTTGCCTAGATGATGTTCTGATCGCCACACATTCTATAGAAGAACATTTGGATATTTTGAAACAAATTGTTGATTCAATCGTGGACAATGGACTTCAACTAAGACTTGATAAATGCATGTTTCTGCAGACGGAAATCATTTATTTGGGCTATAAGATTACTAAGGAAGGTATTAGGCCCAATGATAGTAATCTTAACGCTATTAAAAGTTTTCCGATACCGGTATGCACAAAGGTTTTTTGAGGCTTTGCTCCTATTTTAGAAAATTTATAAAAAATTTTGCAAATATTGTAAAACTATATGACTTGGTAAAAAAGGATGTACCCTTTGTATTTGGTATTCATGAAATGCAAACTTTTAAAGCTTTGAAGAACAAATTTTTAGCTTCACCTGTTCTATCCATTTACAGTCCCAATCTTATCACAAAATTGTATCGTGATGCAAGTTGTGTAGGATTCGGTGCTGTTTTAATGCAAAAGCAGTTGGATCAAAAGTTTCATCCCGTATTCTATTTCTCGAAACGGGCGACGGCATCAGAATCCAAATACCACAGTTACGAACTCGAAACACTCGCAATAGTTTACGCTTCGAGGCGATTTAAAATATATTTGCTTGGTATATCGTTTAAAATCATAACTGATTGTCAAGTTTGGCCTTAACTTTGAAAAAGAAGTGTCTAAATCCTCGTATCTCACGTTGGGCATTAGAGCTTCAAAGTTTTGATTACATGGTAGATCATAGAGAAGGAAGACGTATGACTCACGTAGACGCGTCAAGTCGTTCCTTTAACATACTCTTTGTTGGCGATGAGTCGTTTGAATTTGCACTCTCTGCAGGGCAAAGGCGAGATCCAAAAATAGTATCTATTGCTTCTGAGTTGGAGAAGTCTGAAGGTTCGTTCATTCGAGCCGTCGTTCGGTTCGACAGTTTGATATACAGGAAATATAAAGACAAGGTTCTCTTCTTCGTTCCATCTCAAATGGAAGAGCAAATAATTCGTACACACCAATCTATGTGTCATTTGGGAGCCGATAAATGCTATTTCAGCGAGTTATTGGTTTCCCAATATGAAAGGGAAAGTCAAAGCCTATATCAAAACCTGTCTGAAATGTATTTACTTTTCGCCACCATCTGGGAAAAAAGAGGGTACGTTACACTCTATTCCAAAAGGTGATGTCCCTTTCGATACGATACATATCGATCATCTCGGTCCTTTACAGAATTCTCATTCAAACAAAAAACATGTATTTCTCGTGATTGATGGCTTAACAAAGTTTACAAAGCTTTACCCTGTCAAAACAATTCAGAGCAAAGAGGCCATTGCTTGTTTACGATCATTTTTTGAGAGTTACTCCAGGCCAAGTTGTCTTTTATCGGATCGTGGAAGCTGCTTCACATCCAAAGAGTTTGCAGACTTTTTAGAAGAGCATAATATTAAACATATTAAAATTGCGACTCATTCGCCACAATCAAATGGTCAAATTGAACGAATGAATCGCATAATTGTCCCGATGTTATCGAAAGAATATGATGCAAACACTACTATTGGTTAGGACAAATTTTTAACTAAGGTTGAATTCGCACTTAACAACACGATAAATAAAAGTACAGGCTTTACTACTAGCGTTCTTTTATTTGGGAGAAACCAAAAAGGCGAGTTTTGTGACCGTGTTCACGAACATCTTCAAGATATTTTAGGCAAGAACCTCACTTGTGTTAACGAGATAAGACAAAAGGCGATTGGAAACATAGAAAAAAGTCAGATAAGGAACAAAAACTATTATGATAAACACCACAAACATCCAAGGTCATACAAAGTAGGTGAATATGTCTTGATTAAAAACATCGTAGCAATTCCCGGTATCAACAAGAAACTCTACGCTAAATATCGAGGCCCATACGAGATAAAGAAAGTTTTTCCTAATGATCGTTATGTGACCGGTGATATTGAGGGTCTACAGATAACATGTCTTCCATATAAAGGCATTTATGATGAAGACGTGGCTGAGAGTTGCTTGGAGGAATATGTTGTTGCTGAAAAGGAATAAAAAAAAATGGTTAACTTCTTCATTCTGGCGCATTAGACCTGTCTTTTCAATAAAATGTTTCCCTTTGTTTCTTGCTATGTAACTTGAATTTTTTTTAATTTTAGTTTTTTTTAGATATAATTGAAGTTCTTCATTTAATTTATAATTTTTGTTTCATTATTGTAATTCATTTAAGTTCACAAAAAGAGCTTTGTAATCGGGTCGATTGTACTATCAGGATGGCCGAATTGTAGTCAAAAAAAAATAAATTTGTTTTTCTTGCTGTCATACTTGATCACAAGACTGTATTTATTCGCTCTTTTGAAATACCACATATATTGCCATCTGATCGTGTGATGTCTCCAAATCTGTAATATAAGCCGATGTAAGTACTGTGATTCGAATGTATGCGAAAACTATAAAAGCCCGAGAATGTACAGCTGAAAGAGAATAATAAAATAGAGACAGCCAAGCAGAGCGTTGGTCTTTGATTTACTTCTGCGTCCGGATTCTTACAGCTTCTCCTAGTTCGAATTTTAAACACGACCATCGTTCCTAGTCTACCCTTCAACATTGCATCCAAGCACTTTACTACCAAAATATTAGTGGCCGCGCATAAAAATCACTTCTCTCTATCTCAACTCTCAAAAACTTCTCTATGATATAATAACCGAAACTAATTTGACATCTGAAATCAAGGATCTGCAACTATTTACACTTGATTATGGCCTGAGATTGATAATAATGATTCTATAGGTCAAGAAGTGGTCCATTTAACAATTGTTTTCATTTTAAACTCGTTAAAAGATAATATACCCTCTGTTGTTATATTCGCCCCTCCGCAAACGATATGTGGCTACCAGTTTACCACTAGTGTGGTTGATGCCCTTTTCAATATTATTGACGTCTGTGATAATAACTCTGTTCTTGGCGATTTTAATCTCCTTCATCTCCTATAGACTGAATCGGATAATCAACCTTATCTCCTCAGCTCAAATGCTGTTTCAGATAAGGAAATCTTCTTTACTGACTGCCTTTCCAACACTAGCTTACGCAAGCCCTTACCTACGACCTATTGTAGAAATCCTTCGTCATCCACTCCATAGTATAACAAAGACTACGCGCACTTCGCAACAAAAGGAATAAGTTATGGCACGAATACAATAAATCCGGATGTAAATTGGACTATCGAATTTACCTACAAACTAAATACATACCACTTTCGCGACGTTGTCCGATAAATTTCTAGAATGTAGCAGCACTGATTCTTTTGACGTTTCCAAATATCACATTCAAAGAGCGCTTAGTGGTTTCGTTTTTACAGTGCGTTTTGATAAAAAAATTTGCCAAAAAATGGAAGTTTCTCTGAAGGGTTTCGTTTTATGGTTTTTTATGATTTGAAATGTGGTTAAACTCAAAAACAATGCATAGATCGACTTTGTATAGCTTTCGGTGATGAAATTCCATCCAATGATACAATTTATAGCTGGTTTGCAAAGTTCCAACGCGGTCATGATAGCGCCAGTGATGAATTTCGGGAAGGTCGTCCTTGCAGTGCTGTTGTTCCAGAAAACATCGGCACGTAACATGCCGAGAGATAGAAGCAACATTGGGCATTAGTAAGGCCGCAATTCAATCAATATTGCATAAACATTTAGCTTTGTGCAGGTGGGCACTACACCAGCTAACCGATGCTCAGAAAAATGTCATGTCAAAGGGTGCAAAGAAATGCTAAAGAAATTCAATCGTGGTGCTCCAAAAATCGTGTACAGCATTGTTGCAGAAGACGAAACCTGGATATACTCTTACGGCTGTTTGGATATTCCAAGATGAGCGAAAATCGACAAAAGTGACTCGTTCTCGAAGCGCTTGTTTTTTCGGTAAATTGGGTCATGTTGTTGATGTGACTTTAGAGGATGGAAGAACTGTTAATTCCGATTGCTACAGAACAATTTGTTTGCCGGTAGTCATCAATGAATTGCGTAAAACAAATAAAAAACGTCTTGTCATCCTTCATCATGGCAATGCTACTTGTAGGTAATTCACATACTATACAGCCAGTCAAACAATTCAATTTTTGAAGTTTCAAAATCTCGAATGAATGAACCATTGCCCATATTCTCCTGATTTACAACTTAATGAGTTCTTTTTGGTTTGTTCATAGAAATAAAATGTGTGGTCAACGTTTCTCAACGCCAGAAGAGGCTGTAGAAGCGTTCAAAAAGCATGTTTCTGAGGTGTCGGGTTCAGAGTGGAATAAATGTTTCGAAAACTGGTTCTATCGAATGGAAAAGTGTATAACTCTTGAAGGAGAATATAGTAAGTAATAAATTTATGTTTTCTCTTACTTTTCCTAAAAACTTATCGGACAACCTAATAAATATCTTAGGCGAATGCAATCTACTATTATCTCTGATCCTAAAGATTGTTTCGCTTTATTAATGTGAAAACAATGTCCATTAGCTCTTTGTCTGATCTAATAACCATCGCCAATGATTTCGGTAATTCCTTTAGTGAATCGTTTTCGGTTGGAATTGAAATCCCGAATCCCGAATCCCGAATGGTTCGGTTACCTAATTAACTGCGCGCTGACATCTCTAATGTCCAAACTTAAAGCTGATTTTTCCCCTAGTTTTAATGGTTTACCCGGTTTAGTCTTATGAACTCTTATATTTTTCCCGCCTTTGAAAAATCGCACAAGCAGGATATTACCAACTACCGACCCATTGGTAGCTTTTCCTGCATACCGAGATCTTGGAAAGCATCATTTAGATGAAATATTTTTTTATTGCAAGTCTATCTTTGCATCGAACCAACATTGATTTCTTAAAGTCAGAACTCTTATATTTTTCCCGCCTTTGAAAAATCGCACAAGCAGGATATTACCAACTACCGACCCATTGGTAGCTTTTCCTGCATACCGAGATCTTGGAAAGCATCATTTAGATGAAATATTTTTTTATTGCAAGTCTATCTTTGCATCGAACCAACATTGATTTCTTAAAGTCAGATCAACTACTATTAACCTTATTGAGTTTGTTTCCTGTACACTGTATACCCTAGAGTACGGAAAGAAACTGGCTGCGATTGGTAGAGGCTTCAGCAAGGCCTTTGATAAAATCGCACACAAGTTAGTCCTTTTCAAACTTTTGGTTTCTAATCGTTATCGTTTATCTAAACCAAATACAGCCACTTTGGATGTTAAACAAGGAACTATCACATATCTGTCTATCACATATCCGTCTATCACATATCTGTCTTTACCGATGATTTTAAGATTTTCAGGACACAAGATGCAATGCTCCAACGTTCCTAGCGGTTTGAACGCAACACTGGGAAAGCTAACAGCTTATCTATCGTCCTGATTACTTTCTTCTTGGTCAGACGAATGGATTTACATACTATCGGTGGCCGTTCATACCGAATGACTAACATCGGAAACAGTCTTTAGACGAAGCCATAAGATATAAAGCTCTTGTTACTGGTTTCTGCAGTAGTGGGGCAGCAATGACTTAATATATTGTATAAAATATTTTTCGTTGAACTCCTTATCGTAAAAGACGGTTAAATGGGAAAAAATCATATACAGACACTTTACAGCTTAAGATGATCCCTAGGGGCATTAACTTCTAATGAGACTACCCGAAGTCTGTATGCATGATAGGATTCCTACGTCTGCAAGCTACCGGTAAGGTAAGAGAAAATTCCAAAATACCATATTGTACATTCATACATTCAACGTTCACCACCACACGGATTAAAGGAGAATTTTACGAAAGAATGGCATCATCAAAGTGTATGAACATTTATTTTGGACAGCGAAGAAGTGATTCCGGGGTGAATAGAAATATTCTTGACAGAGCTCGAAGGTTTCTAGGGAAAACAATATGATGGTTTCCAAAAATAAATTACGTACTAGGTGGCGCAAAAGTCATCATCCTACCGGAAGATATTTTCATTTTTGCAAAAAGCGGCAAATGACAATTATACTTAAAAATTTGTGAAGTAAACAGATACAAAATACACGTCAACAAGACATGAATCGCTATACTCCAAAAGAACGCGGAATAATTATTATGATCTTTTTGCGGAATAATATGTGCGCACAGTCACCAACTGAGCAAACACTACGACGTTTAGCCGCTCGCCTAGAAAAGTATGGGACAACACGAGATGCAGCTAGGTCTAGCCGGACTCGGAGCAACCGTTCTGCTGAGAATATCGCAGCTGTGGCTGAAGACGTCGCAGAGGACCCCGGAGTATCGACCAGTATCGACGTGGCACGCAATTATGAATAAATTGGCGATCTTTACAGAGAAATTTGGTGGAAGACTGTAAGATGTTCTTTTGTTCGAAATTCTGAGGGCTGCCTTTTCGGGTCGCCTACTCTCTCGTTTTGGCACTGACCGGCAAGATCACCTGATTTAACCGTTCCAGATTCCTTTGTGTGGGTTTTTTTTGAAGTCAAGAGTTTATGTCAACTTGACTTGAAGCCCTCAAAGAAAATATTCGTCAAGAATGCGAGGACCTATCGCCGGAAGTTCTGGCAAGGGTGATGGAAAATGCCACAAATCGGGCCCGATTGGTCATCAATTCTGACGGCGGCCAGTTAGCCGATATCATTTTCTCGACTTAATGGAAAAAAATATAAGACAAAAATTAAAAAAATCCAAACGCAGAACTGAAGTTTTTCATTTATAAAGAAAATTACAGCCATAGAACACCAAACCCAAGTAAATTACGAAATAGCTTGCCAGAGACATGATTTGGACGGACCTCAAGCAAGTCAGCGCCGGTATTTGTTGAGAGAATTTTTCCTGATGAATCCAGAGAAAACCCAGATGGCATCAGTCGAAAAAATAAACTGGGTGAACTTTAGAAGTGGAAGTGACCAACTGAGGCGCTAAATTTGCATAAAGCGAGAGGAAGACCTATTAGCCTAAAATATGCCTTGAGTTAGATTATGAACGATGCAAAAAGGCGAAAATCGAAAGCTAAAATAAATAAAGCAGTAAAGGCATCGCATCGAAACCCATAAATAGGGGTATAGTACAATAGTAGACGAAGTGCGAAATCAAAGCATAGACAAACAAGCTAGCATTTTAAGATAGGATTGAGGCACAAAAATTGCCGAAATACCATATATTGAAGATGAGACTTCTAAAGGGGAATGTTGAAATTTTCAAAAGATGGGAGGAGTGATTTAATACATAACTCGTACTAAACGAAGAATTCCAATGCAGTACCATTCGCCCGGCTATTGCGTACATAGAGGAACCGACAAATCTTACGGAAGCAGAAGTTAGCGAAGTCCTAAAATGAGTGAACCAGGGGCGTGCAGTCGGACCACATACCCTCTGAAGAATGGGCGTCAATCGGAAATCTTGGATTTATGTGGCTCACAATTCTACTCAATAAAACAATGATATGCAATACTTAACTCGCGTGCTATAAACATATGTGAGTACAAGAGGATTCCAGACAATCCATATATTACCCGCATAGCCGGAGCAACCGGAGAGTTCAGAGTTAGGATTTGAGTACACAAAGGCTATGTTGAATGTCCGATGCTTTTCCATATTTTGCACGATTTTCTATTTAAGCACCATTGATGAACTTTGATGAGTTCGGTACGATGATAGCACAATAATAAACGACAGCATTACAAGTCAACGGGTTACTAATCAGTCGTACTAATACCGTATATCAACATTTTTGTTTCCTATCGTGCGAAACCAACTTCTGACATCTACAATATTTAGAAGCATTTATCGTTAAACGTTTATCATCGAAACGGAGCGAGAGCTCCGCAGTATCATATTTTGTGATTGAAAAATGCTGTGTTGGGAAAACTGACAGTCAATCAAATTGCTACGAGCGTAACAAAACGTAATCTAATAAGAAATAATATAATGAAGAAACCTATTACCTTAACTCAAGGGATCCGACTAAGACAACAAAATGAAAACTGTAGAACAGAATCCTTCATTCATTAGAATTGGAGATAAAATGTCTGAACCGATCAGCAACTCAAAATCCTTCAGCTGTGCGTACCATGGATCCGGTAACCTCACACGTGGTTATGCCTTGAGGCCATGACTGCCACAACGACATATTCTACGTTTAGATGTACCTACCTTATTTATTGCGAGTTGCTTTTATTCTAAATGTACAGGCTCTAAATGATTGGTGTATCATGGTCGTTTGTTCTCTTGGCCAATAATACATATTTGAGCAACGGCACCTTTAACTGATGCACTAATTCCTTCGTCCCAACGTACGGTAGAAACCCTTGTTCAATTAGGTTTCGTATGAATTTCTTTTGCCCTCCTGTATAGTACATGGTCAGCATGGCTATAGCTGGAAATACCATCCTGTCATTATAATTATTGCATGCCGTAGCGATTTCTGTTGTTGTTGATGTTTCTTCGCTTTCCTGTCACTGAGATGGATCAGCTCTCGCTTTTAGGAAAGTGAAAATAATCCATTTTTTCTTCATAGGAAGATCTCTTGCAGCAGATCATTTCGTAACCAGTTTCAACATAACCTTGATTTCTGGACCACTTCCATTGGGGGTTTCATCTTCATACTCCAAAACATCTCGCAGTTGAAGGGTTGATAATATTCACTGCAAACAACGCATTTTATCTGTGTAACTGTAGATCAATAGAGTACCGTACGGACTGTTGTTGTTCAATTATACTGACCTCGACAGAAAATCTCAGATAACACGGCTTAGATGACTAGGTCATATTTAATTCATAGACACCAGCGCTCCAGTCCGGAAAGTCTTCGACTCCAATCAAGAGGGACAGTGCGCTAGAAGACGCCCTCATATTAGATGGCACACAAAAGTGAAAGTTACCTCGGTCAACTTCTTGTGCGTAACTAAAGACAACTGGCAAAAGACCGCGCTATCTGAGATCCAAGCCCACCACAGACTATAGCGCCGCTTAAGTAAGTAAGCAAGTATTTGACTGGATTTTGACGACTCTTTTCCAATTCTCAAACTGAAGGCATTTTCCTTTCACTTTGATTTTATTATGTGGATTAATTTCTATTTAAAAACGAAAGACCCTAGAGTATCGTCTTTAGGTCATACAGTCGGAACCCATAAATGTGCCCTTAGGCGTACTCAAAGGAAGTCATTTCAGTCTTATGCTATTCATCCTGAAAATAAAAGATATCAACTGTTACTGATATATATATCTGTATATGTAGTGGCCATAAAAATCTTCAGGCATATTTTGTCACCCTCAATGGGTTTTCTTTTTGTACCTGAAAAGTTTCCTCGAAAATTTCTTAAAACTCTGCTCGGCCTATTCTCATTGGGATATAAATTTGGGGTTCAGGTCTTTTTAAGACAACGATGTAGGCTTAATAATACTGCCTGGTCGATTGTTTGGAACTCTCTCGTATATTATTATAGCATGTGAAATTAATTTCAAGGATCGGTAGCTGTTACATTTTCTCGTGTCGCCTTTGCCTTCATACAGTGGAACAGAGAAACAGCTCTTGCTCTAATGGTAGGGCATCATAGCACCTCTCATCATTTCATTGACCAACATGTTTTCATTTGTTTTAAGTACAGTAAAGATGTTCATTTTTAATACGGACCTTCATTTCTGAACTGAGCAATTCATTGAGTATAGGTCTGTACCGTATCTGGGTTTTCTTAACCTTCACAACTGAGTACGACATTGTTGCTTATTCTTTACGTTAATAAACGACGTTGTATGTGCAATACGGTTATGACATCCTACCTTAAACACAGCATCTACCTGATTTAACATAGAGTTTAGGCGGTCTCTATACGACTTATAACATGAGACCAACAGAATGGGCTTACCCATCAGCCTAAGAATTTTCTGGCCGAATTAGATTTTAAATGAACTATGAACAGGTCAGGCGTTTACAGACATTACTATATTGTAAAATATAGACGGGAAGATGACTTTATTGCGACGCCGACATTAAATTTACTTATAGGTATTTGTATATGCAGATAGAAAAGCCGATTCAGCAGAAGTGATGCGGAACAATACAAGTGGTGGATCCTTGAGACGAGTTGAAGGGAACTCCACGTCTTGCAGAAAATCGGACAAGACATTGTTGACGTGTTATGTAGATTTATTTATGTATTTTGTTGCGGTTTGGCTTTTATGTACAGTGTGTTCAACAAAAACGCGTGTCTAAAATTAGTTTTTTAGAAAGATGTCAGAATTATATTAAACCATATTTTTTTTATTAAAGTATTTATGAAAATGAATTGCGCCATTATATGAGTAGAGAATCCACTCACTATTATTATTTATAATTGCTTAGCATCATCTAGTTCAACTTTCACTTCATTTTCACGCTATTCTTCTAAACTTAGGCATCTCCAAATTTGCTTCAAGACACACGCTAGTTGTTTTATCCTGTCTATTCTTAAACCTCTGCTTCATTCAAGATGCCACATTTCCTGTTTGGTTAACACCAGAACTTTGGGACGGCCAAACTAACGTCTCTATACCATTTTCCTTTTTCCAACTCGTGTAGAGGCAACTCCGATATTTTGCATCCTTAGCATCTTGCAAAATACAGAGGAAAATAAAACAATGCGCGATTGGCATTTAAACTCAGAAAATAATTTGCCCTCAAACATGTGTATGTGAGTAAAGTAAAAGCAGTAATTTAACTCACGTTTTTCTGGAACACACTGTATGTGAATTTATATATCCCATCGACAAAATTTTAAATGTATATTACAGGAATTCAAATACCAATTCAAACCTTTGTATCGGCTTCCAAAGCTTATGAATTCGAATTAATGACTTCATATGGTTTTTCACTGTAGTAGGCGGTGACAACTCAGTTGACTGGGGAAGTCATCTTTTTATTTTAACCCTCACTTTGGCGCTTTTTGCTGATTGTGGTAATCTTTTCCACTGGAATCTGAGTACCGGAATTCAGTCGGTAGTTGATTTCTATGATATGACATTCTCAGTGTAAGTTTTAGGACAAAAACTATGTAGTAATGCAGTCTATTGAATTTGAAATGGTAAGGAAATTCTTTATTAAAGTCGTCCTAAATTGATAACCAAAAGAATCACTGACATTGTCTATCCGAGGCTATGAGTATTTTTTTTTTTTTTCGTTTTAAATTCCTTAAATTGTCCTTGCTATAATAAAAAATTGTCTTATATTGCATCATATGTATTTGGCTAGCCACTTGCAGGCGATACTTATTTGCTTTCTTAAGTTTGCTTAACACCTTATTCTGTGTCCACTAATTTGTTTTAATTTCCCGTCTTTGCTATGTTGTTGTTCCTGTGTTGCACAAATTGTATGAATCCTCAAGTAGTCCAATAAGTTTTTTAATGGAATTTTTTTTTCTCTTTCTAAAAGCAGTGGGGAGAATCTAGAGGATGCACACGGGAGGAGATGTTAGCTTTTTACGATTCAGAGGGCAATGTTCCTCTACATTCAGCTGTACATGGAGGTGATATAAAAGCTGTGGAGCTATGTCTTAAATCTGGAGCAAAGATATCAACCCAACAATATGATCTATCTACTCCGGTTCATCTGGCTTGTGCACAGGTAAAATAAACACAAGAAATGTAGAAACATGCGATTACATACTAGTACAAAGTGCCACTTGGAATAGGAGTCATCAATGTGAAAGATATCCACTTTTCTTCCCCTGCATATATTATTTAAAAAAAAATAAAAAATTTAATATGACTATGCTATACACACGAATAGATTGATATTCTCACAAACAGGTATCTACAATATATGGTATATTCTGTAGGAGCCATTTGTTTCCGCATATGAGAGCTCATTGTTCTTGTCCTTGAAATTGGTTGGAGTGCAAAATGAAATATCTTTCATGCGGAATACGATGTGAAGTGAATATTTAACCGGACGTCGGAAAGCAACCATTTTGATTTGATTAGCTTTAAATCTTCATTCCTCTGTCGAGCGTTTAAATTATTGTTGTGTGGAATAAATCTGCAATTTATGAGTTTGCTTTAGAAGTTGTCGTATTTGTGTGCAATGTTAATTTATAATAATAGAAAATTGGTAAGTTTAAGTTTGAAGGTGCTGATTGTACGGAAAGATTTTGAATGATTATTAACGGAACACCAATGCTCCTGTACATAAATATAATTATGCAAACGAGGTGGAGCGGAAATTTCCGGAATATTGAAACTTGGAAGATATCACCTGAACACTCCTTTCGAAACTAATATCATGGATTTAGTCTCGGCGTCCCTTTTCGTCCGTCTGATGTTCCTTCTCGCCATAGTTGGCTTTCAGAAATAATGGAAAATAGATTATGTAATTGGGGTACAAAAGACCCTAAAATAATTAACTCCATTTGAACTCGTAAAAGTCCCCTGAAACTAGTGAGCCTAATAGTAAAACCAAGGTCCTTACCTTGGTATTCAATAGAATGCTGTCTCATTTTTGTTCTTTTATTCGATCATGAGCTAAGAAACCATATTGCTTCACTTCAGGGCTAAAACCAGCTAGAAATAATTATTATACAAGAAAGTTTTTAATTTAGCTAAGGGGGAGAGAATTGACCCACTCAAACTTATACAGGAAACCTATCATAACCCCTTTTGACAAGGAATTCAGGAAGGCCAAGCAAATATCCTATAGGCGGCTACTTACTATCTTTTCTTTGGAGACAACCTACAGACTGGAGCAGTCCTGCACCTCAATCAACATGCCCAGCGTCATCCCTAGCTGCCCTGAGTTAGAAGGGCCCTCACCAAACTCGGCGTGCATCTCCTTAGCTAAAGTATACTGCGTTACCCTACAGTGTTTGTTCGAAATTTCTTATAGATCACTGGTATTCATGCGCTCGACACGACTTAGCCATCCTATCGCCGTAGATGCAGCCTTCTGAGTAGGTACATGTCTGTCTACTTACTCCTTATTCCCACTAACTCCGTCAAAGCATACAGGACATAAGATCACAACTGCCGCTCAAAAAAGCTAAAAGAGCTTCGTCCGCTCTAGAGAGTATCCCTATATCTGCACCATCTACTTAACAAGATAGGTACGATCAGGACCTACCAAAGCGGCTTCTTCCAATCTCGAGATATCTTTGCTTTTAATCCGCTTCGTAACCCATAGGAACAGCACATGACAAGAGTTATTCTTCACTTGAGATCCGCGATGATCTCATTAATGGATCTAACTGCAGAACCTAGATAGATAAATTGCTTTAAAGAATAAATAAATTGTTAGTGCAACAATCCGGACAAACCAAGATACAGAAAAAGACGATCTATGATTTTTCGGTGTCTTCAAACAGCTGGAGATTGAGAGACTTTATCGTAAGCAGAAGATTTCACTTCCCAAGGTTTGTCACTGCCCGCTGAGAGGGTTGTGACGGTTGGGAAAACTAAATGAATTTTTCAGCATTTTTTGTGTTGACGGAGTTTTGTACCCAGGCTTTCTTGCATAGTAATCGCATTTTTAAATTTATAAATGACATTCTTGCCTAAAAATTAAATACATATGTCCATTTTTGATGACAGAATACATTTTGTTTTGCTTTCATAGACCATTAACATCTTTGCTGCTTCCGGCTCAATACCCATAGATGCCGCTCTGACAGCCCCCTTTCGTAGTAATGTCGTTGGTTATGCGAGAAGTTGTGCAGACTTTTGAAAAAATGTAACTCTGCTGGTATCTTGTGAGGAACGCCCAATTTTCAAGCACACCTTCTTTTCACTAACGATCCCATTAACTCCACAGTAACGTTTTGTCCCTTTACACTATCAACTGCCGACAACTTTCACCCCTTTCTTCTTCTCTCATTTTTTTCCATATATCTCCACCCCAGTCCACTTCTTACCCTACTGTCTCTGGTTACAGCTTCCAGTATCTCTCTTAGCAAATCTTCTTTTGATTTTACCAACCTAACTTCTACTGATGTTGCCTCCATTTTTTACAGCGAAATATTTAATTCCATTTCTCTTTAAGTACCCTTTTCTCGGCATAAAACATCATCTACTTCCCCTCCCTGATATAAAAGAAGACTTCGCTCTTTACGAAACATCAAAAACATTAGAAATTCTGCCTCATCTTCCATCCCAATGCTCCATCCCACATTCCAGCTGTTAGCTCTTTGGAGAAGGCAAATCTGCTTGTTGCACACTTTGAGCCACCTCAACACTCCCAGATTGTGCTTTGTCCCCGCCTACACTTGAGTGCGTCGAATCTACAATGGGACGAATCCACTTTCGCACTCGTGTAGTAGCAAGAGTACTTAAAGATCTCAACATACATAAATCCGCTGGTCCAGATGGTATATCTCCCCTTCTTCTGAAGAGGTGTTCTTCCACGCTGGCAAAACCACTGCGTAAGCTTTTTCATCAATCCTACTCTTTTGGACTCTTTCCGGGCAGATGGAAAACAGCATTTGTCCAGCCTGTCCCTAAAAAACGCGAATCTTCCTCTCTCTCCACCTACAAACCCATTGTACTTACGTCCCTTCTTTCCAAGGTCATGGAAACGCTGATAAACCGTCAGCTCATGAAATATCTCGAAACACGAAAACTTCTCAATGACCGGCAATATGGTTTTCGTAGCAACAGGTCCACTACTGATTTGATGCGTGTCTCACCGAAAAGTGGGACCAAAGCGTACATCAATCTGGCGAAAGCAAGATAGTTGCACTTGATATTTCTAAGACATTTGACAGAGTTTGGCTTCAGGGTCTTTTGTCGAAATGCGTGCAGTTGTCTTGAACGGTTTCAAGTCTGATATTCACAAAATAAATGCTGGTGTGCCCCAGAGCTCCGTTCTGTCTCCGACACTCTTTTTAATTTTCATTAATGATCTCTTGTCTGTTACTTCTAATCTAATATATTCCTTTACTGATGACAGTACTCTCTGCTTTTCATATTCGTTCCCGGACTCACGCCCCTGCTCTTCGGCTGTAGAACGGGAACATCAGCGTATGTTAAGCTCATTAAATTCCGATATTAACAGCATAACCAATTGAGGAACTATCAACCGAGTGGAATTTAATGCTTCCAAAACTCAATGCTGTCTGCTGTCTGCTGTCATTAAAGCGGAATTCAAATACCCAGCCATTATCCATGAATGGCACTTGTATCGTCGAAACCGATAAACTTTCCATTCTCGGTATGTGTGACAGTGACAACTTACGTTGGAATGACCACATATTCGATGTCGCCAAAAATGCTGCGAAATGTCTAGGTTTCCTCAAGCGATATAATAAATATTTTACCCCCTCTGATCTGGCCACATTATATAAGGCATTCATCCGCCCGAAATTGGAGTACAATGCCCACATCTGGTCAGGTGCTCCTAAAACATCCCTGCACCTGCTAGATAGGATTCAAAACCGTGCGGTAAAACTAATTGGTGATACTAATATCAGTCAATCAATTGACACCCTCGAACACAGACGTAAAGTCTCCTGTCTCACTTTGTTTTATCGCTATTTCCAGCACCAATGTCCCATTGAAATCGCCAGTAGCATTCCGCCCATTCAAACTTTCAACCGTAACACCCATCTCGCTATGAATACTCATCCCTCAAGCCCATTTTCGGACGTACTCTAAAATATCGTGATTCTTTCCTAAGCCGTACAACTCGCTTATGGAATGCCCTGCCGATCTCTGTGTTTCCTGGTCTTTATAATTTACAAACGCCTGCTGATTATAAAAAACAAAAAAAGAAACAAATTATGGGCAGTCTTTTTTCGCATTCTTTTACCCCTCTCTCTCTCAACCTTTTGATCCTAACCTTATCGAAGAAAATCTCAAATGAGAAATTTTTACTCGGGCCAGACGGGCTTCCCGCAATATTTCTCAAGTAGTGTGCCTCCAATCTTTCGCGCCTACTTTCCACCTATTTCATCTGCCCCTCACACAAGGGGAATTCTCCCAAGTTTGGAAGACCTCTTTCATAACCCGGGTCCACAAAAAGCGATGAAAGAATGAAGTAACCAACTACCGTCCCATTGCTAAGCTTTCTTAACATACATACCGAAAATGTTCGAAAGTTTTTTATATGAAGTTCTAAGCTGTCAGTGCAAGCCGCTTATATCACCCAGTTAGCATGGATTCTTGAAAAGTACATAGATCAACTACTACAAATTTAGTTGAATTCGTATGCTTTGCGCTTTCAGCCTTAGAAAGATTTTACTAACCCCTTCGATAAAATACGTATCACATCGATTGATCCTTTTCAAATTGTCTTTCCTCGCTTTCGACCCCATATTGTTCAAATGGATATCTTTTTATCTGGGGAACCGTTATTATCGTGTCCATTTTAGGTCAGCGTGCCCAAACCCGTTTTTAGCCACTTCTGGTGTCCCACAAGGCAACCATCTAGGTCGCCTCGTTTTCATTTTAACTATGAAGGATTTCGTGAGAATTATTAAACATTGCCGCCTGTCTATTTACGCCGACGACACTAAGTTCTCCAGAACTATTTCTTTACCCCAAGACTCTATTCTTCTTTAAGAAAACCTCGATAGGTTTTCCACTTGGTGTTTAAAAAATTGCTTAGAGCTAAATGTCTCAAAATGTCAATCTATGGCTTTGGCACGTGTCCAATCAATCTCCTCCTCGACTTTATTTTCTGCATGGCCAAGGGTACAGATACTGTACCCCAATCTGTATTCCTTCGCGACCTTGGATTTTTATACGATAGGGAGTTAAACTTCCGTTCGCATATTGATGAGATAATCCTTAAAGCCAACTCATCACTTGGTTTTATCAAACGATGGCCTAAAGAATTTTGCAACCCTCATGTGACAAGGTCACTTTACATTACCCTCGCCCGGCCCCTTCTCAAATATGCCAGCCAAGTCCGTTTTTCATCGAGTCCATATATCCTGAAACGAGAATGTTCAACGCCGTTTCCTTTGATTTGCCCTTCGAGGACTACCCTGGGATGACCTCTTTATCTTACCGCCCTATGGTGACCGCCTCAAACTTCTTAACCAGAGTACTCAGGTTAAAAAACGCAGAGACGTAGCTGACATTCTCTTCATTCATCGACTGCTCTCTGGTTCTGTGGATTGCCCTTCCATATACAATTCTATTTCCTTCAACGCTAACCCTCGTAATTTACGCTGTTCTATATTCCAACCTACCGCACCTCTTATGGTTATAACGAACAAACCTCCCGCATGTTCCGTAAAGTCAACTCAAACCTCCACCTTTTCGCTTTTAACCTGAGCACTTCGCGTCTTAAACTTGATCTCCTCCACCATTCCCTTACGTCGTAACCCTTAATTGTTGTTAGTTTCTAAGTCCTACCTTAAAAAGTTAGTTTAAGTTAATATAATTAAGCGTTAACCCCCACCAAATTCAATTAGGGCTTCCATTCTCAGCTACTTGGACTAGGATGAAGAAGAAGCTATCATCCATCTTATCTGTACATGCCCTGCTCTCTCCTAAAAAAAATGGCTAACGACCTCAGCGATTTGACTAGCAAAAGCATGATATGCCTATTACGATTCATAGAAAGATTATTCCATCCTAGAACCACGTATTATCACAATGGACCTTACACTGGTCTAAAAGCGATCCCACATTCATCTTACCTAACTAACATTCCTGAATAACTTCTATGAACTATTGAGCGTCAGGTTAAATGTCCGCAATAATTCCAAGACCCAATTCGTTTCGCCCTATTCTCTGATTGCCGTGAAAGCCTTTATGATAGCGGCTGATGGTGTCAATGTCTGGTGACTCATCTGCTCTTTATAGTCTTTGACTAAGGCGTGCTAAAGAATCTGATATTCAGTATCTTTCATTGGATCATTGCCAGCTTCTTTTTATTCAACCTGGAGGCCCTGAATTTGGTTGCAACAAGCGAACGTTTAAAGTGGACGTTTGTTTCTCTAAAGCACATTCACTATCCTCAATTTCTACCTGTAAAAATAACGCAATAAAGAAAGACTTCGAGTCAGGTAGCGCACCGAAGTGAAAGGAAACCTCAACCATCCTATATTGTAGCTGACCAAAGACCGCGTTAACTGGTGAGGTTTATTGATAGCATTATCTTAGTAAAAAAAATCTCTCTATCACCCATATAACGTATTGTAGGACTTAGACGACGCGACGTCGAATTCGTTTTTTAAAACGTGAAAAATATCAACTAGCCATAAATGTTCGTTTTTGGATACATCCGAAATTTGAATTGTGAAGATTATTAAGTATCTAACCTGGAGAATAAATAAAATTCAGCATCGCACGCAAAGTTAAATAGCTATCCAAGGAGCACAATCTTAAGAATCTTAGATTTGAAGCGCTTTCTCCTACATTAGCTCTTTTTTGTTTTGCTTGATTTATTTGTCTTTTTACTTATAGGGTGCCATTGACATAGTGAAACTAATGTTCACCATGCAACCTCTAGAAAAGAAAATTTGCCTCGTCTGCACCGATGTTCAAAAGATGACGCCATTACATTGTGCTGCAATGTTTGATCATCCAGAAATTGTTGAATACCTAGTTGCCGAAGGTGCCGATTTAAATGCGCTCGATAAAGAGCATCGTTCACCTCTACTACTTGCTGCCTCACGCAGTGCCTGGAAGACCGTCCATATTCTTATTCGTTTGGGAGCGAATATTTGCATTAAAGATGCTACCGCCCGAAATGTCCTTCATTTCGTCATCATGAATGGGGGCCGTTTGCCAGATTTTGCCGAAGAAGTCAATAAAATTCAGTCAAATTGTCAATTAGTACTACTGCTCAATGAGAAAGACAATACCGGATGTTCCCCATTACATTATGCCAGTCGAGATGGACATATCCGTTCATTGGAAAATCTCATTAGGCTGGGAGCTTGCATTAATCTTAAAAATAACAACAACGAAAGTCCATTGCATTTCGCAGCCCGATATGGACGTTACAATACCGTCAAACAATTACTGGACTCTGAAAAGGGTTCATTCATCATCAACGAAAGTGACGGCGAAGGTCTCACCCCATTGCATATTGCTTCACAGCAGGGACATACAAGGGTGGTTCAGTTGCTGCTAAATAGGGGTGCATTGTTGCATCGTGACCATAATGGAAGGAATCCCCTACAGCTAGCAGCAATGTCAGGATACACACAAACAATTGAACTTCTACATTCTGTACATTCACATCTATTGGATCAAGTGGATAAGGATGGGGTTTGCATACAAGCCAACAACAAAATAGAGATTATCTTTTTTATTTGTTTTTTTTTTTCTTGTTCTTTTATATTTTTTTTTGTAGAATACAGCCCTACATTTAGCTACAATGGAAAATAAGCCCCATGCAGTAGCCGTACTCCTATCGATGGGGTGTAAACTACTCTATAATCACATGGATATGAGTGCCATCGACTATGCCATATACTACAAGTATCCAGAAGCTGCCCTAGCAATGGTAACTAACGAAGAGCGAGCTGGCGAAGTGATGAGACTGAAATCGGATAAACACCCCTGTGTAACATTGGCGCTAATAGCTTCCATGCCAAAAGTATTCGAAGCCGTTCAGGATAAATGCATCACAAAAGCAAACTGCAAAAAGGATTCAAAAAGCTTCTACGTAAGTTGAAAATGTCTTTCCTATTTTTCCCATTAAATTGTTGCACACCTTTAACTGTCAAATAAATTTCATGGAAAACAACTACATATGTTACATATCTAATTAATTGTTTAAAATAAGAAATAAAAAAATTCTAAAAATTTATTTAGATAAAATATTCATTCGCGTATCTGCAATGTTCGTTTATGTATTCCCAAATTGACGAAAAAACCGGTGACCCGACTGAGGTATCCGATTATCCGATACCATTGCCAGCCTTAAATGTAAGAGCGGTTTTATTTGTAGTAAACATTTTTTTTTTTTAGCTTTTCTGTTTTTTTATGTTTTCCTTCTTTTTATGGTTCTTACGTCTTTCTGTTTTTTGACCATCGACTTTTAATTCGATTTTATTTAATTTGTCTAACGGTTGTCTGATTCGTTTAAGCCAGTATTTCGAATAGGCAAAGACATTAGCACTCTGGCATAGGATACTCTCAACACCTTAGTGTTAGAATCAGATAGTTAATGCCATTTTTATTATTATTATTATTTTTTTTTATAATAATTTTAGATCAAGTATTCATTTTGGCCATTTCAAAAGTCACCAGAAGAAGTTGAGAAAAAACGCATCCAACTTAACGATCCAACATGGCTTGAACCGCCACTCATTGTGGTTAATGTGAGTTAATTGTTATTTGGAAGATGCTTTTGCTTTTTAACTACTTTGACATTCTGATGAGTTGTCAAATTGTCAAATTGTCAAATTGTCAAATTGTCAAAATTATATTTATTGTTTTGTCCAGTGTTTAACTGTTGCACTTTTTAACTAGAAGTTCTCGATATAGTTAATTTGGTGTCTGATCACTAAGTTGTCGAAAATTGATTTTAAGCACTCGTACCAATTGTCTATTAGGCTATTGCGCACTTTTTTAAATATTCATTCTGAGGTTTATGTGTTTAGTGTTAAAAACAATTGTGACAATAACAGTTTTTTCGTGCAGTTTGTATACTTCCAACCACTAATTACAGAGTTTCTCATTAGACTTGACTTTTCGCATAATTCGGCCAATAGTTTAGCAATCCCACGCCGAATGTTCGCCTTTAAGTCGTCTAAAACTTATTACACTTTAGCATAGAGCAGAGACATTAGGTAACCCCAAAGAAAAGAGTCTGTTACTTACTTCCGTAGGTGGTGCTACAGTGTAGCTGGCACGATCTCTCGCCAAATGCCTCAAGTGTCGCACTCCAAGGTGGTTGAGGTCCCCTTCTTTCCTGCTCGTAGAGCTAAAAAACAGCTCTCGTTCTTCGATGTTGCGCAGCTTTATATGCTTCTTATTTGACTGCATGTACTTGCCTGCATTCATCTTCAAAATAGATGTATCTTTGTGGTTTCAGTAGCAGCGTCTCTGATGGCTCGTTGACAACACTCCCATTGGTGTTCTAATGTTCTATGTATGAATGCTAGAATTTTGAGAGTGCTTGAGATAAACACGAACGGCAAAAAATCCAGCGTTCTCTTATGATCGCGCCTTTTCGACGTCGAGCTTTGGTGGTGTTACCTGACTCCCTTGTGCCTGCGATATCCGCATTTGTACCCTGGTCGATGTCCGAGTCGATGTTCGCTCCTTGGAAAGTTCGTAAATCCAGAATGCTGGATGAGTCTCTGCTGTCGATCGGGTGCTGGCTGCTATAAGGTTACGTGTCTTTAAAAATCCCAAGAATCTGAATCAATTGCCGGATGTGTTGCTACGCAGGCTGTGTTTTTCGGTGATCCGCTCAAAGACGGTTTCCTTACTCAGTTATGTATTAATAACTCCATAGCATAATTTTGATGCCATAGCTGGGGCACTGAGCTTATATTCTGTAACGGAAATCAGACTTATAACTTATATTATTATCAAGGAAACGATACAAATTAATAGGGTCCGGGATTTAACGCCAGGGTACTATGCCCATGTGGCGCGTTTTTGTCAACAGCACGCGGAGTACTGAGTTCCCATGTGGTCATCCACCTACGTACTTACCGCGCCCAACACTGCTTGATTTCGGTAATCTAGCGGGAACCGCTTTCAGTGTGGCGAGGCCGAATTTGACCATGATAGAGATTACATTCCAAAAGGTTACAACTTTTTGCATGAGTCTCCCTTGAATAGCAAATTCACATCCACATATTCCTTCTTTGTAGCAGTCGAGTTCGTAGATGTCGTATTTTTTCATTTGCAGTTTGTCCGGTCCATCCTATTGCACCTCTTAGATTGTGGTATTGTCTGCCTTTTAGTAGTCTGTTATGCGAGTTGTCAGCAACTGTCTGTTAAGGGTCCTTACATTCCATGTGCAAGGCCGACATTCATTGTACTTAAAATGTTTGCTAGGGTCGTCACCATTATATCCATTCTTATATGAGGCTATTATTTGTCTATGAACTCTTTTATTTTTTGCATGGCCCAGGCACAACTCCCAACCTGAAGGGCCAGGTCCTTAATAAAACCCCTAGACAAAGGGTCCTACTAAACAGCTGGGTGCTCCAAATACGCAGGAGTAGCTCTTAAGTGAGTTATGCAGCAGGTAGCTAAAAATGACAAGAGCCACGGATGCCGCCGTATAAATATGGGATTTTTCCGCCGCCAACCTGAGGAGAGAGAAGTGCCCTAGTGCCTAGTGCAATCAGAGGTGATGGGGTCCTATGCTTCACCACGTGGAGGTGAGAGTTGGAATTTAAAGGCAAGCATTGTTGTCCTAATCGGTTGTAGTATACATCTCAGAAGTCATAATAAGGAGCCCTCGAGAAAAAAGTTAAAAGCAGTTAAAAAGGAGAACTGGGCGGTCAATTCCCGGAGCCATTTCTGGTAATAAGTGAATTACCGAGAGTCCTGTTAAAAACACACTCTCTGGCATCATATCGGACGAAGTACGGCCCAACGATACCTCGGGCATGAGGTTGCGCCGATTTTTTCATCTATTCGTACTTTGCACATTCTTGTCAGTGGCTTGGGGTCCAAAAGGGTAAATATAGCCGACTCGGTTTTTCGATTATGTTGACCGTAAAATTGGCGTAGCGCTCTATAAACATTTCTTAAATTTCTACAATTTGTAAACGTTACTCGATCGTAAGTCTTTTCATGATGATTTGCCAAACAATACTGACTAAGAAGATGGTGTCAGGTGTCAGATTTACTATTAGTTGCCAAAGTGTCGCAAAATTGAAAAAAAAATGCGTATCAAGACTTCAGTAGTCAACTAACGTGTAAGCAATCCCTATCGTTTGTATTCATTAATCCATTGCCACCAACATCTCCTCCTAATTGGAAAATGCCATATTTCGTAATCAATTTTTCCCGGTACTTGTGAATACTCTGTTTCGAGATAGATAAATGACAACGGTATATAGATGAAGACGGCAGGTACTCTACATTTATTCAAATCACCTCTTATCGTCAGAGTGTAATATGATATATGTAAATAGTCCTTGTCAGTCAAATTAAAGTACCTTCTCGTGGTACTTTAAGCAAGAGGATTTCTCTATCAAGCTTTGTGGGTATCTGTTGACAGGAATCTGTTGAGTGAAGATAACTTCCAAAAGGATTTTGGAAATTATTTATGATGACACACCTATGTCCAACAAAAAGCAATTTTTGTGGTTTTGTTTTTATTCATTTTTTGTTGTTATTTTTTTTTCTGTTTATTAAAATTTCTTTATTTGCAACTGAGTGTCATTTATTTTATCAATTTGAAAAGTGTGATAATTAACGTAAAACAAACTTCATCTTTAGACAATGGTCAATCATGGCCGAGTGGAATTGCTCGCACATCCATTAAGTCAAAAGTATCTGCAGATGAAATGGAACTCTTACGGAAAGTATTTTCATCTAGCAAATCTTCTTTTCTATTCAATTTTCCTACTGTTTGTTACTATTTACTCATCGATGATGATGAATAACATTGAAACCAACAACGTGACGGCTTTTAACACTCCGAGGTTCTTGTCAGGGTGAGTATTTCTCTTTAATTCATCCAACCTAAAGATATTTGGGGGAAATCCTTTAAATCACGTTTGGTTTCTATTTTCAGATTGGAAACAAACTTCTCCTTTTGGTCCAATATGTATGCCAGTCATGATGTTGAACGTATACAACGAACTACGGGAATTGTCGTCTGTGCTATTGCCATTGTGGTGTACATCACATTGAATTCGTTGAGAGAGCTTTTACAAATGTACCAGCAGAAGATACACTATATCTTGGAAATAGTAAATGTTGTATCATGGGTTCTCTACATATCCACATTAATCATGGTAGTGCCAGTGTTTGTTAATAGCGGTCGCATAACTAACATACATTATTCTGCCGCATCAATAGCGGTATTCCTATCATGGTTTCGTTTGTTGCTATTCCTACAACGTTTCGATCAGGTTAAGAAGAAATTTCATTTAACTGAAGTACATATATTAGAAATTTATGACTATCCTTTAGGTGGGCATATATGTGGTGATGTTCTTAGAGATACTTCAAACGCTCATTAAGGTGTTGATGGTGTTTTCGATACTTATCATTGCATTTGGATTGGCATTTTATATTCTTTTATCGAAGGTATGTATTTTTAATTTTAATTCAATGAGATAATTTTTCCATTCATAACTATACGTTTATTTTAAGATAGAGGCAACCACTCTATATGAATAAAATCCATATCGGTCTTATTTTCATACCAAACGGGCTACCAACATGAGACACGGCAGTCTTTTTACTTCCTAATCCCTAGCACACTAATTTGAAGTATTCAGGCACCCGACATTTGTCTGTGCTTAAAACGGAGGCTCAGTCTTCTTCTCGTGGGCTCTTGAGAGCTTACAATATGCTCCATGTGACCACGTTTTCAAGTTATTTTATTATATTCTTATCCTACATTTGCCCTGCTTGTGAAAAAAGTTCAGTAACTATCATACTTTTTTGCTTACCGTCATTTCTCTATGCATCTTAAATGCATGTTCGAAAAAGTTCTGAAGAGCTATTCCGAAATTGCATACTGCATCGCGTGTTTACCAAGGTAATGCTACACAGCTGGAACGGATCTCTCAAGATTCTGTCATCGCCATATAGAGCTCAAGACAATGAATGATATCATAAGCGGCCGTTAAAAAGATAATGAACCTGAACCTGAAATATGTACATACATATACCATATCTTGATTTTTTTCAGTATAACCTTTACATAATTTACCACGCCTATGTACTGTTTTGAAACATAACACAATCACATAGGTCTTTCAAAATACAGGATCTCCTTTTGGGTAAATAGGACATACATGTAAGGGCGATGGTTCAGTAATCTCTTCTTTGCTCGTAAGGTTGATTGAAGGAGCATTTGACTGGGCATAGATGATATTTTCTCTACGTAACTATTGTAAACTACTTAAAATCATAAATCACACCTTTACGAAAGGTTTGCATATTGCAACCAGATGCTGAGCGCTTGTTTTCTATTTTGCAGAAAATCAGTATGTCATTCCCTGACAGCGTTGGTACTTTTTTTTAGTACAAAATGGTCTACTCGTCCTTTTCTCTGACTGGCACTCTGCCTTCGTTACCTTAGTTTTACGCAGCAACACTAAAATATTGCTAACTTACATAATTATATGGCGCAACAGTCCAGAATGGACGTGGACCACAACTAACAGACTTCTGGAGCCAGCTCTCTCAGTTATTTTCTCAGATCAGAGCATGGATATTCGTTCGGCCTGCGTACTCCAACCATCGAAGCCATTGCATTCGAAAGACAAGTCAATGGCATTGTACAGTTCCGTGCCGCTGATGAGTAAGCCCTTACTTCTGCATGCTAAAATGAAATTATGAAAGTAGCATTATACTGGCCTACGCCATCATAAGACCCGCAACCCTATACGATGAGATTAAAATGGAAGGAGGAAATCTTTAGTAGGACAGTTAGTAAGCATAATAGCCTACGCGACACCACGTCTGGTTACGGGCTTCGGCTTATTGACTTTTGCGGCGGGACGAAATATTACTATAGCAAGCATACGGTCTACTCATCTCAATATACACAAGGAGACATGACGATCTCCGGAACGCTAAATCAAATTGATCACATTGATATAGACGTAAAGCATGCTTCTATTATTCTGGACGTCCAGCCGTTTCGCGCAGGCAACATTCTCACCCTGGTAAGAACAAAGACAAACTACTGTGAGAAGATATAATGTAGAAAAGCTTCAATCGCAAGAGACCGCCGGAATCTTCGCCGAGAGCATATACCGAGATCTCACAACTGATGTGCTGGGTTTCATTCGATCACCACCAAAAAATCCCTGGTTCGATGCCGACAAGCACATGCAGCTAAATAAGAAACCTATAAGGCGGCACTGCAACCAAGGACTGCTCGTGAGCTCTGCTAGTAGAAGAAACGGGGAAAACATCGGCCCCTCCAGAAGAAGAAAAAGGAACAAGAGAAGCGCCCGATTGAAGATATTGAAAGGCTGTACTCTAGGAATAACGTATGGAAGTTTTACTAGCAGATTAAAGAAAACGTGCAAGAAGACACATACAGAAGCCTGTAGAGATGAAGAAGGTAACCTTGTAGTGTAGTCACAGTCGGTGCTGGGAATATGGAAATTTTTTCTGCAGACTGTATAACCTGCCGCCGTCAGGCAGAATAAACAATTCATCTAAGACGGTGGTGGGCAAAACTTCCATCCACTTGACAAAAACGAAGTAAGAATTGCAATATTTGAGATGAAAACCAACAAAGCATCTGAACCTGATGGCTTCCCGGCCAAGGTATTCAAAGCTGCTGGAAATGACTTTGTGGAGACCATGGGCTTCTCAGATCTAGTCAGAAGAGTGTATGCCTTATTAATGGAGTCTCAGCACCGCATGCACGATCCCCGAAAATGGAGACTCCTCGACTGCGCCAATTATAGAGGTATAAATCTTCTCAACATCGGGTACAAGATCTTATCTGCCATATTATATGAACGTCTGAAACACTTCGCCAACAACCCGATTGGTCCCTTTCTGTGCGGTTTCAGATCAGGAAAGTCCACAATCGACCGACAGATCTTTGAAAATACTCAAGACGTCCAAATCGATACTCGCTATCCAGAAAGTCTTTTCATCGATTTTAAGACAGCATATAACAGCATTTATAGAGTCGAGATACGAGTATATAAAGACTTGTCTAGTTTTGGAATCTCTGCCAAACTCGTCCGTATGTGTATTGAAAAAGTTCGCTGCTACCTCAAGGTCGGTAACGACTTAACCGAGAACTTTAATGTCAAAAAAGGATTTAGACAAGATGACGCGCTATCACGCGATTTTTTTAATAAATAGCGAACACTAGAGGCACAATCTTTCAAAAGTCTGTAGCCGTAAAGCCAGGCAAAACCAAGTGTATGCTGTCAACAAGAAGGGACACACAACATCGACGAATTGGACAAAACGTCACAATCGAGAACTATAATTTCGTGGTAGTAAAGGACTTTGTCTAACTTGGATCTGCTATGAATTTTGCCAACAACACCTCTGCAGAAATAAAACGAAGAATAACTTTTGCCAATCTCTTTTTTTTTGGGGCTAAGAAGTCAATTGAGTAGTTAGGCCCTATCCCGAAAACTAGGGAGATTCTATATAAGACCTTGATCATCCCATTTCTACTTTTTGGCGCAGAAGCATGGAATGAAAGATATCCTCAGTCGTTTCGAGAGAAAAATCCTTCGAAAAATATTCGATCCCGTTTGCGTTGACGGGCATTGGAAAAGAAGATTCAATGACGAACTATACGTGCACGAACTGTATACGAACTGTACAGTGACATCGACCTAGTCGCAACTAGTTAGCTAAAACCGGACTAACTGAAGAGGCTTGTTAGTTGAGGCCAGGTCCACCCTGAACTATGGCGCCTTGTAAGTAAGTAAGTTCCCCATCTGTTTTTTATGAAATCCAAGTCTCGGCATCATAGATAGACGAGGATAATCATTCGTACAAAATTATACGAAAAAGGGCTTTGTTAGATATGATAATTACTTTCTTGACTCAAAAAGCAGCGATTGAAAGTTCGGCTTATGGTCGTATACTGTAGGCACTCTATCACTGAAGCAATTGCTTAATGGTAGTACTAGAGTGGAATATTGCTTTATCTGAGTGCTCTGTTCTGACGGAAGAAATGCTTAGCTTATCCTGAAAATACTAACTTAGTTGTTAAGCTGTCGTTGTTGGATCCTTAGCTTCGTACTTCGTCTGTGCCTTCTGAGAGCATATCCGATATTAGTGTTCTTTTATCGTGTCGAATTGTTTCTGGTTCTGAACTTGTTGGCAATGAAAGCATCATTATGTCCGAATTAAGGCTAAAAAGTTCTTAAATATGATGTAGTCTCTTCGTATGCAGAAGTTTACCTCAATTTTTATTTTCTTTCAGATAATGGATCCGCAGCCGAATCACTTATCATTTTCAAATATTCCCATGTCTCTACTGCGTACATTCTCAATGATGCTAGGCGAACTAGACTTTGTCGGTACCTACGTGAATACATATTACCGCGAACAATTAAAGGTTCCCATAACATCATTTCTAATTTTAAGTGAGTATCCCTTCCCTACCTACGAAGGACGTCTCTATATTGATGATACCTTTTTGGCGAATGCTGTTGTGTATTGTATTTATTTTACATTTGATAATTCCAGGTGTGTTTATGGTTCTTATGCCAATTCTTCTGATGAATCTGCTTATCGGTTTGGCGGTTGGTGATATTGAATCTGTTCGCCGGAATGCTCAATTGAAGCGCCTTGCAATGCAGGTAAGCAACCGTTTTGTAATAATAACAATTCGTAGAAGAACCCTTAAAGAGTATTTTCATTTCAGGTAGTTTTGCACACGGAATTGGAAAGGAAATTACCTCAGATGTGGCTGCAGAAGGTTAACAAAATGGAACTGATTGAATATCCGAATCATACAAAGTGTAAATTGGGTTTTCTGGACTTCGTTCTAAGGAAATGGTTTTACAATCCATTCAACGAGGATCGTTAGTTGATTTACTATTTCAAACATTAAAATTTTGTTTGTAATTGAGAGCATTTTTCAAGTATTGTTAGGTAATCGTATGCTGCAGACGATGTACAAAAAATTGTAGCATTTTTTAAAGGCTTCTCTAACAAATTATTCAAGAGAAGTGGATTTTTTTTCACTTTTATTGAAGGTTGCTTATGATGACCGGTACACTCAGGCGTAACTATTGTACTACTAAGTTAGTGTACTCCTAAAATTGTCTGTGCTTTAGTTACAAAAGAGGGGATGAAGCATAAGCGACGGATTATTCAGATGGCCGGTATTCATTGCATCATTTTCAAGGATCTGCATCTTGGTGCTGCTTTGTAGTCTTTTTCAAATATTTGTATTTTGTATTCCTATCTCTGGATAAATTCCATCAGTTCCCAGCGACTTGACTTCGATGGGATGCACTTCGAATGTATTATATCCGCTAAGTCAGGTTCACTGACAATTCCTAATGCCGACAATTATTGACCGGAAAGTTGTTCAAAATCGTCACATTTTCTCACTTGGAGTATATGTATACTTATCTACATAAATGGATCTGGGTTGATAGGTTTGGTCTTTTAAGAACTTTTAGTGCCTTCTGACAAAATCCGTGTGCTATGTCTCTCTATAATTTCTTTATCGTCACTCCTTTCTAAATTTCTATTTGTAAATTCCATTTGATGTATACAGATCCTACTGATCAAGACAAGGACTTTTCATACCCTGATCATAGATGTGCATATATATATTCTTCTCCGAGATTTATGCAATGGTGATTGCCTTTAAATTGACTTTAAATAAAGTCCAAACGTATGAAGCGGCTGATGGTCTTAAAGACGTATTTAGATGTTGGCTAAAAGTATTAAGCGTTTACAAAATATGAAGGTAGAATATTGTATTTCATACTAAGGTCTTGTTGAATATCCATTTCTGCTTGACAATGAAATCGAGATCATAATTTCCATTAACCGGCCCACAGAAGCTAAATTCGAAGCTTTCAGTATTCTCCGTTCCGGTTTCGTTGCATGTGTATGTGTTTTTCGATTAGTATCTCTCCAGAAGTAACAGGGAACATGATGATAAGAGAAAACTTTAGCAGTGTACCGATAACGGGCCTACGACAACGAACTTCTTTATTGTTCTTCCCAGGCATTCTAGTTTAGGGATGTACGATGTATGCAACAAGCTATCGGTCCATCTCAGTGTTTTTCCTCAGAACTTTCGGATAATCCAAACAAGAGCTGTGCCTTTCTTACTTATGAGTACTTATTTTAATAGGACAACAGTCCGTAGTAGACCCGAAATAATAAGCCTCTTTAGTAAGCGCGATCTTTAGACCACGTTGGTTGAGATTACCTTTTCCCTATGTGCGCTACAGTAAGCGAAATCTTCTACTACTAGTTTATCATCGTTCACCTTAGTGAAAGATATTTTTGCACTACAGAGCAAAGTGAGGTTTATATGTATACAGGGTGTCCCAGTTTAGCAGTATAATCCTTTCGGGCAAATTCCCGAAATTCCACCGAACAAGAAATTGTATCGCAGGGGCACTCCATTTCAAGTTGCAACCCATCAAAGTGAGTGACCTCTAATTTGGAAGTGTAACCACTTTAAACGCTATAATTTCTAGTTTTGGACATTTTGGAAAGATAATTTAGTAATGCATACAAGTCTTAAATACTTTGGGCACATCTGTGCAGCCACATAAAAGTTATGGCTCGTTTAACTCAAAATTATGAAAATTTGCTGTTCCATTTTTTTTACTTAAAATGCATTTTTCTTAAAGTTTCTACTTAAAAAATTTTATCATTGCAAAATTTCCTAAAAATTGTGTTTACAAACTTTTTTACGTACGACCAACAGATTTTGTAGTAAAAGTCATTTTTCGTCAAACAAAAATGGCAAAAAAGAAGTTGAATTACTCATAAAATCGCTTAGATATTTTTATGTGGTCCTGAGAAGGGCCTTTGTGGAACAATTTATGGAATGTTTATAGCAATTGTTCGAAGTGCCTTCCTTCCATTTGAATACACTTTCGTGCGCGTTTAACCATTTCGGATGGTAAATTAACGGTCATCAAAATTCTTTTCATCTCTTCTGAAGCGGCACTAATATTTTCTCGACTCTACATTTCTCTAAAATCAACTTTTTCTTTCATAGCACCCCAGAAGAAAAAATCTATGTGTGTTAGATCAGGAGATCTGGGTGGCCCAGGGTTGGGATCGAATCGACCAATCCACCGTTAGTTAAAAGTGACAAGGTGCTCTATCTTGTTGAAAGAACATCGCTCTTCTATGAACAAGAGGAACATCTTCAAGGAGCTCCGGCAATCGTTTTCTAAGAAATTTCAGGTAGTAATTGGAATTAAATGTTTGTGGAATTAAGTGGGCCAAACATTTAAACAACACATTTTAAAGAAGTTGTTTACAATAATTAAATTCTTACCTTTGAGAAGATGTTGTGCGTATTAAATGGGGATTGGAGTCTAACCAATGTTGCAAATTAAGGGGGTTTGTAACCCCATCTCTTGTGAACTGCGCTTCGTCAGTAAACAGAATGTTCTTAACGAATTGCCGATCTTCTGCATTTTTGCGTAGTAGTCATTGGCAAAATTCCACTCTTCTTTGCGCATCACCTGGTAGTACGAGTAAATCCTGTACCGGTGTCAAATGGAAATAGTTTAATCTACGAGGGCGGATCAAAAGGTCCGTGACTTTTGGATTAAAACACAGATTTTTTGATAAAAAAATAATTTTATTTTTCAACGTAGTCTCCCTTGAGCTCTATACACTTTGTCCAACGCTTCTCCAATTTTTTTATCCCTTCCAAAAAAAATGATTTGTCGAGGTCCTCAAAATAGGCCTTTGTTTGCGAGATGACTTCATCATTGGAGTCAAATCTTTTTCCACCAAGCCATTTCTTCAGGTTTGGGAACAAGAAGTAGTCGCTCGGAGCCAAATCTGGAGAATAGGGTGGATGAGGGAGCAATTCATAGCCCAATTCATGGATTTTTGCCATGGCAACTGCACATGTGTGCACCTTTGCATTGTCTTGGTGGAAAAGAACTTTTTTCTTGGCCAAATGAGGTCGTTTTTTTTTCAAATCGTCATTGAATCGGTCCAATAAGTTGGCATAATATTCCCCATTGATTGTTCTTCCCTTTTGAAGGTAGTCAATGTGGATTATCCCGCGTGCATCCCAAAAAACAGTCGCCATAACTTTATTGGCTGACAAACCCACCTTGGCCTTCTTTGGCGCCGATTCACCCTTAGAAACCCACTGTTTTGACTGTTGTTTGTTCTCTGGTGTGTTGTGATGGATCCATATTTCGTCCACGGTTACAAAACGGCGCAAAAACTCCTCCATATTGCGATTAAACAACGCCAAACCTTCCTGTGAAGTTGTTACACGATTGCGTTTGTGGTCGACTGTGAGCAAACGCGGCACCCATCTTGCGGAAAGCTTTCTCATGCCCAAGTGATCATTCAAAATTGAAACCACTGAGCCATGCGAGATCCCTACGGCTTCCACAATCTCTCGCACTTTCAATCTTCGGTCGGCCAACACCATATCGTGAATTTTTTCGATTGTTTCGGGTGTAGAGACCTCAACTGGGCGTCCAGGACGTTCGGCATCTTCAGTGCTTTTACGGCCACAACGAAATTCAGTAAACCACTTTTTTACCATTGAAATCGATGGTGCAGAGTCCCCATAGTATTTATCAAGCTTAGCCTTGGTCTCGGTAATGGTTTTTTTTCGCAAGAAATAATGCTTAATAAGCACACGAAATTCACTTTTTTCCATTTTCTCCTCAAATTAGTGAGTAGTCTGATAAAAATATAAATAAATTATCTTTCCAAAATTTCCAAAACAATTTTTGTACCTGTACTAGTTTAGAAATTAAATTAAATTATGTTATAGAAATTATATATAGAAATTTGATGGGTTGTAACTTGAAATGGATTGGGAATAGACCACCATCTTGCCATACAATTTCCTGTTCAGCGGAACTTCGAGAATATGCCCTTAAAGGATTACACTGCTAAACTGGTACACCCTGTATAGATCTTTACAGTTTCTTGAATAGGCCGCACTACTAATTTGCCATTTTCGACTGAATTGAGAAATCTAATTCCTCGTTTGATTTCTGATGAAATGGCAATTTCAGCGTCAAAAACGGACCCGAGGCAGATCAAGTCTTATTCAACATAAAAGTTATAACTGTTTTGTTTTCGTTATGTTGATGTTGTGCGCCTCTTCTCGATGACAGAATATGCTTAGTTTTAGTTTTTTTTTTTTTGCTAATACAATTAGTTGCACAGCCTTTTGGAAAGTCATGCCTGTGGTGATAGCTTGCAAGTTTCGCATAACTTCATGTCAGAAGACAGCGGCATCACTCTGTTTGAACAGTTTTTAGCATCAAAGGTCTTGGTGTTATTATTGCTCCCGATTTTAAGGAGCAGGACATTTTGCGGGATCCAACTACTCTGGCATGGATGCGAAAACCATACCTGGCTGTATAGTTCGTCTCTAAAGATAATGTCATATGCAGTCTTGAAGTCGAGAAGAATACAGTGAGAATTGATCTGGACTTCCTCGGTTTTCACCAAGATTTACAGTAGTGTATTTATTTAACCGATTGGGGACTAAACAGAATTAAAACCGGGTTTTGTATTTAACACAGCTTCCCTCCTCGGTTCCTTCATCAGGCATACTTTACTCCGACCAAATCATGGAAATGAGTTTCGGTATAATACTCATATCTGCAGTAATTCAGATTGGTCGGGTGAACGGAAGTCTTGGCTTTTATCCGTCAGGTTGAATAGATCCCTTGCATAAGTGGTTTTTCCATACGTTGAGCACCTTTGTTGTTCATACCGCTTTCTCGGTCATTTGGGTCTCTACTCAACTAAGAATGCGCTGAATACTGCCTTTCAAGGCATGAATAGTTTGAAGTTTTTCAGCATATACTATATGGAGTGAAAAGTGACCTCCTTGGGAATTAAAACAATTTTTGTTTTTAAATGTTTTTTTATATTATTCAATATAGTCCCCTTTTAGTTTGATGCACTTATTCCAGCGATTTTCCAACTTCTTGATTCCGTCCGAAAAGTAATTTTCCGGAAGGTCTGCAAAATACTCTTCCGTGGCGTCGATGATTTCCTCGCGTGAGCTCAATTTTTTATTGATGAGCCATCTTTTGAGGTTTGGGAAGAGATAATAGTCAGAGGGATCCAAATCCAGTTACCAATCGACGCCAAAAGTCCGCCCGATTCCGCATCAGCAAGTCCAAACGCTCTTTCGAAGTGCTCTCGCGTTCGTGTTTTTGGTCAGGAGTGAGCATTCGCGGCACCCAGCGGTAGGATAACTTTCTCATATGCAGAATATTGCCCAAAATATGGCGTGTGCGCTCAGTACTAATCTTTGTGGTATCTGCTAGCTCGCGCACCTTCACTTTCCGGTCCGCCAACACCATTTCATGTATTTTTTTGACATTGTCCTCCATAACCGCATCGGAGGGCCTGCCACTGCGGACTTGATCGGTAGTGGAGTTGCGGCCACCACGAAACTCTCGAAACCAATATTTGACTGGGGTAATCTGACGGAGCATTAGCCCCATAATATTTATCCAACTTTTCTTTTGCTTCCTTCTCCGTTTTGCCTCTCAAAAAATAATGTTTTATGAGAGAACGAAAATCGTGTTTGTCCATACTCAACATGATGTCAAACACGTCAACAACAATCAGCTGTCAAAACAAAACTAAAGACAGTATCGCACTGAAATTTGGCATGTCTGCCTAAATATGAACGGACTTCAAGGCACCATAACCTTTTTTGCTGTAGCAGCCCATTCTGTCGATCAAGGAGGTCACTTTTCACTCCATCTAGTAGTACATCAAAAGCCTAACAAGAAGTAAACGAATGCATTAAATGGCATGAATTCGGTGACCAATTCACTAGCCTATTTTGCGATATAATGTTGTCGTTGAATTGTGTTCTTACTAAGTGAATTGTTCAATTGCTTCATAGGCAATATAGAACGTAGGGCCATCCGCCTCGAACCACATATCGGCGAGATCAATATCGTCTATATTTTCAAGGAATTTATTCTAGTTACGTTGACCATTGACTGTAATAAAAGCAATTGCATTTTTGCTTGATCACAAAGCCGTTTAGCCAAAAATGAGCCTCGTCACTTCAAATTGCATAAGAGCGGAATCCGTGAACACCCTATACGTGAAGGCCGAGGTTTTTTACAAAAGTTTCCACATAGTGTACGGAGAAAAACTACTCGTACACTGTTACAATAGACGCCAATTTGAAAGTTATGGATCTTCTATCACGGCGGTTACAGTTCCTTTTGTATGCACATTATATTGACGGTTTGTTGCCTTTATATGATATAGAATTTATCCACAACACGGCGAATAACGAGCCCAGTTGGTCGATTATGAGGACCTAAAGCGTCACACAAGACGCTTTTCAAAAAAGCTCAGCCAGCGAGAAATACGCATCTGCGGCTTTAGATGTTTGCGATTTTTCATTCAGGCGTTTTTTTTTTTAATTCGAATTTCTCAATTTAAAACCACTTTATACAATACCTGCATCTTTTAATACTACTTTTTCTTCTATTCCATTTTATTATTGTATCTAGCAACTTTGGATTCAATTGCGTTCGATAACAACGAAGATGTTGTAAATGCTGAATTAGAGAAACAAAAACGTAAACTTCGTGAAATCGGCAGAGTTCTTGAACAACAGCATCAGCTTCTACGACTCATAGTGCAAAAAATGGAAATCAAAACAGAAGCCGATGACGTGGACGAAGGCATCTATCCATCAGACTTGAGAACATATTCATCCAGCGGTTCCAAATGGACATCACCACGAATAAGAAAGAAACTAAAGGCAGCCCTAAGTTTCAACAAGAGCGCTTAAGCAAACTCAATATTATTCAATTTATTTCTTGTTTATAATTGTTTACCATAATTAAAAGTTTCAAAAAAACTAATTGAAAAAAGCCACTTAAAACCAAAATAGGCTAATATATATATGTGTTTCATATTTATTTAAATTATTTCAAACAAAAGCTGTTGCAACATACAACAATGTTATATTTTTGTTTTGTATTTTAATTTAATTTTTAATGTTTGATTTTAAATGTAAAATTATATATTGATGTTTTAAAAAAGAAAAAAACTAAATAAACCATTCCAACTGTGCGAGCGTAAACAAAAGACTTTGAAAAACTTTATTTATCTTTGTCCTTGGGTTAAATAAGGAAATGAAAGCAATTTCCGTATGAATGTCGGTTTGGTAAAAAAGTGAACCCTACTCTTTGGAGTTCTATTAGTCGAGGCGGAGCAGTAGTTATTTTAAATTAATTCACTTTGTTATATATTTACATATATTACCAGCGCTAACTTAGTGAAATATGAACACTCCCGAAATGTTTGTCCCCAATGTGGGCAGTGGGAAAATTATCGAAGAAAGAAGTAGAGATACCGAGACACTTTGGTTTTGAATGTTTGCAGGTTGTAATGAGTAAAACAAAAGAAGATCGGAAGATTACTTTATAGTCTTGTTGAATGACTTAAGTAGGAATCATGGTATTTGAGTAGCGGAATTCTACAGCGCTGGAGGTGAAAATATCGATAAAACAAGGTGAGACCAGAGACATTTCATCAATTGTGTAGTGTCATTGTTGAGAGAAAAAGAAAATGAGAACAACATGTAATTCCCTTCGTATTCTGATAGAGAGGTTATGAGTTTATTTTTCTGAACTGTCAGAAAACCCAACAAAAACCAGAGAAAAATTAAGTGAGCACTAGTTCTCTATGGGTGCGATTTCATTTCGAAACATTCTTTCCACTTTCGCCAGATTCTGGCCAACAAGCTTCTTCCTCCAGTGGTAGCAAGCTGATTTCCCCCACTGGCCTCAACAGGGCAGCTGCCGCTATCCGTAGATGAACGACATGAACTATCCGCTCCAGGTTTTATGTCGAAAACGCGACCTAATGGAAAATTGTGGGTAGAGATTTGACAGAACTAGGCACAGGGCTTCGTCCTTTACTGGATACTCCTTATTAAGAGACTTTGTCCTCTGTTGCAAATTTTGGAGGTATTCTGACGATCAGAAGTGCTAATATAACTGCGATAGTCGAGATGCTTTTATTTCTAACGCCGATGGTTCTAGTATCGTAGGGTTGTGTGTCCAATCGTCTAAGAGTGGCTGCAGTCGCCTTGAGTTAAGGCACACTTCGATCTGGGTAAGGAGTGTGGACATCTCCTCAAATGCTAGCAGCGTGTCTCTAATAATACGCTTACAATCAAATTTGATGAACTTAACCGCCGCCTCCCGAATCCCTCTAAAGTGCGGTGCCGAGGGCGGATTAAAGTGATTCTGAGTTCCATCGATAGCAAGAAGTAGAGCAATTTCCTTAGTCTGTACAGTTGATTGTTCGAAGAAGATGCGTAGCTCCTTGTTGGGTCCATCAAAATTGGTTCCGCAGTCACTTGATGGGGTAACCGGTAAACCTTGCTGGCGTTGATAGGCAAACAAATACCACAATGTATCCCTTCTAGGACTTAGTACCACGGTCCTTTGTAAGCTGAAGATTAATGGGGCCAACAATGTCGAATCATGAATGAAGACACGGCCGATATCGTCGAATAAGCCTGGTGGGTAGGACTGCCATTTCTTGCATAGTAGGTGAAGGCCACTGTTGCCAACATGATAAACTTTATCAGTTGTCGTCCTCGTATCTGCAGGATACTCGTTGCCTGAGATATGATGCCAGCACGCATTTGGAAAGCTTACTTGAATCTCGGAAACTCGATGGACCACGAATTTCCTCCATGTTGAAGGGTATTTCAGGGTCCAAAGATGGCAAATAGCTATCTTAAGTCCTACTGCGCGTTGCTTTAGAAGTCGAACCACTAGCAGCACCCCGCATAGTTCCACACGAGGAAGTGATACCAACTTCAAGGGGGCGATCTTGGATTTCAAAGCCAACAGCACTACTTGCACAAACCCATCCTCATCTAAACTTTGTAGATAAATACATCCACCGTATGCTCGTTCTGAGGCACCCGAGAAACAATGCAATTCTAGGAGACAAAAATCCTTTGAAGTTCTTGTCAATCGTGGCACATGTAGTGTAGACCAACATACCATAATGTTTGCATGAATATCTTAAATCAACATATAGAATGATAGAGCTGAGCGATAAGAGACAGGTATTTCCTCTTCGCCACCGTTCATCTGGTGCTTTGGGAGTGGAATCGAAAGCAAAATGCATCTTCAACTGGTTGCCAAGGATTTGAGGATATGCCAGATAAAAGCAGTTAATGGTTTGCTGACCAATTACTAAGTATGTGGTACCCGCGTTGTGCAGCTGGATTAACACGATTTTCAGATTGCAAGTTCCTAGAGGTGCACTAGTGTCAGCTCCTGCGAAGATGGCGTCCACATAGATGTTGTTCCTTAAGAGTCTTGCGGCACGAGGGAAATGACTGCATTCGTCAGATGTGAGTTGGTGGAAGGTTCTGACAACTGACAGCTGACAAGCTAAAGAGAACTAGCTAGATCATATGTAACTGTTGTGAAGTTGTGTGCACAAGTATCTTGGTCTTCTGAAACTCGCCACAAAATTCGTTGATAATGTTGATCAACCAGATCAATTTGTGTTTGCCCAAACATTTCCTTCACGTCGGCCTAAAAGACGTAGCGATGCAAGCAACAATGGAGGGTGATATCAAAAATGTCAGTCTGCAACCTCGGTCCAAAATGACGACAATCGTTGATAGTGACCGGTGGCCGAGCTCCTCTTACTCGGTCATAAATTTATTGCACGTCTTACGAAACTCAGGCTGTGACTTGAACCGATTTTCTAGTCTAGTATTTGATGAACAGGACCCGGTTAGAATCCATCCTATATTTGGAGCCTGAGCAACAACATTTTCGTCTGAAAGTTGACGCAACCCTTCTTCAATGATGAGCGTAAATACATCATCACCAAGTATCGTCTCGACCGGTTCACTTGTGCTGAAGCTAGGATCTCCAACTCACAGTCCTATGATGAACGATAGGTCTGATTTGACCAACTGTGGGCATGGCAGATATTCAGTGAGTTCATCTCGCTTGCGAAGTGGAGAGAAATAAACACTGATGCTTGAGTCCTTACAGTTTGGCATAAATCACCTGAAACGCCTGAAAAGGTACGTACTCGTATGCTGAACGTCAAGACAACTTCAGGTATTGGGACAAAGATTCACCAACAAATGAGGATTCAGAGCAAGATTCGATGAGTTCACGAACGTAAGCAGAGCGGTGATCTTCTGATCAGGCGAATGGCGAACGTGTCACCGCCTAGTTGATATGTGGTAGATTAAGATAAATTATTCTTGCCTAGGAGCTTGTGCAGTAATATGTGACGTCGTATGTAACAGAAAGTGCATCTCTTGTTTTAACGACAGTCACGCCTCCAATGTGAGCCCAGACAATTGAAGTACAACTGCTTTTCTGAAATGAAATCAGAATGCTTATCGAGTGTAAGAGTACGGAATTGTTCACAAACTGCGATGTAGTTATCTTCTTGGCAATATGAGAAAGTGGATTCTTCTTCGCAGTCATCTTGCTAGTGACCTCCAGCTGAAATTTAGTTTCTGCCTGTAGTTTCTGTTCGTGAATTTCATTTAAAAAGCGTAAAATACATTATAAGACCTAATGCCTCTACGCTGCCAATAGCATAATATCATTGGAAACAGCAGCTGATAATTACACATTAGCAAATGCCGCGTTGACGGAACTCAAAAAAAATTAAGGAAACTAAAACCAAAGAAAGCTCACTGTTAAGACCTAATAACTTCTCCGGTCCTGAAAATGCCTAAGAAAGCATTAACCAAGATTCACTATATTATAAAAGCGACACTTGGATTAGAAAACGTTCCGAGCCAATGGAAAGTTGCTGAAGTCATTATAATGCCAAAACCAGAGAAACCACTATGTGACAAGTAGTTTTATAGACCGATTTCACTTCTCCCAATTATATCAAATATTTTTTGGAGGAGAGTACTTAATCGTGTACTGTCGGTTGTAGAGGGGAAAAAAATCGTATCCCTGATCATTATCCGTAGCAAGCATTCAAATATTGATCAGGAGGCTCACAGAATTCCAGGCGCACTCGTAGTCAATAAACTTCTTCGTGTGAGACACGGAAACGAGTTTTCGCAATTCAAGAAAATTTTAGCCAGCATACCGCATGGAAGTGTTCTTATAAACTTTACTTACAGAAACACGAGCAGGTCGTCTACCCTCATAAACTTGGTTTGTACTACGTCCGCAAACGAGACTAAATACCTCGAATGACACTCGACGCAAAATTAAAATGGAAGTCGCACGTGAAAAAAACCTAAAGAGCTGAAAAACAAATATTTACAGGCTTATCATCGACTACAAGCTGTTGTTATTGAAGGAAGTACTGAAACCAGTGTGGACCTATGGTGTAGAACTCTTAATTGTACATAAGAAATGACGAATTGCAAAGATACCTCAGAATGCGAAGACGAAATAAAAAACAAAGCACAAAATTCGACTAAAGTGGCCAGATCAATTATGTGTGTACTACTTACCTACTTACTTAAAGGGCTCCCGACCCCTGAAAATTCTCTGCCTGAGGCACCGCAGCCTTCCATTCTCTTTGATCCCGGGCACGCTGCTGCCTGTTTGTTAGACCAAACATCCTGGAATCCGAGACTGCTTGATCTTTAAAACGGAGATTCAGTCTTCCTGCTCGTCTCGAACCTGAGTGCTGTGGTTCGAAGATTCACTTAGCTGGAGCATTGTTTTCCATCCGCTCGATGTGGCTAAACCAATGCTGTCGACAAGCCTTGGCTTTACTACAAACGCCCGAACAATATGTTAGGTTAGGTTGGTGGGTTGGTGAGGTATCTGGAACGGAGTCCACTCTATACCTCATCACACTTAGGTCTGTGTAGACTCATTGTGATGCCCGGGCGTGGGAATTGGAAGGGGATTTGAATTTGATTGCAGTTCCTAATTCTAGTTTCCGCTTTCTGTTTCGCGTTGGTTGTCGTTTGGTTCCGTGTAGCATCTTCTGTACTTTTATCATTAACCTAAGGTTGCTAGTTTTATTTGTGAATTGCCATCATACTAAACTGGCGTAGGTTAAGATGGGTCTGACGGTAGCCGTGCACGTCCATAGGATAGTCCTGGGGTTAGATCTCCATTTTCTACGTAGAAGGCGATAGTTGCTTTCTTTACTCCTTCTTCGACATTGAACTTCCAAATCAGCTTACTATTTCGTACGATACCTAGGTATCTGTTCCATAGTCAAAGGGCTGTCTCATCTATGGAAGGAAGGTCAAATTGTTGCATTATCCTTTTATGTGTGAATATTTTTTTTTTTGTGGGTTGTGCTTGGCCCAGTCTCCAAGGATTCTAAGGGCATAGTTTAGGAATACACTGAAGGTGGGGAGGAAGTTTCCGGTGGCCATAAGAACCACATCACCCGCGTTTCAGCGGCTTTTATTCCTTCCCTTTTTGGATTCAAAAGTAATTTATTAGCAACTAGGGTCCACAGAAGAGGTGATATCAATTCTCCTTGATGGGTGCCCCTTGAGGTAGTGACCTTCAATACCGTATTACTTGGCGTTGCATTGATATTTCTGTTGCGGAGCATACAGGTAATCATGTTCATTAAGGTAGAATGACCTCCAGCATTTCCTAAATTTATACTTATAATTTATAACGGGAATGTTGACATCGTTGAAGGTTCCGTCGATGTTAAGGAAGACTGCTAATGTATGCTCTTTGTCGTAAAAACTTCATGTAGAGCCGTTCCGTACCTTTGCTTTTTGTATGGGCTAAGTTTGCTGTCAAGCAATTTTTCCAAAGTTTTTAAAATGAGTGAAGTTAGGCTTATGTGCCTGAGGTCTTTTGGATGGACATGGCTAGGCTTACTTCCCTGGAGAATAAAGACTACCTTCACTTTTCTGCAGCATTTTGGCACCTATCCATACCTGATGCTACTGCTACATAGTCTCTTTAGGAACAGTATCGCAGCCTGTTTCGGTTTTTCAAGAATGATTGGAACGTATAATTTCGTCCAGTCCATGGAATTTGTAAGCGGAGAAAGAGTCTATGAGGCAGCATATTTTGTTTTCTTCTATGTACAATACATCCACTCTGGGATTTCATATTGGTTAGAGAAAAATGTGTTTATATCTACTACCGATGTTGGAATAGGAGTGCATCCAGGAAAGTGAGTTTCTAGCTTCAGGGTTGGATTTCGTGTAACTATCATGTGGTAGTTTTAGATCTCCAACTACTGTAGGTTCCTTAGACTTTCCTTAGCCTCGCACAGAGTGTCTGTTGTGCTTTCAATGTTGGAGCAAAATTTTCTCCATGATTTTCTTTTAGCCCTACAGATCACGCTACTCGTAAGACTGGCCTTATAAAGGGCTGGCCATTCATTGCTTATACGTTCAAAACATTGAAATTTTTCGGGGTTCTAAATGTAAATATCGCAAAGTTACTTCCAAAGTGGATGTTGTGTTGCCGAAACAATGTGAATTTTGAAAAGAAATTGCGGTCGAAATAATGCAAAAACTTCAACTGGTGTACGCAAGTTTGTGAAGAAATTTCTTGAGACTGGGTTTGCTGATTGATTCCCGTGTTCGTTCTGTGAGCTCAACGGAGTATATTGCAGCTATTGCCGAAAGCGTGCGGATAAGCCCGAGAACCTCAACGCTTCAAAGATCTCAGCAACTGAACATCAGTCGCACTAGCCTGAGGAGAATTTTGCATAAAGATTTGTTTATTAGTTTACACGGCCCAATTGACTTCGGAATTGAAGCAAAATGACCACCAGCTTCGTTATCGCATCTCTGTTTGGGCTTTCGAGCAGCTCGAAATTGATGGCAATTTTGCACAAAAAATCATCTTCTCCAGCGACTACATAAACAAGACATCAAGAAGATGTGGCTGTTTGGTGTGGTGTTTTGGAGTGGCGGCACTATTGGCCCATTTTTCTACCAAAATGATAATGAAGAAAGGTTACAGTCAATGGAGGGTTCTACCGGGGCATGATAACCGATTTTTTGTGGCCAGAAATTGAACATTTGGACTTGGGGGAGCTATGGTTCCAGCGACATGCCATACAAACAGTGCAATCGATTTATTGCACACTAAGTTCAACAAACGTGAAATCAGTCGTTTTTGTGATATTGCTTGGCTGCCATGGAGCTGCGATTTGACGCCGTTGTCACAATCATTGGAAAACATGGAACAGTTTTTTTTTCTAGCCTTTTTAAAAATAAACCAACAGATGGCGCACGCGTTATTTGTCCCAGTTGGAGCACAGATTTGAGCTTTTAACTGCATTGAGAAATGCATTGTAGTTCTTTAGTCCGCCAATAGATGGAGTTCTTGGATTTCCTGGTCTTCCTAGGGCATGCTTGGTTGAAAAGCTGGGCGAAGATCATCCCCAGTTCTTCCGCTGCATAGTCTATTTCGGCGAGGGTTTCCATTTTGAGTCGGTTAGGGACATAAAGTTTTAGGTCTACCTCTGCTGTAAAGTTTCCCCAGTTAGTATTTTTGAGTTATTTGTACAGTAAAACGCTTGACCATTCTATGATCAGGGAACGATATGTCCAAAGATACCTTCCAGTTACTTACGGCAAAGGTATCAGAGTTACTCAGCAGGATAATATCTAATACCTGCCGTCTATTTTTCACTACAAATGTTTGTTCATTAACGCGGTTAGCGATTAGAAGATTATGGTCAATTATGTATTGGAATAGGGACTCATCTCGAGAGTTTGTGTTCATGGTACCCCATTGTGTACGAGAGGGGTTAGCGTCACACCCACGTCATATTCCTGCTCTAGCTTGTTGTTAACTGAGTTAAGTATTGCTGGAAAGGGTCCGTCAGTCGATTCATAAGGCACGTATGTCGGGGCAAGTTTGAGCAGCGATTTATTCGGCCACTCATAGATAAATACTGCCTGGTCTTCATTGCTTAGAAGCCTTGAGATAGATAATTCGATATTACGTTTTGCAACAACACAGGCCTTAATTCCCCTTTCATTACCTGATTCGGCCTTATAGGTGACCAATTTGGTTGATTTCAGCCCTCTTATTTTGCCTCGGGTTATCCAAGGCTATTGCCATCTTTGGCGTGGTTTCGCATTTCAATAACTTCCCACTCCTTGCTGATAAGCTTTGGATTGAGGTGTCGGAGGTCGCAGTCCCAGCGATTGTGATGCTACGCCTTGGATCCTTGCCGCTTCTATTAGGTGCCCGCGAGTGCAATAGTATTGATGTGCGAAATAACATAGCCAGTTTGCTCAACTAGATGGCTGCACTGTGGTTAAGGGCTATTTGATAATCGTTTTGATGTCCAAGAGTACATCAGTTAGTAACTACAGAATTATAAGGTTTCCTGAATTGAGGAAAATTACTGACTTTTTTATCCTATACGATGTGAAAGAAGAATTGACAAGTTTTAAGAATCTTCTTCCCAATCTAACTGTGATACATGGCAGACGATTGTTCCTTAACTATGCGATGGCTGTGTCGAATATGCCCGATTTGGCAGCGTTTGAGCTCAAATCGCTGGTTGCTATTCAACGTGGCCATGTCTTTATCGGAAGTTGTCCGAAATTGTGTTTTCGGAAAATAACAAATTGGGATCGTTTGACCTTGGCACCAGGAGAAAATCACATAATTCCTGTGCGAGACACCACTTGCGATGTCGCAGATTGCACAGGATGTAAATCTGGTTACTGTTGGTCCATCATGGTTTGCCAGAATTTTGAAAATGATAATGTGGCTAATTTAGCTCATTATTTCAGAGCTGTTGTGCCCTGTCATTCAGAGTGTCTCGGCGGATGTTATAATTCCACGTATGCAGGATGTGTTGTTTGCAAGCCAATTAGTGACCATGGGACTTGTGTTACCCAATTCCCTTCCAATTTGTATTACTCGGGACATCATCAACGGTGCTACACAAGAGAAAAGTGTATGGCTATGTAATTGGCAAGGAATGCATCAGAGGATGTTCAACTGTGTATACAAGTAGCAGAAAACTATCAGAGTGTATAAAGTGTGCTCCAGGCTGCATCAAACAATGCTTTCCTCCACTTGGTTATAGTACATTTGTCATCTTCAATCTGGTCGATGTTGATACTCGTATTATAAGAGAATGCTATCGGCTCAATGGTAGCTTGTATATGAAGCTTCAAACTAAAATTGACGAAAAGGATTACCTCAAATCGGTGAACTTTTTGAAAAGTCTTGAAATTATTCACAGCCAACCATTGGATAATAATACATTTGCTCTAACTTTGTACAAAAATGCAAAACTTGAAGGATTATGGACACCGCTACCGGGTAAGAATGTGGAATTTGTCAAAGGAGAAATTTATTCATTTGCAAGCTACAAATTATGCAATAATGTCCTAGCAAAGTTTGCTCGAAATATTATACACGACAAGGACAAGGATTTGCTTCAGGAAAATCATCGAGAAGTCCTTTGCGACCCTGCTAAATTATATGTGGAAGTTAGCTCAATAACTCAAAACAATGCAATTGTATCTTGGTCTAGGAATTAAACTTCTGAAGAAGTCGAAATTATTTATCGTGAACTAAAATAGAGTAAGGGCAAGTAAGTCGAACTAGATAACCATGTTTTCAATAGAATCAACTGGGAACGAGAACTTCATTTCGTAACAAAAATTGCTCATAACGAAATTCATTGCATACAACCTTGATCAAAAAGTTCCCGGGGGACACCACTGTGTGGCGCTCCCATTATTCCGATTTGAGTTTTGTTTTTTTTGTTAAGTTGGTAAATCTGTTGTAGATGTTCCCTCTAAATCTTAGCGTCATAGCTTGACATTTCCAAAAGTTACGTAGCCAAGAGTACATCTATCTATGTGTGTGTTGGAGATTTTTTACAATTTTAGAAATGGATTTAAATTTACAACAACGAACTTGTATTAAATTTTGCATACAAAACGGATTTTATGGTTCGCTAACGTTGGAAATGTTAAAAAAGTGTTTCGGCAACGATTCTCTAAAGAAAACAGTCGTTTAACAGTGGCACGAGCGGTTCAAAAGTGGTCATGAGTCAATCGAAGATAATGAACGCAGTGGCAGACCATCGACATCGAAAACCGACGAAAACATTGATGAAGTAAAAGAAATGTTGGCAAATTACCGCAACTTAACCATCAGAGAGATAGCGGAGGACTTGAACATTGCTTATGGATCCGTCCAAGACATTTTGGTTAATGATTTGGGTTTCCGTCGTGTAGCAGCAAAGTTGGTGCCAAAAGACCCCAATTTCATGCAAAAAAGACACGGTGTTGACGTCGCAAGAGAGATGATTTGCGAGGCTGAATCCGATCCCATACTCATCAAAAAATCATTACTGGAGACGAGACGTAGGTTTATGAGTACAACACACAATCCAGACATCAGGCAAGTGAGTGGTGTTCACCAAATGAGCCGAGACCAAAAAAACCACGTCGTTTTCAGTCAAAAAAGAAGGCAATGCTCACGGTTTTCATTGATTACAATGGTGTAGTGCATCATGAATTTTTGCTAGAAGGCCAGACAGTAAACAAAGAGTATTATTCTGAGACCAGAGTTGTGGGCAGAAAACTCGTGGATTTTGCCCAATGATAACACACCGTCGCACAGTGCCATCATTATTCGTAATTTTTTGACGAAAAATTCAACAAATACCATCCAACAGCCACCGAATTCACCTGATTTGGCTTCCTGTGACTTCTTTCTGTTCAATAGAGTTAAAAAAGCAGTACGGGGAACGCGTTTCAGCAGCCGAGAGGAAGTAATGGAAAAATCGCAGGAAGCAGTGATAGACATACCGAAAATCGAATATAAAAAATGTTTCGAGGATTGGATCAAGCGCTGGCATAAGTGTGTTGCAGTCGATGGGGATTACTTTGAAGGGGATAATATAGATTTAGATGAATAAACTTGTACTATATTTTTCATTTTCTGAATAAATTCCGGAAATTTTTTGATGAAGGTGGTATACAACATTACTGATCTGTTACCCAACACTGAGAACAAAATTCTGGTTTCTGGACCTTTGAAGCAAAAGTTGAGTACTCAGCTCGATCTCCAATTCGACGATTTACCATCGTAATGGACTATCCAACAGACTCTGAGCTTAGTACATTTAAGAAAACGGCCAATCCCATCATGCTCACGTGGAATCTTCGCAACGAAATAAAGGAGAAAGTGAACTACTATATTCTAAAGACGTTTGAAGAACGTGTGGACGCGGAAGGCCTCGACACGAGAAACTATCGCAAGTGACCGCTTATGATACATGGAGTAAGAAGATGATCTATTCAGGCAAAGCATAGAAGAGATGTTCCTTTGTAAAATCTTATCTAAAGAAGGCTGATATATCCGCAAACGGCTTTAAAGGCAACATCACAAAAATTGATGCCAGCGCGCAAACTTATACGGTCAACGACTTACAACTTGCACACTTTTTCCATATATGGCTGCGATAAAATCGGGTGTGGAACCTGCTTTCTGTACAGCGAGAAAACGGAGTTTATCGAGGTAGCCGATAACATCACGAAGGTTGAAGCTTGTAGGATTCCCAATACCAACGAATACTATTTGATATTGGAATAACCAAAAAACCCTAATGGAGCTATCCTTTCCTATATAGCTCACTTCCATCAGAGACAAGATCTGGAGTCGTGCGATATGTATACCAGTCAACTGAGTTCCGTGACGCGGAAGCAGCATGAAATTAACAATTATTATTATGTGACGACGCTCAACTATCCGCTTGAACAAACGGAAGTACAAACGACTTCGGTAGCGGGTAGCGCTTTAAGCCAATGGTTTGATATTGGTATCTGCAAGTCATCAGAGTTGGAGTCGGAACGTGAACCGAAAAGAGGAATTGGTGCCATGGGAGTTTTTGTAATTTGCATTGTCGTCTGTGCAGGTGTAGCGGTGATTTGGACTAGCATTCGAAGCGGATGGTGGAGACGAATTTACTTTAGCACATGGCGAAAGGAGGCGCAACGAGTCCCTGGTGCTGTACGATTAGAAGACCGTCAAATTCTGGTGGCAACATTTGATGCTAGGACCACCCATTATACTGACGATTAGTGATATTTCAAAGATACGCACACAGACATATGTATATTGTTTTATATTATAAATAATGAGTTTGTATTTGCCGCGTAAATGTCAATAAGTGAATAGAGTTGCGTTCTATCCTTATGCCCATATGGCCCATACCTGATCTCAAACGGCCAAGAGAGATTCTGAATCTAAGGAGAACTGGCAAATAAAATCATGTTCCACTATATCATTTGAAGTCATGCGCAATAATAGTGTTGAATACAAAGTTTAACTACAAGGGTAAATTTTATTATTAGACAAAAAGTGAAAACTGAACCGTTGATTTACAAGAAGTTTTGAATTCAGTATAAAAGTAAAACGGCAAGTCAAGAAGTGTTCAACGAATGTGTTCACAATGTTGAGTATATTTAAAACGTTAACGTTCAACACTTTCCCTCTAATGTTGTTGTATGCGAATAGAAGTTCGAAGCTCTGTAAAAACTGGGGCTGGCAACGCCTTGGTGAATACTACATATCTGCTTTCTGCTGCTTGGAAGATATGTATATATTTTACGATATAATTTTCGTTTTGCAGCTAGCGAATGAAATGATGTTTGGTAGAGATGTGTTTTGTTCGCTAGTGGAACTCGGAATTTTGAGCTAGTTTATTGCTGCTCATGTCATCGCGGTAAATTGTAGTTGGTCCACAGGGGACCTCTACCACACCAAGTTCTTTTAAGAACCTTCGCAACCATATCGCTTCTTTCGCTACTATGGAACAAGCTAATATAATTTCAGCCTCTGTGGATGAAAGGGAGGCGTTTTTCTGCTTCTCACTGCACCAGGAAACACAGGATCCATTCAACGTATATAAATGTCCAGTCCAAGATCGGCGAGTGTCTAATTTTTTTTTTTTATAATTTGCCCGCGCTCAAGGGATTTAAACAGCTTTAAGATGCTTACACATAGGGCGGTCGAAGGAAAATCATGAAGGATAGAGAGGTACCGGTGAACGTTGGTTTTAAATGTTTGAAGGTTATAATGACTAGGAATTGACTAGGCAGGGCATTCCTACCTAGAGTAGTCGGCGCACTCGACCAGATTTGAACATTGTACTCCAATTTCGGACGGATAAATGCCTTATATATTAAGGCCAGATCAGAGAGGGTGAAGTGTTTCTTACATCGCTTGAGGAAACCTAGACATTTCGCAGCATATTTGACGACACCGAATATGTGGTCATTCCTACATAAGTTTTCATTGACACACATGCCGAGAATGGAAAGTCTAACGACAGCAGACAGCATTGTGTTTTGGAAGCATTAAATTCTACTCTGTTAGTGGTTCCCCAATTGGTTGTGCTTTTAATATCAGAACTTAATGAGCTTAACATACGCTGGCATTCCCGTTCTATAGCTGAAGAGCAGGGACGTGAGTCGGGGAACGAATATGATACTTTCGTCAGCAAAGGAATATATTGGATTAGAATTAGCAGACAAGAGATCGTTGATGAAAATTAAAGAGACAGAGGCGGAGACAGAACGGAGCCCTAGGAAACACCAGCATTTATTTTGTGAATATCAGACTTGAAACCATCCAAGACAACTTGAATTGAACGTTCCGAAAGGTAATTTCTAATCCATTGAAGAAGAGAGTCATCGATCCCAAAAGCACGCATTTTCAACAAAAGAGCCTGATGCCAACCTCTTGCTTTCGCCAGATTAATGTACGCTTTGGCTCCACTCTTCGTTGCTACGAAAACCGTACTCTCGGCCATTGAGAAGTTTTCGTGTTTCGAGATATTTCATGAGCTGACGGTTTATCAACGTTTCCATGGCCTTGCAAAAAAAGGACGTAAGTGCAATGGGTCTCTAGGAGGAGAGAGCGAAAAATTCGCCTTTTTTAGGGACGGGTCCTAACGAGTAGGATTGATGGAAAAGCTTACGCAATGGTTTTGCCATCGAGGAAGAACACCTTTCAGAAGGAGGGAAGATATACCATCTGGACCAGCGGATTTATGTATGTTGAGATCTTTAAGTACTCTTGCTACTACACGAAAGTGGATTTGTCCCATTGAAGATTCAACGCACTCAAGTGTAGGCGGAAACAAAGCTCAATCTGGGAGCGTTGAGCTGGCTGGAAAGTGTGCAGCAAGCAGACTGGATTTGTTCAAAGAGCTGACAGCTGGAATTTGTATTGTAAATGAGCGTTGGGATGGAAGATGAGGCAGAATTTCCAATATTTTTGACGAACTACCAACAATTTTTACTATCTTCGGAACATTGTAGTATTTTTTGCCTCAGTTTTTGGTCTTATTGGAATTTTACAAGTTTAAGAAAGATGTTGCAGTCATTCCTGGCTCGTTTAAACTTTTTTGGGTTTTCCTTTGTCGGGTTGGTCTTATAGAACCGAAAAAACCTTCCTCTAACCCTGACAGCCTCTTTACAGTTCGAGTCGTACCATGCCTTTTCTTTTGGTTTGATACACATCATCCGATGAGGGATAAAGCATCTCATTCCAAAGAGAAAGGTGTCTGTTAAATTTGCTAAAGAAGGTGTTAACTCCGCTCTAGTTGGCTTTCTCGTATTGCCATACGGTTCTTTTAGGAATCTTTTCTCTAACTGTGTGGTCGGTGTATTAGAAATTAGCTGATATGACACAGTGGTCCGAAAAGCCTAGAGGGGATAGCACACTAATCTTGTATTTGTCAGGGTGAGAACTTAAAAACAAGTCCAGGGTATTGGCGGGATGACCATCAACGTCTGGTATTCGTGTGGGTTCATTTACAGGTTGGGTTAAGTTATTTTCCGCAGCGTCCTTTGGGTGTTGTCTGTCCAGAATGTCGTAGCCACTCGGTATTGTGTATATTGAAATCGCCCGTAATAACGATTTCAGTATGAGGATAAAGGGATGCAATTCTTTTTATGGAGTCATGCAGCGCATCAAACTCGTTAAAGGTCGAATTGCTGTCCGCTTTGAGGCTTCTGTAAATAAAGCAATAGTGGATAATTTGCTTATAGGGATGGAATTTTAACTACATGAAATTTAATTTCGGGTCGGAACAGGGACTACATTGTGGTGGAGCTTAATATGCTACATCACTACGCACTTAAGTTCGTACTGAATTCCCGCGTCATTTCCATAACCAGATATTGCTTTTACATATTTGAAGGTTCTCTTGACGCCTGTTATTTGTCAAGGGGATGGATTATCTAGATATTGGCGGAGCACATTCACCGCATAAGCAATATCTGGTCGTGTGGCGACAGCAAGGTATATTAGGCTTCCGATGACTTCTCGAAATGGCAATGTTAAACAACGTTTAAATTCCTCAGGACTCGTTCGTACTACTGCTTCTATGATCAGTTTTTAATCTGCGGATATGATGTGGACTCAGAGGAAATATGAGGTATCAATGTACTTGACTTTTGTAAAGCCTTTTTAGATGCTGCATGAAATTATTTACAAGAATTTTGTTCAAGGAGAATAGAATGCCATCATCAACATAGATGACAAGAATAAGAATGGTTGTGTTGTTCAAGTAATAACATGGATCTTCTTGAGACTTTTTTCTTTTTTTTTTCCCCAAATATTATTTATTCATTTGCCTAAGAGCAACGCTAAGTACATACCATATATCTTAAAACACAATGTGGGATATACTTATATTGACTTGGGAGCAATGTCAACTAAGTCATTCGATTAACTAGCAAACAAATTTAGTGTTATTACACTTGCAGATATTTCAGCAATTTTTTTTTTGTTTACATGGTTAGATCAACAGCCGTCTTCTATTTAGCGTTTCTTGTGTCGGCAGGGTGTTGACATCGTTGATAGTGTATTATATTATTCTCGCTAAGTGATTTCTGCTCGTTTCAGATACTTCTTGCGCTATAGTGTGAATTTGACGATCTTTGTGTATATCATTATTTGTTATATACCCATTCAGCGTTCACTATTATTCTTAATATTTTAGATTGTTGTCGTTGGATTATATGTATTTGTGTTCGATTTCTTTGCTGTACCCCAGATTTGAGCTCCATAAGTCCAGATTGGTTTAATCTGGACTTTATATAATAGGATTTTATTTTTTTGTTTTTTTTTTAGTTTTTTTTAGTTTAGTTTATTTATTTTCTCTTTATAATTGTTCATGTTTATAAATAAATTAGAGTACAATAAATCTAAGAGAAATAATAGTGACATAAGTATTTAATAAAAAAAAATAGAGATAATGCCACTTCAAAACTTTATCAAATAGTACTTAAAATAATAGAAAAAAAGTGGGTGGGGTTACCCGGATAGTAAACCCTACATATTAAAAGCAAGAATTAAGACATTTTAAACAAGTTGGCAATTGAAACGAAGCAATACACCAGAATATCAGAGCAGAACATCAAACAAGGATTCAATACTTTTGAGATCAAAGCAAAAAATCCAATTTTTTACATATTTCACAAATATAGAATAGAATGAGGAAGTTTGTTGAATACTCGACATGAAACAATACTATGTATACTATAAAAGTTATAAAACGCGGTTGAACGAAAAGCGGGTATATGTACGTGATTTAAAGAATTGCCACGTAAATTGTGATTGAAGACTTGTCTGAAATTAAGATTTCCTAACCTACTTATTAAAGAAAGTTCTTAGCACTTTATAACAGTATAAACGGCGGACCGGAAGAATTTTCAAATCCCTGAACAATGGAAAACTAGCATGTAAACGGGGTTTAGGGCAAATTTTCTTCAAAAGATTTTTTTTTTAATAACAAGAGTTGCTGAATTTTATTGAAGTAGGCTCCTCCCCAACAGGTGATACCATATTGTAATCGAGAATGAAAGATTCCATAATAGATTTTTACCAACAATTGGATCGAGCAAACCTTGCGTAGAAAATAGAAGTTTCTGAGAGTTTCACGAACATAGTTTCTCAAATGTTCTATGTGGATTTTAAAAATCATCTTTGAGTCAATGAGAAGCCCCAAATATTTAAATTCATTAACAGTCTCAATTTGGAAACAATTATTATTGCATCTTTCACAACTATAAAAAGTGCAAGATGACAAACTTGTATAGCAAGTGTAGTGTGTGAGTGTAAATCTTGGGCAGTCACTTGCATGAAAGAAGATCTCGGCATCAAAACTGTTTTGCGCTGCCATATTGAGAAACATTATTTTAGTTTTTGAGCTTATGACCAATTTATGCTCCGCAAACCATATTCTTAATAGATAAAGATCCCAATTGATATCTGATATAAGATTCAAAGCACTGACTGAACAATGAGCAAAACCTATATCATCCGCAAATGCTATCAGTAATCCTTTAAGGGGCAGTCTGAATAGGGAATTGATGTAAATCAAGAAGAGTATTGGTCCCAGATCAAAGCCCTGAGACACTCCTAGATTAATGAATTTAATTTCGCTTCTGATATCACCAATTTTTATTTTTTGTGATCTACATATTATTCAAGTAAGATTTGAACCACTCCCAAATAAAGCCTCGAAAACCAGCATTTTCAATTTTGCTTATATCATGATTGACCATATCGAAGGCTTTGGTAATGTCGACAAACAAGCCAGCTTGGCAAAAATGTAAAAGAGCTTCTTCGGAAGATCTACTCTTCTAAAAACCAAATTGCACAGAACTGAAAAATTTAGTTTTATTTAAAAAGCTCAACACCCTCTTTTTCAAAACTTTTTCGAAGATCTTGCTTATTGAAGGCAAAAGTGATATAGGCCTATAATTACTCAGTTTATCAGCAGATCCTTTTTTAAAGAGAGGAAAAATATCAGCTGATTTTAGAGCATCAGGAAATACTCCAGAAAAAATGCTGTTATTAAATATGTGCACCAAAACATCAACTAAGAAACAGGCAATGTTTTTGAGTACAAGATTAGTAATGATCCAGCTACTGGCTGGAATAAAAAACTATGACTCTGAAGAGCTTCACCAGGGTTACATGAAGGACTACAAATGGCACAGGTTGGATAAATTGGACACGGTTGAATATTCTCAGATATCATAGTAAAATACTTATTAAAAGAGTTAGCAATTCCAAGTTTGTCGGAAATTGTACAATCGTCAGTATGTACACAAGTTGGCTTTTTTATGACAGTCGTTTTATTTAGGATGCTATTGGCTAACGCCCATTCACCTCTTAGATTACCTTTGACTGAATTGAATTTGTTATTGTAGTAACAATCACGACAAACAGGAATTTCTCTCTTTAATTCTGAACACCTCTTTTTATATTCTTGTTTTAAATAATGATTGACTGGATTTCTTAAACATTTTATTCTTCGTTTGTTTTTTTTTTTTTTTTTTTTGACTTTATTTAATAAATAATTCGTTATCCGCCTTAAACCGTTTTATGGATTTCCTTGAGCTAATTGTGAGGGCACTTATTGTTTACAGATAATGGTGACTTTCGTAGTAGTCAGTAAAATTGTCTGAACCTGTTTTTCATTTGGTCCCTCTTCTGCTGTATATGGTGCCCCCAAATTAGCTTGCGGTTTAAATAGATTCCTAGGTATTTGGCTACCTTGACGATAGGGATGTCTTTGTTGTTGATTTTTATTGGTTGCGGTATAAATTTCGTTATTGTAGTAAATATGACCTGGACCGTTTTGCCTTCGTTTAGTTTTATGTGCCAGCTATCAAACCATTTGGTAGTGTTGTAGAGAATTGTTTATAGTTGCATAGTCGTTGTTTGTAAGCATTCGTCAGAGTCAACCGATGTTGTCTGGGTTGGAAGAGGAATGTCTCTGGTTTAAAGTTTATATAGTAGTGGTCCTAATATGCTGCCTTGTGGGACTCCAGCTGGTGTTGTAAAAAGTTTAGAGTGATCGCCTTTATACTTGAGATACTCGTAGAAGTGTCGATCGGTTAGATAACTTTTGGTCATCAGATAGAAGTCAGCTGATAAGAGATTTTCTAGTTTTAGGAGTAAGCCAGCGTGCCATACAGTATCGAAGTCTTTGGCGACGTCAAGGAATACTCCTACACAGGATCTTTTCTCCTCCAAATCAGTTGAAATTTTGTTTGTCACTCAATGGATTTGCTGGATCGTCGAGTGCTGTATTCGAAATCTGAACTGGTGGTCAGATATTCCATTTAGTCTGCTCAAACGGTCGCAGAATAGTTTTTCCACAATTTTGGACAGAAGAGGAAGTAGGCTAATTAGTCTGCATGAGGTTGGGTGGGTTGCATCTTTTCCAGATTTAGGTATTGCTATTATTTCGGCAACTTTCCATACTTTTGGAATGTCCTTTAGTCTAATCATCGCACTATGCACAATATTTCTTCTATTAACAAATCATAAACTGGTCCTTTTTTGTTGTCTACTTTGTATCTTGTGCATCGTTTTATTTCGCTTATTGTTATGTCACCGATGTTTAGGTTTGTAGTCCTGTGAGTCTGCAGTTGTGGTAGGGTATTGTTGCCATCGTCATTGGACAATATTTTCCAGAAATATTCCGCTAGGATATTTGCTTCCTCGTAATTTTCTCTGGCCCAGTTTCCATCCGTGGATACTGAATTATATTGTTTTTCAGGTTTTTTTTTGTTGTTCTCCAAAGTAAGTAGTTCATTTCAGAGTTTGGAGTTTTGGTTTTTCTTTAGTGTTTCCTTTTAGTTTAATTTTTGTTCATCTTGTGATCTGCCTTGGTTTCTTTTTTTCTTTTATCTGTGGCTTGATGTATTCTGGGATATAATTATCTCTTTCTTTTTGGATTTTTTTTGACGTTGTCCGATATGCAGTTTCGAGGACTATGTCACTTAAATAGATGGATCATTCAATATCCTTGTGAGATTTGAGCAGTAATTTGGTATTTAAATTTGAGTCTAAGAATTCTTAGAATGCATCCCAGTCTGTTTTGTTGTTATAGAGTTTGGGTTTTTCGGGGCAGGCGTGATGTTACAAGAATATTCTAGTACAACAGGCGAATGATCAGGTGAAAGTTCAAGACAGGATTTTATTTTTAGATTAGAAAGACTGATATTTTTTTTGTAACACAGAAGACAAGCATGTCTGGTTTTTTCTTTGGGTCAGTTGGCCAAAATTTGCAGTTGTTAGTTTTGAGGGTATTTAGGAGATTTGTCCCTTTCTTGTTTGTTATTTTGGATCCCCAGTCCATGTGTTTAGCACTAAAGTCTCCTGCTAGTATGAATATGGGTCCTAAAGTCTTTATGAAGCTATTAAATTGTTTTGTGCTGATAATGTGTTTGGGTGGGCAGTAAAGACCGGACAATAGTAGTAGACTATTGTTGTCCATCAGTTGTATTGTTTTGCATTGGATGTGTTCCGTTTTGTAGTGTTGTAGTTCAGTCATTTTTATCCTAATTATAATCGCCGAACCTGCATGTGCTGTACCCTCAGGGTGCTCTGCAGGATAGATGTTAAAGCCAGGGATTTTTAAATGTCTTTTGTCTGTAAAGTTCGTCTCTGATATAAATAACACGTCTACATTGTTGTCCTTGATGGATTGTTTTAATTCTAGCTGGTGTTGGAGAAATCCGTTGGCATTCCAAATTACAATCTTCAGAAAATTATATTTGCGGTCCATTGAGCTTCGTTACTAAGACGTTGATTATATTAGTCATATGATTAATGATGATGAAGAAATCTCTTTTAATTCTGTTATGTCGTTTATTTGGTGTGACTTTTGATGTATCTAAGAGTTGGAAATGAGAATAGGAGGATCAGAGTCCATCTTTTTTTGGGGGATTAGCGACTTAGGAACAGTGTTTGAGGTAACAGCTCTAACGTAGCTTATTCCTGGGTTATATGCCGAGCTGGTTTTCCGTTGACTCTGATTTTGGTTCTGTTCTTGTTTTGGGAGCTCCTATTTGCGTAATGGAGGAAAACCTTGTATTTTTAAAGTTCTGTAAATTTCACATCCTTTATATTTAGCGGTGTGATTTCCTCCACAAAGCGTGCATTTTATGTAGTCATTTGGCAGTAAAATGCTTATGTCTCCCTACACATTTGACACACACTGGGTCTTTTGGACAGTAATTCTTTCTGTGGCCATATTGTCGGCAGTTGGTACACTGAGACATGATTCTTTTATGGTGAGGAGTCTCGAAAGATACCTTACAGTTTAGTAGTTTTGTCATGTTGTTTTCGTTGTGCTCTAGCTCTATGAGGAATAATGGGAGAGGTTGTCTAGTTTGTTTATGCTGCATACTGTGTATGCTTAATATTTTGTGGCCCATTTCTTCAAGTCCCTGTTTAATATCTTCTTTATCAGCGGAGTGATGCATATTACGCAGAATTACCTTTAAGTCTCGTTCTTCCTTGGGTTTAAAAGTGTAATATTTTGCGTTTTTTTGGCGTAGGTTGTTGACTCGATTGGCTGAATTCTCATTTCGTTGTTTTTGATGATCTTTAGCTCGATACAAAATCATTCTTGAAGTGATTTACGTGAGGATCGTGCTGTTAAAACCAAGTGAAAGTTTTTTTTTTTTGTTTTTTTTTTAAGTTTAATTATACGGTACGTCATTTATTTATTTATTTATTTATTTAGAAAATGAGTCAACAAAATTGAGGCAAGAGTAAACGGCAAACAGACGTCTCATTCCAAGAAGAACGCAGTTTAGTAAATATTATTATATTATATTTTATGTGTTATACTTTAAGCAATAAATGTTAATTGATTAAATTGGAGAATTTATTCTATTTGGAGACTGTTTTTTTACCTGTAAATATCTATGTTATAAACTGTATTTTTTTTACGATACTATGTGTTATTCTTAAAATAATAAATGTTAGCAAATATAAAATTAAAAAAAAAAAATTATTTTTATTTATTTAAAGTTCAATTATAGGAATATCCTTTTTGCTTCGACTGTGCCTTGACGCTATCTTAGAGTGTAGCATCCTCCTTTCTCTTTCGTCGAAGTGTTAAAGTTGTGCTTCCTTACAATCTGGTTTAAACTGCTTACATTTGACTTCGTACTGGAAACACAATAATCGGTCAATAAACACTACGCTTACCTTTCCAGGAAGCTCTGAAGAAGTGCTTCGTACGAATCTGTCGGTAAGCGCTTATGTCTAATGACATCAATAGTAAAAACGAAACGGATGGTATACAGTTAGTAAGCTCTTCGAGCTTCCTTATATGTCCTCACGTTTTCCGGTTTTTTAAGAACGGCTTGGAAATTTTGGGCAGTTGCACATCCTAATAGGCTTGAAGACGATGTAGTTGTAATGATGAGAGATGTTCTTGCGTTGGTTACTAGTACGGTGGCTGTGTTAACCGCGACTGTTGTAATAGCAGCAGTAGAAGTCATAGCTGTTGTGTTGAAGGATGAGACGACGCTATTGGAATTTACGTTGTTTATTTAGTGAGTATAAGAAGTTGTAATCGTGCCGCATGGGGGGCACACATTTGTAGATTGTATCCGAATTAATGGGTGGGATTTTAGGCGTTTATAACTGTAGAGTTTAATTTCCAAGCTTTGGGGAGGTTTGTGTATATAATGAGTTTAGAGCTTTAAAAAAACTTCTCACTAGTTCCCATTCTGCCAAGGTTCTACAATTTCCACAGTCATTATCAAGTCTTTTTTTTTTTTAGATCAGATTAGAATCGAAGGGAGAATAATGCGATTCACCTGGTAAAATTATCCGGTATGGCCGTGATGAAAACCCCAATTGCTGTGTGAGAGAAGAGGAAGCTCTTCTCAACGGCGTAGAGACTTTATTTTTCGAGTAGATCGCTTTTGTTTATTTTCGCAGAAAGTTAGACACTACTTGTCGCTTTTTACTGTTTAAGATAAAATCTGTTCAGTGTTTCTTTAAACTTTACTCGTGTCGCCTGTTTAGTGCCATACAAACTCCTGTAGTATATAAAGAATTTAAATCTAAATATTGTCAAAGGAAACGAAACCAGAAACGATTTTTGATTCTTAACGCCATCTATACGCTAATACTGAATTAAGAGCATCTGTCTATGGCGAGTTTTCGGCTTGGTTTCCATTTTTCTTTTTTTTTGCAAGCATCTGGTCGCAGAATTCAGTCGTTTTTTTAATTTATAATCAGTGCAAATCCCTAAATAAACTAATTAAATATAGGTATAAACTCCTTTTTAATTTCCAAACTTTGTTGCAGGGATGTTATACACCCGGTGGTATACTAATGAAAATTTGAAGCTTTATTTACCCAACGTAAAGGCAATTGGTATCGTACATACATATATCAAATTGATAATAATACTAGTAAAGAATCAAATCAGTTAGAGCAAATGCTTCTTTGTAGTCTATTCCGGGTTTCTCAGAGCATCCGTTCATAACAAGCCTGTCCTTTTACCGGCTTGGCAAACCATCTCCATCTAATTTCTGTTTTAAAATTCACTTGCATTGTGTTGGCTTCATCCAGGTTTCACGTTCATCTACTTCGTAAGTATTCTCGGAATAAGTCTAACTCTTCAGTTATGGCCTTGAGCCAATGGCGCAAAATTATGTATAGTCACCGTGTATTAGGTAGGTTTAGTACGCACTAACTAATATCACGTTAACTTTAAAATCAGCTCTTAACTTTGTATTTAATTACAAACACTTTTTAACCTACCTACAACTAGTATTGACTTTAGAACATACCCCCGATTAGTTTTAGTCAAACAAACCTAAAAATTTACAGTTTGGGATATCAAACACAGTTTAAGGTGTCCACTTTTATAAAATTGAAATGAATCTGACAGAAATGTTAAAGGAAATAGAAAACAAGTTTTTCGAAATTTGAATTTTAAATTTGAATAGCATTTTCACAATAATGGAAGCAGAAAAGGCGTTTAATTAAAAAAAAAGTGAATTTTCTTTTGTGACAATATTTGTTTTTTTTTTAGACTTCGAAATATCGAAATCTGCAAAGAAATTTTCTTAAGACATTTCACTGAAATGACATTTCAAAGTCCATATTAAAAGATAAGATAATGTAGCCCAGTGCTATTAAGTTTAGCGCGAAGTTATAATGATAAAGTGGGTTTTATCTCGACTATAATTATGAAAAGACTAGCATTGACTTTGTTACGTATTAAAATGACTTTAAAGAGGACTTTATCTGACTATAATTTTGCTCCAATGAGATTTTTCATAACTTCATACGACTTCATCATAAGTTGGACTTACTTTAGCTGCAGCAAGATTACACAAATTAGTTGTTGGCCTGTTTCTTAGTGGGTAACGTTGTCCTTCAGTATCTTCACGGTCTGGTGTTAAAATTGCAGTTTCTTCATAAAACGTCTCAAGAGAGTCATCCATAAGAAATGTAAGCAAAGTGGTACACAAATTGGTTAGATCTTCGTCAAGTTGATTTTTGTTCGCTTGGCTTCTTATTTGAGATTCAGGTTTGTCAAATAGTTCAGTTTTGAAGATTCATTTTGGACATTTATTTTTGTATCTGCAGTTCTCAAGAATGATTCATCTTCATTAAATCGTATGTCCCGCGTTATTACTAGTTTCGATCCATTATTAAGGATTTTTCAAAAGCCGCGCCGAGATGTCAGTAGTGAATAATTTCTGAACGCTATCTTTTTCTGATGTCATCGTTAACATTTGTGAAGTAGACACATGTACAATTTTAAGCATGGATAGTTACGCGCTAGAACAACACATTAAATTTATTCAAACTGGTTCTTTCAAGGATCGAAAAATTGCTGGTAGACCAAAAAGTGGACGCTATATTAATAGCGGTTTCGTTTGGGCTATCAGAAGACTTTTTTGTTGTATACCCTGATTTTTATTTAAATGGAACACTAAAAACTTCTTCGGACTATTTTGGTTTAAATATATTTGCTTACGAATCACAGCCAATTGCACGAAAACAGGAATCTAGTTTGATACACAATACTATTTGACGTTTATACATAGTACATTTTGAAATAAAAGCCAGGAGAGAAATTGTGGTTCTGAAATGATTCTGAAAAAATGAGGGGAAAATTTTGATATCCTTTTTTGCTCCGGAGTACAAAAAGAAGGCTTCTGTCCGCCCAATCGAAAACGCCGTAAGTAAGTTCATCTATGACAGTAAGACGATGGAAGTACAAAAGAAAATCGTCTTTTTAGAAATAAAATATGGTACATCCAAGCGTTGGACCCCATACTGGATTATTATTTTTCATAAACCGATTTACGTCTATTTACAACATTTTATGCTTAAAACACAATAGCGCTTTTGCTTCTGCTTCGCTTTGACGTTTCAAGTTCAACTATAATAATTCAATGCTTTCTATCACAATGCCGCTTTGCACTTCGGACTTACGTTCTACATTCCTAACGAAGAGCGTACTGCTACGTAACGTGACTTCAAAGCGAAGCAAAAGTTGGGACAGGCTGAACTTTTGCTTGCTTTTCACAGTCAAACACAAGAAAAAAAATTTAAACGAAAAAAAAGTTTCGTGCTGTAATTGGCGGAGCAATTTTAAATATTTGAATCAAATTAAACACAAATACATTTTCAACTCGCAAAAAAAAATTGTTCTCTTTAATTGTAGAACAATTCTAGGTAACGTTGTAGAGCATGCATGTGGGGCGAATAGCCGCCATTTTCGAAAAATAATGAATAAACCAGAACACAATGGAACGTACCCCAACAAGAAAAAGTCCACGTTTTCTGCAGCATGAAGTCTTCATCACCTGCCAAGAAAATAAAATGAGCTCTGCTGCCCCCGCCGTCGTAGCGCGAATGCAAAGCATTTCAGTATCTGAAACGTCGATTGAAAATGCTGTCGCCTCAACCGTTGCACTAAGGGATACTGCCTCTGTCACCGCCACCATGTCAGAACGTTGTAATCCTTCTGTCACATCCGAAATTTCCATTTCCTTTGCCGCATCCACAACGGAAACTGCGCCTTCAGTTTCAAGCCAAACTGCCATTGCCGGCCCAGCACAACAAAGCAGTCTGTTGCAGGAAATACAAGGACGAATCGTCATCTTGGAGAGTCAACTAAAGACTGCTCAGACAAATTGGAACGACAGTGACCAGCAGTGCCGACGCTGACACATGTCTCAGTCCAACCTCCGCCCCATGTTCACATGTCGTCATCGTCAGCCCCTTTGCCACTCGGCATTGCTGCCAACTGTTAATTATATGTATAACGCCATTAACAGCTCAGTTATACTGTCGCCAACTGCATGTCACACATCATCATCGTTCTCCTTTGGTGTAAGGCGGAGGGTAGCGCCAATGCCACCTACAGTTCGCAATCACACACCAGTGTCTTTTGACCAGCTACGATCAGCTGAATTCTGTTTATTGCCATGCTCAGCCAATGATGCAGCCGTCTATTACTAACACTCTGTCATTACAATTCTCACAGCGCAAGGTTCGGGATTTGTCAAAATTCAGCGGTCATGCCGAGGACTGGCCGAAATGCCAGAAGAATAAGGCTCATACACCCGGATAAGGTGAACGCAGTCATGGAGCAATTACGTTTTCGATTTGGCCGCCCGGAGCAACTAATTCGTAGTCAACTGCGAGTTGTCAGGGAAATTAACTGATTGATGAATAGCTGATTCCCATCGCCACCAAGGTGAATAACTTAGTCGTGTATTTAAACTTGGTCAATGGTCAGCAACACCTTGCAAATCCAACATTGCTCGTTGAGATTATAGGTAAACTTCCGATGAGCAAGCGAATGGACTGGACCACGCATGTAGCGCCTATTCAAACGTATCCTACGATTATTGATTTTTGCAATTGACTGAACAAATAAGCTGCTGTTGGTTGTACCGTAAGGAATGTAACAAAGGAATCGAAACATCGACGAAGAAGTCGTCATGAATCGAGAAGTTCCGCCGAACATTCGATGCCAATGCTTCAGTTCTGAATTGTGTAGCTGAACCGAACCAGATCCCAAAACTGCTGTTCCGAATTTTGCCAGTTCTTGGACCAAAGAAGAAAGTTGACATGCTTGCTCTATTGGATGAAGGCTCATCAATTACAATGGTGGCTCTGAGCCTTGTTAAGGAACTTGGATTGGATGGTCGACAAGTGAGCCACAGTTCAACGAGTTTCCTTGAACTCATGTCTATTGGAGGGTCCACAACAGTATCAGTTGATGTCCACGTATTGTTTAATTTCCGAGCGATTGCCATCTCCAAGGATTTCCAGGTGCTGGTACGAACCGAAAATGGATTCGCACAACGATGATGCTGATAGACCACTAGATGTCTACGAAATGCTGTAGTATGAGTATGTAAAAAACACGAACGCCCTTTCATCATTCCGTCGACGATTATGTATACAGCTTCGAATCAGAGGAACAAGCCATTGCCATCGCAAAGTGGGTGCATGAGTATGACCAAGGAGCCGGGTTTGAGCTTCGAGTATTTGTGTTTAATTCAGCCAGAGTCACAAAAGTTATGGCCCGTATAGCAGCGAAATCAGAAGTTGGAAGTGAAAGCATGGAAGAAAGTCTTTCTACCGAAAAGGTTCTCGGCATGTTCCGGCAGCCATCAAGTGACAGCTTCAGATATCAGTTCAAATTCAATCGGGTGTACTCGCTGGGACCCGGTATCCGAGCAAAAGAGAGCTTCTCAGTGTCGTGTTGTTGTACTTTATGATGGTGCAAAGTTAATAATGCGTGAGGTGCAGAGATATGACATGAGTTAGGACCAGCCATTCTCCGACAATATCGATTACGCATGGAGAAAACGATCAACGATGCAGATACTGCGACATTACTTTCTCAACGCTGTAGCCCCGTAGGAGGTGCAGCTCCACGTCGACGGCAGCTAGGAAGCCTTTGCGGTTAATTCGAGGATAATGTAATCTAACGTCGATGTAGTGGTCGCCCTCGTATTTGCCAAGACGAAGTTGGCCCCGTTAAAGCCAATGACTATCCCCCGAGTTGAACATCAAACAGCCGTCCTAGGCACGAGACTTATGCAAACGATCATCGGTGAACACTCCTTCGAGATCAAATGCCGTATATTCTGGAGCGATTCCAAAACAATTGTCAAGTGAATCGGATCGCAGAGTCGCCGCTGTAAACCATTTCTTGTACACAGAGTTGCTGAAATAATTGCCTCCGCGAACCCATCTAACTGTCGCAGTAGAAGCCACACGTACTCTGTTAGTTATTTAAGCTAATTTTTAAGCATTTTTTTGTCTAGCATGTAAGAATTAATGAATTAACTGAAATAAAAGTGCATTTAAAGTGAAAAAAATTAATGAAAGCCACACGTATCAACAACCAAATTTACTTCAGCCTTTCGTCAAGGTGGCCCAACGTTCTTATGGAGAAAAGGGGATATGTGGGCCTATAACCTTGCCGATGAACAATTACAACATGATGACAACGAAGAGCTTCGTCCGAAGTTCACCATGGTTGCCGTGAGTTAAAAAATTTATAAATTTTTGAAGCGAATGGTCGCATGGATCATCCGATTCGGGAATCGATGTCGCCGCAAAGTTGAGAATGAAGCCGTTAATAGTCTTACCAGTGTCGAGTTGAATGACACCGAATCCTTCCTTTGACGACGAGTTCAAGAAGAAAATTACGCTTCTGGAATAAGTTGTGAGTGCTCAAAGCCTGGTCAAAGGGAATAGGTTATACGATCTCATGTCGTATATTGACGAGAAGGGTATCCTACGTTTTTACGGTAGGATCGATGTCGCCAACTAGATACCGTATGACAGACAATTATTTGGCCGCCGGATCATAAGTTCACAAAGTTGGTTGCGACACATTAACATTGCCGAATGAAACATCAGAACGTGGAACCAACGGTCTGTGAAATACGCCGCAGATTCTAGGTACCAAGATAGCTACTTGTTGTAGTGTCTGTCGGATGAAATGAATTATACCTGTCATGCTAACGATGGGTCAATTGCCTGAGGATCGAGTGACGCCATTTATGAGGCCCTTCTATTGCACTGGCCTGGATTATTTCGGTCCACTTTCAATCTATATTGGTCGCCGCATCGAGATGCGCTGGGTTGCTTTATTCACACGTTTGACGATGCAAGCAATACGAGGGCGGGTCAATAAGTCCGTGAATTTTGAATTCTGACCTCTTTACTGAAACAGCAACACTGCTCCTGTCAACAGGCATCTGTCAGTTGACTCCTGTCAAAATTTAAACTTGCTGCGTCAGTTAGTTTGTGTTTGACAGCTATTTTTATCAGACTACTCACTAATTTGAGGAGAAAATGGAAAAAAGTGAATTTCGTGTGCTTATTAAGCATTATTTCTTGCGAAAAAAAACCATTACCGAGACCAAGGCTAAGCTTGATAAATACTATGGGGACTCTGCACCATCGATTTCAATGGTAAAAAAGTGGTTTACTGAATTTCGTTGTGGCCGTACAAGCACTGAAGATGCCGAACGTCCTGGACGCCCAGTTGAGGTCTCTACACCCGGAACAATCGAAAAAATTCACGATATGGTGTTGGCCGACCGAAGATTGAAAGTGCGAGAGATTGTGGAAGCCGTAGGGATCTCGCATGGCTCAGTGGTTTCAATTTTGAATGATCACTTGGGCATGAGAAAGCTTTCCGCAAGATGGGTGCCGCGTTTGCTCACAGTCGACCACAAACGCAATCGTGTAACAACTTCACAGGAAGGTTTGGCGTTGTTTAATCGCAATATGGAGGAGTTTTTGCGCCGTTTTGTAACCGTGGACGAAACATGGATCCATCACAACACACCAGAGAACAAACAACAGTCAAAACAGTGGGTTTCTAAGGGTGAATCGGCGCCAAAGAAGGCCAAGGTGGGTTTGTCAGCCAATAAAGTTATGGCGACTGTTTTTTGGGATGCACGCAGGATAATCCACATTGACTACCTTCAAAAGGGAAGAACAATCAATGGGGAATATTATGCCAACTTATTGGACCGATTCAATGACGATTTGAAAAAAAAAACGACCTCATTTGGCCAAGAAAAAAGTTCTTTTCCACCAAGACAATGCAAGGGTGCACACATGTGCAGTTGCCATGGCAAAAATCCATGAATTGGGCTATGAATTGCTCCCTCATCCACCCTATTCTCCAGATTTGGCTCCGAGCGACTACTTCTTGTTCCCAAACCTGAAGAAATGGCTTGGTGGAAAAAGATTTGACTCCAATGATGAAGTCATCTCGCAAACAAAGGCCTATTTTGAGGACCTCGACAAATCATTTTTTTTGGAAGGGATAAAAAAATTGGAGAAGCGTTGGACAAAGTGTATAGAGCTCAAGGGAGACTACGTTGAAAAATAAAATTATTTTTTTATCAAAAAATCTGTGTTTTAATCCAAAAGGATTACGGACTTATTGACCCGCCCTCGTACAATGGGAGATAGTCAGCGACTTATCCACTGACGCCTGAATCTTGGTTAACCGAAATTTCATAAATCGTTGAGGAGTTAATGTGAGGATACGCACCGACAACGGGAAGAATTTCATCGTTGCGGACCGAGAAGGGAAACGCTTTTCAGAAGTTTTTGACAGTGAGCAAAATGAAATGTCTTCGAGAAGATTGTCGAATGGCTATTCAACCAAGCAAGCCATCTGAAGGGGGGATGGTGCAGTGTGTAAAGAGAGTTCTACGCCATACACTTAAAGAACTTACACCACATGAGCACACATAGCATTGTCTATTATACTAATAATTAGGATTCGTGGGTCGGTGACCGTGGCTCAAGTGGTAGTGGACTGGCTTCCAAATCGGAAGGTTCGGTGTTCGAATTCCAGCCTCGCCAGAAAGACATATCATCCATTTTTTTAGTTAACGAAAATCAAGTAAGACGAATAATTGACTAGAAATAAACATCAAGCCAGCCTCCACTAAGAATTTAGTCTCCCCATTAAATGTTGGATGCCACCCATGAAGCGAAAAACCACTGAGCCCAAACATCTTTCTTCCTCTCTTTATCCCATTTTTCAAAAAAACTTAACACATGCTGAGGCATTATAAGTGTATTCATACCCACTTGAGTGTTAAGTTCTTTATCAATCAACTTTCGTCCGCATATGCACACATATGCACGCATATCCAAACGTGCGATTGCGCAGGAATTTATGCGACGACACATAATAAGCCCAGAGTCGATTCCTTCAATTTTCGTTCACTTTTGTAAACATAAACAAACATAAGTGACAGCGAAATCAGTCGCTCCTTCCATATGCAAATTTGACAGATGAGATATTTTTGTAAAAACATTGGTGGAAAAATGTCGAAATATCAATTTTGTTCATCTCCTTATCGAATGTGTAAGGAGAAATAGGTGCATTTTCGAAGCTGTGATTGATGGTACATTAATATCAACTTCACTTCGTCACAATCCATCATGCACTTGGACATCAGAGTCCTCCCAATCTGTGTATTTGCTTGGACAATATGATGCTGCATTGCTCTTGTTTAACACAATAAAATTATGAAGTGCTATAGCAGCCAACACAATATTCGCTGACAACATATGTAATGTGGTCAACAAAATACGCCAACGGGAGACTAGAATTCCGAAAGAGTTTTTATTTTTGCGGCCAGCTCTAGAACGGCTTTTGTTGAAATTTTCTTCCTTCGATGGCAGCAGTGTTCCAGAATACGGTCGCATCAGGTTTCTTGATAGCGGAAAGGCAGCATCAGCTACAAAGTAACACGGGACCTGTTGTGTAAAGTCGGGTCAGGACTAGGGCGATTATTTTCCAACAGTCTCTTCCGGAAAACTTATATGAAAGACTCCTACGTAAAACTACAACATTACATTAATATTCATTTTGCAAGGAGCAAACAGTTTAATATGCATTTCTTACCTCCGTCACTTTAGCTGTCAACATAGTCACTGTCAACATTTGTAAACCGATACTTCGCATCATATACTGCCATTAGGACTATGCTGAAGCATTTTTTGTTTGAAAAATACTGGCTTGCGCTATTGGGTGGGCATCTGATTGCAATGTGTTTGCCATCAACTGAGCCAACGCAATTAGGCATATTAAAGATAATTGTAGAAAGTACCAACCTTATAAAGCTTAAATTTGAAGTATGACGGCGCTATTTTGTTTAGTATTTGTTCGGCAGCCATCAATAGTGAACGCTCTCAATTGATTTTTAAATATGGAAAACATTGGTCATCGTATGTGATACAATACTTTCATTTGAAAGCCCTCAATCCAACCAACATCAAAACGGAAATGGATTCTACTCTGAGGCAGTCTGCTCCTTCGTTTACAACAATAAAATATTGGGTGGCGGAGTTGCCAAGACGAACATCGCAGTGGTCGACCTAATGAGCTGAGTTCACTAGAAATGTTGAAAAAAATCCACAAAATGATATTGGATGGCAGTCGATTGAAAGTGCGTCACTTGGAATATATTGTAGGCATTTCAAAAAGCGCTGTACATCGCATGTTGACTGAAAAATTGGACATGAGAAACCTGTGCGCAAGATGGGTGCCGCAATGACTCACAATGGAACGAAAACAGCGTCACGAGGATGTTTCAAACGAGTGTTTGGCGAAGTTTCACAGCAATAAAGCCGAGTTTTTGCATCAATTCATAAACATGGATGAAACATGGGTCCATCACTTCACACCCGAGACCAAGGAATAGGCGAAGACAGTTCCATCTACAGGAAAGGTCATGGAGTCGGTTTTTTGGCATGGAAAAACAATCAACGGCGTGTAGCTTTGTTTTATCAAGACAGTGCACCAGATCACTCATCCATCATCGCGATGGCCAAAATCAATGAGTTAAAGCTCGAACTATTTTCTCATGTACCTCAACCTCGCCAGAGATAGCCCCTCGGATTATTTTCTACTTCATAATTTGAAAAAAATGTCCAACAGTAAAGAGGTGGAGCCTGCGGTTGATGGCTATTTTAAGAGGCTCGACGATTCTAACTATAAACAGGATATCGAAGCTATTGAACAAGGCTGGGAAAGGTGTATTGAACTAAAAGGAGACTATGTAGAGAAATAAACATATTTTCCCCCAATTTTTTTATGTTTTCTTTATCAGGTCGGGTGTTTCTGGGACTACCCTCGTATCTATGCAGGCAAAAGCATTATGGTTATCGATAAGAATTTCCAAAACATAAAGAAGAATTTCGTGCAGTTATGATATTAGCATATGCATCCCAACGTTGATTATAATTGAGCCTTTAGTAAGTACACTGTTCAGGAGGAAATCACTTCCGAGATCTAAGTATCACAATGAGCCTACAACTTCTTTAATTTTACCTTAGTGCACTTTACCTATGGTATCAGATACTATGTCTTTAGTTTGCATATTTATTTAAGACGATACATTTTAGAGAGTATTACTTCTTCAGTTACTGGACGTGCGTTCATATTATTTTCCAAGCAAATAAGCAAATTGTAAATTGTTGTATAAATAAGGAATTTAGTTTTGAATTGTGTATTCCATCCTACCTGCCGATAGATGACGCCTTAATATTCACATCCATATTCTGGTCGTATATTGCTTAATTCGAATTAATTTGCCGCCATCTTAGTTATCGCATCATCGAAAAGCCGACGAACTGAACTAGCCGCCTCGCTTCGGCATCAGTTCGTCATAGTCTGTGCAAGAGGTTGGTCGGTCTTCTACCGTTTTCAACTCTATAATTAGTTATACTTTCTAGACAAGTACATACATATATATTCCAATCAATTGTACGCCATTTTATTCAACAGTACAGTTTTTAATAAATTAATAGAAAACAGATCGTTTTCTTACCACAATTGACTAAACAAGTAAACAATTCAGGTGAGTTGCATGCGATTTTCTTAGAATTTTCCCAATTTTTTTTTTTTTTTTTTTTTCATCCGGGGCGTCCATATTGATTTTTCTTTTCATCCTGTCTTGTTTTTTTTTTTTTTTCTACATTCGCAATCGGCTATGCTTGAGATTTTGTTGTAAATTAATTAGTTTTTCTTTTAACATTTTACAAAGTTCATTGAATTGTGGGAAAATTTGAACAATTTTTGGAAATTTATTTCAATTGTGCTTAAGCTATTCTGCTTGGGTACAGTTGCGACAATAATTATTAGTCACATGTGGCGAATTAAAAAAAAAAACTTGTTCTCAGTTTGAGACGCACGTTTTTCAGTCAAAAATTTTGTTGAAAGCGTTTCATCTTGAATTTGTTTGAGTAAATGCAGTGATTGGAATCGAAATTAATTGGCAAAATCGATTTTTTGCGATTCATGGAAGAGTAGAGCAGAAAAAAAAATGGCAACCGGGCGGCATTGTCAGGCGCGCCATTTTGTGACTCTTCTTTTTCGCATTTTGGTGTATGGCGCCGAATACATATTTTATTATACCAACCGATAGAGACAAGTGTGTTTTTTGTGTGATTAAACAGTGCGAACCATGGGTTTTCCATGTAAACGAGGGAAACGGACCGACTACGCTTTGGCCGGGGCAATGGCGTTGACCTGAATACCAAAAAGCGGGGCCTAGACCGGTTTTCCGCAAGACTTTTCTGCTTTTGTAGCTGGTATTTCACCAACAGTCGGCGTTTTTGTGATTTTATGGAAATTTGGTTTTTCTTGATTCTTGGCGCGCTTTGTAATTAAAACAAAAACCGCCAAATGGGGTCGGGTCCAAGCGTCGGTTTCTTTTTTTTCTACGAATTAGATATATGTATATGCATGTACATACATATGTGTGTGCTGTGCGGCCTTTGACTAAAACTTATTGTTTCGCCTTATGTGCTGGCTTACGTGGCCAAAGATAATTGGAAAACGAAACGACAAAGCGTACGAAGTAAGGGTAGTTTCGTTTGGTCTTTTTTCAATTTATAATTCTCTTTTGTTGTTTCCATGAGCGGACCTTTCTGGTCGTATTTCCCTTCTGTATACATATTGCGTGAAGCACCGGAAGAAGACATCAGAGGAATCACGTATCTTATAAATATATATATATATATATATATACATCTGTATGTATAGATAGCAAAACGAGACCGAGTCGTTACATAAATTGGTTGTTCCAGGGCGCATGACGTTTACCAAAGGACGCTATTTGCTATGTATTATGTATACATAGGAAGCAGCAAAGAAAGGCGACATTTTGGTGGCCCCTCTCACTGTGCTGTTAACTAAATAAATCAATTTCTGACTTGGGCTTTGCAATGAGTAGATAGTTATACACATTTTCTGTACTTTTTTTGGGGCACTTGTTTAAGATTTTCCAAGGATTTTTGTAGTTTCTCCGGTCTAACCTCGTTTCCTCCATTGAACAGTCTTGTGAAATTCTATCCAGTAATTCTTGTGGCAAGCGTTTTCGGTATAACGACGCCTTTCTTGATAGTCATTCGGCTTGTTTAACCATTACTCAGCCTACAATTTCGAATATCAGTTGGTGGAATAGAAAAATCCCCACAAAATTATGACTCAGCTGTGTATGTGCAGAAAAGCAGAACAAGAGGAAAAAAAAAAAACCGGCTCGCCCCACTGGAGCTACGATAAAATTAGCTTTTCCCGTTCGTTTTGTTAGATTCCTTCGTCGTCTCATTTGTTTTAAATTTTTTATCGCAAAAAGCAGAGAGAATCAACGAAAGAAGTAAAAACAGACACCTGAAATGTGTAGCGAATCGCAGTCGCAAAATGTATTCCCTTCTAGTTATACGCTGCGTCATTCTCACGTTCTCTATCATTCGTTTGCTTAAAGTTATGAAATTGTCTGTTCTCGGAATTATCAAGTTTCGTTTCCATTCCTTCACTTGGCAACAACACTTTAGTTAGACGAATCGTAGAACATATTGTTGATGGGTACATGCGAACTATAGGAAATTAACCATTTGTTTTCGGGTACATGTAGTGTATTAGCTTTTGTACGTAGATATTCATTTCTTTTAGCGGCTAAAGCAGTTCATTTATGTATAATATTAGTCTTGCAGATACATACTTTGAAGTTGTAGAGTCGTTCGCCTTCTTCAACTTGCTCAGAAAAATGGCATCCAATGGCGCACATCCCACAAGGATCTAACCCAAGCTATCATAATCTACCTTGGTTAATTAATTGGAGGTAGAGCGCTACATGAATGCAAAAAAAAAGTTACCCACAGAAATTAAGGAACCCCCTACACATTCAGAAAACTATGAATACCTTCGAATATGCAAGCAGCGCATAATTCCCAGCATTCATTCAACCCATGACTCAGTCTCAGTACAACTTACTACTTATTGCATTCTTTATTTATGGTATTAATGAATATTGTACTGGAAAAGGACGTTACGAAAGCGACTCCTCACTTGCTTTTATTCAGTAACTAGTTCTTGATAAGAACACCACTGCTGCCATTATAGTGAACGCGATAACTCCAAATACAAGCATTCATAGTTTTCATACTTGGAAACATTTATCCCTATTTTTATTCAGCCCACTTACCAGGGTGGAAGCTGGTAGGTTGTTACATACGAGTACAGTGATGGCCAACATACAAGTAATAGGCACTCAAATATAAATTCAAAAATTCATATTTTCAACGCGTTTATTATCTCAAGAAAATTCAAAGTCAACCTACAGTTATGGGCAAAACAATAATTTACTGGTGCATTGTCTTGATGAAATAAAACCGCCAAATGCGGCCGCTTTTTTCCTGATTTCATCTTCCAAACGCTGCAATAAGTTCGCATAATACACGCCGTTCGTTGATTGTTTTTCCATTCCAAAAAAACTGACGCCATGACCTTGCCTGCAGATGGAACTGTCTTCGCCTTCTTTGGAGCCGATTCTCTCCTTTGCGTCCATTGCTTTGACTGTTCCTTGGTCTCGGATGTGAGGTAATGGACCCATGTTTCATCCATGGTTATGAATCGATGCAAAAACTCTGCTTTATTGCTGTAAAACTTCGCGAAACGCTCGATTGAAACATCCTCACGACGCTGTTTTTGTTCCATTGTGAGTAAAATCGTGGCACCCATCTTACGGCACAGCTTTATCATGTCAAATTTTTCAGTCAGCATGGCGATGTGTACAGTGCTTTTTGAAATGCCTACAATATCTGCTAGTTCACGTACTTTCAAACGACTGATTTTTTTTTCACCATTTCTGGTAAACTTTTGGTTGACCGCTGCGATGTTCGTCTTAGCAATTCGTACGGCCTTGCTTAAAAGCTCTGTAACTTTCTGATTTCCGTGGCAAAAAATTATCCTGAAATTCAGTTGCGACTTCTAAATTTGCATAAAACGTTGCTTGCAAATTTTAAGATTTTGGCGTCAGATCGTTTTCTGAAGTTCGCAATCCACCTTGGGTTGCTTTGAAGGGGAAGGTTCGGCCTTCAGAGACTGTAGCATTTGTAGACTTAGTGGCATCTCCCACTCAGCATACGTCTTATCCAAAATAGTGGACCTAAACCATACCATGGAAAATATGCTCAAACCATACCATGAAAAACATTCCCAAACCATAATACTTCCGCCTCCATGTTTTTTGTGCTTGCTGCAATCTTTGGACACCTCTGACCCACCAAATTCATTTTGAATTCATCGGACCAGAAAATAGTTTTCCACTTTTTTTCATTTTCGAGGCCTGTCCCCATTCCCGATGTTGTTTTGCCAATTGGATAAGATTCTTACGGCGCTTTTTGGTTAGAAGAGACTTCTTCCCAAAAGCTATTTTGATTCTAGTCTCCTTCGCGCTTTGTTCTAGATCAGACTGACAAGTCCAGTTCACGTATAATATCTGCAGCTGACTTAAGCGGGTCTTTTGTTTGGATAGGCGTGTGGTTTGGGAGTCATTGGAGATGTTTTTCTCAATAAGTTTGTCCACCTTTTGCTGTGACTTTCTTGCATGTGCGAGCTTTTGAATCAAATTACTTTCGGTTGTGGAGCAGTGTAGATCTGATGCATATATAATACATATAATTCCTCGCAACCAAAAAATAGGCACAAGTAACCTGAGGTTTTGTTCGAACGTCGGGCAAGTTTCTTCAGGTCTCTGTACGTTTTGCCTTCATATGCATGATCACGTGTTTACGCGTTATGTTTTTTTGCTTTGCAAGATCGCCGTACATCTCGGCATTGATTCCTCTTTTTTTTTCATACCACTTCCTTTTTTAAATTTCCACACAAACCACTTTTAGTGCTGGTATGTCCAAATAAGTGGCATATTGTGTTCGGCATATGGTAACATAGTACAATATTTTGGGTTCTTTCAATATATTGCACCTCTTTTGCTAAGATCTCCCTGATCCAAATTATTAGCCCAACCCCATGCTACGGAAACCATAAACAGGTATTAATATTCCCCCCCGTGTTTAACCGTCTTTTTTGAGTATTTTGGGTTAAGTCCCTTACCGACGGGCGACGCCCAAAACATTTGCCATTAAATTCGAATGATTCCTTGCCAACTATATTCTGTGCAAAACTTGCTCGCTCAAATGCGGCATTTTTCGCGGAACTCTAGCTTTCAATTTGACGTAAAGCAATCTTGCCTTATACTCGTAGTTCTAGCGCTTACACACCCTCTCAAACTCTTTTGAATGGCTGTTGAACTTGTCTTTACAACGTAGATTCCCTAATTTTAAAAATATCCACGCTAATCACATTTATGTCCGTGAAAGATGGATTTGATCTCAGAGTAGCCGGCGAATTGGATCCGTTACTACTTCTACAATTTTAGCTTCAGTTCGCTTCAAAAATCACATTTTGGGCAGTCTATCGGTTACATTTGGATATCGTTGTGCGCTTATGAGCAACTACGTCCCTCCGTCCAGCTAGCAAAATTCAGAGTCTGTCGTCCCTACTCGTACTTTTACTTTTGGCACTATTAACTTTGAGCCAGTCTCCTCGGGATTGGCCTAGCAATCAACCTACCATTTGAAGCTTAGGGTTTATTGAAGAACTTGCATATATCAGAATTGATGGGAATAGAACACGATTAACAACGGTTGGCTATTTCTGCTTGAACGGTAGCCCTGCACAGCTGGTTCACAGTAGATTTCTGCGGTTATGCTCTTCAAAGTGGATAACTTCCTTAGTATCTCACCATACGCATAGGAAGATTTCGAGAAACTGAAATTCATCTTTAGCTGCTCTGCTGGTCTGTCTTCTCGACTAAGCCATTATTAATGGAAATTAATTTGTAGTGAACCCATTTTTCATCTCGGGTGACAATCGGTTGTTTGATGGAGAATATTTTGCTAAATGAGTGTGGTATTCTTGCTTCAACTTTGGTTGATGGCCATATGGCTTACATTAAGTTCTATTCTGTAACAGTGAATTGCCTTTTGATGTGGCTTGACTTCGCAGTGGATAAGTGTCGAATATACTAGTCTGATACATCCATTTCAAAATTCAGTTAAAAATGCTTATAACACCGAATGGGAAAACATATACCAATAACGAGCAAAGCAAATAATTGACTGTGCGTGTTATGGTAGCGGCGGTTTGAGAAAAAAAAAAAAACGCCCAATCGTTATGGTATGAATTATTGTTGCGAATGAGTCTTGCGATTTCGACTGAGACTCTTAATCTCGTTATCACTGAAATATTTTTAAAGCCCCCCTATATTTTGCCAATTGTAGCAACGATTAGATGATGTTTAATCGTTAAATTGCTTTTTCTCTGTTGCGTAACAAGTACGAATCCGTTTCATCGTTTTTCAATTGGTATATATGTTGGCATTTTAACTTGATTGTTAAACTGATGTGTAATGTTTGTTAACGGAAAGTGTCTTTTAGTCACGATATATTACTTGCTTATCAATTAAGCCAACATGAGGGCACTCAGTTTTTTCCGCCCTTTGTTCTTTTTACATCTTTGAGTATTGTAATATTTCTGAGTTGACCCGGTCCCGCTTGGTGATATTTCCCGCACTTCATTATTAAATATGATTGTTTGTTCAGCTGTGTGGCATGTGCTGCGGTCTTGATACCACATTGTATACTCTACTCCCCAAGTCTTTAGCTTCCAATTTATGCTCAAAATAATCATCTCTATGGTCCGGTTGTTATCTTCATTGACCAAATACCCACCACTCGAGCCTGAAATGAATGTCTTTTCGGTGGGTTATAGAATGCAATAATCTCCGGCTTGCCCAAAAGGCGATAATTTCGTTTATTAACGAATCCGTTTAAGATTTTAATCTTAAGCTCTTAGATAGTAGTGAATCTGTGACAAATTCATTAATGAACGTACAAAGTTAGCTGCGGGTACATGTTTTGTTCAGATTTATCGGCGATTTGCAGACTACCCATTGATTGAAGCGCCTGGGAAAGGTGCACATTCGACTTGCAAGTGACTCAATGGTAGGTCTGATGGTAAACACTTTTCGAAGAAAAAGTACCAGCTGCAGCGAAGTAAAAAAAACAAAGGACAGAAATTGATTTCATGAAGCTAAAAAATCTTCTAAGAATAAAACCCTGGATCTCTAGTCAAATTATTCGAAAAGTAAAGCAAATAATAAAGTGCTCTAAGGATCCTCTTAACCTTAGACGGAAAAATAAGTTTAAAAAAATGTGTTTTGAACTAAAAAAAAAGATATTGCAAGCAAAAGATACGAGGGGCGTTCAAACTATTCTCGGTATCGGGGTGAAGCTGTGGTTGTATATATAAATTGACTTATTTATCCAAGTAATACTATTATTTTAGTTCGCATTCATGTAAAATTTCATATAAATGTGATTATTAATTCGCGTTTTATCTCTAGTTAAACAGAGTCATAATGGCAACTGAGACGATGATGGTGAAAATTGAGCATCGCGCTGTAATTAAATTTCTCACTAAGCAAAGAAAAAGTCAAAAAACTATTCATGAAGAGATGGTGGCTGTTTACCAGGGTTCCGCACCTTCATTATCAACTGTGCAAAAGTGGTCAAGTGAGTTCAAGAGAGGCAGAGAGAGCATTGAAGACGATCCCCGCTCCGGGGCCCCGGCTACTGCTTGTACGGAAGAAAGCATAAAAGAAGTCGAAAAACTTGTTCTTGAGGATTCCCGAATAAAGGTGAAAATGATGGCAGAGATCACCAAGCTTTCAGTTGGTACCATTCACACCATTCTTCATGACCATCTTAACCTTTCAAAGGTCAGTGCAAGGTGGGTGCCACGAATGCTCACAGCGCCTCAGAAAAAAGTGAGAATCGCATGCTGTAGAGAGCTTTTGGAGATGTGTAGTGAGAACGCGGACGGTGTTATGGATCGAATTGTTACTGGGGCCGAAACATGGGTCCACCACTATGACCCTGAAAGCAAACAAGAGTCCATGCAGTGGCATAAAAAAGGAACAAACCCCCCGAAGAAGTTCAAAGTCACTCCGTCTGTCGGGAAGCTCATGGCCACAGTTTTTTGGGACTCAAAGGGAATCTTGCTCATTGAGTACAAAAAAAAAGGTGAAACCATCAACGCCACATCCTACGCATTCACTTTGCATAATTTGCGGGAGGAAATTAAAAAGAAAAGACGGGGTAAACTCGCAGCGGGTGTGTTGCTTCTTCATGACAACGCTCCTGCTCACACGGCGCGAATTTCCAAGGCTGCTGCGCGAGATTGTGGTTTCGAAGAAATCCAACACCCACCCTATAGTCCAGACCTTGCCCCTAGTGATTATTTCCTGTTTCCGGATTTGAAAAAATGTCTTCGTGGAACAAGATTTTCGGATGATGAAGAACTCAAGTCGGCAATAAATGGGTATTTTGCAGAGAAAGAGGAAATTTATTTTTTTGAGGGTTTAAAAAAGCTTATCTCAAGATGTATCAGATGCATTGATGTTAGGGGAGATTATATTGAAAAATAAAAACAATTTAAATTGAATTCGCATTTTCCTTCATATCGATACCGAGAATATATTTATATACTTATTTAGGACACAAACACTGAAGTCGTATGTCAGGGTTGTTCGACTTCGGTTCTTGCGTCGTATGACTTATAACGCGATGCAGGCAAAATTCATCACAGGCGTAGCTCTGTGGAGGAAACAAATTAACTATCAGATACTAAGGCCGTTGCCAAATATTATAGCTGCGCGAATACTCGCAGTCTGCTGTTAATTTTTCATGTGACATTTCAAGAGATTGAAAAAAATTTCTATGTAACTTGTTTGTTGTGCAGGTGGATGCCGTAGTGCTAACTAACAGCAACACATTTGTTTTTTTTTTATTATACTGATGGCAGTTTGAATATTCACAAGTTTTCGGATATTCATTATATCCATTTACTGAATACCTACCACCGTAAAGTCGCATTCCTCAAACGTGCAAAACTTTTGTCAAATCATTGTGAGAACGTTTCAATCGGTAGTTGGCATATATGTTACATTCAATGTTCGCAAACAGTCTTATGTTGATTGTAGAGAAAGGTTCGAGCTCTTATTTTTGGTTTCTATAGGTGGAGATAGATTATCACCATAATCAATTGTCGTCGTATATTCTTGGTTGCATATGGATTTCGCAATCTAAACACTGTTATACAGAATGTCAGCACTCTCCATTATAATATCCCATATTCAAAGGGTATCTAGGCCTTGTATAGTCGTAGTTTGTTTTATCATATCAATCATTTTCAATCATCATAAAGATAGTCATTCTCATTCTTTGGTTATACATGAATCATAAATATAAATAGGAGTAAATCCCCTGAAGTTTTTCCTTTTGCATGATGCATACGCATACTCGTATATAACCCAGAACTTGAATGTGACAATTGGGCTCCCTCCATTCAAGTAGGTACCACAATCATTACAGAGAAAGCTAACAAGTTTTTTCATGGTCTGTTTGTATGAATTTGGGATCGCTTACACTTGACTTTATTTATGGTGCTGGGATTGTTTTTTTTTTTTTGAATTGTACATATTACACAAATATACAAAAAAAGCAAGCGGTTGTTGTTTTTCCCTCTAATTAAATATAAAAAAAAAACTTTCTTTGTTTTTACCATTTAACAGTAACAATTTGGTTATTCAAGAGTTTCTCATCATTTGCAATCATCTCCTGTTTTATTTTCAGGTGTAAGAAAAATAAGAGTATTTTTTGCGAAAATATATTGGTTAGAAAATTTTTGGCAAATAAAATAGAAAGAAAATAAAAAATAGTAAAAATGAGTCCAAGGTAGGAATATAATTTTTTTTTCATTTTCTGGATTTTCAAAACAAACAAAATAAAATTAAAATTCCCTCACACACTGTAGTTGTTATGATTAATAAATAATAAAATAAAAAAAGCACACGCACACTACAAAATCAATTTTTTTTATTTTTACTTTTTATCGTTGCAGCGTTAAAATGGCATTCCGTGGAAATAATAACCGCAACCGTAATTTTGGTGGTAACTATGGTGGTGGCCCAATGGCCGGTGGTAACAACCGCATGGGAATGAACATGAGCCCATGGGATAATCAGAATGCCGGTGGTGGCAACTATGGAGGTGGTAATATGCGCCAGGGTGGTGGTGGTGGTGGAGGTGTTGGCGGTGGTCAAGGCATGAATGCCCAAGCCATTAGTCTGGCCAATAACCTGCTCAATAATTTGTTCAGGAATCAAAATCCACCATCGCTGCTAGATCTTCCACGAGGCGGTGGAATGGCGGGTAATCGCAATCAACGAGGCGGACCGGTATGTATTGCTTTTTCGTTTTTTTTCCTATGTATTTCCCTATTTTTTCTCCCTCTCCCTTCAGTTTTAATTTAGAGTGATAATTTACATTTTGGAAGCATCATTGTAGACGTGTTTATTGAATTGTTGTAGAGAAAAATGGTTATAGTAGAAGATCATTCAGTTTGATTAAAATCGGTTACAGTTTTAACCTCTCAAATCGTATATGTAAAAGCCAGCATCTTTGTTATTGGCAGTTTCATAAAAAACTACACAAAATTGGAAAATAAAATGTTGTATCGGCTCTCCAATTGAAGTTTATCAAGTTTCCAATTATTTCAAGTAAAATATAAAAAGCACTAGCCTTGGCTGGCCGTATGCTTTTCGCACTCGGTTTTATGAACTCGCGTACCCCTAAATTAAATCCTTTTTTGAGACACCAGCTTACAAGTATATCACTGATATTACCGATAATGGTTATAATTTTCGTTTTCGCCGCGGTCAGTATTTCTTCATATTCTTCGCACGAATATCGTAAAACATAAATTGTATTTTTCGTTTTTTAATCAGTCTACACAAAGTCCAATTTTTTGTGACTGCTGCAGGATTTCGTGTCGCAATCGTCATATTGCAGCTAGCGAAGGAAATTCTTCTGATACACATGCCCGATGTCTTAATCATTTCATTGAATGCTCCAATCCATTTGAAACCGACATTATCAAGTTTCTACAGTGAAAAAGTCCTCCACTGGTTGGGGTATCCAGTCTATTCTCGTCTATTAATTTCAATTTTAGAGAACCCATATTGTCAATTTTTATCCATACTTTGGATGCGCAGTTGATATGTTCATTTTGTTTAGGTGAATAAATAAGTCCCTGAAAATGAAAACAGATGGCGTCGTCACATCAAATCTAACATTTTGCTTTAAAAAAAAAGCACCCAAATTTTCAGACAGGTCTGTCAAATAGTTTTGTTGTGACAGCCATTTGAAACAGATGCCCACTAGAATTTTCAAATAATTGGAAATTTTCAAATAATTGGAAAAAAGTGGATTTTGCATGCTTCATTTTCATTATTCAACACTATTTTTTGTGCAAAAAAAAAAAAAAAAAACTATCCCGAACAAAATCCAAATAAAAGCTTGAAAAAGTATTATGGCGACTCATCATCGATTGGAACCGATATACAACTGGTTTACTCAATCTCGGTGCGGTCGTACCAGCACAAATGACGCTCTGGTCGTCCAATTGAGGAGGTCACCACGGCAGAAATAGTTGATAAAACCCACGGTATGATATTGTTTTTCAGTTTTGAAAAAATATTTGGATATGAAAAAGCTATCCGCCAAAAGATGGATGCCGCGTTTGCTCACAATTGACAACAAACGATTGTATTTGACTGGCGATCTTCAATCGCAACCCGAACGAGTTTCGTAGCCGTTTCATTCTTCCAGTAGGACAACGCACCGGCGCACAAGTCCGCAGTCGCAACGGCAAAATTATATAAATTAGTTTACGAATTGCTCCTTTATTTCAATTATGATTTTAAGCCACTACCAAGCGCTCTTCGCCGGATTGTCCTACTTGAGATCTTAAGGCCCAGTTCTTTCTGTACACATTTTGAGGATATAAAGGGGTCCTTTTAATAAGCTTTGGATATTGAGCTATTACTCGCGAAATCACCAAATGGCTTATACCAAATTTTTTTGCAATAAATGTTACTGATTTACCGCTTTCAAAATCAAAAATCTTTTCATCTTTTATTTCGTCAGAATACTTATTACGAGCCATTTTGTCACAATTAAACACAATTACCTTTTTGTCACAATTAAACAAAATTTAAGCTTCCGATTTAAAACGCCGCCGATCACACTCAAATAATTTTTTTCTATTGTTTAGAATGTTTTTGAAAAGAAAAACAGTAATCTTTTGATGCATATTATAAGTAAACGGTAAAATTTGCTGACTGAAGGCAATAACAGGGTGCATGTGCTTTGGTTTTGTCCACTTACTTTTCAATGGATTTTTAATTATTTTATTCTATAAAAATTGGACAAGATTTAACGTAAAGTGAGTAACTGTAAATCAAAGAGTAATTTTTGTGAATAGGAAAATATAAACATTTTTAAGCTGTCACAAGGTTTTTTTTTTAATGTTCCTTATTTTTTTCCTAAGTGAAAATTTTTCGTGCTATAGTTTTGGCCAACACTGTATATATCAGATATGTCGTTACAATTTTTCGCCTCATATTGCCCATCTATATTTACATATGTGTAACATAACAATTTCCCATGGGTCAGTCACTCATCGCAGTTTTTATACCTTGTGAAACCTACTTATTAAACATCTATGTGTAATCACTGTTCAGTAAGATTGTAAACATTTTTTCTATTTTCATTCATTCCTCGGATCCGGTGTTTGTTACAGTTTTTCGTGTCGCCTTTGCCTTTATAAAAACAAGTCTGTTTTTCTGTGGGCGATGCATACTTTGGTCACATCTAATTGTGAGGTTTTAGGGGGAGTTTGTTTTTGCATTCCACTAGCTGTTTTTCCTCTACTGCTGTTCAATAACTAAAATCCACAATGATGAGTAACACAAAAAAAAAAGAAATCTAGTCTATATGCTATTCTCTTCTAAATTTATTATTTATATATTTATTTATTTATTTTTTAATTATTATTTTTTTTTTTATTATAAACTAAGACATTAAGACAAAAAAAAAAATAGTTGTACCTCTGTTCTTTTCGATGATGTGTGCGGACTTTGTGACGTGCATTATCGCCGCCTTTGTTTTTCTTTAGTTTTAGTACAGAAAAAAAACTTTTTTTGTTAGTAAGAGTGTAACTTTATTTCTAAAACTGTTTTTGATGTGTGTTGTGTGCCTTCGTTACAAATGGCCACTGATGTACAATGTCCTCCTACTCTGCCATGTTGTTAAGAGTTGAATATAGACGTGTTCAAAAGAAAGGACTCGGGACCAACACACAAACGCATGCTACTAAATCGTAAATCAACGAAACAGCCAAATCACCAACTTTGGCTGTTAATGAAACAGTGCATCTCCTTTGCGATGATGCTGCTGCATAAATTGATTGTGTACACTTGAGAGACGGATGTACGACTTGTCGGCCTTTGTACATGCGCAAACAACCAATGCCACAAAAAGCATTACTCACCACATCGCTATGAAACAGTTACAGAATATAAGCTTTTTTTTCTTTAGAATGTAGAAAAAATAATTATTGTAAACAAAAAAAAATCAAATCAAATTTCACTGAAATTCTAATTTTCTTAATATTTTTCTCTCTCTCTTCAATGTTCTCTCTTTTGGTTCTTCGTGAATTTTGTGTTGTTTTGTTATTTCCCTACGAAAAACAAAATCACAAATTAAAAAAAAAAAAAAAATCAAATATGTGCCATCCACATACAATAATTGATGTAATATCTTATTGTTGTGATGCCTGTGCCCGCTCACCTACTTCTACATCATGTACATGCAATGCGCGCTGCTACTGCTATCGATCTTCACAAAACAAAAAAATACAAATAAAAATCTGTTCCGACTTTTACAAATCCATGTAAACCGAACTACACACCACACCCACCACGATATGCGATTTGCCACCGCCGCTGCCAACTTTGACCAATCTTTTATTTAAATCTCGAATCGAATCGAAATATGCTGTTGAATTGAATTTGTGCTACACAAATTGTTAATCATATTTATTATATATGTTAACTGAATATATAAAAACCTTGTTTTTATAAAATATGAACAAAAAAAAAAAAACAAACAAACAAAATTGTAAAATCATCCCTCGTGCCCAATCCGACAATACACGTTTGTTGCAAACTCGATGAAAAAAAAATAATAAAAAATATTGTGATGTTTTCGAAAATGTGATTTACCTTTTTTTATATACCAACAAAAAAACTGTAATTGTTTCGTTTTTTTTAACAAAAAAAAAAATATTTTATTTGAAAATTGTTATTTTGCTGTTGTTGTTCTTGTAAAACAAATATACAAACACGTGTGTTTGGGCACACTACTCTACCGAATTTAAACACAAATATTTATTGTGCAATATCACAAAATGTACATTTTGTCATGTTACCTATCCATGGACTTCTAACTAATACTACAACTTGGACAAAAATTTAAAATAACCATAAAATAAATCATACAAAACCAACCATGCAATTGGAAAAATAAATAAATCGGTTATGTGCGCATCGGCCTACTCTCTCTCCCTCCAAATGGTATAAACAACTTCATTATGTGGCTCTGGTGATACCGATTATGAAACTTTTTTTTTTTTTTTTTTTAAACCATTGTTATATTTATACAAATGTAAAAAACAACAAACCAAAAACGAAAAACTATGAACTTTTATAATAATAAACTAAAAAAAAGATGGTCAATCGAGCTGGTCCTGGCAATCGCAATAACAATCGCCGTGTTCAAGGAAGTTTCAATAACCGTGGTGGTGCAAAGTCTGGCGCCAATAAGCAAGGTGGCGGTATTCGCAAACAGAATGCCTTTGATCGTGCCAAGAAACTTCTGGCTAAAAATTCCAATAAAAAGAAGGATTCAGCTTCTGGTGAAAATAATGAAAATTCTAAGAAAAACGAGAGGTAAGAAATGTCACTTCAAAAATGACATACATTTAAAAAAAAAAAAAAAAAAACAAACAATTTCAAAACAAATTTTTTTACAATTACAATTACTACTTAATTTCTTTCCGAGTATTTTTTTTTTGCCAACAAAACAAAAAAAAAACGAAAACAAATTAAGCAAATCATTCTTTTTTATATGTATTTTTATATATGTATAAAAAAATTGTGTTTTCTTAAAAGATGGTTAACTTGTATATTTTTAATATTTCACATATACTAAATTTAGAAAAAAAAGCAAAGAAAAGAAATATTTATATTGATGGATGTGATACCTGAGTTTTTTTTGAAAGAGCAATACAATTTCGTTGAAAAATTTATTTTTCCTATACAAATGGCTCTCAAAAATCAAAGCACACTATTTAACTACTACAAAAGAGTTGTATTTATTTATATAAAACAATGTTTTCTCTTATTCTCTAGTTTTGCGTCTCTTTGAAACAAAATCAAAAAAACAGAAAAAACGTTGTCTTGTTCCTTTTTTTTTGCGCAGAGAAAAATTATTGTTTATCGATTTGTTTTTTTCGTTAATGTTCCGGTGTAAAATATGAAAAGTAGAAACGAGAATTATATTTGAGAAAGAAGAAGAAGAGAGGGTCTAACTCGCAATGAAGTGATGATAATGGCGAATCGTCGAAAAATCGTCCTTTTTCACGAGAAGGCTCTCTTCTCAATTTTTTTTTGTTTTTTTTTTTTTCCTTAAAGAAAAAAGTTACTAGAGTTTTTTGTTTTAATTATTTATTTATTTACTCCATTTGCTGAGAGTTTTGTTGATAAGATTTTTAAAACTGCAAACAGAGAAGATAACAATTATATTTAAAAAAAAAAAAAAAAAAATAATTAAAAAAAATATTTATATATGTGAATATAAATATTGTGTGCCAGCCAAGAGGTAAGAAGTCTTTGTAAATGTTGTGAGTATATTTATTGACGTCGTACATATTTTAATTTTGTCTTTATTAAATGTAATCCAGAAACCTGACCATGCACAAATACAAAATCACTTTGTTGATGAAAAAAAAAAGAAAATCAATGAACCAATAATTTTTCCCGGATGTGTTCTTCTATCATCTCAATTCTTGACTACGGATTTACCTTTCAAGGGTGGTTTTTCAAAAAGAAAACATGCAACGGCATTAGCGCCTTGTCTGCAAAATATTTTTATTCGGAACTATAATTATTTAACAAATGAATGTTTTCGGGCATATGGACGGGCTATATCAGCGACGGTGATAATTATAAAGCACATCATCTCGGTGCGAGTTTTGGCCAATTTTTCAAGCATCCGATGGGACTATATGTCCGCAACAAATTGCCCTATATTGTTTTATCCAATCAAGCTATTTCAAGTGCTATCATTGAAATTAATCTCAAGATTTTGTTGGCGGATTTACAGGTCTCAACATTGAAATCACTCTCTAACCAAACTTTAATTTCAACAAATCAATGGTCTTGGTCGCATTAGAACATGTAGCCCCATTGTGATTAACCCTCATGCGAGGTTGGAATCTTTATCTTGAAATTGATATGAAATATTGTAATATTTTGTATGGCCTCCTTTCGCTTTAATTAAACAGCTTTTATTCTGGCGGAATGATCTCAAGATGAAACCCTGCCTTTTAAGGATCCCCTCCCGGTTCAGCTCCGGGAGGTGGCCAATGTAAAAACTTGTTGGAACCAATGGCGAGTAAGTCTTGCTGTATGCTTCGGATCATTTGTCTTCTTCAAAGGCTATGTCCGAAAGTTTTTCTCATTGATGAGACAAGGCTATCATTCGACCTCTACTTTAGTGCACATCCCAACCACGAAGAGTACAGGGGCATCCCCATATCATAGTATTACCGAACCCGAACTTTGCCGTTTGCTTCACCAACCGTTTCGATAGAAGTACCTTAGGATTTTTCCAAACCCATTCTTTCCCGTCGGAACGCAGGCGATTGGTTATGGTCTCATCTGACCAGACTACATTTTTCCAGTCACTAATGGTGTAGTTTCTGCATTTTTTGCAAACTGCAAGCCGCAATTTTCCATGGCGATCCCCGTCAGTAAAGGCTTTCTTATCTTTGCTCTTGCTTTCATTCCAGCTTGTCTTGGAAAACACTCTTTGTCAAATTCTCCAGTGATAATGGATCCGATGATATCCAGTTTCCTAACCAGATCCAGCTTGGGTTTTCCTCAGTGGGTTGACATTTTATGTAATAGGTTTGTTTGTTAACTTGAAATATCGTACAAATTTGTGCAAATTCATACAACTTTTTACAAACTCTTGTTTGTTTACTCCAAAAAGTTGCAACAAAGGGAGCCGATGAGAGAGATAAACATTTCCCTTCCCCTCCATTGAAATAGTTGAAACTTTCTGCCTCATAAATTTCTGTGGGTAAGCTGTGTAACAAACAAAGCAAACAGCTATTCTGCGAAATAATTTATTTGATTTGTTGTTATTTCTTGTGATTGGTGTTTTGACTTGACTTTTGACGTTTTACACACAAATGAATTTTGACAGCTTCTACCCATTTCACCACAAAAAGTAACCAAACAGTAATATCGAACATTTTTCTGTATTTGCTAATAGTAGTTACGGAATAGCTCAACAAAGCTGATCGAATGCACCCACGTGCCACTAAACTAATTTATTGGAACGGCATTTCGGATAAACTGAATTCCTCATCGGTAAAGTATTCAGCTTGAATAATTAAAGCAGCAAATCATGCTTACAAAATTTCTGCAATGCTTTACAATAATAACGCTTTGTGAAATGTTTTCTAGAAAAATAGCTCACGTTCGATCAAATGTTGAAAACAGTTTACCAATCACGATGCATCGAACCTACCGAGTTTGGTGAACGCTTATTCGCATTTCTTTGTGTCCTGTTAGTTTTTACGGCCATGTCTCAGTCGGATATTGTTTTTCCCGAAGAATATGAAACAGTCAGATCTATACAGACTGAGTTCGTAATCGCAGTACCAGTGCAGTACTGCAATGCAAAGCGTTTTTAATTGCAATGAAGCGATGCGTCGCGTTCTAAAATGTAACATGAAAGCAGCCGCTGCGCAAGCAAAAGCAAACAACGCGTCGTAGATTATCGTGATGCGATGGAATTTGACATTTCATTTAAGTTTTTAACATCTTCTGGAGTCTCTCCACAAAAGAATGATTAACTTTTTTTTTTTTAATTTGTTTAATCCAAGCGAACTTACACATAACAAACACATCGTCAGGATACGTTTTTATAACTTTGAAAAAGAATTTCCACTTGGGAATGAATATATGTACATATCTTCTTTTATTTAAAGAAGAAGAAATGAACAATACTTTACGACTCAATTGTTTCCTTTTTATGTCGAAAGTGTATTTAGATATGCTGTCATTATAAATTGCCTAAATTATTAAACAAATTATTCATCGCTGCTAATTTCCGTGACATTTTTTATGGACCCGAACTGACTGATAAAACCACAACAAAGGAGCCGTTCAAAAACGTCAACAAAATTAAAGCATCGTGATGCATTGCATAATTAAATAATCATTGATTCGCATCACAATAAGGCAGTAATGCGTACGCGATGCGCATTTTTTTTTTTTTTGACCTTTACGAACTCAGCCACAATTTCCTCTCTTTTCCATCCCCGAGAATTGGGTACCACGCGGCGCATTATTTATTACTAGTTATATAATAGTATACCAATTGAGATTAATCGCAGCGTTATTCCAGCTTTGAGATCGTAGTAGTCAGCCAGCAGATTGGTTTTTGTAAATATTTTTGATTCCTGGATTCGAAAACTGCATGTTTTCACATGCGGTGTTGGCTTTAACAAAATGCACTGTTGTATTCCAGTGTTCAATTCTTGTCCAATTTTCAAAATAATTCTGCCACAAAATCTCTTAGTGCAAAAATTATTCGCTATGAGCAAAAAGAGTTTACCTCAGACAGTACTTACTTACTTTTGGGTAATTTTTACGATATCCTTGCAAAAATAAGAGCATCCTCATTGCAATCCTCATTACTTTCACCGTGCATAAGCCTATAATCATCATAACAAAAAAACAATTGGCTTCTAATTTCTATTCCAAACTAGTCTTGGATGATTTTGAATTATAAAGACTTAGCAATGCCATAACTCAAAATAAGTCATTGTCTTTTCCTAGAAAAAATATTCCTTGTCTCGCCGTTTTACAAAGGTGTCCCAAATGATAATTTTTTCAATGTTATTATGTAATTGACTATTGACGTCCCGTATGTTTTCGTATCTTGCTTCCTCTTCAGTTTTTGAGAATTATTTGTCAGTTACTATGTCATACGGGCTACTTTTACTATGAGGAAACCTATTTATTTTCACATACCATTTTCAGAAGGTGACTCATTCTAATAAAAATCCCCGTACGGCCATACCCTATCTTTTTGTTATTTTTTCTATAAACGACGATAAAGTCGTGCTTACAAAAAATCTGATTGCGATAATAATTGACGCTGCTACTTATTTACGTCTTAATTTTGGGTGTGGTGTGCAATAATTCTTCAGAAATTGATAAACTTAATATTCGCTCGCACCATATCGTAAAACATGATTTCCTTGGAATTTTGTAGAAGCCGGTAATTGTTGCTATTGATGAAAACGTTTCAAATATTTCTATTCCGCCTGCCCACTTATTTTCTTGCTGTCTTATGTTGTAAAATACTAATCGCACTTCGGCGATGGTTTCTGGATTACATAATTTTTTTGCGTAACAAGTTAATTTGATTTTGAACTCTCCTACGTGTGTACCGCAACCTATACGAAGACTTCAATCGAGATCCATCAAAACGATAAATGTTTTCCATTTTATAATTTTCCCACAAAATCTAATTATTTTCTTTTTTTTCTCCACTTTTTCAAACTAAAAAACAAAAAAAAAAAAACAAAACATGGTGCTGCTGCAGTCAAGTGAAGGAGTCTCCCTACGCAAATGTACCCAACGACATGTTCTACTGTCACCTGTGCAAGAAGCATATGTGGGATGCCAATTCGTTTGAGAATCATATTAAGGGACGTGCCCATTTGATGATGCGCGAAGGTATTGAAGAAAGTTACCGTCTAAGGGCTAACATGATTCGTCAAGAGGCCAAGATTGCTGAACAATTGAAATCTGTGGAATTGGATCGCTTGAAGCGTATGGGCAAATCCAAGAATCGTAACTTGGAATACTGCACCATGTGCGATTTGAATTTCCATGGTCATTTGTCGGCCCATCGTAAATCCGATGGACATTTGCAATTAAAAAAATTCTTGCATCCCAAGTGTGTTGAATGTAACAAGGAATTCTCAACCCGCATTGACTACGACTCTCATTTATTGTCTGCTGATCACTTGAAGAAGGCCGCTGAAAAGAACACCAAGGTTGGCGAACGCAAGAAGAACACATTGACTATTTTGACAGAAGAAGATGAATTGAAGGATGTCCGCCCACCACAGAAAAAGAAGAAGAAGGTTGTCCCAGCTGCCGAAGCTAAGAAGGAAGGCGAAGAGGGCGCTGAAAAGAAGGAGGGCGAAGAAGGTGAAGAAAAGAAGGAGGGCGATGAAGAAGGTGCCGAAGAGACAAAGGAAGGTGATGATTTGAATGAGACCCGTGAAGAAGAGGAAGAAGAAGTCGCTTTACCCGAAGATGGTGAAGATATAATCGTTGATTTTAATGATGGCGATGATGTTCCAGTAGAAATTGATGTCAGGCTACCCAAATACAACTGGACCCGAGCAGTTGGATCAAGTCTTATCACAAAATTGGAATGTTTTGAATGCTCGATTTGTGGCAAATTCTTTGACACTGAAAAGACTGTAGAGGTTCACTCACGTACAGTTTCGCATCATCGCCAGTTCGTGAAATTCCTTAATGAGAAGTCGAGCGACACCAAGATTGCACAAAAGAGGGCTGCTGCCGCTTTAGAGGAAACCGAACGTAAGAAGAGGAAGTTGGAGGAGGCTACTGCTGCCACCGAAGCCAAGAAAGACGGCGAAGAAGGTGATGCTGAAGTCAAAGAAGAAAATGGAGGAGAAGCCAACGATGAATTGTATGATCCATCTGAAGCAACTGGTGACGATGAAGATGTCGAAATGACTGAAAATGGTGACAAAGAGGCAGATGAAGAAATGGCTGAAGAAGAAAATGGTGACGCTGCTGAAGAAGAAATGGATGCACAAAATGATGATTCAACCAAGGATGATGCTCCGTCTAAAGCCGAAACAAAAACACCTTCGACTCCAGCAGCTACTCCAGCCACACCAGCTGCTCCGACCACTCCAACACAGACATCTCCGCAAAAAAAAGGAGCCGCTGCTGCTAAAACACCAGCTGCTAAAGCGACGCCAAGAGGACGCGGCCGTGGTCGTTACAACCGCTATTAGGTTCACCATATTATGTAGATCGATTTGATCTTATTTTAACAATTAAAACAAATAAAACAAATAAAAATACGCCCTAGATGTAAAAAAAAAAACAGTTGCGTTTTTAATTTGTGTGAAACAAGTTTCAGTACATTTTCAGTTGGTCGGACCGGACCCGATAAATAGGTTTCGGAGCTCTTGTATTAATTAAATTATGAAAGTCAAACAGAACTAATTTCGATACATTTTGAAATTGTCTGAGGAGAATCTTAGATACAGTTGCGGCGAACTAATTAAGAACGATACACTGGAATCATGTTTTTCGAACATTTTTATTTAAATTTTTATTCATCTTGAATAAATTTAAATTTTAAATTTTTATTCATCTTGAATAAATTTAAATTTTAAATTTTTTTTTTTGTACCATGCATTATCAGTTAAAAACACAATAGCTAAAAGATAACGGAAACACAGAATTTAATTCAAAATGTTTTGGTAACAAGAAATTAGCTGGCGATGTAATTAAGAACGATAAGAGAATATGTAAACTTTTCTTTGTATTTTGCGGTTTTCCTCAATATTTTGTCGGGAATCCTTTGTTTGCAATTACAGCCATACATCGCTTTGGCATTGACAAAATTAGGTCCTGAAATTTTTTCGGTGTTATTGCATGCTTGGAATGTGCTTGCGATTTCATAGAACCTCATTTGTATTGCTAATTTTATGCTTTTTAACTTTTTTTTTTTTTTTTTGGATTTAGACCCGGACTGTGTGACAGGCAATCGATGACATCCACAGAATTATTCGGAAACTATGCTTTTCTTGACCTCGCAGTATATTTCGGGTCGTTGTCCTACATAAATTTCCAAGTTACTTTCAATTCTGCCTCTGTATAGAGCATCATTACATTTTGAAGTAATCCTATGTAGCTTTGAGCGTTCACTATACCTTCCACTCGGTGTAACGGTACGGTACGCTCCATGTTGGAGTTCGTGTAGTGGTGTACTTAGGATTGAATGCTCCATTTTCTGATCGTCTAACATACTGTTTACCATTGGAACTCATTCTGTTGATTTTAGTCCCATCGCTCCAGAGTATTTTTTCCCATTGTGAGATGGTCCGATCTTTGTGTTCCTTTGGAAAAGTTAACCTAGCCTTTCGGTTTTTTTTTTTTTTTTTGATCTAAAAAGCTGGCTTTTATTCAATCGCTCTCTGATGGAGCGTGCAGAAAGTGCATTTGGGTCTTCGCCGAAAACTACTTTCCGAATACCGTTCGAGCTCAAAAAAGCATTTTTTTTTTTTTTTGCCGTGCGAACTGTCAACCTATCTTGAGCTTAATTTGTTTTGAGATGTCTTTTACGTCTTTTTCTACACTTTCGGTGGTTCGATGTTTCTCGACATATGTTACGGCGTTAAAAATCATTGTTTTCGAGTAATCAAGTTTTTTTTGCGATATCATAGGACAAGCTTTCAATATTCCGAAGTTTTAGTATGGCACCCTCATGCCTGCTGTGCAGCTTTTTTTCACCATATCACGCCCAAAATATCTCTAAACCCAACAAAAACTATTAATAAACCATTAATTTCAAATGAATTAGTATGTTTACCAAAAACTTTTTCCGTGGGCAGCGAAATTCTACAAACCAACCTGTTTTAGTGATACGAGTACGTTCTTAATTATATCGCCAAGCGAATACTGGACCAATATGCTTAAAAGCCGATTTAAGCTGTTAAATAATGTGCAATAACATCGATAGTTACAATTTACCATGGAAAATGACACGACTGAATAGATAGCGGTACTTTTAATTTTGGTTGCCATCTGTCTTATTATTGGAGCGATGGTGTTGCCAGTACTTACGATTGTTCTTAATTAGTTCGCCACAACTGTATCATTGGTAAATTTGTCTAGAATTGTGCACGATTAAATCATTGGGCGACTTGCATTAAGGCAGTTCGTGATGCTATTTTGGTAAGGAATTTTAATTCAAGGTGCATACATTTTGGTTTGCCGAGAACAATGCCCCAAGGTACGGACGCGGGGTCAAACTCATGCATCAGCAGACTACCATAGATGAAAAAAAAACTTGAATGGCAAACTCTACTAATAATTTTGCAGACCCTTAACCTCGCACATGCTTACTGTAAGTGAATTACCAAACATTGTACATCCCTAACCTGCCAGAATTTGCTAGAATAGTAATTTACAGGTAAAGTTGCTAGAATGAGGGCGGTTTGCACGTAAGGTTCATTACGTGTGTGTAGTAATGGTAATGTATATGTCGTTTTTTTTTTTTTTGAGTAAAATTGACATGACAATTCACGCGTATTCACAGAAAGGATCACACGGATAGAGGCGAGCAGTGGAAAGCTGGTTTTGGTTTTCCAGTATGTAGAAAGTTTGTTCATCGATGTTAGTTTATCTTACCCAGGCTACTAAAGTGGGTAGACCTGGCAGCTCAGAAAAAAAGTCCACAGTAAGGGTGAGTTCTAACTTAATACAATGGGTGAGTTCATAAACGACAGTGTTTCTAACTTAATACAACGGGTGAGTTCATAAGCGCCAGCATTCTAGTTGAGCACGATGGCGGATCTTGTCTTGTGTATTTTTGAACGTGTTCACTGCGCAAACACATCTTAGTACGATCCTGGTGCAAAAATGTCTGTCTGCAAAACAAAAATTAATATTCAGCGAAATTTGATTTTTTCAAACAAAAAAGGTATTTATTATTTTTATTAATTTTAATTTTAATAAAAAAACGAAACTATATTCTAGAAACTTTTATAATCAGAATTTTTTGTGTTTTCAAAAACGTCATAAGTTGTTTTTTTTTACATGCACGTTAGCGATCGTCGGGAAAAAAAAAACGACCCGACCCCCCCCATTAAGATTTCGTACTATCTTTCTGCTGAACTTAGTCATACTTGTATAGATTTATTAAGCATTCCAATTATGGACGTAGAAAAAGTTTGAAGATTTTGGTGCGCAATGACTTTGTTTTTGGAAGAGGAAATAAAAAAATTATTTGCGTGTAAATTCCAACCATAACATTGAGATGTACGCTAAGTTAAACTATTTTCTTTATTTGCGATAAATTTTTGCAGTGAATTTTCAAATATGTCAACAGTTGACATATCACGTCAACAACTAATATATTCAGCCAACAGAACTTTATCAAAATAAATTTATTCAACCGACATATGGGTTGCCATTAAACATAGATAATTATAATATATATGATGATTTCGTGTACTTTTAAAAGGGCATGGGGTGTTAAACGAGTAAAACCTGGAAAAAACGGTCTAATGAGACTAAGGTAGGCCCCAAACTGTTTGCTTGTTGTGTATATGAGCATTCTTCTGGTTGTTTGTAAATTTGTTGCCTAAGTGGCGCAAATTTTTCCAACAAAACTCCGCTTTGTGGCGCTGCTTACTACTTCCTGCAACGTTTATATCGTTCACAGATAGATGACACCCTTGTCGTATAAAAGGGTAAAATAAATTTTAAAATGATGATAATTGTCAAATCGCCTGAAAGATTTTTTTCATTTTTCGTTTAAATGGCCTCGTTGTCTGACGCCCCAAATGAATGTTTTATTTTTTTTTATTTTTTTTTTATTTTTTTATTTTTTTTAATGAGCGCGCGCTGAAGTTGTTTTTGTACTCTTAAAATGTTCGTACACAGCTTGGGCGAAGGAAATTTAGGAAGGAAGAAAATACAGGTACCGATGTACATTGTTTTTAAATGTTTGTTTCCTGGTTGTTATAACTTACAGAGATCGGCAGGGCATTCCATAAGCGAGTTGTACGGCTTAGGAAAGAATCACGATATTTTAGAGTACGTCCGAAAATGGGTTTGAGGGTATACTGATGAGCATTCATAGCGAGACGGGTGTTGCAGTTGAAAGTTTGAATGGGTGGAATGTTACTGGCGATTTCAATGGATCACTGGTGGTGGAAATAGCGGTTTCAATGGATCACTGGTGGTGGAAATAGCGATAAAACAAATTGACACAGGAGACATTACGTCGGTGTTCGTGGGTGTCAATTGATTGACTGATATTAGTATAACCAATGAGTTTTATCGCACGGTTTTGAATCTTATCTAGCAGGTGCAAAGATGTTTTGGGCGTACCCGACCAGATGTGGGCATTGTACTCCAACTTTGGGCGGATAAACGCCTTATATACTGAGGCTAGATCAGAGGGGGTGAAATATTTCTTACATCGCTTGAGGAAACCTAGACATTTCGCAGCATTTTTGGCGACATCGAATTTGTGGCCATTCCAACGTAAGTTGTCACTGACACACATACCGAGAATGGAAAGTTTATCGTCTTCGGCGATGCAAGTGCCATTCATGGGTAATGGCTGTGTATTTGAATATCACTTTAATGACAGCAGACAGCATTGTGTTTTGGAAGCATTAAATTCCACTCGATTGATAGTTCCCCAATTGGTTATGCTGTTAATATCGGAATTTAATGAGCTTAACATACGCTGTCGTTTCCGTTCTACAGCCGAAGAGCAGGGGCGTGAGTCCGGGAACGAATATGAAAAGCAGAGAGTACTGTCATCAGTAAAGGAATATATTAGATTAGAAGTAACAGACAAGAGACATTAATGAAAATTAAAAAGAGTGTCGGAGACATTAATGAAAATTAAAAAGAGTGTCGGAGACAGAACGGAGCTCTGGGGCACACCAGCATTTATTTTGTGAATATCAGACTTGAAACCGTCCAAGACAACTGCACGCATTTCGACAAAAGACCCTGAAGCCAAACTCTGTCAAATGTCTTAGAAATATCAAGTGCAACTATCTTGCTTTCGCCAGATTGATGTACGCTTTGGTTCCACTTTTCGGTGAGACACGCATCAAATCACCAGTGGACCTTTTGCTATGAAAACCATATTGCCGGTCATTGGGAAGTTTTCGTGTTTCGAGGTATTTCATGAGCTGACGATTTATCAGCGTTTCCATGACCTTGGAAAGAACGGCCGTAAGTGCAATGGGTCTGTAGGGGGAGAGAGAAGATTCGCATTTTTTAGGGACGGGCTGGACAAATGCTGTTTTCCATCTCGGAAAGTGTTCAAAAAAGTAGGATTGATGTAAAAGCTTACGCAGTGGTTTTGCCAGCGTGTTAGAACACCTTTTCAGAAGAAGGGGAGATATACCATCTGGACCAGCGGATTTATGCATGTTGAGATCTTTAAGTACTCTTGCTACTACACGAGTGCGAAAGTGGATTCGTCCCATTGTAGATTCGACGCGCTCCGGTGTAGGCCTGGATAAAGCACAATCTGGGAGTGTTGAGGTGGCCGCAAAGTGTGCAGCAAGCAGATTGGCCTTGTCCAAAGAGCTGACAGCTGGAATGTCATTGTAAATGAGCGTTAGGATGGAGGATGAGACAGAATTTCTAATGTTTTTGACGAACGACCAAAAATTGTTACTACCTTTGGTACATTGCAGTATTTTTGGCCTCAGTTTTTGGTCGTATTGGAATTTCACACGCTTGAGAAAGACGTTGCAGTCATTTCTGGCTTGCTTAAACTTTTTTCGGTTTTCCTCTGTTGGGTTGATCTGGAAGGACAGAAAAAACATTTATCCAACCCTGACAGCCTCTTTACAGCTAGAGTCGTACCAAGCCTTTTTTTTTTGGTTTGATACACCATCCGATGAGGGATAAAGCATCTCATTCCAAAGAAAATAGTTTCTATGATCATGTCAGCAGCGGCATCCACGTCGTTATCGAGGAAACAACGACCGGTTAAAATTCCTAAAGAAGGTGTTAAGTCCGCTCCAATTGGCTTTCTCGTATTGCCATACGGTTCTTTTATGAATCTTTTCTCTAATTGTGTGGTGGGTGTACGAGAATTTAGCTGATATGACACAGTGGTCCGGCGAGCCTAGAGGGGCTCGTACTTATCAAGGTGAGAAGTTAAAAACAAGTCCAGGGTGTTGGCGGTATGACTATCTGCGTCTGGTATACGTGTGGGCTCATTTACAAGCTGGGTTAAGTTATTTTCCGCAGCGAAGATCTCAACACACCGTCTTTCGGGTGTTGTCTGCTCAGAATGTCAAAGCCACCCAGAATTGTCTATATTGAAATCGCCCGTAATCACGATTTCAGTATGAAGATACGGGGATATAATCTTTTGTATGGAGTCAGACAGCGCATCAAACTCGTGAAAGGTCGAATTGCTGTCCAGTTTGGGGTTTCAGGAATAGTGGATAATTTGCTTACGGAATAGAATTTTAACCACATGAAATTGAATTGCGGATTGGAACAGGGACTACATTGTGGTGGAATTTGGTAAGCTACATCACTACGCACATAGATGGCGAGACCGCGATGAGGAAAGAATAGTGGCACTAGCTGGTAGCTAGGTAGCTTCAGATCAGTGTGATCTGAGAGGTGTGGGCGGGGATCTACCTGTGCTTCACTGAGTGCCAAAACAGCTGGTCGGTAGTTACAGATGTGGGCGTACGCAGTAAAGTGATTACTTTTTAGCCCGCGTATATTGGCTACGTCCACCCTGAATTCCCTGGTCATAGTTACAAACAAACACAGTAAATACAAACACCGACGATACTAAGCAAGGCTGCGAAGTGAAAATGCTGACTATGGTTTACCGAACGAAATTGCTGTAGTTATGCACCAACAAAATTTTCACTCACAATCCGCCATCCATCAGTTGTTACATACACTCAGTCACTGCCCGTATGGTAAATACAGTAACGGCAGTGATCGAGTGCAAGCAACAGTACTAAAACCAGGAGTGGGAGAGGTGGGATACATGCACTGTATGATATTTTTGATTTTTTAATTGCTCTGCACGTTAATTACAATGTGTAATTGTTTTTCAATAAATCACGAATTCTGTGTTCAAATAAATTTAATTGTTTTACTTTTATCGTTAGGTGGTGAAATTGAAGAGCATCTTTCATTCCATATCGATGACCACGGCCGTGATGCGACTACGTGCCAAAAATAATTGTACGTAACTAGCTAATCTAATGTGTTTTTTTTTTTCTCACGAAGTTCGATAAGTAGTTAAAATGAGGGGTCATCGTAGATTACAAGTACGAGTATCTCAAAGAAAAAAAAAAAAAAAGACACTTCAGTATTAAGGGTTTTTGTTTTTGGGGAGTATGCTGCACGACTGATGACACATGCTCTACAAGATAGGTAATTCCCACGTAAATCCTCTTGAGAACTTGCCATATTCTTACGAAGCCAGCCATGACTATGTGCCTATACTCGGGTCTATAGTACGGACACGAGATGGTGAGTCGATATCCCGCGCGCAAGTTATGCATTTGCCCTTACAAATAAAACACAACTTATTGGAATAATGTCTTTACTTCAAGGTTTTTCACATGACTAATCTTGGTATCTTAAACTAACTTAGCATAATATCTAGAATAATACGAAAGGTTATATCGTAGATACAATGAAGAGTTACTAGGTAACAGTTAACAATCATGTTGGTTTGCTTGCATTGCTAATTCCGCAATTCTCAAACTAGGTCAACCGATTTCGGCATTACTGTGTGAATTAAATAATCGGTCCTTATAAGGGTGCAAACGACAGTACGAACAATTTCCGCTGTGATTATATGCCTTACCTTCACATCTGACTGCGGCCAGCAGACATTTGGCTCCGACAATATTGGTATATCAAAACTAACAAATAAGGAACAATCAAATATTTCAGATGGAGCGAACTGGCAGAGGAACGACACCGTAGCAGGACATTATGTAACTACTCTGCGCTCGACACAAGACACCACTCCAGTGTTTTAGATGCTCAAACGTTCCGAGCAACTAACATCGACTCGGGCTATGGCCTTGTTGTAAGCTAGCTACGCATGTGAATATCCGTAATAACAGGCAGCCAGCAGCCGGCAAATCATTGTGAGAAAATTCAACGTAAAGTGGCTGCAATCGCAAGAGACCCCCAGGCCCTTTTCCGATCGAGTCTCCCTTGGAAGGCCAGTGGCATCTTTGCCACTCAGAGAAAAGGAAAGGAGCGCACTCGATAGAGGCGCATTGCGAATACTATCAACAGAATTAAGTTTGGAAGCATTACCAAAAATAGAACGTACTCGTACATGTTAAACCTGTACAGCCCGGATAGAAATCTGCAAGAACGGTGAAAGAAATCACATAGTAGAACCAAAGTCGGTGTTGAAAATCTGGAAAGAGTTCCGAGTTGATACAGACAAACCACAGGGCCTTGTTTAGTTTTGGCTTCACTGCCAAGCTCATTCGACCATGTGGAATGATAATGGAGAATGCACGTTGCTATGTCACGGTCGGTAATGACACATCCGAGAACCTCAATGAAAGAAAAGAACTCAAATAAGGCGATACGTTGACATGTAATTTTTTTTTACACCATTTCTAAAAGAATTATGTGAAACTCGCAAGCCGACTCCAGGGGCATCACCTTTCTAATGTCTGTTTAGTTACTCACATACGCAAAGAGCGAGCTGTTAATGGAATATATGATTATTGGAGCAGAAGCGGCAGATGGGTTTAGTGGTGAAGTATATGCTATCAACAAAGGGAGAGAGACACACAACATTCGCAACCAGGACAAAACATCACGATAGACATCTACAATTTTGAGGTACTAATGGACTTTACCCACCTCAACTCCGCTATCAATTCCAACAACAAGAGCAGCACAGAAATCATGCGAAGAATCATTCGTGCTAATTGCTGTTTGGGCTTATATATGTACAAATGGGTAGTAAATCCCTCTCGCAGGTAACCAATAACCTCGATCATCAAAGTCCTGTGCGTGCATCCCGTACGACGACAATCGTCTGACGATATCGTTTCGACGATAGTTTTGCTTCACTTAACATTGAAAATCACTGTCGTCTAGGCGATATCGTTTTGACGATTGAACTTTTGTTTCACGTAACCCCAAAAACTGTTAAACACTATCGTCAAGACGACATTGTTTGCACGATAGGTAAAGAGGTATCGTTTTACAATTTGTTGTTCTAATAAAGTGTGAAACTTTTACAAGTTCAGAAAAAAAAAAAAGATATTACTAACAATAAAAAAAATGTTTCGACACAGTGTTTTGTTTTTTATTGAAAGCGAAAATGAAAACCAAGAAAAATTAGAAGTAATACGCATGCGAAGAACACTAAGAGATGCGTCGAATCCATTATCTCTTCTAACAAAAAGTAAGCATTATGAATAAAAGATATAATTTATGTATACATATGTTGTTCTATAAATTTGTTATCATTTCAGTTTCATCGAATACTTCCGTCTATCAAAAGAGGCGTTTGTATTAGTATTGGACACGTTGAATTAAGATAGTGGCTGTCGGTCCCTGCTTTACTGTGCAGAACCTTGGACACTGTCGAAAGAGGATGAAAATGCTCTCGGGTGGTTCAAGAGAAAAGTGTTTCGGAGAATGGAGGAGACATTTCAACAGCGCGGAGTCAGGCGAGGTATGACTATGCTGACCTCGTGGGAAGAACTCCGAAAGTTCTGTTTCTTTTAATGGCTAGGCCACCTTGAACGAGGGGTGAAAATCTGCTTTGTCGCCTTTTAGAACCCACAACTTCCAACCTAACTCCTGATAACTTTGCCGTACAAAGCGCGAATGTACTGCAGTATTTTGTGACAGGAAAATGCCGCTTAAACTTGAGATTCTTGCGTCAGCACAACCTTATACCAATGTAGGCCTAAATCCAAGCGGGTTGACTCTGGCGATGCCCAATTCAGCTGATCGGCGCCGCATCGACATTTCTGGGTCTTCTTCAATACAGGCCGCTGTTTTCTTTATTTCGCACCAATCTCTGTCTGGTTGGTGAGTTAAGAGCGTACTCACGTTTAAATTTTTCCACGGTGCAACGAATTGCCTGCATACTGAAGCCACGATGACGATCGACTTCACAACGAAATTCATGTTGTATATAATATTTACATATATGTATGTAGTATGTGATCTAGGAAGACTATTAAGTAACCGATAGTGGACAAACTTCAGGCTACTCAAATCAGCTGATCTTGCCATGGAGGGAAAATTCGATTCAAACAGTAATAGAGTCTTGAGTTTTATCTGAGGTTTGAAAAAGGGATCACTAAAATGAGAAAGGTGGTCCAAAATAGAGCGGCCGGTATAATGGTCCTAATGTCTATAAATCTAACCAATCCTACAGTCGGCGTCCATACTCGTAAATATGTATGTAGCGTTAGATGTATGTTGAAGTAAATGTTTATTGGCGAATGAAATTTAAAAAGATGTCACATTTGAATTCTGTTGTAACGTACAATAAGTGATACCAACTCACAATATCATATGAACTAGATTGTGCCATACACGTTGGGTATTGCCAGCTATCTTCAACACGCCCCCTCAACGTGGATGTCACATTTTGAAAAGCAAAAAATAACAGTAAATTCTCATTTCAATTTCAAAAACATTATTGATTAAAATCGTTATTTCAAATTTAAGCTCAAAAATCGTTAATTTAAATTTAAAAGCTTAATATATTTATCGTGTTTAAGTCTCACTAAATTCTTTATTAAAACATCGGCTACATTATCTTCTGATGGACAGTATTCTAATACAATTTGCTGACTCTTTATTACCTCCTTGATGTGATGGTATTTTATGTCGATATGTTTACTTCGCTTGTGAAGTACTGGATTCTTGTCAACTTCTGCGCCCCCTGGTTATCGATGTGTACTACTACTGCTTCGCCATTTGACCATCCGACCTCCATCAGCAGTCTTCGCAGATAAACAGATTCCTTTGCAGCTTCCGACACAGCCATATACTCTGCTTCAGTCCTACTCAATGCTACTGAGTTCAGCTTTCTCGACTCCCAGCTTATCGGTGAATTGCCAATGAAGAAAACAAATTCAGTGAATGACTTCCGATCAAAATTATCGCCACCCCAATCAGCATCAACGTAGCCATTCATGGAACAGTTTTGTGAGCGCTTGTACACCAGTTTCTTCTCACAAGTTCCGGATAGGTACCGAAAAATATGCTTTAATGCTTGAAGATGTTCTATGTGAGGATCTGTGTTGCATTGCGCCATTTTCCCGACGGAGTGTAAAATATCTGTCTGTTGTTATGGCGAGATACATTAAAACACCAATCATATATCGATATTGGTTTTTATCAACTTTCTGACACTCACCATTTCATATCAGCTTATGCCCAGGATCCAAGGGAACTGACACACTTTTACACTTGTCCATACTGAATCGTTGAAGGATATCTTTTATATATTGCTTCTGGCTCATCTTGATATCTCCCGTCTCACCATCGCATTCTATTTCTATGCCGAGGTAATGATGAACTGCATCTTTATCGTACAAGTCAAATTTAGCACACAGATTTTTTTTGACATCAAATACTCGTCATGTTTTTACAAGCTATCAATAAATCGTCCACATGTACTACAATGAATATCAATTCCTTGTTCTTTCTGGAAAGATACAAACCGAGATCATTTTGACTTTGTTGGAATCCCATGTTTTGCAAAACGCTATCGAGCTTGGTATTCCATTCTCTACCTGCCTGCTTTAAACCGTAAATTTCTCTGTTCAGTCGCAAGACCTTGCTTGGATTTTTGTTGTCTACGAAGTACTCGGGTTGTTTCATGTAGATTTCTTTGCATAAATCGCTGTTCAAATATGCAACATCGACTTGGTGTAAATGCATTTTCCATTCCACTGACCAAGCCATTAACATTCTAATTGTTGAGTATCTGGCCACTGGTGAAAATGTCTCTTTGTAGTCGTAACCATATTGTTGGCCACAGCCCTTTGCAACCAATCTAGCCTTATAGCGCTCAATATTTCCTTCTTTGTCTCGCTTTATGGAAAAAACCCATTTGCAATTTATAGATTTTCGTTGTGCGGGTAGTTCAGCTACGGATCAAGTGTTGTTTTTTCTTAATGACGCCATCTCTGTATTCATTTCAGCAACCCACTTATCGCTTTCAGCCGAAGAAATCGCCTCTTGAACAGCTTGAAGAACTTTGACATTTGTCATTATCTGAAGTTTATTAGAAGTTTTCTCGCCTCTTAAAACTCGATAATCTTTTTCCTCAGTTTCTGCAGCATCTACATTATGGACTAAATCAATGTTAGCATCCGTATTTAGACAATTTTCATCATCACCAGTGTTGTCTTCATCTTTATCGTTCGTACTTATATTCGTTAAATGGTGCCCTTTGTCATTTTCGCCATCGATGTGAGAATAAATGTAGTCATCTACCTTGTTTACATCGTTGTTGTTGTTGCTGGATTCAATAAACTCGGAAAGTTTTTCATCAAAAACGACGTCTCTCCGCTCTAGGACTTCTTTGGTGTGTCTATCAAAAAGCCGGTATGCTTTTGAAACTGTTGAATATCCGACCATGATATATGTTTCACTTTTTGCTTCGGATTTTCCGCGAATTGGTTTCTTCATGCTCACAGCTACACAACCGAATGTACGAAGATGTTTCACGTTTGGTTTCTTATTAAACCATATTTCAAAAGGAGTTTTACAATTTAATATATAAGTTGGACATCTGTTTCTGATGTAAGCCGCCGTCATCACAGCTTCTGCCCATTGACTCTTTTCAACACTGGAATGAACCAACATTGACCGTGTCATTTCAACTAACGTTTTGTTGGCGCGCTCAGAAACGCCATTCTGTTGAGGAGTGTAAATGGTAGTAAGTTGTCTCTGGATTCCATTCTTTTGCAGAAATGCATCAAATTCAGCATTCACGTACTCCTTTCCGTTGTCCGTCCGCAAAGTTTTTATTCTACGTTCCGTTTGCCGCTCAACTTGGAGTTTAAAGAGTTTGAATTTACTTAGGGCTTCGCTTTTTGCCTTCATAAAGTACACGTATATCTTACGGGACATATCATCTATGAAGGTGATGAAATATCTTGAGCCGCCTAGTGATTCGGTGCGAACAGTCCGCACACATCCGAATGTACAAGTTCTAGTAGCTTCTTTGATCGTTTTTCGGACTTTTTAGGAAATGGCAATGAATGTATCTTGCTAACCATGCACGTTTTACTCCTTCTTTGATGCTTTTTACAATCAACCCTTTTACCATTCCTTTCGCACACAATTTATCAAGAGACTTAGAATTGATATAATAAGCGAGCCACATACGCTTGTTCGTGCGCATCTCCATGAGCGTCTTCTTTTCTTCTCTCTGCTTCTTCGAGGAGTTTTTGTTTGATGAAGCTGAATTTAGGCAACGAGTCACGTGTTTCCATTGAGATGACAAAGTTCTCAAATTCTTTGGACAAACTGGAGAGCAACACAACAACAAGAAGCTCATCTTGCATTTGTATTCCAGCTTCAGACAATTTTTCTGTCACTTCAAGGAACGAATTCAAATGCTGCACCATATTACCCCCATCTACCATGTGGAGACTCAATAGGCGTTTGTAGAGACACACTTTTTGGATTGGACCTTTGAGCGCATAGATTTCGTTTAGTTTTGTCCATGCTTCGAACGAAGTCTTTGCGTTTTTTTATATAAAGCAATTGCGCAGGCTTCACGCTCAAGATTCTATTTGCAAGAGCCTTCTGATCGTCGGTGTTCGTCCTTTTCACCTGGCCACATGCAACTTCCCAGAATCCTGTATGCACTAGAACACTCTTCATTTTCAATTTAAAAAAAACTTTTAGAGAGCACTCCTTGGCCCATAACCTGTTGAAGTAAAAGTTTATTGGCGAATGAAATTTAAAAAGATGTCACATTTGAATTCTGTTGTAACGTACAATAAGGATACCAACTTACAATATCATATGAACTAGATTGTGCCATACACGTTGGGTATTGTATCTTCAACAATGTAACATATTGTAACGTTAAATAAAAATAAGGAGTCTTAGGGGTGGTAGATCGTTACCAATGCAACTCTTGGTCCAGGTTGAGCATACAACACAATGTACCGCATTGTGTTGGCCTTGTGTTTAGTACTTACCTTTCGTAATAGGAATATGTACATATACGGCCATATGCGAAATTGCGAAATTTCTTAAAAAAAAACGACATCGGATAGTCGACATATATGTATGTTTGAATAGTTATGTATGTATGTATTAATATCATAAAATTTGTAGCTTTTTAAACACAGTCAAAATAGATTTTTTCTTTGTTCGTTTTCTCTTACAAAATACTTGTCATTAGTTTAATTTGTAATCTTAGCCTTAATCTCTACGTTACTTTAAAATGACTTAAATAAGTATAAAAGGATAAAATTAATGACCAAAAATAATAATTAACTGAATGCCTTTTACAGCTGAGATACCATGCAAATCCCACACCCCTATGTATTCAATCCATATTCTGTGGTATTATCAAGGGTCGGCCGAAGTCGACTTTGGTCGCTTTGTGAACGCTTTAAACCGGTTCGCCAGCGTTTAATGAAGCCCAATACAAAGGGCTGCTTTGTTCTACTTAATACGTACACATACGGGTCTGATGTGAAATGTAAAGCCATTAGAATGTCCGCAATCCTGAAGAACCAATGTGTCTTTGGTAATGGATTGGTCATCAATGCAAATGGTATGGATATCTATAAAGAAAACAACAAATTGTTTTGCCTTATTCTTTATAAAACAAAATAACTAAACAACTGCTTACCATTTGTGGCATCCAACAAATGACGAAAGAAATACTTAGGAAAGCCATAAGTTTGGCGAATTTTATTTCATCCGGCGATGAGGTAGTACTAGTGACACTGTTTGTATGATAGAGAGACGACCCAGCATCCTTGCCCTTTTCACGATTGACTAAATCATAATGAACTGATCGTGTATTTGTTTTACTGCGACCAATAAAGCAAAGAACTCGTGTGACAAACAAATTACAGACGACGATTACGACACAAAGAAGTGTACCTGAAATATGTAAGGTACATAAGTCACTTTCTGAAAAATTGTAGACGGAATATTTGTCAAGGTTTACCAAAAGCCATAAAAAGGACTGCATAGGATTTATCCCACAATGTATCGGCATCCCGGTAACGTCGACATTGACGATTCTCCTCATCAAAGTACGTACCAAATCCAATGAAAGGTAGGAATGTTATGACTGTCGCAACGCATATCAAGCCGTTGATAGTCTTTCGAACTACATTGTAAGTGATGTGCTGCAAAAATTGGGCGATTAGTTGGAATTTGAATTTTTCCATGTAATATAACTTTAACTTACCTTGTGATAAGTAAATGGTCTTGCCAAAGCCATCCAACGTTCGATAGCCATAACTGCTGCTATACATCCAGAACTAAGTCCAAAGAAACGCCAGACCACCATTCCAACGCAATTCCAACGAACATATTCCTTAACAATGTGAGCCGGAAGGTAGAGCTTCAATATTAACTGTGACAGCATACCTACCAAGCCAATCAGGTTATTGGTTGCCAAACACCTACAAAGAAACAAAAGAAAAATTAACAAATTGTTTTTTTTTTTTAAATTTAAAAAAAATATACATATCTTAGAGGTATAGGTTTAGGATATCTGTACGAGGATGCAAATTCACGACGTCCAGAAGGGAGTTCTCAGTAATATTATCTATTTTTGGCTACTCAGTAGCTTTTTAACTCCAGTTCGTTAAGGCTGTCCCAAATAAGAACTTCTAAATCCAGCCTTCGTCGGGGTGAGGACCCGATGTGTCTGCAGAAATAAATGATCTATGATCGCTTTCTTTTAGACCAGATTCGTCTCGAAATATCAGATGTTTATGATGTACCCGTAATTACTACGTCCAGCTATAAGCTGTATTTGCACGTACAGTCAGGCATATTCGAGTACTAACTCCATGGAAAATATTCCGCTAAATGTTAACCAGGCTTGGAAAAAGAAGCAGATGCTCAGATTGAGATTTTTAATGAAAATGTGACACGTTGTTCAAGTCGTCTTTGTAGATCTTGAGTGGCTGCATTGCAGATGTGACTGCTTGCCCCTTGGTTATAATTATCTTTGAACTATACCTACGAGTCTTTTCAGAGTTTGAAACTTAACGATTATGCCGTATACCGGCTGGCAACAAATGATATTTCTAATTTAAAACTTTTTATTTTTTAAAACAGAATCATTTTTTTTTTAGCAGAATCATCGAATTTTATTATGAAAGCAAACGATCTAAATATTATTTTGACGCAGCGTGCGTGTCTGAAACAATAGATCATCTGTATGGACGTTTTCAGTAAGAAGGGTTAGTAAGAAACCTCCCTTGTACCGGAAGAGCGGAAGAGTAGTTACAATGCACACTGATAAAATATTTAACAAGTACTGTAGATAGACCAGAAGCATAAACATCAGCAAGAGCTACTGCGGATGCCAGTTCGGGGTATTTTCGTCTTATTGCACATGCTCTCATATTAAACAACACTTGTCGAGGAATTAAAGCCGACTAAATACTATCAATAGATTGATAATGTTGTTTTCTTTTGGCAAACACCATAATCCCTACAAATTGATAATGAGCGAACGGACCCATTTCCGATAAAATGGCCAAAGAGTTGTTCGTCAGCGACAATTACATCCACTTGAGTATTCTATATGTAGTGTTTCGTCCGATACACTTGGTCTATAATTTCCTGAAAATTAAGCCGGTGCTCCAGTTACCATCAAAACTGCTCAATATTGCCTAATATTCAATATTTGTTTGACGCCAACTATGTAAAACCATTCTCAATTGTAACTTCAACATGATGGAGTGCATATTGCAAGGAACACAACGTCTCTAATGGGAAGACTTCAGTAATGATATCTGTGTCATAGCACCAGAATTTCTGCTAAATGTGTTGGAAATAGGAAGAACGCCTTATCGACAGCACATGAGAGACGTAATGCGGCGTGCTTAGGTCCAATTTGTATAACAAAAAAATATGTAATTCACTTCTATATGAAATTGTTGTAACGAATTTAAACCATAAGGACCTTTTTGTTACACCCTGTAGTTGCACGGTAGACAAGATCAGTATGCGTCCAATTCGAGCTTATGTCTACGAGAACATTACTTCCTATCTGTAGTCTTTTTATGGAAATGCAGGGTTACATTTGCGCTCCGTACATTCTCTAGTTGATCGGCTTCCGTACCGTTCGATGTGAAAAATAAGACTTAAGTTTTTTGTATTTGACAGGTGACTCAAACGGGCTGAAACTATCCTTCAACTCTATATATTTGGCCCTGGGTAAATAGCTATAATAAAAAATGGTCATATTGGGTGTTAATTTATTTAACCTTATACCTGGAACACTATAAGACCAGGTAAACACTTTGCATGGTTAATTTCTAGTTAACATTACAGCGCACCAAAATATTGTAATAAAAAAAAAAACAATATATAAGCACACCAATTTTCCGAAAAATGTATTAAAAAGAATTAAAAAAATTTATTTGAAGATCAGTATCTCGAAAATGAAAGAATAGATGGTAATAGTAATTGAATATGAATTAACCATTAATCAAATGGCTCTAAAACGAGTCCAGCTTGGTTGCTCTAGGTTTAATACACTAGAAGTTATAACTAAATAATCGTTGGTACCGTACCTACTCTGAAATAACCTTTTAAACGCCCTGGTGCCTTGAAGTCCGTTCATATTTAGGAAGACATGTCAAATTTCAGTGCGATACTGTCTTCAGTTTTGTTTTGACAGCTGATCATTGTTGACGTGTTTGGCATCATTGCATGGACAAAAACGATTTTCGTTCTCTCATAAAACATTATTTTTTGAGAGGTGAAACGGCGAAGGAAACAAGAAAAGTTGATAAATATTATAGGGCTAATGCTCCGTGAGATTACACCGTCAAATATTGGTTTCAAGAGTTTCGTGGTGGCCGCAACTCCACTACCGATCAAGTCCACAGCGGCAGGCCCTCCGATGCGGTTACAGAGGACAATGTTAAAAAAATACATGAAATGATGTTGGCTGACCGGAAAGTGAAGGTGCGCGAGCTAGCAGATATCACAAAGATTAGTACTGAGCGCATACGCCATATTTTAGGCAATATTCTGCATATGAAAAAGTTATCCTGCCGCTGGGTGCCGCGAATGCTCACTCCTGACCAAAAACACGAACGCGAGAGCACTTCGAAAGAGTGTTTGGACTTGCTGATGCGGAATCGGGCGGACTTTTGGCGTCGATTGGTAACTTGGATCCACTATTACACAGCAGAGAACAGAATGAGTGCCCGGCAATGGACTGAAGCCGGCACGAGTGCTCCGAAGTGGGCGAGGGACGCTCGATGGGTTGGAAAGGTTATGGCGTCGGTTTTCTGGGATTGTCATGGTATACTCTTAGTGGACTACCTCGAAAAAGGAAAAACATTATTGGAGCGATTGAAGGCCGAAATCGCTGCAAAACGGCCTCACATGAAGCGAAAAAAATTTTTGTTTTTGCAAGACAATGCGCCGTCGCACAAGAGCATCGTAACCACGGCTAAAATCAATGACTTACGGCTCCAATTGCTTTCGCATCCACCGTATTCGCCCGATTTGGCTCTTCCCAAACCTCAAAAGATGGCTCATCAATAAAAAATTCTGCTCACGCGAGGAAATCATCGACGCCACGGAAGAGTATTTTGCAGACCTTCCCGAAAATTACTTTTCGGACGGAATCAAGAAGTTGGAAAATCGCTGGATAAGTGTATCAAACTAAAAGGGGACAATATTGAATAATATAAAAAACATTTAAAAAAAAATTTTTTTAATCCCCAGGAGGCCACTTTTCACTACATCTAGTAACTCAGTGGGTGTTGAAGATAGACCCCCCCTCCCCCATCCATTCGATTTTTCTCATAACAGGAGCCAATGAATCAGCTCCCAAAATATCTGTATGCCAAACCAGACTACCCTGTAGATATACTCCAAGGGAAAGTAGGTTAGAATTGGCAGTAGAGAATAGAAGACAGCCCTCCTGAAGGTCGTGCGATTCATTAGCTTCTCGTGTCTGAGAAAAAAAATCGTGAAAGCCCCCGTACGGTCATGACGCCAATAAAGTTGATTGAATATGTAAACTTTAATTTCGACCCATGTCTTGGAGCCGTTTTATTCAGACTTCCACTGTCCAAGGAAAGGAAACTACAAATCGCCCGACGTTTGATACTTTATCTCATAATGGCAGGAACCTAGAAGTAGGCTCGAAGGAATCTGACTTGTAATTATAACCACATTCAATATCAACATGTGAACCCATTGGCCCGACATCGCTAGTCGCTGTGGCAGCAAAATATCAACCACCACCTGAACAGGAACCAGTGAGTGATAAGATGATGAGTGCGCAAACTGAAAAAGGTAATATTCCAGGAGGCAGCGAAAAAAGAATACCAATCCAGAAGAAGGAAGGTGGAAGAATACAGACTCTCAGCTGAAAGAAGAACCGTGTTGTAAATTCGGAGCTCCGTCTGTTTATAATAGCGAAGGTCAAGGCTCTCCAATTATTTTACAGCTGTTTATAGTCGATCGCAATCTCTGATCGCTGGTCTCTGATTTTTTTTATTTTTACAAAATGTGAGTATTTTAATTAAAACATGTTGTTTACGTAAAATAAAAATAAAAAAAAAAACAAACAATTCATTCGGTGAAATACGAGGGTTGTCTGAAAAGTTTCCGACCGCGCAACGTAAAGATGGCGGCACTCGTTAATAAAAGCTAGCGAATGCTAGTTGTGCATGTTTTGGCAGTTGCTTACCGAAGTTTCAGTCATTTTGGACACACAGTTTTTAGTTGACAGTCGTTTGAGTGCTTGAGTTTGAGTCGATTGTGAGTGTTTTTTGTGAAAATAGAAAAAATTGAGTATCGAGCTGTAATTAAATTCTTGTCTTTGAAAGGCAATACGCCTACGCAAATCAAAAATGAGTTGGACTCTGTGTATGGGGTCTCTGCACCATCATTTACCACAGTGAAATGTTGAGCAGCTGAATTTAAAGGTGGCCGTAAGAGCTTGGGAACGTTCGGGACGTCCAAAAACTGCAACCACTGACGATAACATTGCTAAAGTTCACTAATTGGTATTAGACGACCACCGAATGAAAGTGAGAGAGATAGTAGAGGTTTTGAAAATGTCCAAAGAACGTGTTTGTTACATATTAAATCAAGATTTAGGCATGAGAAAGCTGTCCGCGCGTTGAGTGCCGCGTTTGCTTACGTTAGACCAAAAACGTGTTCGAATGAACCTTTCCAACGTTCTTTTGGCGCAGTTTATTCGCAATAAATCCAAGTTTTGGCGCCGATTAATTACTGTAGATGAAACTTGGATACACCATTATACGCCCGAAACAAAAATTCGGTCAAAACAGTGGACGAGCCGGCTCCAAAAAAAGCAAAAATTGTTTTTTCGGCTGGGAAAGTGATGTCTACTGTTTCTTGGTATAGTAAAGGAGTTATCTTAATCGATTATCATCAAAAAGGAAAAACCATTACTACGCATCATTACTTGCCAAGCTGAAGGTAGAAATTGCGGAAAAACGGCCATATTTGCAGAAAAAGAAAATCCTGTTTCACCAAGACAACGTGCCGTCTCGCACCTCAGCGGTCGCCATGACGAAAATTCATGAATTACGTTTTGAACTGCTTGGCCATCCGCCTTATCCACCAAAAACTGCGCCCGGAGAGGACAGAGATTTTCGTCAAATGAGGAGGCAATCACCTTCGTGAACAATTATTTTGCAGAATATGATATCGGGCATATGCGTTTCGTGGCTGCCTCGAATGATTTTCGACAACTTTATGGAGCAACTGGGGTCATATATCAGCAATAACACGGTGAAAGTTCACTTCCAAATCGTTCAACGTCTTGGCCGGCATCGTTCTTAAAGAAATATGGGCCGATGATTCCAACAGCCCATACAGCACACCAAACAATGAGTTTTGTAATGGTTGTAAGGGCGTCTCGACAAATGCTTTTTGGTTTTCTCCAGTTCTAATTCGGCAATTTTGTTTGTTTACATATCCATTTAAACAAAAATGGGCCTCATCGGAGAACAAAATTTTGTGTTGAAAATGAGGATCAAGCTGAATCATGTTTTCGGTCCATTATACCTACGACGTGTATAATGATCATGCGGTTTCAACTCTTTCACAAGCTGGATCTTATAAGCTTTTAAGCCAAGATCTTCCCGTAAAATCTTCCACAAATTGCTGTGCACTATGGCAATTCGACTCATTCGGATTTTCCTCAACACTGCGCTCCACAACGGCAATAACTTCTTCGCACTGTTTGTCGTCTTTAGGGATGCGTATTATCCGCTAGAGTGTACATGGTGCGAAAATGATTCATCGTGTTTCGGATAACATGCTCAGATGAACGACTATGTCGACCGTAAAATGAACGTAGCGCACGATAAGTTTGGTGTTAATCTATTCATCGTAAAATGGCAAAACGTACTAACCACAAATCAACTTTCAACTGTCAAATTGACAATCTGTAGAAACAGTGTTGCCAGTTTAAAAACCAAACCTCTAAAAAAACACCCTTTATATGGAAGAAAATTCAGTCACTGCCAAAGGGATTTGTGCAAAAAGCAAAGCTAAATTGAGACGCGAAAAAGTATCAAGAAAATGAATAAAAAGGCAAAACAAAGAAGACAAAAGAACTGCCAAAACACGTCCGAACAACGAACTACGTCCCTACTATAAAAAAGTTCTCATTTACCATATAAAGGCGTTAATGCACAATTTGCAACATTTTAATCAACACGAACTATTGTAGTATGGCTTTAGGTTCACTATGTACTCGTATACTATGTCTCACGTTTTGGTATGGATCATGTAATTTCAAGTGGAGACTCACTCTTCTTTCACAGGCGTTTCTTCAATAGAAGTAGCTCTATGCTATAATATAAACCCAGTTCTGTCGTTGTTCACGAAAGCATTTAAGAAATGCTGCGAACGAGCCCATAGTTACAGAGATAAGTTCTTTAAGGGGAAATTGGTCCCACTTACGAAGACAACATTTGAAGAAGGTCAGAATTACTCGAATCGATAGGATTAGATAGCTGGACAAGTTAGGTGAACGAACACCAAATAATTTGGCCTATTGAAACTTGAAATCTATACTACGAAGACAGCAGTCAATACGATGTTCGTAAATAGAGGCTTTATTGCCACCGATGTTCCCGGGCTTTGTTGCCACCTCTTGTTCCTTTTATTGTTAGCTATCAATAACTTCTGAAGCAAGCTGAAGCAAATGAAGTAAATATGTGTTCCATCTACAGAGTTATTTATTTCGAGTTAGATTAAAGTCATTGGCTTCGAGTTTAGGATGAGTTTCATACTTACACGTGTTCTCAATGTTTTTAAGGAACTGAATTCCCTTGGAAAGATTTATTGTATCTTATTACCTCATAAACCATCAATGTGGTTGATGAATTTTATAATAAATAATCGAAAAGCACTTATCGAAAAGTTTGACACATTTCTTTTCATTCTCTTTCAATTAGCTGACAATTTCAGTGTTTCTTTTAAAAAGACAACAATGTGCTCTAAAATCAAAGTGTAAAATTAACCATCCCACCCTCTAAATTCCGTCACATGCCAACCTATTCTTTTCGCTGAAATAAATCGATTCCATCTCCTGTTGCTCCAGTCTTCTCCAAAGTCGTAATCCAATACTTTCCAATAAACATTCCTATTCCATCAGTTGTAATGAATTTACGGATGCCGATATTCATGAATTACACTGTACTTGCGTGTAATTTGTCGAATAGAATTTAAATTAATCCCTCTCCATGGTGCGTGATGTAAATCCTAAATAAAGTGCCAACGGGAAGCCGTAACACCTTCACAGCTACTGAGGCTAGAATGAATTTAATCAATTACAATGACACATCAGGTTGTATTTAAAATATGAAATTTCACGTATGTGCCTTCAACAAATCGAGAAGGAATACGTATCGTGTCGTATCTGCTCTGTCATGAAGACAGGAAGACAGGAAAAAAGAAATTTAAAAATACTCATGTAGGCGAAAGTCGTGTTGCCATGTGCTGCTAAAATTGCCAAGAATTTAAATAAAAAAACACCATAAAATTCTAATTCTTATAAGTACCTACTACATATACCAGATTTCATGTATAAATAATCACTTCATTTATACTCAAAACCAGAGCTGAAAATAATATAAGTTTCCGGAACGTGCCATTGATTTATCTCTCCAGAAAGTAAATGACCATGAAACTCAAACGAATTATGTATTGTATTGTGTTTAATTTTTTTTTTTATTTCACATGTTTTCTTTCTCAACAGAGAAAATCCATAAACACCAATAAAAACTCAAAAAAGTAGAAAACAATTGATCTCTTTATGAGCGAAATGATTACAGGCTGGGTAGATGTCCTCACTTCCCGCCCGGAAAGACAATGAGTCCTCCGACACTACTCGTACCTACATAAACCTACACCTATTCTTTCTTGTACTCGTAAAAGTAATTGAAATTTATGTGGCGCTCTACTGTTTCCTGACCCAGTTACTTACCGTTGTTTACGAGTACCCTACTCATTGTTAGATCAAAATATGACTTTTCCAATATAAAACAGCGGGGTATTTGGCATTGCTACGAGTTTGTACTATTCAACTGATGGCAGAGGGTGTATTTTACAAGGACCTCTCCGTTTTCAAAACAGACTTTCATTTTAAGGAAAATCTTGAAAACCGTTTAAGAAAATTTACACAATTTTATGGCATATTAGAGATTGATTTAAAATTCGGATCCTTGCACCCTTTTGGGGAACCAAATCAAAAAGCTTTAAGGGTCGTCAAGTGAAATTGATCAATAAAAAAATTTATTTTTACTTGGCAATTGCTGTTTATAAAAGGAAATCGAGTAAACACATCCAAACGGTTTTCTATTCTTAGAGCAGGAGGAGAAGGCGCGTGCACTGGAAAAATTTCAACTCAATAATCAGACAATAAATAATTGTTTGCACCAAAGCAAGTGGTGTACAAAGTCCTTTTTTATGGACGTGTCTGGTTATATCGCGAGAACGATGAAAAGTTATTTCACAAATAAATCGTTGGGAGATTTTGATAAGATCCTTTAACATTACAAAAGCAATTTAAAAAGCAGTTGACGTAACTTTATTTGCAGAGACTATTACTACGCAAAGCAAAAGCAATCGAACACATTTTCTTGCAGAATATTTTGGGCATACTCGTATTTTGCTGTTGTTGAAACTCAACTTTTTCTTAGCATTGCATGTCGTCAATACCCTGAATGTTTTTTTGGCTTCTCATCATGATAAACGCATCACTTATGCAATATCCCCTCTCTATCAGATTCGTCGAACCAATCGGTGTGTCATACGAGTGTTAGAGATAATTTGAGGCACTTAAACAACACTCAAATTTTTTTGCATATCTTTGTATAAATTAGACTATTACTATCCGGAATCCATTTTGTAAAGGCAATATTGTCTAAAAGACGACAGTTTTCTTTATTGCAACTCATACGAGTACATACGCAATTTTGAGTGCAATGGCTGCAATTTCATTACGGATACTTTATTGTAGGTTGTTTCCGAGAATTGTTGATGTAAACCATAAAAACGCCACATAGTGCTAGGTCAGAAGAACGAGGAGGCCTGGCAATATTGTTTTCTAATTTTCAATTTATCTTCGACAAATTGCAATCAACTTCTCCATCAAGACTCTAGTTGTGCGCGGAGCGGCACCGTCTTACCGAAATAGAGTTCTGTTGTTGTATCCGTGAAACAGTTGCAGTTGCGGCAACAAAAACAATCAGTCAACAATAACATACACTTCAAGAATCAAAGCTACAAAATAAAACTAGCCGAAATGGGTTCGACCGATGTGTCCCGCCAAGGACTTCCTGATAAAAAGAACTTTATACGAGTACATAGTATTCTCCAATGGTGTTTGATATTTCATATCCTATTAGAATTTAGTAAACCTAAATAAGTTTGATCAGTCAGATGTGGGACTCCCTTTATTAACGAAATCGTATTTAGTATTGAATTGACGGTTCTAAAATTTTTGCTCTTCCTTGAATAATTGCGATAATTCTAGTCCGATTTTCGTCAAATGTGTGCTACGTTCATAGATTTCGATTAATATTGCATAATTTTCGAAAGAGTCGTCCATTTTTTTTTAGAAAAAATATATTATATTTTGTGTGTGTGATTTTTTTAATAACGTAATAAGTCACCGGCCGCAATTCGGCATGAAGGCGCATCATCTAACAGAAATTCAAATTGATAGCGCTATTCTTTCATGAGTTATCATGGGCCACTAAATGAGGAGCGCAGAAAAGGAGGGTGGGACTTAAAAGGTCTCAAGAACCTATTGAACTCTTTGTGACAAAATGAGTAAGCACCTCTTTTGTATAAGTGCTTTCCATCTCCTCAGGGTGGCTACATGGAATACAGTAAGAACAATGGCGAAATCCAGATGTACCCGCCACACGCTGAAAGTAGAGCCGTATAATCATATGGAAGTGAGTGGGCCTAACAAACTCCGGACATCATCTACTGGAGGATGTCTACGAGTTTGAGCGTTAGAACCGAGCCCGGTAAGGGGTTAGCTAAGGTATACCGGAAACAACGATAAAGTTTTTGATAGCTGAGAGCTGACATTTTCACTATTCCGTAATCCTAGTAAGTCAGTGAAATCTGGCTGAAACGACCTAGAGGCTAATGCTGCAAGCGCCCGCGTCTCGATAAAATCCTGACAAGCCTCAAAGAACGCTCAATGTTCGTCATCGTTAAGTTGGTGGTGTAGGTGCAGATGTAATATACCTGTTTAGCACCGATCTGGCTCTGGCCTCACTGCTTGCAAAGGTAACCATGAGATCACAAGGAGACTACACATCCGAACATTGATAATGGCTTTAAGTGGGGATCCTAAAAATATGAATTCAAACAAAACAAACTCTAATCTAAAAACCAACGAAGGCGCAAAAAATAGCGAAATAACGGAGAATCATTAGACCCAGAGATGCTCCAGAATACCAAAAACTCCGGGCAGACATGTTGAGACAGCAGCAACAAGAGTCGATGTTTGTGAGGAGGAACCCCAGAAATCAGCGTTCCATAATCTAAACGAGCAGATCAGGGAGCTTGTCGAAATGCTTGTCAGGATGCGAAAAGGCGCTCAATTCATCAACCCAAGGACAGTATTGAGAGCATAACAGTCCTCTATGAACTAACTGCGATCCAACTGTAGGACGAGAAAGCCAAGGAGGTAATCAGAAAGAAAAACATTTCACAAATATCTCCCTGGCTGAAACAAAAGGAGGTTCCAAAAGAAAAGGAACAAACCGGCTAAAACCGTGTGGAAAGGCGAACTTAAAAGGATCCACGGTAAATAATAATAATGCGGAAGACTAAAGGCAATCGTGAGACCAAGCGAACGCGAAAGCACCTGCCAATGGAAAAGGACAATAATGTATGTAGAAGCTCCTAAAGGCAACCCTATTTGTAAAAAGATACCATCGGAAGAAGGCTGGACAAAAGTCGTTAAAAGCAAAGTCCAAAATAGCACCATAGCGTAAGGAAACTCAAGGCCAAACCTGATCCTATTAGAAATGAGACCAAAGGTGATCTCTCGTGCACAGTGGTACTGCGCAAAGAAAAAGCGGATCCCACATTGGAAGCCGTTGGAAAAGCGGTATCAAGGATCAGAAGGACGCAGAAATACGCTCTCTTCTTTAAGCTCAAGGAGACGGGCATAAAAGCAGCCAAGCTTAAAGGCGCTATAAGCCAAGAACTAGGGTCGCAATGGAATGTAAAGGCTCTGACTTTTTGAACTAAAGATGTCGATGAAGTAACCACCCAGGAATTCGCAATTTAGACTGGAAAGAGTATAACCAGAAGATGTACTATCTTTGCGAAAGTCGTTTGGTGGCACCCAATCGGCGGTAATAAGTCTCAGCACATAAAATGTAATGGACGAATAAAAATTGGCTTGGTCATCTGCCGAATCCGTGAAACGGTAGTACTAAAAAAGTGTTTCAAATGCCTGGAATTTGGTCACATAGCAAATCAATGCAAGAATAAGGCAGACCGCTCTAAATTATGCAGAAAATGAGGGTCTGAAGGACATATTGCAGAGGAGTGCAACAAGCACCCCTTTTGTATGTTTTGCAGGAAAGATTAACTGACGTAGCCGGCAGCAGTAGATGCCGGATTTTCAAAGAAGCTATGACCAGAAGACACCCATGAAGATCATACAGCTAAATTTCAATTACTGTGAGACAGCTCAGGATATTTTGAGACAGACTGCTAAAGATGAGGCAGCGGACATAATCCTGGTCAGCGAACCATATAAAATCCTTGACAGTACGGATCTGAGACCAAACAAACCTGGCGGCAATATGGACATGCGGCAAAGGCAACGGTAGGCTCTATTGTCGATATTACTTTCCTCACCAATCCCTCCTGCCAAAAACAAAATGGGAAGTAAGCGAGGAATATACTCACAGTGATAACCAGGCGATATTGATAGACATAGAGGAAAGAAAACAAAAGAAACAACCCATACTTACAGATCCTAAATGGAAGGACACACTCTTTGATAAGGGTACGTTTGAAGAAATAATTAATAGTTTCAATATGATCGAAAACAGTACAGCAGACAACAGGAAAAAAAAAAGAATCGCCATCGACAAAAGAGCGCCGTGCTTTCGGTGGAATGATGAAACTAAGGCACTCAGGGTAACGGAGAATGCAGCCATCTAGAAGAAGGCCAGATTTTCAAGATGATTTTATACGGCAAGACGCCACTTAAGAACTGCGATCAAAGATAGTAAAGCGACATGCTTCAGGTGCCTGTGTAACGAAGCTAATCTAAGTCCTTGGAGTACTGCATATAGGTTGGTAGTGGCCAAAGTAAGGGCTATAGGGCTCCACAAATAACATGCCCCACTCTTATAGCATCTATTGTACATCACCTTCTCCCACAAAGACCACCTTTTACGCATTATATCGAGGAAGAGAACAGGGAAGCAGAAATCCCACAGATATCAAAGGACTAACTGATCAAGGCATACACAAAAATAGACGATAGTAAGGTGCCTGGACTCTACGGAATTCTAAATAAGGCGGTAAAAGCAGTTGTCCAGAAGAGATCAGACATGTTCATAACACCATACCAGAGATGTTTAAAGGAAGGAAACAGCTTTTGGTACCCCTGTCAAAGGGAAATAATCCACCAGGCGAAACATCTTCATATCGGGCAATATGTCTTCTAAATCCCCTTGGCAAGATTCTGGAACGTATCATTTACGAAAGACTATTGCCAGTAGATGAGGAAAAAGGAGCTTTATCAAATCGTCAATTCGGTTTCAGAAAATTGCGGTCTACCATATAAGCTATAAAAGCTGTAGTAGACATTGAAGGGGAAAGATTTCGATGGGGTAGAAAGGAATATTGCGCAGTGGTAACACTTGCCTTTAACTCCGTACGCTGGTTATCCATAAAAAGAGCACTTTCTAGAATGGATGCACCACGCTATTTATTTAAGATAGTAGGAAGCTATCTCAACAATAAGCAAATTTAAACAGAAGATAGTGTCAAATATTACAGTGCTTCTGCAGGAGTACCACAGGGATTAGTACTAGGGCCAACATTGTAGAATATTAGTTCAGTTCACACAATAGGTTTCTATGATGACATTGCTATTGTTACGGTCCCCAAACACATTCACGAAGTAGAATCTGCTCCAAATGCTGCTATTGCGCAAATAAAAGATTGACTATGTTCAGCTGGACTTGAACTTGCTGACCACAAAACTGAGGTGATTTTAATAACCATACCGTGGAATATGCAACCTTCCGGGCTGGAAGCCAAACAATTCGGTCTAAAGAAGCACTGAAAAACCTGGGCGTAATATTAGATCAAGGGACTATCAGCTAATCTTGTAGATACTAAGGTATTGGGGGACGGATACTATCGACAATAATGCTGCCAAAAATATCTCTAAGCAATCTTCTGTGTTGGAGCTTGAGTGCTTTTGCCTAAGTTTCTCTTCTGTTAACAAGTTTACATCCTGCCTACCCATAGGATAATTCTTCAAAGGATAATAGCTCACTACGGGGATATGCTGCCGTGGTTCCCTGAGAATTCTGGTTAGATGATGCCGAATATGTCTCTAATTACCTGAGCTCGAAGAAGCCCAAATGAGCTAACCGTAACCATTTGTTGTGTTGGCCCGTTGGTTCTATATATTTAGAGACAATTTGTTCACGGAAACGGAAACAATTTGTTCCTTGAATCTTGTTTCGGTTTGGTCAGTCACACCTCCATGCTCAATCTCAGCATCCTGCAAATGGCGGTGATATCATTTATAGATTATGGAGTTCAGTAAAATTTCTGGATCAGAAGAATTCATAATAGAAGAAAATTTTAAACGAATATCTAACCGTTACATCCCATTTCCATTGTTTTCTGTTAAGTAATATCTGTTCACACTTTTCGGTTATTGGTTCCCTTTTAAGTAAATAAATGCAAATAAAACCCATAAAAAATAACGATGTGATTCGGTAAAGCTGAGCGAAGTCTCCGATACCACCGACTGGTATCGGAGTATCGGTGAGATAGGCATACCGACCGGCAGCTTAAGAAATCAACTACAGGCCGACATTTAACACTATTGCGATATCACTTTATTGAGATCAAGAAAACAATCGCTGTTTTGTAGTTTTTTAATCTTTTAACATGTTGTGCAATCAGAATAAGGCTTTTGCAGCAATTTAAGAAAACGACAGTCGAATTAGTGATAATTGCTATACGTGCTAAAAATTCAACTTCTGCACAAATGTTTTTTGGTACTGCTCCCTAAAATTTTTGGCTCGAAGAACCAACCTTTCTTTTTACAAAACACTTTGTCTTGAATACTGTTGTAAGGACTCAAAATTCAAGACCGCTGAACTAACACAGTGCTCCAATCGCGGACTCTATGTGCTATACTGCAAGAATGTGGATAAAGTCTGGCACTAGATTCAGTAGAAGCATACAACTGCGGCTGTGAAATCTGTAATATTGTTCATGGTATGAATGCTGTTCTTATCGATGTGCATGAATTCTATAAACAAATAAAATAAGAGGTTTTCAAGTCCTTCACGTACCTTATAATATAGAAAAGTATCCGGTAACTTGTTAAATTATTCATATTGTCTACCCTCTCGTAAAAGCAAGTGTTCTCCAACAAGAATCATAATGAACATCAACCTTGCACACGATCGGAGGGTCTATGTAACATAAGAGTCATTACAATTAAGATTGCAAATCAGCACCGCATTTACGGTCAAGGTTAACCCTTTTAGTTGCCTACTCCAATTTGTATTCTTCGCAATACCCCAGTCATCCCAAAGTTGTTCCCATCCAAATGATTTGCATTCCTCAATTGAATTTCCGAAGGAACACTAGTATCTATTAACATCTGTAGTCTTATATAAAAGGTTCACTGTACACAAAAAATAAAATGATTTGCAGTTCAAAATCAAGGCTATCTGCTGCGTATATTGCATACGGAAAAGGTATCTACTCGTACATTACGTATTTTGACCACCTTTCAGTGTATGTCAAGCCAAAATCTCTTACCAGCGTACTCGCACTCGTATCTATGCACATTCGAGGTGTAATAAATATGTTGTGAAAGGAATTTTAATGTCTTTCGATTTGATATTCATTCGGAATAATTGTGATTGTACTCGTAGCTGTTCGGATAGAAGATTTAATAAAAAGTAGCAAAATAACAATCTTTACAAAATTTCGTGACAATGCCGAGTCAGTCAAAACAAAATTCCAAACCAAAAGTTACACGTGCCATCAAATGAAAAGGATTTAATTATGATGAAAAGGCTATAGCCCATCAGTAAACTGTTTTTGTCACATTGAATACTAATTTTCAGTAGAAAAAACAAATTTTACAATTTGAATTGGTAAAAAGTTGCGTCATTTTTTTGAAGAAGTTGCAAAGGGAATAATTGCTAATAGAAATGTAATATCTACTGTTGAAGTAGAAAAAGCAGTTTTCGAAAAGCGAGGTTTTGAAAATCGTTTGTACTTAAACGCATAAAAATTTCCATAAAGAGAATTGAACGATAATAGGGTCCGAGAACCTTTACTGATGAACAGGCAATAATCTTGAGCTCTTATTATTAGCTGACGTCATAGTTCAACTTATTTGTGTATGCCCTAGTATGCTCATGAAAAGTAAAAGGCAACAGACAAGACATATAAGACAACACTGAAACGAATAAACACTGAGGGTAAGTTCTAGAGCAGAGACTTCAGCACTTCGTGATTGTGAGGCTAAACTTATCAACGTCATTCACTGGGAATTGTATAAAATTTAAGAAGGACTTCCACCACCTGCTAAACGGATGTGCCCAATAGAGAGATAGGATAGGTACGAAGAAAATCTAACTTCGCTTGATAAAGAAGTCCTTTCTGCTCTCCTTTCTTTATAAAGGAAGTCGGGCAAGCCATAAATAATCTGAAAACGACAAAATTGTGGACTACGATAGCTAAGCGTCCGATTCTTTTAAGGTTGATGTAGACATTTTTTTCTGCGGAATTATCGCAACACGACTGAATAATAATTTATATCTCCAAAATTTTTACATATTTAACGTCGGCTTTAAAATCCTAACCATATCTAATGTGTAAGCGTCTAAAGCCTTTCTGCACTGCATAATTCGGCCAATGTTGATAGTCGACCAAATCTTCACACAGAGCCTGGAAAGGATTAATGAATTTTCGGACGACTGGGTCCGTACACTACAGCGGATCTTGGAAAAAACCAATCGTTTACTCCATCTTTTCGGATTTTAAAGCCCAGTAGGATTGAATTTATAGAGACGAGCCTTGTTTTTGGCATCCCTGCCAAATTTGTTTGGATGTACAGGACAGCGACGGTGAATCCATACTGCTCCCTTAAAGTCAATAAAACTTTACAGCCGCCTTCAATCTTAAAAAATGTTCTAAACGAAATTCTTGATCATTTTGAGTGTAAAATTCGCCGTGTCATCTCGGATCCGTTAACGTTAAGTGGAAGCGCATTCTCAGGGACTGTACAGCGACTTCGGCTGAGTCAGCAAAAATGGAATATAACTTTGATGGTTTAGATAAACATAGCGGAGGAACAATAAATGCATCTGCCGAAGGAATCTTAGAATCCACACCCTATAGGCAATGCAGAAGGTAAAGACCGCATCTTTTTTGGAATATATAAGTACTTAACGATGAATTCGAGAAATTCTAATAGAATAGATTGGGTACGAGATCGTAGTTTTTGCTTCATTGCATAAAGGCAATGACATCACGTAAAACTGTAACAACCACCCATCAGTGAAACAATTGTTGCGTTCAGTGAAAATTTAAAAGCGATTTCCAGACAGTCGGCAGTACAACAGATGTACTTATGTTGCATGACAGTTGATTCGATGTTGTGTAGCAAGTTGATTCTAAGTTATTCAAAAATTACATAATATTAAAAGATCGCGACACCTCACAAGATATGCAAATATAGTAGTCTTTATATTGCAGATTAGAAGAATTAGAGAAATCTTTTATGGGCGCATAAAAGTGGATCGATGAGACAAATTATTCTTGTAGGCGATAATTGGCTTTTTCGCTGAAGGGTAGTATGATATTAATAGTAAGTTTCAAGCTTCTTATAATAATTTTCGTTTGCTGTTATCGCCAATAAGAAACCGTATTTCTGCTCATTTGCATATGTTAAATTTAAAATTAAAAGTACAAATTTTAAAATATAATATTAAAGAAAAGGCTCATTACTGGTCCAGATGACCGTACTTACAAATCACTAAATTGAAAGGATAATAAGGAAAAAATACACAACCAATTAGTCAATCAGGATCAGCTTAGTGATTTGTGGGTAATTTGCGGTCATCTGTATTAGTACCTCCTTAAAAACTGGCGACAAACGTGTGGCAATAACCTAGTAAAATAGGCAAATAAATTACTGCGTACGGTTCCCCCCCGCATCAGTGCATAACACTATCTCACTGCGTACGGTTTCAGGGACCAGTATTCACTAATACTAATTAATTAAGAATAAGTAATATAGTATATAGAGTACGATTTTCTGGTGCCTCTCAATGTATAAAGTACTCGTATCATCTTCTAAAACTGCGGATGGTAAGACGATGTCCGCTTTACCGTCTGCGCCAAAGCAATTAATTGTCCATGTTTATGGATTACGTAAATATCTAAATAAACATAAATCACGATTACGTGATTCGTCTGGAATGATATATATCTATTATATAATGTCTTCCTTCTGTCATGTGTGAAAACAAGATCACAAAGTTTGCCTTCATTTGAATACCAAATATGTCGTTCATTCAGTTTCGAGAGCTTTAAATTATATTTTTTATTGGTCGAAATTGCAGTGTGTCTCTACTGATTACATCTTTAAAACAAGAATAAATAAATTGAATGCACACACCAAGTTTTCAATTTCAAAAACAATTTCTTCTGCTCATGCTTCCATGCACAGTCATCGGAACAGTTAAATCCTTATAAGCGCCCAAACGATCGACCAACGGAAGACGTTAGAGCATTCTGTCACCGAATTTGGTCAACGAATTTAACTCGACGAAGGGTGATGAGATAGTTAGCATTGTTTTTAGGAGTTTGACGTTATTTTTGGCAAAGTGCGCACAATTTTTAGAAGTGCGGCAAACGTGTGTGGAATAATCATTTAAGCGGCTGCCAGATATCCACACATCGATACATACACTTATTGGATAAAATAATAAAAAAAGAAGACAGAAAAAAAGCTAATTGACGTTGGGATAAAGTACACCACTTGGCAATTTTTTTCTCAGGATTCTTGAATGGTTGAGGACAAAGGTTAATCATGTCCTTGTCAGCCGGATTTTTTGTTTGGGTGAAAGCAATTGATGACAAGTGGATTAATGAGTTGGTAAGTTGACTTACGGTGACAATTTGGTACTATTATAAATTCATGCAGAGAATTGTAGAGCTATTTTAAGTGGTATACTCATAGGATAGGGTATGGGAGACGTCATAATTTGTTTGAAAGTTACTTTTAGAAAAATGCCTCTCATGATTTTCTTGGAAACTTTGGCATTGTTGGAAAAAACGAAAACTGTTTGTTTATCACACTCAAAATCGCCTTGTGTCTTGTTCATTTAAAGTCAACCAATTGTTCGCGTGTACATACTGATTGAACAGTGAATGGTGGAATGGTGTTAAGAAATTCTAAGAATTTATTTATTCTTTCAACTGTCAACTGAAACGTTTGCTTTTTCTTTTCCTAAGTCACGTTTTGTAACAGGTTATGGGCTCAGAGCCGTAACCAGAAATTTTTATACCTAAAATACGGAAAAACGGATAAGTTAATTGTTTTAAAATCATTATCAGATGGAGGCAATTCTACACAAGGGCAGGCTGTTAAAGGTGTTGACTGGAATTGAGAATAAGCCGGAAGATGCAGCGAAATTGGAGGAGTGGAAAAATAAAGATTTGGATGCAAGATGCGAAATTATTATTTCTATGAAACCAGCACGTCAAAAGCGATGTGGGTTTTCCTGGAGGAAACCTATAACAGAAAGAGTGCATGACAAAAAGCAGAGGATTTCCGTAATTTGATTAATATAAAAATGCATGCACATACTATATAGAAATGGAAACTCATCTGATTAATTTTAATTTAATTGTTGCTCGATTACGGGAGGTGAATGCCAAATTGTACGATGACTTGTTGGCTGTGCTATTGCTAGATAGTTTACCTGAAGCATATAAGGAACTCCAAGTAGCTTTTGACGCATCATTGGAATTCTCCACTATGGAAGTGCTGCGTGCCCGCTTGCTTGAATTCGCTGATAAAAAACAGGAAAACAGTGAGCGAAGAGTTGACGTGTTGAAAGTAAGACTCAATTCAAGGGAATATGAACAACGACGTCCAGGTATGTCAACCGTTTTTTTAAGTATAACTGTCATCGTTGTGGTGTGAAAGGGGCATATGAAGAGGGATTGCCGTGTGAATTTAGCCAAAGATAAGTGACACAGGTCAAATTTTTCAAATGAAGATTTCCTGCAAGATTACGGGTTCATGATATTGGAAACTGTAAGAGAAAAGAGTAATGTAATCCAGGACGTTACACATACTGTGAAATTTGTTAAGAAAGTTTCGAAAAAAAAAAAAAACAGTTGGTACATTGATAGCGGTGCTACGTCACATATGTGCTGTAAGGAGCAGCTTTTTACAGTTCAAAATAAAGGTGCAGTTCAAGTATCAAATGATAAGCTTTCCGAGCTTAATGGCATAGGAACCGTAGTGATACTTTGAATGGTAGTCTGAAAACTCTAGTGTTATATAAAACACTCTTTGTACCTGATCTTAAAAGAAATTTGATTTCAGCGTGTAAAGCTATTGACAATGGGTGTAAGGAAAACGTGCATTCATTTGGAAAAATGGGAAAATTTTCAAACAATCTATATTTGATTAACTGTTTAGGAAGTGTTAAAGCATTTAGTATATCACACGAAGAAAATAACCTAGAACTAGGGAGCACACGTTACGGCCATTTTAATGCACAATTACTTTTAAAACTCAAAGATCACCAAATGGTACTAGGATTACCAAATTTAACAAAACACAAATTTAACTGTGTTTCGTGCATAAAAGGAAAACAAACGAGGCTACCCTTCAAAGCTAAAACCGAAAAATCGTCCAATGATTTATTGCAACTTGTCCATATGGATTTATGCGGGACTATGTCTGTTGAGTCATTAGGAAAAAGATATATTTTGTTACATTTCAAAATTATAAAATGCTAGTAGAAAACCAAACCAATAAAAGAATCACAATACTACGCAGTGATAACGCGTGCGATTTACTGAGTTCGGATTTTCCTGAATTTTTAAGGGATAATGACATAAAACATCAGCTATCAGCCGAATATACACCCCAACAAAATGGTGTAGCGGAGCGTATGAACCGAATTTTGATTGAAATGACGAGATGTTTTTTGATAGAAGCAAATTTACCAAAGTATCTATGGGCCGAACTTATCCATACATCAGCATATATACGTAATCATTGTCCGACATCGCTTAATATAAATAGAACACCTGAAAGAGTACCAATCGTAGGACATTTTAAAAAAAATTGGTTGTCGAGCATTTGCATTAAATAAAACTAAATTATGTAGATGCAAAAATGAGGAATTTGTCTTAGTTGGCTATTCAGAGGAACCCATGTCATATCGCTTATGGAAAAGGGGATAACAAAAGATTGTTAAAAGCCGAGACGTTCGTTTTATAGAGCAGGTCACCGATAGTTCTCATGAATTTTTATTGAATGATGAGAAGGCAGATGACAATCTGACGGATGAGATGGATTATAAATGCATTAAACATGATATAAGGACTGAAACGAATAAAATCTGTAAATTTTAATACGGGCTATACTTCCAATGCGAAAAAATTGCAATCCCATTTTGTTCCCAAATTAGCCTGTATATTCTCTAGTTTCAGTTTGTTATTGATTTTAGTTCGGTACGGTTTAAAATATTTATAAAATATGAGTCAAAAGGAAAGCCGTAAAAAGATCATCGACAAATGGCTCGAAAATACTTCGCGTCCAAGCCATTTCATCGCAAAAGATTTAAACATAGCACGCAGTACACTGGATTCCATTATTAAACGATATTTGGAAACGTTGACAGTTAAGCGAAAACAGAAAAGTGGAGCTAAAAGTGGAGCTAAAAGTGGAGCACATGATACAAATTTGAACAGGAAAATAGTGGGTACCGTAAAAAACCGGACTATGTCATCTAAAAAACGTAACGGTCTAAAAACACGAAAAAAACAAAAAATACCAAAAGTTACTGAAAAGCAAAAAAAAAGTCATAAAAACATGAGCCCGAAAGCTATAAGAGTTGAAGGGCAACAAGAAAGCGAGCTTGGTTTTGGATGACGAAACTTTGTCAAAGCCGACTTTACTACTCTTCCAGGTGCGCAGTTTTACAACTCGTTTGAAGCTGAGATTCTTCCGCAATCAATAACATCGATTGGGATGGAAAAAATCGGGTCAAAATATCTCGTTTGGCAAGCCATTTGCCAATGTGGACACAGAAGCTCATCATTTATTACAACGGAAACAATTAGCGGAGAAGTGTACATTAACGAGTGCCTAAAAAAACGGTTGATCCCTTTCTTAAACAAACAGGATGGTTCAACATTATTTTGGCCAGATTTAGCTTCAGCTCACTATGCTCATGCGACTTTGAGCTTTCTTGTTGCTAAAAATGCCGACTTTGTCCCAAAAGACATGAATCCACCCAATGTTGCACAGTGCCGTCCCATTGGTATTGGGATTTGGTCAAAGCTAAATTGAGAAAAAGTGAGCAGTATGCAAAGGACGTAAAAGATTTTAGTGCTAAATGGAAAAGAGCGTCCAAAAAGATCACGGATGTAACTGTCACCAACCTTATGAAGGACATTCGAAAGAAGTTGACGAAAGAATGGGAACCCAAATATTTTACTTTGGAATTTCCAAATTTTATTCGTTTCAGTCCTTAAAGGAAAATGAAGAAATAGAAGAAAAAAATTTTGAATATACAGGGTGTCCCAAAAATTAACGTTAAGCCGGAAACGGGTGATAAGTCAAGTGGTGTCGGTTATCACAAAAAATCTAAGTCATGCATTTTTAAAATTATAAAATAATTATAAAATATAAAATCGAGAAATCTGACACCCTTTCAAGTACTGCGACCGCAAATTTTTACTCTTCTTCAATTTTTTTTTTGTCATGTAACCCTGAATAACTCTTCTGTAAATTACAGTTCAAAATTGAAATATAACTATATCTGTTTTGACTAAAATATTGCTTTTTTGTCCATCCATGTATCTGAAAATCATTAATCACCCAACTTGAACTCACTGTACTGACAAAAAAATGTACTATGCCATTTTGGCGTATTTAGTCTGGATTCCAAAATAGTATGACACTTGTTAGACTAACGCTTAATTGAAGACAAACAAAATATTTTGCTAAACAAACCCGATTCATAATTAATTCTTTTTAATAAGTTAAAATGCGTACCAAGTGTGTGCGAGACAGACAGTGACGCCGTGATTGAGACGGATAAACACACCATTTCGACCAAAGTGTGTGAAACAGATAGAGATGCCACCCTTGTCAAGCAGTGACGCATAGGCACATCATGCAATGCTGCAGTACGTTACGCTCCTTCACTTACAGCACATTATTCTGTATTGTGGGTGGCCGTGGCTCAAGTGGTAGTGGACTGGCTCCCAAATCGGAAGGTTCGGTATTTGAATCCCAGCCTCGCCCGAAAGACATATCCATTTTTTCAGTTAACGAAAATCAAGCAAGATGAGTAGTTGACTAGAAATCAACATCAAGCCAACTTCCACTAAGAATTTAATCTCCCCATTAAATGTTGGATGCCACCCATGGAGCGAAATGACCACTGAGCTTAAACTTCTTTCTTTCTCTCTCTATCCCATTTTCCAAAAAAACTTAACACATGTTGAGGCATTATAAGTGTATTCATACCCACTTGCGTGTTAAGTTCTTTAAAAAAAAAAAAAAAAAAAAATCGTGTGGATTTCATGCTTACAACTTTGGCTTTATTGGACATTGCATTACGACTTTGATTTGCTATCTGACCGTTTCTGTCGAACCTGAATTTCTTCGGGGCTATTATTGATCCTTGATCCCGTGATTGCGTAGTGTGAATGTCATCATGCCATCTCGGTACACTGCTCAGGAATATGCTAACATGCATCTCATTTATGGGGAATGCAGGTGTAATGCTAGTGCTGCAGCCAGACTTTATCATGAGAGATACCCAAGTGCTTAGCGTCATCCGGACCATCGAGTGTTTGTGAATGTGCACCGGTCACTCTCAGAGGGTCGATTTCCAAATCTAATGGTTAGTGAGGGAAGTTAGTCATGCCCTACGAGGACGAAGTCTTACAAGTACCTCAGTACGTGCAATTGAAGAAAACATAGGAGTGCCCAAAAGTACAGCACACCGAATTCTAAGGAACATCCAGCTCCATCCGTACCATGTACAACGAGTCCAAAGTCTGCTACCCCGAGATTATCGAAGACTGAGTGCAATTTTGTAAAACGATGTTGCAGAGGTTCAGAGAAGATCCGAGATTCTTCGAAAAAATTCTATGGTCGGATGAATTAACTTTTCAAAGGGACGGTTACATGAACCTCCACAATTTGCACGAGTGGCACGTGGAAAATCCCCATTTGATGCGGAAAGATAGAGCACAGTTCCGTTTTAAAGTAAACATGTGGACGGGAAAAAATGAAATGAAATGACAAGGGTGGCATCGTGTGTTTATCCGTCTCAATCACGGCGTTACTCTCTGCCTCGCTTACAGTTGGTACTCATTTTAGCTTATTAAAAAGAATTAACTATGAATCGGGTTTCTTTAACAAAATATTTTTTTGTCCTCAATTAAGCGTTAGTCTAGCAAGTGTCATACCATTTTGGAATCCAGACTAAATCTGTGCTTTATATGTTGGAAATGATTTACAATTTCGTCAACTGGATGTATCAACAGCTTTTTTCAACGGAAATTCAGATGGAGAAATTTACATGAAACATCCAGATGGATTTGTTGATGTGAGTAAAAAGGATAAAGTATGTTATGTAAACTTAACAAAGCTATATATGGATTAAAACAAGCAAGCAGGCAATGGCATAGAATTTTAGGTGAAAGATTAAAAAACTTGAATTTTAAACAATCAAATTATGAGCAATGCATATACTAGAGAATTGACTGCAATGAGATTACAATTCTCGGATTATATGTGGATGAATTTGTTGTTGCATCCAATAGTAGTAATATTGTTCATCAGACCAAAAACCATCTTTCTAAATGTTTTGAAATTCGTGACTTAGGACAACCAACATTTTGCATAGAAATCGAAAGAAATCCTGAAACTCTCTATTTGTCAAACACATTACATCAATAAAATTTTATCAAAATACAACATGGATAACAGTAAATCATCTAAAATACCTATGCGAATTAAGCTTAAATTGGAAAAGGAACCCACTATAGCTGGGGAGCGAGTAGCTGTCGACGTACACAAATATCAGGAGTTAATTGGATCACTCATTCATCTAGCAGTGTTTAGTAGATCAGATATTGCTTTTAGCATCAGTTCTCTAGCTCAATTTTTACAAAATCCGAAAAAACAGCATTGGAATGCTGCACTTTATTTGCTACAATATTTAAATTCCAGTACAAAAATGGCAAAAATAGTTTATAAAAAGACTTCATCCTCTTTAAAGGGTTATGTCGATTCTAGTTGGGTTGAAGACTGTAATGATAGGGAATCCCAAGGGGCATTTTATTTTCTACTTTCAGGGGCTACAATTAGTTGGGAATCGAAGAAACAGCGCGCCGTAACAACATCTAGTGCCGAGGCTGAATATATCGCACTCTCAGAAGCAGCAAAGGAAGCGTATTCACTTCGTTTTTTACTCAAGGAATTGAATGTTGACTGCAAAGAGCCGACTACAATATTTTGCGAAAGTCAAAGCGCACAGCATATACCTAGTTATGGTGGAAAACATTCCCGAACAAAACACATTCATTACAAATACTATTTTATAAGAGAAGCAATCAAAAAAGGGGGCAGTTCATGTTAAATACAGTGAGCGATAAAAGTCTACGTACGACCACCATTCTTGTAACCTAACGAGTTCAAAAGCATTATAAAAAAATCTAATGATGCAGTTTTGTTTCAAATCTCCTTTTATTAATAATACACTATAAAATAAATGAATTTAATAAAAACTTAACAAGTGATTCACAAAAAACGAAAAATATATAATGACAAAAGTCTACATACGGCATATTAACTAACATAAACATCTTTAATCCATTAGGTAAAACTGTTGTAAATGATAAATAGATGCACCATGTGCATCTAGAACTGCCTGCAAAGGTTTGGGCATTGAAGCAACTAATCTATTTAATTCATTAGCTGTTAAGGCTTGCCACTCTTCTTGGAGCTTCTGTTTTAGCATTGGGGCACTACTTATGGCATATCTTCTTATCTTGCGTTCCAGAATCTCCCATTCATGTTCTATGAGGTTCAATTCTGGGCCTTGGGGTGGGGTGTGTAGTTGTTTTGGGGCGTAGTACGAGTAAATTGATAGCGTATTTGATATTGTATTGATAGCGATCCATATTACCTTCAATAAAGGCTAGATTTCCTACGCCAGCTAGAGCACCCCAAACCTTCACGCTGCCACCAACATGCTTTACCGTAGAAACCAAATTTTCTGGATTCATTGCCGTGTTATTTTTTCTCCAAACTCTAGCTCTCCCGTCACTTCCGAATATATGTATTCTATTTTGATTCGTCAGTAAGTAAAACTCGTTTCCAGAAATCCATTCCTTTTTCAATGCGTGTTTGGGCAAATTCTAAGCGCAGTTTTCGTTTTTTTTTCACTTATTAGGGGTTTCCTGCGTGGAGTTCTGGTGTGGAAACCGTTATTATTGAGATCCTTTTGAACTGCGTGGATGCACAGTTGTATTTGATCTTTCTGCCAACCCTTTAGACAGTATTGTGGCAGTCACTCTTGGGTTATTGCCTACTTCTCTCATGATAAAGCTGACATCTCGGCGATTCAGCTTCTTTGGGCGGCCACAACGCGATTTGTTTTTGACGGTACCGGTGTTTTCGAAGTTATTGTATATTGTTTGGACCTAAATCCAGTAAATTTGCAATTTCACCGAACGATTTTTTTTCTTTTTTATATTTTATTACTAAATTTCGCATTTCAACCGCAATGGGTGGCCGTGGCTTCCAAATCGGAAGGTTCGGTGTCCGAATCCCAGCCTCGCCCGAAAGACATATCCATTTTTCAGTTTACGAAAATCAAGTAAGATGAGTAAGTTGACTATAAATCAACATCAAGCCAACTTCCGCTAAGAATTTAGTCTCCCAATTAAATGTTGGATGCCACCCATGGAGTGAAATAACCACTGAGCCCAAACATCTTTCTTCCTCTCTCTATTCCATTTTCGAAAAAATTTAACACATGCTGAGGCATTATAAGTGTATTCATACCCACTTGAGTGTTAAGTTCTTTTTTTTAAAAAAAAAAAAATTCTCTTCGAGGGCCATTGTCACAGGTAAAACTTATTGAAGCTGACCAAACTTCAACTAAGAGGCACAGATCTGATTTTCACAAACGGAAAAATTCAAATATGTTACTTTTCCGTTATCCTCCATCAGCGTATAACAAAAAAAACTGCCGGGCTATGTAGAATTTTGTCATTATTTATTTTTCGTTTTTTGTGAATCACTTGTTAAATTTTCGTTAAATTCATTTATTTTATAGTGTATTACTAATAAAAAGAGATTTGAAACAAAACTGAATCATTATATTTTTTCATAATGATTTTGAACTCGTTAGGTTACAAGAATGGTGGTCGTACGTAAACTTTTGTCGCTCACTATACCTTCAAACAGATTAAATGTCAGCTGATGCTCTAACCAAGGCTGTTCCTAACGATAAACATCGATACTGTTTCACTAATTTGGGAATGCAATTTTAAAATTTATTAGCTTCAAAATTGAGGAGGAGATTTATTCTTTGTTTTAAGGCTCTTTATATAATTTAATTTGAATTCTAATCACTTATGTAATCTCTGCCTTGATCACTGCCTAATACATTCATTCATTGGTTCATATTATTATCTGCCAATAAACTTTTTCACTACTTTTTGAATTTAAGAACTTATGGTATGTGCGTATTAAATCAAATAGTTTATCCGGTGGATCTTTGGATGTTTGTCGACGCTTTTCATTTGCCTGATTGGCTTTTGAGCATATTAAATTTCTAAATAAGAATCCCTGCAGACAAATGCAGATGTGCCGGGACTACTCACAAACTGGGTCACCTATGTGACCCATCTATGACAGCAATTATGAAATACAAAACATATTACAGGTATCCAGTGGGTAATTTGAGTGGTAAAATAACTAGTATCAAGCCTTGTAGAAGCAGCTGGTTCCACCAAAAAGCGGGATAGAATGCCTCCGCAGCTTAACCTTCTACAGTTTTGCTAATAAGTAAGCAATAGCATTTCTTCGGGTCGTGGACAGCTACAGTATCAATCGCCTTACTATACTGTAAAAGCCTCATTGCTTGAGCTGCTTGAGCACAACATCTGCTTCAAGGTCAGTTGTTTTCTTCCCACAGGTAGAGAACAGTCATAGAAATCAATCATATGCGATCAATCGTCGCTTTAAAATATATATGTATATCTTTTGCACGTCCGATATAATGGCAAATGCCAAGCTGACATCAGAATGGAAAGAAACTTTCGTAGGACATATTGCTCTAAAGGCGAAAACAATTAGGAGCACTGTGGAAGCAAATGCCAACGAATACAGGAATGCTGTTTTTGGATATTGAGTACGAAGATATGTCGATCAAAGGCCAACAAAATAACAAGATAACTTCTTTGGCAATTAAAGACCTTTTTGCAACCGTCCGATACCGAATGAAAAGCAAGGAATGTTGTATGGCGTTACGAATGTTACCAAGAACGCGTATCAGCCGCATAACCCGTAAAAGCACCATACAGGAAAACTGGTAGAAGGCCAATTCGTGGGCTGAGAAGTAGCTGTTGCGCAAAGAAGTCTACATGGATTTATCTTAAACTAGAATGAGGATCACCCCGAAGATAGAGTGATGTAGAGTCTTAAACTTAAACGAGTCATCTGCAGCAATGAATTACCATATATGCACGGGACCTTATGTAACACAGATATGATATTTCATCCATTACATCTGCTTTTCATCGGCTTTGAAAAGCCTTTTGACAATATGAATGGAGATCTTATTTTGTCAGAAAAGTCATAGCTAATGAAGATGCTAGATGTCACGTTATATTCGTACACAATGACAATGTGTCGGAAGAATTTAAAATCCAAGGCAAGGTAAAATAGGACTTCATACTTCTACCATTTCTTGTTTTGGTGCTCATCATTGATGTTATAGGGCAGAGGAAAGCCAAACAATTCTATGCAAAAACACATGTTGACTACATTGGTGATAATCAGTTATACACATAATCCTCATAAACATGAACCCGAGGCAAACAGAATGGAGGTGATAATTAGTGCGGCCAAGCCAAAAGCTCCGAATCGTTAAGATTCAAACGTCCAACTAAACATATCTGGGTAGAAAATCTATAATTTAACTGTCTGCTGCGAGTTATGGTAAGTAATGGAATACAATTATTCTGCGTAAGGCAGGTGTTAATGTGAAGTGCATTTTCTTCTCCTGTTACCTAAGGTTTATGGCAAATTGGATTTTCCACTGCTATTGCTGTAAGCAATTTAAGAATCTCACCTTCTTTAGAATAATTGTTAAAACCACAAATGACTTCAGTTGCTTCTTTGATTATGCGATACTATGTGGTTCAAAATTTTAACTGAAATAATTAAATCGATTTTATATAAAACTCCGATCCTGTCGGTTCCCTTCAATTATTAAGGTCCTTCACAGAGAAGGAAATGAAGTACTTCGTCTTATATAGATATGGACAAGCACAACAACAAATTGTTTAAGCTAAACGTTTAAGAGTTTGGATAGTAAGATCAAGTTGAGGGAATAGCCATCAGAGTTTATCTAACCGCAGACCTTTCGTGCCGGCTTCAAGAATCAATTAAGCAATGGATATCGGACTGCAAAAACTTGGCATAACAAACTGGAGGGAGATCCGTGGTCAATAAAGGTAAATGGAATAATACCTAGCCGAATGTTATTATATCAACATCTGTTGAGCCATTGCTAAAGAGAACAGAACAAAGCCAAGTGCAAAAGACATAACTAACACATGGGCTGAAAAGTCCGTGCCGTTTCTAAGAGAGGTCACCACTTGAATTAAATCCATAGCATTTTCAGTCAGTACCAACCTTCAAAAAATGCGTGTATAAATTTGACAGCTGTCGGACGATTAGTTCTCGAGATATACCGTTGAGAGTGAAGCAACTTTTGTTATTGTGAAAAAAATGGATTCAAAGCAATTTGGTGTGTTGATTTATCATTGCTTTTGATGGGAAAAAATGCACCCGATGCAAAGAAATGGCTTGATAAGTGTTACCCGGACTCTGCACCTTGCGAACGAACCATTCGCAAGTGAATTGAAAAAATTAAAAGTGGTCACACAAGCACCGAAGATGATGCACGCAGTGGACGTCCAAAAGAGGCTGTTTCAGTTGAAAATATCAAAAAAGTCCACAAAATGATTACGAATGACCGTAAAGTGAAGTTGATCGAGATAGCTGAGGCTCTGAAGATATCAAAAGAGCGTGTTGGATATATCATACACAAATATTTGGACATGCGAAAGCTTTGTTCAAAGTGGGTGCCGCGTTTGCTCACAGTCGACCAACAACAACAACGTGTTGATGATTCAGAGGAGTGTTTAAAGCTGTTCAACCGCAATAAAGCCGAATTTTTGCGTCGGTATGTGACAATGGATGAATCTTGGCTCCATCACTTCACACCAGAGTCAAGTCGGCAGTAAGCTGAGTGGCGAGCAGGCGACGAACCTCGTCCACAACGACAAAAAACTCAACAGTCGGCTGGCAAGGTTATGGCACCCGTATTTTGGGATGCACATGGAATCATTTTCATCGACTATCTCCAAAAGGGGTAGACTATCAACAGCGACTATTACATTGCATTGTTGGAGCGTTTGAAGAACGAAATCGCAGAAAAACGGCCGCATTTGAAGAAAAAGAAAGTGCTGTTTCATTAAGACAATGCACCGTGTCACAAGTCGATGAAAACGATGGCAAAATTGAAAGAATTCGGCTACGAATTGCTTCCCCACCCACCGTATTCTCCAGATTTGGCCCCCAGCGACAATTTCCTGTTTGCAGACCTCAAAAGAATGCTCGCCGGAAAGAGATTTAAGACCGAATCGCCGAAACAGAGGTTTATTTTGAGGCTAAACTGAAATCGTACTACAAAACTGGTATCGAAAGATTGAAAAATCGTTTCAATCAATGTATCGCCCTCGAAGGCAACTATATTGATAAATAAAGTTGAATTTTGCAAAAATTTTGTGTTTTACTATAAAACGGCACGGCAGCCAATGTGTTATTGTGACAATTTTATACTTGACAAAGCAAACACTCATGCCAGCAAAATAATTAAAGTCTAAGGGAATCAAAACTAATACATTTACTTAAATTTATTGCTGAAATAAAATAAGTCTAAACAATAAAAAAAGATTGACAAACAACAACTTAATAAAGAAATGTAGATTAGACCTATGTATACTCGTAAATGTGTTCTTAGCACCCTGTCTCATAGTAAAGATATAGAATTACCACAAAACTGCCCAGGCAAACAACAACGACAACTAGGAGGTAGTTCTGTGCTTGTCTCTGGCATTCAATCAAATCGTCGACAATATATTTCACCCACCCACTTACACGTGTTGTCTTTATTGCTCAATGACCCCGAAACGCCAAAGACAGCTAAAATTGCCAACCCCAATTCAATAGTCAAAGCATTCAATTGTCCTGATTTACACGAGCAGGGCTTTATATTTACTAGAATATCTTTACATTGGTATTGATTCGGAATTTCGATGAAAGAAAAGAGAGAGTGGCAAAAATTATAAATAGTCTTTAGACCAAAAACAAAGATAATGTATCTATAGGCTTTTGCCAACATTGCTCATGGGAAACATGAAAAGTTGAAGGAGATTTCCTCTACCACCAAAATAAACACTTTGGCATCTTGGTTTCAGTGTCAGTTGTTACTTTTATGTTGTTTCTCAGAATAATCCGATTTAATGCTCAAGTATGTACATATAACCTAATACCCTATCGATTTATAATTTGTATCTATCAAATGATGATTATTATCCTCAGGATACAATTATTGCCGCTCAACGTCTATAAATCATTATAATGACATCGGACACCCATGGACTTTATGACAGTTCACAAGTTCACATAAGTATCTCGACTTTCCAACACCTCCAGATGTCGTCATCATATATTCTTATATTAACAACATCTTTATATTTTTGCAAAGATCCATCAGGACAACGAGGAAAGCCACTTACCCGTACAGTCCTATGAATAATTCATGCCCTTGAATAAAAGACACGAACATAAACAAAAATATCCCGAAGGATATGAACAAAGTTTATAATACATTGGCGTCAACAGCTTGAGCATTTCTATATGTACAAACACAAATGTCACACGTCCTCTAATAAATTTTCCATATGTTAAAGTGCAATTGCTTCACAATAGCTCCACCATCGCCCCTCATTTGGACTTCATCCAAAGCCCAGCCGGTGGGGTCCCCAAATAAAGTTCAAATTGCGGAATATTAAATTAAAGTTAAACGAACGTACAAACAGAGAAGGAAGAGGGCAGAAGGAAGGAAGTTTTACAGAAACCACGTGTAGATACACACTGTATCTAAACGACGTGCTATGTTGTCCTTTCAAGAAAATTCGCAATTAAATCAGCATAACACCAAAATGAGTGGAATAAAATTGAATACATTAATTTGGCGATGTGAATAAAGCCAAAAAAGGATCTCAATTGTATGCTAGTTGTTATCGTAATCTTAGACGTAATCAAAGGCATATACGAGAAAGTACGAGTCACTCAGCCCACATAAAATCCACACACACCATCCGATATCCCACTGTGACGCGAGTGGATTCATTATACAAAAACACCCCAAAAAGTATCCCTGCGGCGAAGGGTAAAAATAGACGAAAATTGTATTTATAAATACGTGGAATGAATCGTTATTTGACAGTGAAATTTCCGGCGTAATTTCATAGTTGTATCTATTCATACTTAACGTATACCTTTAACAGTGCCACGACTCCAATTATACAATTTGTTGAGTTGGAAAACAAGATGACCTCGGCTATCTTCTGAGAAATGATTAATTTCGCCAAAAGCAAAATAAGAGGAAAACCAAATATTATTGCTTCCAATATTCGTTACCGGATAAATTGCGACAGGCCAACGACTTATGGCCGTTATCAAGACTTTGTGAAACGAAAATCGATTAATGTGAAAAATTAAATGATATTACAGATACGTACTTAAATGTTTTTTCTATGATTTTGGTTTAATAATTTTTAATTTTTGGAGAGTTACGAATATCAAATGCATAGTATCTTATTGGTGTATCACAGGGATTCAAATGTTGAAATGAAATGAGAGTAATAGTTTATGATGTACAGCGTAGAATTATTTTGAAACACAATCTATTATAATTATATGACTTTAAAGTGAGGATCGAGCTTAGTTATTGTTATTATGGTGGCTCCTGGAGAGCTAGAGTGAACCTACGATGAATGTATTACATATATGTATAAACACATAGCTGGGTAATTAACATTGAAATATGGAACAAAAACCTCAGCATATAAATAACTTTAAAAGATACTGAACCACTATAAGGCAGATGACGTTATTCTGGATAAGGCCTACTAGAAGTGCACGTAATGGACAAGAGCGGATAATTTTTTAGCATTCGTAGATTATACTGTAATCGAAGCCGAAACAACTTTCAGGAAATCCGTCATGTTCCAAGACATAATGAAATAGACCCTATGTGCGATCGTATTGTATACGACTGTAATTTCCTCAGACTATCATATGAGTCCTGGCAAAGGTGTGTAGATAAAACGGGTTGCATATCAGGTTGCAACATGAGTATTGTGCGATTTATGAATGTATTTAATGTCAATTATTTTGCACCAAATGCAAAAATTTAGTCGAAAACTGTAGTTTCCTTTATTAGACAACACTTTTGCCCACCTCTCAGGCAACTGAGAGCCTTGTGGACATCATCCCGAAATTTTTTCCATCAGGGAAGTTTTGCAGACTTCGAACAAGTGGAAATCTAAAGGTGCTAAATCTGGAGAATAAGGCGTAATAAGGCGAATTCCTGTAACTATGTGTTGCCGGTCCTAGCTGTATGAAGGCGAGCGTTATTCTGATGGAATAGAAGACCCCTTCGATTAACCAGGCATGGCCGTTTCTGCTCTGGTGTCGAATTTAATCTGCACAGTGATAGTCTAATTACGAATCAACGGCTAAAAATGGATTATTCTCATAGCATCACACCATACAGACAGTAACACCTGGAGCGGGTGAAATACATCTCTGGGACTGTCTTCTGGAGTAATCCATTGGTGGCGACGTTTAATGCTATCGTAAGCAACCTATTTTCCATCTCCAGTGACGATTTTCCTCAAAAACGGACTCGCTGAGAACACCATCTCCATATACATTTCCTTAAAAACTTTAAAGTTACTATTGTCAACAGTGACGTTTTGTCCGAGGTAGTGGAACGTATGCTTCTTTATTTGCTGACAACCTTTTCATAGTTTTGACCTTATTTGGCCTGTTCTTCAATTCCCACAAAAGCTTCTAGGACGGCTCACATGGCAGTGCATCTCTTCACCAAGGTCCGATACACGTTTGGAATAGTCCGAAGGAAATGCTTCCAAATTGCAAATTGCATCGCATGTCTCCATCGTTACGTGGTTAAGCTGGATCAGGTTTTTGATAATCCCGAATTCGGTCACTGTCTTGTAGAGCTCAAAGCGATGAATTTTATCACGTACGATGAAGAGTCTCGACTTGAAATTCTTTGGTTTTTTCCAGGATAAGCCTAGAAATTTGACTGCAACAAGTATTTATTAGCACGTGTTCGATTTGGTTAGCGTTTCGATCATCTGGAGTATGCCAGGTTGCTGTGTGGATTCGTAGCTGCAAAATCGATTAACCGGAAGCCTTTATCTGATGTGTTATGGAGGCTGTCCCCTCCGACTATTCGAACAATGTTTCCTTACCCATTTTGACATTAAAGTTCCCAAGTTTGACTTTGACATCGTAGTCCGTCAGGCTCCGTAAACCAGCATGCCAAAAAGATTCTCTAGAGCCTTCAGCTTCGTTGGTAGGAATGTGTGTGCATTTTGGAATTGAAATGTTAATGGATGCGGACCACAGTCAGTTAATCGCTTATCGTCATGAAGTCAATTATCGTTGAGCGCAGTCGATTTCTCATGATGATGCAGTCCTTTGTGTCAGCTAGTTTCGAAATGTTTTTCTTGTTGCACATCTGATCCATTCATCGTATTAGAAAGAATAAGTTAATATCTCGTCAGACCAGCCCTAAAACCAAATTAATAAGTTGTCAACGAAGAGCTTAGGTCACCCGTATAATACTGTAATGAGGATATCTTATGTGATGAGGGGCTTCTATCTCTATGGTTGGCGCAGTACTGACGGTTTCGTTTTCTGAAGAGTGTTGCTCATAATGAATAAAAATATCCACTAGAATCGAACAAGAGAGATGGGAGTCTTCTTAGCACAAAAAACAGGGATCAATATGCATTATTCCTGTTCGATTTCAAATTTCATTAATTCTGACATTAATATGCAGAAAGTCATTAGATACCGAGAGTTATATCTATCTGAAGTGACCTTCTGTCAAAAATTTCTCTACACATGACAGCTCTATAAAGGCGAACTTAAAATGGATAGAAAGTGATATGCATCGGTTTGACATTCATGCGAAATTCTGGGAGAAAGTATCTATAGTAGTTTGAAAATACTGTCTATTGTGAACTTTTCTGTCCTAAAACCATTCGCATATAGAGATATAGACCATTGATAAAAGGCTTTATTTGCTGACACAGTACAGTAGATAGAATGTTGTAGGCGACTTATACAGGGTGACTTACTCGAACTCCAACTTTTTAAAATGCTATATTTTTTTTATTTTTTGATAAATTTTATTATGCCAAAGCAAAAAATGTTGGAAAATACATAGATTTTCAAACTGTATTAGTAGTTTTCAATATGTCCACCTTTGGCATGAATAATGGCCTTGAGACGGCCGAAGAAAGCATCGCACGCTGCACGCAAGTAGCTCTGCGGTATTTTGGCCCATTCCCGGCGAATTGCTTGTTTGAGGTGGTCCAAACTTTGGTATTTTTTAGTGCCAACCTTCGCCTTCAAAATACCCCAGACAGAGAAATCCAACGGATTTGCATCAGGAGAATTTGCAATCCATTGTGTCGAAAAAATGAAGTGTGGAACATTGTTTTTTAACCAATCACGCGCTTTTTGAGACGGTGCCGAGTCTTGTTGAAATGTCCACGGTCTCCGACCGAAATGATTGTTTGCCCAAGGCTTCAATACTGCCCATAAGACAGTTTCACGGTATACGATCGCATTAATTTTGATGCCACGGCCACGGTCCAAAAATACGAGCGGAGAGGGACCATTAGCGGTTATGGCAGCCTAAACCATTACCATCGGTGCTGCCTGCTTTCTGGTGGCCGTCCGAAAGTGTAAATTTTCGAAGGACCTCTCCGGCAAGTAAACTCGGTCATTTTGTTTGTTGATATTGTATATTGCTCGATAACAAATGGCGACTCATCGGAAAAAACCAAATTCGGCAACTTACCATTTTCGTGCAAGCGTAGCAACTCCTTCGCTCTTTCGACTCTAACTTTTTTCTGTTGCGGTGTAAGATCGTGTGCTTTTTGGAACTTGAATGGCTTGCGCCCAAGCTCATTTCTCAGTATGTGTTGCATCCGTTCCAACGATATGTTGTGCTAACGAGCCATTTTTCTTCCACTTCGACGCGGGTTTGGCTCAATTCGGGCTTTCACTTTCCGAACCATTTGTGCAGATGTTGCTGTTTTTTTATAACCACCTCCATGGCGTTTTGCAACGTTGCCAGTATCACGGTAAGGAGCTATGGTTTGAGACACAAATGATTTATTCACGTTGAAGTGCTGGAGGGCTCTAACGATAGCTACTTGTGGTTTTCCAATCACACTATCACGTTTGAATTCCATCGCGGATAAAAATTTTTCAACACAACTGAGACGCAAATCGTTTACAAGGCTTGTAAATAATAAAATTTTCTGTCATGTGTCAAAATTTGAGCTCACTGTCATGAACGGTTTGGAAATCATAGCAGTCTGAAATTGGTTGCAGTTCGAGTCATTCAGGGTGTATATATGCGCATTTGTCACGTTGAATGTTGACGCTACAGATTTAGTCAAGTGAATTCATCCACTGCACGCGATCCATCTCAAGTTCGGATTATTTCTATTGTCTTCACGTAGCTTTAGCAAGTGAAGTCTGGTTTGACGAGACCAGGCTACCACGAGAATGTAGAACAAGCACAATTGATGTGGTGTCCTAGTTTCAGCATAGGGCGTCTACCAGTATCTACTCTAATCGTACAATATCCAACCTCCACTCGACATACTATATAAGTTCTTGATTTGTAGCTAAAAGTGACTTTTGGGTCTCGTAATATTTTGCAGGACTCAGACCGGTATGAAAATTCGAAGCTGACGTAAAGGCTAGTTAGTAAGAATCTCACAGTAGATTCTGCAGAAAAAAACATTAAATCCTAAAGATTAATGTAAATTAAAAGATCTACCGCAGAAGAAACTAATTTAGGATATCTATGGTCATTATCTTTTACTAAACCAGTTAATATGATTAGCGTACAAATGTCGAGATGTTTCCATTAAGGGATACAGAGATGTTACTTCGAAAGCAAATACATAGTTCAAAAAAGGTTGAGTGTTAAAAATTTTGTATTCATTCGAAAACACATAAAAACATATGAAACTTCAAAGGATGGCATCTGCTTATGCCAGTGACTTTTATTAAAAGTCCAAAAGTTAATATGACGTGCAAAGCGACTTTGATTTATGTGTGTGACTTTCTTTTAGAACCAAAACTGAAACGTTTACACGCCTCACTAATTGTTTACACACAACTCATCAAACAAATCATTCACGAGACGGAATTCGTTTTGCTTGTAAAATTCAAAGGCATCTACTATTTCGGTGTCGTATACGCAACATTTTTTTTTTTTTCCTTGATTACACGTGTTGTTGTTGACTTATCAAGACTTTGTAGGGAACCAAAAAAATGTCGTCTATTGCCATGTACGAGTATTTAGGAGAATGTTATCCGTAATTTATATTCAACTAATAAGCCCATAGACACGTGCATAATCCCAATTTATGTGTAGGTTGTTACCCGCCGACATCTAATCAAAGTTAATTTTAAACAGAAAAAAAGAAACAAACTTAAGATACTTGTATACTTTTTGATTTGAAGTGTGTAATTGAACTTTCCTGCAAGTGACTAAAACAAAAGTAGTCGTACATTATCTCGGATTTCAAATCACTACACTATCCATACGCCAAAGATACACACAACTATTTGTATCTCAGTATTAAAAAGAATAACCACGACGGAGAAATAGATCGGAATAATTTAAACCACAGTGGTGTAGTATGTATCAAATTACATCGTACGTGTACTTGAACTTCAGACAATAATAGAGTTCATTGCTTTCATTGCGAAATGTATAATAATACAGTCGTCAAACCGATATCGTCAACATCACACATTGACCTAAAGCAAATTGATTGAAATCTAGGCCATGTCTCCGTCGTGATTCGATGTTGAGTATCAAATATTCTGTTTTTTCTCTATGACATATGACAGTTGCAGATAATTATGTCATCACATTTCAGATTGAAATTGGCTTCAAAGGGACTATTGAACGGATACCGTGATACGGATTAAATCAAAAAAAAAAAAAATCGCAAGACCATCATATGAGGAAGATAAACTATCAAAATCGATCCTTGAATAGATAAGAAGGACGTATATTTGATTCCACTGAGTTAGTAGGATTCCTTTTTTTCAAAACCCCTTATACATATTTTATCTGTATGCCAGCAAAAGTTGTTTGAGATTTAATTTAAGTATATAACCATCTGAAGGGTTACAAATTTTTGAGCATCTGGATACAAATGAAGGAAACGTTTTCTGTCAAACACTCTCACTAATACTGATTTATTTTGACATAAACACAAATTTTCAATTGAAATTCCGAAACTGTATTGTCAACAACACATGGTACGAGTAAACTAAGCTCCACAAGTCCTTGTTCACATTATTGGAAGGATCAATTGGTTTCTTTTCTTGTTGAGGAAGAGTATAGAGTAGAGAGTATAGACTTTATTGAGACTTTTAAAATTAACATACAATGATTAATGTTCAATATTCTTATTAAAGCCGACTTAGAATTGGTCAGGCTGTCACAGCACAATTCAGTATTTTTTAATTCTAAATAAAAGATATGATGAAGAAAACTATTATAAAGTTATATATAGAATAAACATGTTCGCTCAATAAAACATGTCGATTGAGTGGATGACTTAAAACTAGATAAAAAAAAAAAACAACAGCAAAAAAGAAATAACTAAAACTAAAATGACAGAGAGGTTACGCAGCCAGTAATGCCATATCACATTACAAAGTAAATGTAATAATATTATTAGGACGTGAGCTCATTAAGGCTATTTAGGAAGTAACATTATTTGTTGAGATCTAATTTTTTTTATTTTTAATATCTCTCATTTTTACTTAAAAATTAAATCAACAAGTTATATTATGTACATTAATGACTCAGACTTCTGGTGGTAAATAAAAAAGATTAAATTATAAACTAAAATTGGGACTTCAATGTCCTAGGCACGCAAAGCATTAACATTTGAGTTTCTTCAAAGTAAAAAAAAAAAAAAAGAATTAAACTTATATCTCAGTTATAGTTACAAATATATACATACATTTTTAATCTTGAATTAATAATTTAAATTTAAAAATTTGAAAGTTTTATTTTAAATGATGGTTGTGATAGTCATATTATTATTATTACTTATTTATTTACATATGTACGAAAACATTTATATATGATCTGAAGATCAAAGCATTAACCTCTGTATGTTAAGTTGCAGCTTTGGTTGTAAAAGTTTGATAAGTAGCATACATTATCTACTATTTCGAAAAGATGAGTAGACCGTTCATTGAGGATGCTAATGGGGGACGCGTAATACCTATCCAAAACCGAGAATTCTATATTTTCACTGTACATTTCTTGTATAGAAGGATTGGGATGTGTCATTAGGTTTAGAAAACGAGATTTAGCTAAATTCGTTAGGTAACTAAGCATGGGTGTGACTCCGGATGTATCGTATATCGTTTTATTTTTAATCCATTTACCAGAGGGTCTTCTGTACATTGAGATACATTTCCTTAATACTGTTCGCTCGAACATCTGAAGTTGGTGGGCTACTGTTTTAGATATTTGAAACCAAATGGCAAAACCATATGCTAAAAGTGGACGGATGAGAGTTTTGTACATTAGAAGTTTTGTTTTTGATTCAACTTCACGGGAGTTGAAGAGAACCTTTAGTTTGGCACAGGCAGCTTTACATTTTTGCAATGTTTTCCTGGCATGAATGTTCATTCTCCACCTCTCGTGTAGGTGCACACCCAGATATTTAATCATAGGTTTCCTTGGGATGGTATTTCCTTCGATGGTTAGAGTAAGCTGTTTGCTTTCCCTGACAGCGAGATGGTGGCCTTTGGTGGATGCGTTTCTGAAACAAATTAATTCGCATTTGGAGGCGTTTAAACTTATGCCCCAGCTTCGGTAATATGGGATAATAATATCAAGGTGGTGTTTGATTCCCTCAAGCGCATAGTGAGGTCTTTCGTGCGAGTCATAGATTATCGTGTCGTCCGCAAATAGGATTGAGTTTGAAGAAAGGAACCGTGAAGGGAAATCATGTAAAAAAATATTGAATAGGAGGGGACCGAGAATGGAACCCTGTGGAACGCCTGATAGTACTGGGACGGGGGTAGAAATTTTTTCATTCAAGTGAATACTTAAATAACGGTTATTGAGGAAGCTAAACATCATTTTGATAAAATATTTCGGGAAGTTCAAAGAGATTAATTTAAAAAGGAGACCATCATGCCAGACAAGATCAAATGCTTTAGTAAGGTCAATAGCACAAGCAACAGTGCAAGATTTGTTCCTGAGATTTTTTAAGACTTCATTTTGTAGTTGCATAAGTGCATGTTCGGTGGAGTGTTTTCTTTTAAAACCAAACTGTACCATCGGTATAATGTTTTGTTCCGAAATGAAGTTTTCTATTTTTAAATAGAGAACCCTTTCAAGTATTTTTCCAAGGTTGGACAGTAGTGAGATTGGCCTGAAATTGCTTATGTCATTTGAATTTTGCTTCTTTTTAATTGGTATCAGCTTAGCATTTTTCCAACTAAGAGGAAAGTAACCATTATTTATACAATTATTAACAATTGGAGTTAAAAAATGAGGAATAGTTGGAAGGCATTTCTTGATTATAAAGTTTGAGATATTATCTGGTCCAGAAGATTTTTTGCTGTTGAGGTTATGAATTATGGATTTAATAAGATCAGTTGTGGCAAATTCTTCCGCAGTCGAAGAATATGAAGTATTATTGAGAGATAATTCAGTTAAAGGGTTTAAGGAGTTCCAAGCTAAAAAAGAACTTGTGCGGGTTAAAACTTCTAGAGTTAGTTCGGGATCGGTATCGGGAATATGATGTGAATATAAATCAGAGAAGAAATCTTGAAAGGCGTTAATTTTTTCTTGAGTTGAGTGAAAGGCATTGTTATTAAATAAAATGGGGGCCGAAGATTGATTGGTAGAGCGTTTGCGACCAGTGATTCTATCAATTTCCTTAAAGACAGCAGGAGATGGTCTTAATTGATTGAGTTTGTTTCGAAATTGTTTATTTAAGTGAATTCTAGTCTGATCTTTAATTAGTTTGCTTAGACAGCTGATACGAGAAGAGAGGGAAATATATTCCTGATTAATTCTATTACCTTCCCTATGAAAGATTCTTTTAAGCTGGATTTTCCAAAATTTCCTAAGTTTCAGTAATTCAATAATTTCATGGCTGAGGTTTTGCCTTGAGGAACATAAATTAATTTTTTTTGAATGACAATCAATACAGTCTTGCATGTGGTCTGAGAAAAGTGTTACAAATCGGTCAATTTCGATGTTGGAGAGATTTCTCTCTAATGGAATGTCCATTGAAATAAATTTCTGCCGAAGATCTTGATTGAATGAATCCCAGTTTGTGTCACTGAATGAAATTCTATATGGAGGGTCTGTAAGTAAAGGGGAGATGTTGGATAGCTCTAAGCCAAGGAAAACTGAGAAATGGTCGGAAAAAGGGTCCAAGGTTATACAACTATAGCTAAGTGAATTGAGGGCCAAGAAGGTTTGAAGACACTAAATAAAAATCTATTGTTGACAAGGAACTTGGTCTTGTTGGGCTATTTGGAGAAATTATGTGCAAATCAAGAAAGGCAGTGTTTTGGTACCATGTGTATAGGTGGTAACCATTCAGATTTAACATAGAGTCACCCCAAAAGTTGTGACGAGCGTTAAAGTCACCCCCGATTATATAAAAATCAAAACTGGATAGAAGAACCTTTAAATCTTGCATTGCTCGGACTAATCTAAAACCCGTGTTACAAGGTATGTAGAGGGAAACCAAGGCTAAGCTTTTATTGTTATTGAGATGTCCAGTTAATGTTATAGAGACAATGGTTGCAGAAATAATATTGTTTTGAAAAGGAATGATATTGTAATCTAAAGTATCAGGAATCAAAACGCCGGTGCCTCTGCCCGAATCGTTACGTAAAAGTAGGTAATTATCAAATGTACGTCTCATATTGTGTTTTAGAAGTGTTTCTTGAACTAAAACAGCAGTTGGGGTGATATGCTGAAGAAACATATTCAACTCAGAGCACTTATCTATGGAGATTAGAGAGTTTATATTAGCAGTGATCATTTTAAAAATCATGGCGTCAATGAAGCAATAAAACCCAGGTAGGCACCGGGCTTTTCAGAGTCATTTAGTTTTTTAAACGATGGCCAAAAATCTCTAACCCGAGTTATGAGGACGTTCAAGGGTAACCCAAATAATCTTAGCGATTCATTTATAAATTCTCCAAAAATGGAGTTTGGATTAGATTCCTCATTACATGTCGCTAACGGATTTCCTTTAAGGATATCAGCATAGGAGTATGATCTCGAAACTTGTGTCGGATTCACAACTGTGTTTTTGGGCTGAAAGACATATTTTGGCGATTTTGGGCCCTTGTCCTCTTTCCTCCGCAAGTATTCTATCCGTTTCGGACAGCCACTGAAATTTGCCGGGTGCCCAGAAGAACCGCAGTTAATGCAAGATAAACTTATTTTATCCTTGATGTTATTGAGAGGACACGCCCCCAAATCGTGCGAATCTTTACACTTTACGCATCTAATAGGGAAAGCGCAGTAGGCACTAACGTGTCCAAAGCGTTGGCATCTATAGCACTGGACAATGTTATTTCTCCTCAGAGACTCCCATTTTATTTTATGATGAAGTAAAAAGCGGATGTTTTTTAGCTTAGATAGGCTTTCCCTATCATCAACGACACAATGAAAAATACCAAGCTCTACATCGTTTTCTTTTGACCATTTTGTAGCAAATGGTTTAACTTGTACCCTCAATGAAGGGTCCACTTTGGCAATATCATTTGTTATCATTTCAGAGGTAAAACCATCTGGAATACCTCTCAGTAGTATTGAAAACTTTTTTAGCTGCTTTGGACCAAATGAAAAAGCTTGGATCTTCATTTCACAAAAAACTTTGAGTAAATAAGAATGTAGATTAATGTCTTTAACAAAAATTTTTAGTCTACCTAATCCTTTGCTTTCAAATTTAACATCTAAATTACCACTAAAATTATTTTCTAAAAACAACAATATAGTTTTTGAGCTCACGTCTTTGGCATAAATGGGAGGGCACCATTCGTTAATTTCCCGAACATTTTGTCTGCTTTTTCCTATTTGAGGTGAAGTAGAAGGTTCATCTAACTCGGCCGAATCCAGAATCGAAAAGGGGTTGTTGGCAAGTCTAGAATTTGTCCTCTCCAGAGACGGGGACGATGAATGTTTGACTTCTTTAATTTTATTTCGATGTTTTTTTATATTCTCGAAAGTTGATAAGTCGTCTTTTAGCAATCTCTTTAGATCGGCCAGATTTGCATCGTCCGTCGGATTTAAGGATAAAATATGATTATCAAGTTTTCCAGTTTGACTTGGCATCACTGAAGCACCAGCAACTTTATTCACTTTTTTTGCGTTCACTACTGTTTCTGAACCGCCACCAATAACAGTACTATCTGTATCTGGACAATCGGAAATTTCCATGGTTGTCTCTATGGTTGTATCCAACTTTTTAGGTGTCGTATATTCACCAATTGTTTGTAGTATAGATAATTTGTCCTCCTTCGACAATAGCTTAGACAGGAGATTAAAAGTCTTTTTCTTTTTAATTGTATCGTCAGGGGAACGATGCCCCTGTAACGATCTTTTATCCATATTTTTTTTTTCACTCTTCACTTTTACAAATATAAGTAAACAACACACAGGATCAGAGAAAACACGACCATTCACTTTGGCAGCCAATGGCAGAATCTTCTTGTTGAGGAAGCAAATTAAACTTTCAACGCACAATAAGGGTATTTTCCCGCTTGACTGACAAAAGATATATTCCGAGTAATTAGGATTGTGTTCTGCGCTGGTGTTATGACAGGATTTTGGAGTTCACTGTCCTAGAAAGCTGATAGTGCAGAATATGACTTCCTCGTATAAAGTCGCAATGGCCTTCCTTCAGTTCCTTGCAATATTTCCTTTCCTCCTAACAGCGCGATTTTATTTTATTGTTTTTTTGTCGTAAACATTAGACCCTCCGATCTAAAGGGTTTGTTCGTAATATATTACTGGCAGTCTTGCCACTGGTTTTCTGCGTTTGAATCTGGTGGAGTCCATATTATGGCATGGGAGATTATGGAACACACAATTGTGCATGTTGAATTGATGAAACTGTAAGCAATAGCATGTTTTTGCCAATCACATAATCGACAGATCTGTGTTTATTTTTGGAACTCTTGTATTTTCAGCTGACATTCCTATTTTTCTACCCCTACATGGTTAGTACATTTCACATTCATTTTGTTTAGAAAGTCGTATAGGATCATATATATTGTAATTTTCTTTTATGGCATTATTATACACTCGCATTAAAATAATGTCGAATTGAAAAGTTTTAGCATTTCTAGTTTTCGAATTGTAGGCTAACATTCTGTGATACTGAACCCTATGTTAAAATACAACTCAAATAGGTACTTATGCCACGTTGAAAACTTTCGGCTATTGTATTCCCTTTTGGAATGTGAAGGGCCTTCTCTACTCAGGGAGTGAATGTCCAGAGAATAATAGATTTCTTCAATTCGAAAATTTATTCATAGATATTGGTTGGACATTTTGGGATTGAGAGAAATGGATCAGTATCATTAGAGTACTGGTCACCAGTTGATTTTGACGTCCAGGTTGCAGAGAAGAGTACCAATGTCACGATAATACAGCGTTACCGATATCAGAATGACACGAGATTACAATCTTTAATCTGATTGCGTACAGCTGCAGTTCAAAAATGTCACATCATCTCCAGAATACTCAAGTAAGGAAACATCTTGAACAAGATATTGAAACTATCAGAGTTTACAGTCTGCCAGCATTAACAATTACTGGAGTGTATTTTGATATCTGTGCATCGAGTGTACCCTATAGCAGATATGAAAAGAAGGATTAACGAACGTAATATGCCCCAAAAGGAGGAAGGATTGAGCTTTATTGCATGAAGACGAGAGAAATGCAGCGTAATCTGCAACTATACCTTACAGAAACAGAGGTGCCGACCGTGAAAATCCTTACAGAGTCATCAAAGAGGTAGATAACACTGGATAAACGGCTTATACGGGGCTCTTCATGTTATGGATGAGGTTCTGAACAGACATTGAAGAGAAGGTGGTGCCAATATTACACAATCACTTGACACCCTCGAACACCGATGTAATGTCTCTTGTCTCACCTTGTTCTATAGCTATTTTTACCCCAAGTGTTCCACTGAATTTGCACGTAGCATTCCGCCCCTTCAAACCATCATCCGCAACACCCGTGTCGTTATGGATGCTCAACTGTATATGTACTCTCAAGCCCACTTTCGGACGTACCATATGTGTACATTGAAATATAGTGATTTTTTTCTAAGTCGTACAACTAGCTTATGGAATGCCCTGCAGAGCTCTTAATTTTCTAGTCATTATATCTTGCAAACATATAAGACCAACGTATTGTACATCGGTATCTCTTTTTTTGCTCTCCCTAACTTTCCTTCGCCAGCGCTGTGTGCAAACAACTTAGGGGTTCACAAAATCCCTCGAGCGAGTTCCAATTATAAAAAAAAAAATGTTCGCCATAATTTACATAAATCGAGTTAAGGTATGGTAATAAATGAATAAAAATTCGTCCAAAGCTGCAGTAAAAATCAGATTAGTAGCGCGATCATAGCGCTGAAAACAATAAGACCATACGGTTTGATGGCATACCTCATAGCTCTCCCAGCAAGCATCATCAATTCGACTTTTGCACCCACTTGTGAATGGAGTTTGTGATATATTGTGGAAAGCTTTCCCGGTCAGTAAAAGAAGAGAAAGATCGTGAAGCTCCTAAAAAAATAAAGGAAATTAGATGCGTAAAGGTAATATAATCCTAGAGCGAATCATAGAACGTTTGGAAAGCATAGATAGGTAGACAGTCTGGTTTCACCGCATGAAGGGGAGCGCTGAACATCAGTCGTCACTTCTGCTTCTGTTTATCAATTTCGAATAGCCGAATTTTTCTAGTATTCCTTGCGTAGGAAACATATTCCAAACTAGGTGTTTTCATTAAGACTCCTTATGATTGGTCAAAATTTTCCGCATAGGGTAGTGATGCCTGAGGAATTCGAAATCCAACGTTATATGTTGTCACCAATATTGTTCGTTTTAGTAATGAGTGATGAGATTATTATTACCTTAACCTCCATGATATGGATTCAGACGTGGTAGGCAAAACTTAAAAACAAAACAACCTTTGAACCACGTCATCAGCTCGATCTGCATTACTGGACAAATAGTGGAGACAGTAGAAAGCTTTCAATATCATTACAATATCAGAAAAGTTACATTAAACACCAATCATTATTCGACCTTTTGCATCTGTGCTGCTAAATCGGTGCATTATGTGCGCAAGAAAATTATTTACGTTCATCAATGGACACCTTTGAAATATCATAAACATTTTCCTGTGCATGAAGACAATTATGACATAAAGTAAAAAGGCGTACACGATGATGACTTGCCGCAATAGAATTCCTATGACCGACAAGGGGAACAAGAAGAAGATATAACATACGAGTATATTCACTGCATCTTCTTGTACAATGAAAAGTTCTCTGAAGTGATATGACAAGTAATCTGATGGAGCCAGCCCTACATTTCAGCTGTATTAGGAACACTAAAATTGATTCTATTATGGGGAATCGTCCTAAAAACAAAAAGCAGGAGAAAGGCTCTGCGCTCTTGAATGAAAAAGCTGAAATTTCTAGCCAGTTCATCAGTTTTTTCATTCTATACGTTTGTGCTCTGTTACCAACCAGAGCTCGACCTTGTTTCTTTTAGATAAGTCCTGAAGAGTACTGAAGTAGTGCAACACCGATTTGTCAAACTAGTTTGAACTTAACGCTTTCAGTGCAGCTTGACTGACCTGTTCCAAGAATGATACTGGTATATTCTTAGATAGCATGAAGCTCAGCTTGAAAGACGCTGTAACGTTTCCCATTGGATCCACCCGCATATGACTTGTAACCTTTAAGATTCAGCGCTTGGCTTTATAAGTTTGTCGATTTAGAATCACTTTGTTGAACCACCTGTCGAAGCATAAAGTTTTTGGTATGCATGCGCAGATCACTTCGAGCTCAGAAATCATTTTTTAAATAAGTACAGCTGCTTGCATATACTAAAGATACATGCTCTTACATGGCGAGAGCACAGTGTGCTATTCATGCAAATAATTGATCAATATGGGAAATAATGCACCCTTAGAATTCCCTGCGTTTTGAAGCAGCGAGTCGCTAGTTGCGAGCTGACCATGAAAAATGGGTAAATGCATCAAAATTGCTTAGAGCCGTGAATAAATACTTGACAATTATGAAGGAGAATTTAGGAATGAGAAAAGACAGTTTTGGTAAAAAATCTAATATAATTAATCTAGAAAGTTACGGCTTAGAATCGTGGACTGAGTATAGAATACTCATTATTTCCATCAATTCAATGATTCAATGCACTATCAATTTAGATTCTGTCTTCCCAGTAAATTGTGCATTGAAAAGATGCAAAGTAATTCCCGGAATTCTTAATATTTCTTTATTCAATAAATGTTGTGCATAAAAACCAAAAGCAATTACTTAACACTCTGACCATGGTCTCATTTTTAGCTGTTTACGAGAAAAGTCTAGCAACATTTATTTCTTGGAAATGCGTCGAATCTACTTCGACTCATGCAATCATAGTGATTTTACCACGAACTTTGAGTAATGGGAAATCATTTTCCAATGATCATTTGAGTAAATGAGGATTTGATTAACCTGCACCAAGTGGAGTCCGTCGTCGAACGTGAAATGTGATCTGCACATGCTGCGGCTATGAGCATAATTACGACCTCGTAATGTGTCAAATTCTAATAGATATGATTGTATACATGGGCAAACCCGTATTATACTCGTAAGATGGGTTTTTCCGAACCTAGTTTTGAATGAGTTATTTGCCGCAATTACATGCTACTACTTGTATTTCTTATGTGCTGTGGCATACGGATTAAGTTAATGGATCACTTGGAAGTTGGTTGGAATATTTGTCAGACTTAAAAAATATGATTGAATAACATTGTACTAAGAAATTTCATTTTATTTATATTTATCCCAAAGATAAACTCACGTAACTTTTGTCAACGAAAATGTGGTGATGAGATAAATGTAAATAAATCCAGCTGAAGTGGTACTGCTGGGGTGTTGAAGAGGGTTGCCATACTACAATATTTTCTATTCGTAGATTTTAAAAATATTAACTTGAGCAATTTTTTCTTCTTATGGATCAACTTACGATTTGAATACTAAGAAGTAATTGGGAACAAATATTAGTCACGACGGACGTTTTTAGCGATTATATTTTTGATTGATTGGGTTTAACCTTCGGAAGTCTAGTTTAGTCTTCTGCGGAAAAAAAATATCCGGTCTAATAATTTCTTCAATATAATACAATACACTGTGTTTGACGTATACCTTATAGAAGCTTACTAGACAAATTTGATGTTTCGGTTGACAAGGTCAGAGATGCATAAGTCCGATTTTCTGATGAAAAGAAGATTGCAGATGAATTCAATATGAGTCTCAATTCCGAAGTGGAATTGAGTTAGCACCAGCTAACCGTTAATATTTTACATATATACATTACTATTTATTATATATTATGCAGGAGAGGGGGTTAACTCCTGCCGATACAAGTTATAGGGGGTTTAAATGTTTTCTGCCATAAATCACTCAACCAGTATAGTGCTCTATCGAGCAAATGGAATCTGACCATTTAAATGTTTTTGGAAAGCTAGATAAATTTTCTGTTCAACAGTGTATAATAAATTAAACAAAAATCTTTTTTATTATGAAACAGAGGCCCTTATATAAATTTTTTGTAACTTTTTCTTAAAAAAAATTACATGCCATTCGTTTTTTCTAAAAATGTGCAGTAATACTCGTAACTTACAACAAGTTTTTGATATGTTTTTTATAAGAGAATTTTCTATTATTTTCTCAAAAGCAGCTCATAATTATCTACAGCCATTCCGGAGATAGAGACAAAATTAAAAGGCACAATGTAATCCAATTAAGATAACTTATGTCAAAACATAAAATACCTTACATTGAGAAAAAAGAACTTAGATCAAGGAAACTGCTCAAATTGCAGTGCGCTGCTTTCAATGCATTTTTCGCATCTTAGTTTTTTTTTTGCGCGCGCTCAAGAGATTTGAGTACCCTTAATATATAAGGCGTTTATCCGCCTTATATTTGCACACAGCGTCAGGGATGATGGAAAGAGAGGTACCGGTTAACATTGGTTTTAAATGTTTGAAGGTTATAATGACTAGGAAATAAAGAGCTAAGCAAGGCATTCCATAAGCGACTTGTTCGGCTTAGGGACGAATCACGATATTTTAGAGTACGTCCGAAAGTGAGCTTGAGGGTATGCTGATGAGCATTCATAGCTAGACGGGTGTTACGGTTAAAAGTTTGAAGGGGCGGAATGCTACTGGCGATTTCTATGGAGCACTGGTGGTGGAAATAACGCTGAAACAGAGTGAGACACGAGACATTACGCCGGTGTTCGAGGGTGTCCATTGTTTGAGTGATATTAGTATCACCTATGAGTTTTATCGCACGGTTTTGGATCCTATCTAGCAGGTGCAGAGATGTTTTGGGTGCACTCGACCAGATGTGGACATTGTACTTCAATTTCCGGCGGATAAGCGCCTTATATATTAAGGCCAGATAAGAGGGGGTGAAATATTTCTTACATTGCTTGAGGAAACCTAGACATTTCGCAGCATTTTTGACGACACCGAATACGTGGTCATTCCAACGTCAGTTGTCATTGGAAAGTGGAATGGAAAGTTTATCGGTTTCGACGTTGCAAGTGCCATTCATGGATAATGGCTGAGTGTTTAAATTTCGCTTTACTGACAGAAGGCAGCATTGTGTTTTGGAGGCATTAAATGCTACTTTGTTAGTGGTTCCATAATTAATTATGCTGTTAATATCAAAATTTAATGAGCTTAACATACGCTGCCGTTCCCGTTCTACAGCCGAAGAGCAGGGACGTGAGTCCGGAAACGAACATGAAAAGCAGAGAGTACCGTCGTCAGCAAAGGAATATATTGGATTAGAAGTAGCAGGCAAGAGATCGTCGATGAAAATTAAAAAGAGTGTCGGAGACAGGACGGAGCTCTGGGGCACACCAGCATCTATTGTATTTTGTAAATATCAAACTTGAAACCGTCCAAGACAACTTGAATTGAATGTTCCGAAATGTAGTTTCTAATCCATTGAAGAAGAGAGTCATCGATCCCAAAAGCACGCCTTTTCGAAAAAAGAGCCTGATGCCAAACTCTGTCAAATGCCTCAGAAATATCAAATGCAGCTATCTTGCTTTCGCCAGATTGGTGTAGACTTTGGTTCCACTTTTCGGTGAGACATGCCATCAAATCACCAGTGAACCTGTTGCTACGAAAACCGTACTGCCGGTCATTAAGAAGTTTTGGTGTTTCGAGATATTTCATGAGCTGACGGATTATCAGCGTTTCCATAACCTTGGAAAGAAGGGACGTAAGTGCAATGGGTCTGTAGGAGGGGAGAGAAGAAGATTCGCCTTTTTTAGGGACGGGCTGGACAAATGCTGTTTTCCATCTGCTCGGAAAGAGTCCTAAAGTGTAGGATTGATGAAAAAGCTTACACAGTCGTTTTTAAGAACTCTTGCTACTACACGAGTGCGAAAATGGATTTGTTCCATTGAAGATTCGGCACACTTAAGTGCAGGCGGAGACAAAGCATAATCTGGGAGTGTTGAGCTAGCCGCAAAGCGTGAAGCAAGCAGATTGGCCTTGTCCAAAGAGCTGACAGCTGTAATGTCATTGTAAGTGTGTGTTGGGATATAGGATGATGCAGAATTTCTAATATTTTTGACGAACGACCAACAATTGTTACTACCTTTTGACATTGTAGTATTTTTTGCCTCAGTTTTCGGTCGTATTGGAATTTTACACGTTTAAGAAAGACGTTGCAGTCATTTCTGGCTTGCTTAAACTTTTTTCGGTTTTCCCCTGTTGGGTTGATCTGGAAGGATCGAAAAAACATTTATCCAACCCTGACAGCCTCTTTACAGCTCGAGTCGTACCACGGCTTTTCTTTTGGTTTGGTCTAAGGAAGCTGTAAAGACAGCTCCAGTTGGCTTTTTCACATTGCCATACGTTTCCTTTAGGAATCTTTTCTCTAACTGTGTGATCGGTACGAGAAATTAGCTGATATGGCACAGTGGTCGGACGAGCCTAGAGGGGGTAGCACATTGACCTTGTATTTGTCGGGGTGAGAAGTGAAAAACAAGTCCATTTATAATCTGGGTTAAGTTATTTTCCGCAGCGAAGATCTTAACACACCGTCCTTCGGGTGTTGTCTGTCCAGAATGCCTAGGCCACCCAGAATTGAATGGAGTCAGACAGCGCATCAAACTCGTTAAAGGTCGAATTGCTGTCCTCGGTGTTGTTGCATAAATTTTACTTTGGTATAATCCCACGCAAAAAAAAAATTAGGGGCGTAAGGTCAGGGGATCTTATGGGCCACGATACTGAAATTCATTTAGGATGGAACCATATGCAATATTATTTAAGACACCGTAGTATGGTTGAAGTTGGTTGGGCGTATTAACACTACCATTAATTCCACATACCATACTATTTACACTTATTTATTCAATGACCGAAATTTTCATTAATAACCCCATAAAACACCGTAATAATAATAAACGCTAAATTCGAAGTGGAACCTCTGAATTTTCATTTTTGACAGAATTCGTTTGACCGTTTTGTTGCTATCAATGTAACAATTGTTGTTGCATAGGTGTGTTTGTCTTTAAAATGTATTGCACATCTAGTCTTTTTATTTTGTCTCTATCTCCGAAGCGGTTGTAGATAATTATGAACTGTTTTTGGGAAAATTATATAAAATAAAGAACGTATCAAAGACTTGTTGTAAATTACTGCTGAAAATTTTTGAAAAAAAGAATGGCGTATAATTTTTTTAAGAAAAAGTTACAAAAAATTGATTTTGAGGGCCTCTGTTTCGTAATAAAAAAGGTTTTGCTTAATTTATTATACACTGTTAAACCGAAAATTTATCTAGTCTTATAAAAGCCTTTAACTGGTCAGATTCCAGATCAGATTCGTTCATTAGAGCATTAGACTATTTTAAGTGATTTATGGCAGAAAACACTTAAGCCCCCTATAACTTTGTAACGGGGGGCGTTAGACACTCCTCCTATACAATTTTTTTCCTTGTATCACCTTGTCCTATCACCCCCTGATATCTTATTGTTAGGTCCTGAATTACCCTGTATATTTGTTCCAAGTCATTCATTATTATTATTATTTTTTTTTTTAAAGAACTTAACACTCAAGCGGGTGCGACTACACTTAGTATGCCTGAGAACGTGTTAAGTTTTAGGAAAATGGGACCGAGAGCTCAGTGGTTATTTCACTCCATGGGTGGCATCCAACATTTAATGGGCAGACTAAATTGTTAGTAGAATTGGACTTGTTGTATTCTAGGCAACCACTCATTTTAGGTGATTCTAGTTGTCTGAAATAAGCAATGTATTTCGGGCGCGATTAGGATTGAAAGCTGAACCGTTCGATTTGGAAACCTATACATTACCACTTGAGTCACGGCCACCCACTTTATGACATCAAAGTAAACTATATAATAAGTAAAAACGAAATCAGTTATGAGAGACACACTATCTACGGAAATGGGCCTTCTTGTATTTTGTTACTACACAGAATCATAGCTACGTGGTGAGAGTATCAGCGGGGAGAATGCTTTCCGTGGATAAGTAAGTCAGAAACAGACAATCGCTGTCGATTGAGTTTGAAATAGGAAACCTATCAGTTCCTGATTTGTTTGACTTGCTAATAGATGTTAAGAGCGCGGCCAATATCTTGAAATTACTCATCGTGGAAAACAAAAGTCGAATGTGGCCATTACATCCTGGTAGGCAAACTGAATGAGGTAAAATTGCGTAATGCCAACAATGAATGCCTTGTCCTCCTAGAAAGTCCAACCTGGAGAAAAAACAGAAGAACAGAAAAGATTTATTTGGAATATCTGTCCAAATTTAACTGCTTTGGAAATTTCAACCGCAACTTTGACGTACGGTCTTTCCATTTACGTATGTAGTTAACACATTGGCTGAAAAGTCCGTGCCGTTTTATAGTAAAACACAAAATTTTTGCAAAATTCAACTTTATTTATCAATATAGTTGCCTTCGAGGGCGATACATTGATTGAAACGATTTTTCAATCTTTCGTTACCAGTTTTGTAGTACGATTTCAGTTTAGCCTCAAAATAAGCCTCTGTTTCGGCGATTCGGTCTTAAATCTCTTTCCGGCGAGCATTCTTTTGAGGTCTGCAAACAGGAAATTGTCGCTGGGGACCAAATCTGGAGAATACGGTGGGTGGAGAAGCAATTCGTAGCCGAATTCTTTCAATTTTGCCATTGTTTTCATCGACTTGTGACACGGTGCATTGTCTTGATGAAACAGCACTTTCTTTTTCTTCAAATGCGGCCGTTTTTCTGCGATTTCGTTCTTCAAACGCTCCAACAATGCAATGTAATAGTCGCTGTTGATAGTCTACCCCTTTTGGAGATAGTCGATGAAAATGATTCCATGTGCATCCCAAAATACGGATGCCATAACCTTGCCAGCCGACTGTTGAGTTTTTGGTCGTTGTGGACGAGGTTCGTCGCCTGCTCGCCACTCAGCTGACTGCCGACTTGACTCTGGTGTGAAGTGATGGAGCCAAGATTCATCCATTGTCACATACCGACGCAAAAATTCGGCTTTATTGCGGTTGAACAGCTTTAAACACTCCTCTGAATCATCAACACGTTGTTGTTTTTGGTCGACTGTGAGCAAACGCGGCACCCACTTTGAACACAGCTTTCGCATGTCCAAATATTCATGTATGATATATCCAACACGCTTTTTTGATATCTTCAGAGTCTCAGCTATCTCGATCAACTTCACTTTACGGTCATTCGTAATCATTTTGTGGACTTTTTTGATGTTTTCATCTGAAACAGCCTCTTTTGGACGTCCACTGCGTTCATCATCTTCGGTGCTTGTATGACCACTTTTAAATTTTTTAATCCACTTGCGAATGGTTCGTTCGCAAGGTGCAGAGTCCGGGTAACACTTATCAAGCCATTTCTTTGCATCGGCTGCATTTTTTCCCATCAAAAAGCAATGTGAATCAACACACGAAATTGCTTTGAATCCATTTTTTTCATAATAACTAAAGTTGCTTCACTCTCAACGCTATATCTCGAGAACTAATCGTCCGACAGCTGTCAAATTTATATACGTATCTTTTGAAGGTTGGTACTAACTGAAAATAGTATGGATTTAATTCAAGTGGTGCCCTCTCTTAGAAACGGACTTTTCAGCCCATGTGTTATTTAGCTTAACAAACCCCATTGTAATGCAACTTCGAAATTCAACTGTGTCTGACTACAAAAGCATATCCATAGCCAAGTATTCACTACTACTCTATAGCTCTATAGAAGTCCCAAACTGGATAGCAGTTTAACTTTTGACGAGCATTAATTCAAAGAATTGCACTCGTATCTGTGTATCCTCAAACTGAATTCGTTGTTGCGCACGACGTTAATAAACACAATTCTGTGTGGTTTCGATACTTGATGTGTTGAGACCTTCGGTGCGGAAAATAACTTAATCCATTTGTCGGCTCTTTGACAAAGCCAATCTACTATCCACAATCAATAGGAAAACAGCTTAATGCTTCCAGATTTTGCCATGCCTTCACCTACACTTCAGTGCGTCGAATATTGGATTGGTGTAGTAAAAAGAGTACTTAACTAGTGATTTTCTAAAATGTCTCATCGAAAAGAGGAATGCAAGTCTACACCAATCTACTGAAAGCAAAATAGGAATGCTTTTATGTATTATTATAATTTTTTTTCCATGTGAAAGTACTATAATGATTTTTTTGTTAATGAACGGATGTAGCATTTTAATAGCAAAATTTACTTTTTTAAGTGTCTACATATTGCTCTCTTTCAAAGTTAGTTTTGTGTCGAGAAGAATGCTCAAATATTTTACAGTCGGCTTCCATGTTGTTGGGCCGTTAATAATTATTTGGCAAGCCGAAAAAAATAAGGTTTTTTTTTCGAGTAAAAAGGATAGTTTGAATTTTCTTGGCGTTTAGCTTAGTTTTCCTCATTAAGTATTATAATATTTTTGCAATATTTTAGCGGCATTTTGTAAACTCGTGTAAATATTAAGACTGGGTCAAGAACGGATCCTTGTGGAAAACAGCAATTAAGATCAACTAAATCGGATACACAACCATTAACATCTAAAAACATCGATTAAAGGCGAAACTTAGAACAATTTTATATAGAAATTCCTGTTGATCTATCCATAACATGGTTTGTTTTTACTATATTACATATTCTTAATACTTGATGGGCGGTCCCGTGATTGCGTCTAAAGCCGAACGGTTCAGCAGGATATATTTTTCGATAGTCGATAATCTTAGCAATTTTTTCTTTCAATATTTTTTCATAGATTTTACTAACCACACTTATCGGTCTGTTGCTCTCTATTCTTTTGGTACAGGAACAAAATGTTTGCTACTTTGCAAACATCTTGTATTTTAAGGCACGCGTTAATAATAAAGGTTAGAAATTTTACTTCCTCTTTTGGTAATTTCTTAAAAAAAAATATTTTTGATTTGGTCGATTCTACCATTTTTCCTAATACCAATATTATTGCTTAAGAAAAATTTAATATCTGCATCGGTTATGAATTCATTCGATGAAGTTGCATAAGTAACTGAATTAAAATCATGCAAAGCATTCTCTTAAATTCATAGATATTCGAACCGCTTTTAAGGGGAGGAATTTGTTTGGTCTTATTTTGTGTAAATTTTACAACGTTCCAAAAGTTTTATCTAGAGTACTTAGCTTTTTATTCCACTCTAGGTTTCGATGATTTTGAATTTTCTTATATAGGGTGTCCCAGTTTAGGTTTTCGTACTGCTAGCTGAAGATTCCTGAAGTTATGGCAAACAAAAAATTGTGTTGCAGGGGGGGTCTATTTCCACCCCCTCTAAGTTATAGCTCGTTAAAGTGAGGAACCTCTGATTTCGAAGTAAAACTTCTTAAATGGCCGAAGCTTTCTAAGGGATTCAGCTTAAGAAACCGTTGTGCACAATTTTTGAAATGTTATTAATATTATTTTTGGAATGTTATTATTAGCCGAACTTATGGTTTGATGTGGAAACTGATGAACCATGGTATCGACATCGTATTTTGCTGAAAAAAGATCAAGATTCGTAGAAATTTCTCAGAATTTTTCACTTCCTTTTGAAAATTTGTCCTGTATGCATTTTTGGATATATTGGCACTTTTTCTAAGCCCGACCTGTGAATTTGAGAAAGCACCGGATTGCGATCAGAGGTAAGCTCACCTAATGAAATTGTCTGAGACGTAGCACCAGGGATATTCAACACAAATAAGTCAATAACAGGAACTAGCTGCTATATAATTATGACCAATTGGAAACATCACATACATAGGAAATATCATTGACAAATCAGACATTGTATTTCTCCAGGAGTTTGCTCTAATACAGCCCCAATCTATATGCCCTACAATTAAGATCAACTCCCATTATAAATGTAAAATTCATATTGAAAAGTTTTTTAACATCAGCTCTCAAAGCAAGCTTTTTTCTTCGAAAAATAACAGAGTAAGTCTTAATTTTTCTTTTAATTATTCAACGACACTTCAATTGCTATGTTTTCTACGTATTTTGTCTGTATACAAGGCAAAAACTCATGTTGAATTGCTCTCCTAATTAAAATTGCGAAAGATGCCCAGCTTCTAAGAACGGCGCGGAATTAAATTTGCGCTCTTGACGTACTGACTCGCGTACGGTCGCAATCTTCTCTTCATTTTTAGCGTTTCGTTATCTCACTGAGACGGAAACATTATAGAGTGAATAAGAAGTTTTCAATAATTGTTCGCTCATCAGTACCATTATTATTGATAACAAGAATTGGGTGATTTGTAATTGTAGTTGAAGCATATAGCTTTCCATGATTTAACCAATCTGGAACACAAATATGAAATATTGTATACCAAAAGATGATATGCATAAGATATATAGGGAAAAATGGGGCGCATCTAAATAAAAGCCTCTTATTATACACTTGGCAACCAGGTGCAATGTGAAATTTTTAAAATTGTCATACTGGCAGAGAAATAATATTGATCTTTAAATGATGATCAACAAAGACTTGTCTTGACAAAATCTGTCGGTCAAGTAACTACCAAATCCTTGGATTCGTACTCCATTCTCTCGAATCCCTGTTTTAACAGCTGTTTTCTTCAAATAATACTTATGCTGGCCCTCAGACCAAAAAGCTGTCCGTTTGTGGTAACTGCATGTCTGACGAATTTCCCAGAAAGGATACTACTTTTAGAATTCTGTCGAATGCGAATAGCCCTTGCTACATGTGAATACTAAAAGCTTTTAAAAGTGGATGATATTAGCCAAAATGATCACACATATCTGGCTTCAACTGCATCACAAACGTAGTGTTGGTTTAGTGGTCTTAAGCAATAAGAAATTACCTAACCATTCGATGGACTTACTGGACACTGGCCAACCTGTTTTAGCAGGTTAGGTCTATTAGGTGTATCAATAAAATTTTCGATGGAGTCGTAGAGGTGAATTTAATGTAAAAACCATCGGTTTTACTGTTCCAGTCTCAGTAAAATGTGTTTTTCTCGTTGACAACTGCCAGTATTCAGAGTTAAGGAGTTAAAAGATAAAACTTGAAAAATCACTGATTCAAAATATATCACACAAGACCCTAGATCTAGAACCCAAATTCATTTCAAAAGGCCTGTGTAATAAATGATCCTAATCCGATGGGGTTACATGACTTCGCAGACCAACCACAATCTCCTTTCAAATTACTTGTATCGGGACTACTGTGGTGATATCCCTAAATACATAAATATCCCTTCCCTTACAATCAATTTAAACATCATTTCAATAGTACATTTATCCGTATCTACATACAAACACTTACATTTTCATTCTCCACTTAAGGAATTCATCAGTCTTCTTATATTGCGAGTGGGGAAAACGTGGCGTCAAATATTGGTTGAAGTCTCTGGACGAAGAATGGGAATCTTGTTTTGACTTTGATTCCTCCAAAGTAAGAAGATGTTTGGGTTTTAGGACAACTGCCACAATGTATTCATAAGAAACAGGAAGCGGTTGTGTTCCCTTTGGGGTTTCGGCCTCGTCTTCTTTGTTTTCGTTCGTTGTAGCTTGAAATCCAAGGCCAATCCACATTATTTCCCGGAATGGAATTATTATTATATATTTGTTTTTTTTGAAAGAGATTTGGCTCTAATCCCACACAGCCTCTGCCAAATGGTTATGGTGAGTTATTTTTGGTGAAAGTGGTATTGGAATTTAATATTTCACGAGCGTGAAGGCTCAATTGTACTCGTATGTACTGGTATATATGAATTGTAGAATTTTTAATTACATTTTGAACGTTTAATCTGACAGTGGCTTAGAAGAGAAAGTTTAAAATACAACGCCAAGCAAATCTCTAGTGGCAATTTTTGTTTTGTTTCAAAACGTAAACAATAGTAATTTGTTTAATACCCAGAAGCATGTGGACGCCACAAAAATCTGCTGAAGAATTTGGTTCTTTGAAACTTTTTTCGCACTGGTGAGGAATTGGTTAACAAACAAATTCTGCGAAATTATATTGTACATCAAGTGAATATGCAGAGCGACGTTAAGACATTAACGTTTCTGGCAAGATGTTGTTATTTACTGATGTGTGGCGAAACAGATTTATGATAACCGTGTTTCCAGACTGTGGATGTGATAAATTGGAAGCCCTTTGAATTTTTATTTTTGTTGTCTATAGAGACGGAGTGCTTTAAGTTGAAAATTTGTCCATTCGTGTCCTTTATATAAGTTTTAGTCCTGTGGAAAAATAGAACTAACTACTTACCAGAGATAACATGATTTTGGTATCATCTCTTACTAGGAAAATCGGACGGTTTATATCGTATGTCATAAAGCAGTCATTTGGCTTGCCTACTTATGCACTACGGTTAAGAGTCGTGTCGCTTGTGGTTTTGATTACAGAAAACGTACGATTAACGGAGCGGTTAAGTAATCATTTAACAAGTTTCAAGTATTTTGTTTTCAATGATTCAATTGCGACTTAGGTAGAGATGTTGTACGGTTAGAGAAGACTGTGAGCGGCACCAACATGGTGGACTATGACTGTCCACATATTATAGAATCTAGATATTTTATCTCCTCGTAGTGCCAATCGGTTACTGGTCGAAGAGACACTATAATGTCCTGTCAGAAATTAGTCACTCTCAAACTCTTTTAACTACGCTGCAAAACGAATAAAGGAAAACCTTTAGATCTTCACATGTTATGTTCGAACTTTGGACCCTGGTCTGCTTTGAGGTATATATCATCGCCATCTACATAGAGTGGTGGGATGGGCCGGAAAATAAGAGAATTGAAAACTGGAACATATTTTTTCTGTCGAAACAGAGAACTCATACTCCACTGTACTCCTTATTCTTATCTCTTAATGGGATTTCCCAGTCTGCCGAAGAAAGATAAGTAAGAGCTTTAGTGATAAACCGGCTATAGTACCAGCATAGAGGTAATACTCCGCGGTGTTTTCAAAACTCTTACAGCAAGCGTCGCAGGATGTTGTACCACGTCTATCCAGCACATTTAAATGGTAAGCAAAAGTGTAGTACCCCGTCACAACCCCAGTAAGCAGCCTGTAAGCTTTCTTACTGAGGAACAACAGGAAAGTCGCTAACCTCTTAGAGACATCGGAAAGCATTCATTTGGTTTTGTGGCAACCTGGTGAATCATGCCATCTGCAGTTATGCTGATATGAAACCCAACTGACAATGAAAGCCGTAACCGAGAATGGAGGAACTATCTAACTAATTTTTCCATTTCCTGGAAAACTCTCCTCTGAGCCTTGCCTAGCTAGTTTATAGGCGATTTCATTTCCCGTGATCCTACTGTGACCTGGGACCTAGACAAGACTTTGCAAATTTAGACTTTCGACTGCGTTCAGTATCGCATATACTGCAGTGCCTACTACAGAGAACAAAAGCGGAGTTTGTTTGAGTATGAATTTGTTGTAAGTAGCAATTTAAAGCAGGAGGTATTGGGCTTTCAGCAAATGCATCGTAACAATTTGCATTTAGGGTAAACTCAATAACATCAACCTGATATACGTTAACGCCCCCACAGAAGAAATACACGATTCTACCTAAATATGTTTTAACGAGCTTATAACATTTGTATAAAGTTAAAATCAATCATTTTGGTGACTTTAATGGAAGGGGGGAGCTCGACCATATTGAAGTGCGTAATTGATGGCAGTTACCCAAAGACCGTTCGAATTTGAAAAGTTAAAATGTTAAAGTCAAATTCTAATCCAAACGAAACACCTATGCTCTGCCGCAGACCCAAAAGCTACATCCTACAATTTTTTAAAAAAGAAAAGAAACACGCAACTTGAGTTGAGAACGTAAAAGCTTAAGATGCACTGACAATACACGTGCCTAGAGTGCTCCGATCAGCTTGATGGGGCTATTCTCAAATCCATAAAGCGAATTTTTTTGGCAGAGCCCACTTATCGAAATTCATTCCGCGAAGAGTATTATGTGATAATCCTTTCACAATACTAATGTGTGCATCGTAGCCTGTGTGACTGGAGTTGGTTGTTCAAATCCCGGAAGCATGGGCTTACAACAAACACGTGGTAGAACTAGGGTGATATTAATTAGAAAAAAAACGTGGATTAGCTTATATACTGGCTACACGTACTTAAGTTGTATCATTTCAGCTCCGGTGACATACGAGTAGCAGTAGAGGAGGGTAGATTAAGGAACAACTGCGAAACGACGATAGAATCTAGGTTGCTTCAGAAGAGCTAAGAAAACTCACGTTAGCGTGTCGACAGATTAAGAGAATCTAAGTCTTTGGTTGCCACACTTAAAGCCATACTTAAAATTACACTATGATAAATGCAATATCCGTACACTGCGGCCAAATTATTTTCAATTGTATTTAGAACTTCAGTCTTTCAATTTGCAGCAGAGGTAATGACCCTTTCATTGTCTAAAACAGAAGTTTTCCACAATACCTTCGAATTGGAAAATTGCTTTGTTGAACTTGCCGACTGGAGAGTCTATGAGAAATCATCCCTATTCGAACACTACGCTTCAAATTGCAACTCCGCACTAACAGAAAAAAAAACCTTACCCCGTATGGCGGACTAGGAAATCGTTAACCGTGAATTGAATAAATTTGTAGGGCAATGCCACATTAAGGCGATATACTCGAAGCGGTCGGTGCTCTTCCTGGTTATGTGTCAAACGCCTTTGACAGAGTCTATGTAGTCAGTGGGATAAACACCAGGAAACATCTGCTTAGCGTGCTATGTAGCTGAAGAAGAAGATAAAGTTAGCCAGGAGGTATTCGAGGACAAACTTGTACATCGAATTAACCACCGACCAGTATACAAGAAGCCATCATCGGCATCTATCAGAAGCGGCGATGTTTCCTGGTGTGATTCATTTGAAGGTGTGTTAGGCATAAGGCACACAACATCCAACGAATGATGAAGATGCTGGGGTGTTAGTTCTCATCAGCCTGCAGGTACTCGGCATTAATGTGGTGCGTGCTGCTGGTCTTGTAGCCACTTAATCGCGTTTACTCATTCCAGTCAAGGAGTACAATGGACTAGTTATTTCATTAACTATTTTATCGAAATTCGCATTTACTGAATGATGACTGAACAAACACACAAACAGATACAAATTCTAAAAAGGTGTTGTTAGGGTGCTGTTAATTCTAAATACTCGTACAAAATGCTTTATTCCGATTTTTTTTTTCAGAAATGTGTTCAATGGTTTGGTACAGACAACCAGATGTTTTGAATTCTATAAATTCCATCTGTAAATAAATGGGGCATAACATCAAAAATAAATAAATAAATTTGCACCTGCATTTTCATGTTTTTGTTTATAACTGGAAAGAAGGAAAGTTATGGAGGAAAGAAAGAGAGATACCGATGCACGTTGGTCAGGAAATAAAGAGCTCGGCAGGAAGTTCCATACTACCTAGGAAAGAATCACCATATTTTAGAGTACCCGTACGTCGCAAAGTGGGCTTGGACCTAATAAGCATTAATAGACCGACGGGCGTTACGGTTAAAAGTTTGAAGGGGCGGAATGCTACTGGCGTTTCGGTGTAGCACTGGTGGTCAAAATAGCGATAGAGCAAGAAGAGGCAGGACACATTTCGACGGTGCTCGAGGTGTCAATTGATTGAGTGATGTTAGCATCACCTATGAATTTTAGCGCATGGTTTTGAATCCCATCTAACAGGTGCGAAGAGGTTCTAGGAACACCTGACCAGATGTGGACATTGAACTTCAATTTTGGGCGGATAAATGTCTTATATATTGAGGCCAGATCAGAGAGGTTGAAGTCTACATCGTTGAGGAAGTCTATGTATATAGTACATCTAGTAAAATATTGCGACATCAAATATATGGTCACTACAACCTATGTTGTCATCGATAAAGGTAGCGTATTGCTTTAGCGACAGAAGACAGCGTTGTGTTTTGGGAGCTCTGTTAGCCAATTAGCCAATTAGCCAATTAGTAGATATCGTAATTTCATAAGTTTAACATACGCTGCCATTTCGATAGCCGAAGAGCAGGAGTGCGAGTCCGGGAACGAATATGAAAACCAGAGAGTGCTGTCGTCAGCAAAAGAATATATTGGATTAAAAGTAGCGGACAATATATCGTTGACGAAAATTAAAAAGAGTGTCGGGGACAGAATGGAACCCCGTGGCTTACCAGCGTTCATTTTGTGAATATTAGACAAGAAGCCATCCAAGACTATATGATTTAAAAGTTCCAAAATTCCATTGAAGAAAAGATTCGTTGATCCCATATGCGCGCATTCTCGACAAAAGAGCTTGACGCCAAACTCTGTCAAATGCCTTACAAATGTCAAGTACAACTATATTGCTTTCCCCAGAATGATGTTGACTTTGGTTCCATTTTTCGGTGAGACATGCCATCAAATCAGCAGTTGACCTGTTGCTACGACAACCATATTGCCCGTCATACAGAAGTTTCATGTTGCGAGATATTTCATAAGCTTTCAGTTTATCAGCGTTTCCATAACCTTGGAAAGAAGGAACGTAAGTGCAATGGGTTTGTATGAAGAGGGAAAAAAATTATACGGGTTTTTTACGGACAGCCTGGACAATCGCTGTTTTCCATCTGCTCGGAAAAGACCTAAAGCATACACAGTGGCTTTGCCAGCGTGGAAGAACACCTTTCCAGAAGAAGAGGACCTATACCATCTAGACCAGCGGATTTGTGTATGTTACGATCTTTAAGTACTCTTGCTACCGCACAAGTGCGAAAGTGGAATCGTCCCATTGAAGATTCAAAGCACAATCTGGAAGTATTGAGTCAGCCGTAAAGTGTGCAACAAGCAGATTGACCTTGTCCAAAGAGCTGACAGCGGCAATGTCATTATAAATGAACGTTGGGATGGAGGATGACGCAGAATTTTCAATATTTTTGACGAACGACCGAAAGACTTTTGGGCTATGGTAATATTTTTTGCTTCAGTTTTTGGTGGTCATGTTGAAATTTCACACGCTTAAGAAAGACAACGACCAGTTACAATCACTAAAGAAGGTGTTAAGTCCGCTTCAATTGGCTTTCTTGTATTGCCATACGGTTCTTTTAGTAGTTTTTCTCTAAATGTGTGGTCCATGTACGAGAAATTAGCTAATATGACACAGTGGTCCAACGAGCCTAGAGGTAGAAGCTCATCAAAGGTGTACTTAACAGCATGAGGCCACTGGGATAGAATTCTTTGAATGGAATCAGACAACGCATCAAACTCGTTAAGGGTTGAATCACTATTCAGTGTAGACTTCTGTAAAAGTCTCAGTTGCGACTAATTTGCTTACGGAGATTGAATTTTAACTACATGAAATTGAATTTCGGATTGGAACAGGGATTACATTGTGGTAGCGCTTAGAAAGCTCCATCATTATGCACGTAAATCGCGAGGACGCGAAAGAATAATGGCACTAGATCGTAGACAGGAAGCCTCAAGTCTGAGTTATATAAGAGATGTTGGCGGAGATTTACCTGTGTTTCACTAGTTACAAAACAGCTATCAATCGGCTGTTACATGCACTCAGTCATTACCTTTGCGGTATGATAGTATTATACTGCACCGATTACGAGCAACAACACTACGATATAACACAGGTGCAGGAGATGGAGGATGCCTGTACTGTGATTTTTATTATTATTTTTTTCTGATCTTGTCACTGCATTAATTTTCTTTCCTTTTTTTCAATTAGTGCATTTGCGCTCTGTTAAATTGGGAGATTTTTTTTTTATCCAACATACACAAACAATTTTGGCCACAGCTTGAACGTCATACTATCATTTCTTACTGAGCATTCAATATGCAGCATAACGTATGCGGTGCTTATCTGCCTTGGGCCACATGAAACATTTATTAATGCGAACCGGTATATTATTAATAAGAAGTAGAAGATTAGAAGGAAAATCAAATGATTAGCTGTGTATTATACTACGACCTATCATTATTTTCAATAAGAAAAGTGAGGTGCAGTTATAATGTGCAAAACATTACAATTATCTTTATCGAAGGAGAAGATCTGTATATCGTCATTTATTTATATTTTACATCCAGCGTTGTTACCTTAGCAATTGTGGCACAAGAGTCCATAGACAAAGTGGTATTCTAATGAATTGATTTCCCACTCTGAATCCAATCGACTGAACTCGACTAATAGCAGAGAATTAAGTCTTTATTTGGGAAGCCGTTATTCTAATTTTGATATTTTTCTTAAATAAACATTAACAATTTTCATGCATTTAATTATTGAAAATTTCAAAGAAATATCCACCCAAATAGTGTACTTATCATAGAACTGTAACAATTGCTCGAAGCACTACAAAGTATAATGGAAGTATTAATGGAGTTATAAAATAATGCTGTCCTTGGGAAATATTTTGCTAAGGTTTTAGAAAATCCTTTTAGAATTTTGGCTTAAATATTGCCAGCGGACTAGCAGTATGGCGTTCGTCTTCATAGAAGACAGACAAGGGTGGTGATTCGATGAGATGTCTGGATTAATTGTTCTACCACTAGATTAAAGTGTTGGAGGAGTGTTAGTCTACTTAAAAAAAAACTTTACCAGTTCTAAACCTCTTTCTACTTCCAAATTAATTACTCTTTTCAAGAATGTAAAATTGGTAAGCAGTTATGCAATAAAACTTCAAGAAACTAAGAAAAAACAAGCCATTAGTATCATAGCACCTATAGCCCTCTCTTGATGTCCAACTTCAACTTCACTTCGTTTTCTAGTAGTTTTCTCGAAATCATTTAGTTTGATGAATCAAGCTTCCTGTCCCTAAATGGGTTAAGTGTGTATTGATCTGTGGCCGCAATTCTGGAATTATATAGGATCGAAAAGTATAACTATTTCCTGATCAGGACTGTTAATTTGTTAACGACCTTTGGCGGTTAAGTACGACAAAGGAATTAAGCTTATCTCAAAAGTGAAAATTATCTTCTTGTTCTTTTGCTTAGTAGTGGGACTCTGATGGCAAGATTGTGTAATAGAGGAAGAAATATCACCATAATAAAAAGCAATGCCATAATGTGACGCAAATGGCGTCAAGTATCTGTGCTTTGACATTTATATTGTAGACAGATAGAAAATTAGTTGACAATATGCAATGGAGCGATACACACCTGAAGAACGTAGAGTTATTGTTACTGCTTATTTCACCAATTTCCAGTTTGTTGTCTTAACGTGAATTTCGTCGTCGTTTTCCTCGTCGTCCTGCACCATGTGCGCGAAAAATTAAGCGTTTGGGGTCTCGTGCAAACTGGCCGTATTGCTCGTACGACCGAGAATATCACTGCTGTGGCTGAGAATGTCCGAGAGAGTCCACAAACATCGACGAGACAAAGATGCATACAATTTGACATCAGCAGACGTTCGTTGCGTCGAATTTTGGTGAAAGACCTGTAAGTGTTCTCTTCTAAAATGCAAACCATTCACCAATTGCTGCCTGCTGACCGATAAGAGAGGTTAATTACTCCCGTGCTACGTTTAACCTGATGATTTCGTATCCAAAATCATAATGAGCGATGAAGCCCATTTCCACTTATGTAAATGGTTATGTGAATAAATAAAATTTGCCTTTCTGGGGAAAGGAGAAACCACACGAAATGCACGAAGACCAATAGCATTCTCACAAACTGACTGTTTGCATCAACTCCGATAGATAGATCGATATCATTTTTTCAAACTTGTCATCAATTTTACGCCTCCAATTAAACCTTTCGCGAAAATAGAGCCCAATTTTTTTCACTTCTAACAAAATGGCAGCCAATTAATTATGACAATACCTTTGCCCCATCTGGTACATATGTGAACAGCAGATGTAGTAGTAGTTACAATTTTTCAAATATTCTTATTTTAAATGTTTTTTTTTAATTGTAACTCCGGCTATATTCCACCGATCATAACTAAACCTATTGTAGTTTTTAAGTTGAGAAATAGGCTGTCGAACAGTGAAAACCCCGTTAGAATCGGTTTAATAGTTTTTTTGTGATGCTCGGGCAAACAGACAAACATTCAAGCGGACAAGAATTCTAAAAAAAATTTATTTGGATGCAGACACATAACCCAAGTGTTTTTTTTTTTTAAATATCATATCATCAATGTACAGACGCGATTTCATTTAAATTTCGAGAGATTTAATTCATTTAATACTATTTTGATTTTATTAATTAAGATATACCACCTTGATCAAAAATTTTTCGAAATTTATTCAGAAAATTTATAATACAAGCATATTCATCTAAATCTATATTGTCCCCTTCAAAGTAATACCCATCGACTGCAACACACTTATGCCAGCGCTTGATCCAATCCTCGAAACATTTTTTATATTCGGTTTTCGGTATGTCCATCAGTGCTTCCTGCGATTTTTCCATTACTTCCTCTCGGCTGCTGAAACGCGTTCCCCGTAGTAGTTATTTAACTCAATTGAACAGAAACACGTCACAGGGAGCCGAATCAGGTGAATTCGGTGGCTGTTGGATGGTATATGTTGCATTTTTTGTCAAAAAATTACGAATAATGATGGCACTGTGCAACGGTGTGTTATCATGGTGCCAAATCCACGAGTTTTTTGCCCACAATTCTGGTCTCTTTCGGCGAATTGCTTTACGCAAACGTCTCATAATGCCCAAGTAATACGACTACTTTTTGTTTACTGTCTGGCCTTCTGGCAAAAATTCATGATGCACTACACCGTTGCAATCCATTAAAATCGTGAGCATTGCCTTCTTTTTTGACCGAAAACGACTTGATTTTTTTGGTCTCGGCTCATTTGGTGAACGCCATTCACTAGCCTGATGTGTGAATTGCGTGTCGTACTCATAAACCCACGTCTCGTCTCCAATAATGATCCTTTTGATGAATGTGGGATCGGATTCAGCCTCGCAAATCATCTTTTTTGCGACGTCAGCACAGTCTCTTATTTGCATGAAATTATCCGCTATATCTCTGATGGTTAATTTGCGGTTATTGACCACCATTTCTTTTACTTCATGTTTTCGTCGATGGTCTGCCACTGCGTTCATCATCTTCGATTGACTAACGACTACTTTTGAACCGCTCGTGCTACTGGTAAACGACCGTTTTCTTTAGAGAATCGTTGCCGAAACACTTTTCCGACATTTCCAACGTTTGCGCACCATTAAATCCATTTTTTACGCAAAATTCAATACAAGTTCGTTGTTGCAAATTTAAATCCATTTCTAAAATAGATCAGAGATAGATGTACTCTTGGCTACGTAACTTTTGCAAATGTCAAGCTATGATGCTAGGATTTAGAGGGAATGTCAACAACGGATTTACCAACTTAACAAAAAAAAAAGAACTCAAATCGGAACAATGGGAGCGCCACACGGTGGTGTGGTTCGGGAACTTTTTGATCAAGTGGTATAACTAATATTGTTTTAAGTCGGTTTGTTAAGTTATTTAGTTTAAGTATTGTAGTTTAACTCTATTTTAGGAAGTTCACAATTTTTTAGTGCTGATCCGCGCCCAAGGTGAGAGAGCTTTTTGCAGAATTTGTAGCAGATGTGGGAAAAGTACAAAATTTGCATGACGGAAGATATACTGAATGGATTTCAAGACCTTAATACTCCGTATGATGATTTAATCTACATACAAAGAAGCTCGCATAAAAGTGGAAGAGCAAGCAACAATGATAACTGGAAAATATTTATCAGACTTTGGATGGGGTAGACAAATTAGAACTGTGAAGTTAGTAGTGATGTTTTTTTTGTTTTTTTTTTTTTAAGAACTGAACACTCAAGTGGGTATGAATACACTTATAATGCCTCAGCATGTGTTAAGTTTTTTCGAAAATGGAATAGAGAGAGAAAGAAAGATGTTTGGGCTCAGTGGATATTTCGCTCCATGGGTGGCATCCAACATTTAATGGGGAGTCTAAATTCTTAGTAGAAGTTTGCTTGATGTTGATTTCTAGTCAACTACTCATCTTATTTGATTTTTGTTAACTGAAAAAGTGAATGTCTTTCGGGCAAGGCTGGGATTCGAACACCGAACCTCCCGATTTGGTAGCACGTCCACTACCACTTCAGCCACGGCCACCAATGAGAAATTAATTATGATACAATTTCGTTGCAACAGCCACTCACTGAACATGTTCAGCATTTCATTCCAGAAAGAAGAATAGTTTTTAACAACGTCATGCAACAAATTGAGCGTGGTGAGGGCGGTTTGTTCTTCTTACATTCTCCAGGAGAAACTGGCTAGAGTTTTTTTAAATTTGCTCTTGGCCCTAATTTGGAAAGTTAAAGGAGCTGCTGTTGGAGTATCCTCCTTTCGAATATCCCCTACTCGCTTTGGCCGATTAGCTCATTCAGTACTTTACTTAACTCATGAAGAAACATCTATGTATTTGTAAAAAAAAACGATTGTGGACGGATGCTGTAGCAATCTAAGTTGTTGGACCTTAAAGATATCAAAAGCAAGCAAAGTATTGAAGGACGGTCATATTATTAGCAGCCGATTTCCAGAGTTTCTGCCGGTAAGATGCTCTATCGGCAAAGATCGTAATGCAACGGTATGACTATACGAGTATTAAATCGTGATTTCTGTAATATTGTTCAAAGTATTGGCTACAGAGGAATTGGTGAGCAAATTTTATCCTGAACGGCAAACTAGTATGGAAAATAAAGAATGGTTGTGTGAAATTGGAATTTTGGCACCTACTAATGAAAACCTAGGACAGTTAAGTGAACAAATTATGTTGCAAGTAGAAGGGGATATCGTAGAATATTTGTCTGAGGGTAATGTTATGGACCCGGAACAAGTCACTTCATACCCTATAGAATTTCTTAACCCTTCGGACTCATCATTAGAGCCTTTTCGAGGTTGGTGTTCTAGTCCTCTTACTGAGAAATCTTGATGCAACCCATATTATATAACTAACTGCCTAAAAATTGATTTTGGAATGACTATAAATAAAGCTCAAGGCCAAACACTCAAACTAGCTGGCGTGCATTTAGAAGAAACGAGTTTTTCTCATAGCTAACTCTATGTGGCACGCTAATGTGTACCCAACGCACCAGATCTTTACGCCTTTGCAAGAATGCAAGACCAAAAACATTGTTTATAGAACTGAGTTAAGACCCATCAATATGTAATTGGTAACAAAGAATATTTTCTTTTTTAAATATGTTCGCTACATACATATATACATGCACACATACATATCCAAACTATTGCACATCAAGGTGCTTACAAATACTCAGAATTACAAGCTTAGTTACTCATCATCACTGATCATAACAAATACTGATAAGCGAGCAAGAGTGGGCAATAACTATTCATATCATAAACAAACAAAATATCACTAAACATGCCAACAAAACTTTGGGGAATCCCACCTTATGAGAAATGAAAACATAGTGTTGAAAGTTGTTCTGAGTTTCCCAAATACGAGTAGCAAAAATGATATTGAAATTTTCTTTTACTAGGGGTTCTATTGAACAAGCAATCTTTGACAGCGATTTAAGCCAAATGCAGTATTGTGGTGGCTGGCTATTGTACTGATGACTACAGATCAATTGCCAGACATTGCGTACTGGCCTCGACAATCAAACTTCATTTGTTAAATTTATAAGCTCGAGTATTGAGCAGGAGAAAAGAGCAACACAAAAATCGCTTGTTCGAAATGACAAACCCTGAATAGTTCAAAGTCATCATATCTTCGAAATAGAACTCTGGACGACTCCGGAATATGCGGTCTTGTTCGGCCAAATGATCAGAGATTAACAATAAAATCTACGAGCACTTATGTACATATCTAAGTATGACTTTGAAATGGTTTCATGCATCAAAATAATGTAGGTAAAGACGGCTTTGCAAAGTTACGAAATACGAGGGCGGGTCAAGAATTCCGTGCATTTTTGAATTTCTGACCTCTTTACTGAAACAGCAACACTGCTCCTGTCAACAGGCATCTGTCAGTTGACTCCTGTCAAAATTTAAACTTGCTGCGTCAGTTAGTTTGTGTTTGACAGCTATTTTTATCAGACTACTCACTAATTTGAGGAGAAAATGGAAAAAAGTGAATTTCGTGTGCTTATTAAGCATTATTTCTTGCGAAAAAAAACCATTACCGAGACCAAGGCTAAGCTTGATAAATACTATGGGGACTCTGCACCATCGATTTCAATGGTAAAAAAGTGGTTTACTGAATTTCGTTGTGGCCGTACAAGCACTGAAGATGAAGAACGTCCTGGACGACTAGTTGAGGTCTCTACACCTGAAACAATCGAAAAAATTCACGATATGGTGTTGGCCGACCTAAGATTGAAAGTGCGAGAGATTGTGGAAGCCGTAGGGATCTCGCATGGCTCAGTGGTTTCAATTTTGAATGATTACTTGGGCATGAGAAAGCTTTCCGCAAGATGGGTGCCGCGTTTGCTCACAGTCGACCACAAACGCAATCGTGTAACAACTTCACAGGAAGGTTTGGCGTTGTTTAATCGCAATATGGAGGAGTTTTTGCGCCGTTTTGTAACCGTGGACGAAACATGGATCCATCACAACACACCAGAGAACAAACAGCAGTCAAAACAGTGGGTTTCTAAGGGTGAATCGGCGCCAAAGAAGGCCAAGGTGGGTTTGTCAGCCAATAAAGTTATGGCGACTGTTTTTTGGGATGCACGCGGGATAATCCACATTGACTACCTTCAAAAGGGAAGAACAATCAATGGGGAATATTATGCCAACTTATTGGACCGATTCAATGACGATTTGAAAAAAAAAACGACCTCATTTGGCCAAGAAAAAAGTTCTTTTCCACCAAGACAATGCAAGGGTGCACACATGTGCAGTTGCCATGGCAAAAATCCATGAATTGGGCTATGAATTGCTCCCTCATCCACCCTATTCTCCAGATTTGGCTCCGAGCGACTACTTCTTGTTCCCAAACCTGAAGAAATGGCTTGGTGGAAAAAGATTTGACTCCAATGATGAAGTCATCTCGCAAACAAAGGCCTATTTTGAGGACCTCGACAAATCATTTTTTTTGGAAGGGATAAAAAAATTTTAGAAGCGTTGGACAAAGTGTATAGAGCTCAAGGGAGACTACGTTGAAAAATAAAATTATTTTTTTATCCAAAAAATCTGTTTTAATCCGAAAGTCACGGACTTATTGACCCGCCCTCGTATATTGTATTTGATAATTGACTTTGTCGCGGGGCGAAATGTCCCTGTAGTTGGCACAGAGTTCCCTAATCTTAAAGTCAACAAAATGGACAATGTGGGGATCGGCGTTCGGCAATGAGGAGCGCTCCGGATTCGCCAGGAGTAACAAAAAAGCATGCGATCGGAAAAATATGAAAATGAATTTCTAGGGGCAACATTCGGATCCATTTCCAAAAGAGACATAGCAAATCAAGAAGACCAGAATAGATCAACATACTATTAAATGGCGAGGATAACACAAATTGTGCTTTCAATCAGACCAATTCATTAAACCGAGGCGATGAATACAAGACATCTTTGGATACAACCAAAACGATGTAAGAGCAACAATATCTTCGAAAAGGCCGCGAAATCGGACGAAAGTTATTTAGGGCGGCTTCAGATGACAAAGCCATACATCAATTCATTGCCAAGATTTGATGGGAAGTATGTTTGATGAATAGAACCTTTTGTTTAACTTACAAGAATGTAAATAAATCCTCTAAACTGACCCAACTATATGCGCATAGTACGGGGCCATTTATATTATAAGAAAGCGAGACTTATGATCTCAAAAATGCTTAATGTGATACGACTTCTTCAACCTTAAAATACTTGTGCTAAGTAAATTTTTCAAAAGTCCTTACATTTATTTACATATACACGCTGATAATAAGTGTTAGGATCATTGACAGAACATAGCTTTCTTTTATTTGTGAACCTTTAGAATTTAGTGAGCTTAACATACGCTGCCGTTCCCGTTCGACTGCTAAAAAGCAGACATGTGAGTGAAATAATATGAAAAGCAGAGGGTACGATCGTTAGTAATAAACAGACACAGACATCGTACCTGGGGCACATCAGCATTTATTTTGTGATTATCAAACTTGAAACCACCCAAGACAACTTGACGTAAGCATTTCAAACAATAATTTTTAATCCATTTCTACAATGATAAGATAGTCATCGATTTAAAATGTACGTATTTTCGACAAAAGAGCCTACCACCAAACTCAGTTATTTTCATCAAATAAAAGTGCAAATATCTTGCTTTTGCCAGATTGGTTCACGCTTTGGTTCCACTTTTTTGCTTCGAGATGAAATATTTCATGAGTTGAGGGTTTATCAGCATGACATGACCTGAAAAAAAGGTCAATGGGTCTTAAGGGGAGAGAGAAGAAGATTCGCCTTTTTTAATGATAGGCTCAAGTGGAGGCGGACTCATGACACAATCTGAAAATGTAGAGCTAGCTGGATTAGGCCCCCATTAATTGGCTTAATACAAGCTAACTTAATACAATCTAACTTAAAAGCTAACAGAAAGACTTAAGAGCTAGGGACCAAGGGAGTGATGGAGGAGATCTTTTTTGAGACGAGGAGTGCTCAGGTGGAAATCAAAAAGGGAGAGGTTTGAGTTGACCTTTCGGAGCATTCGGGAGATTGGTTCGTTGGAGCCATAAGAGATGTGGTGGACCGGTAGATAGAAGAGACGAGGACAACGTAGATTGCGGGGGTTGGTATTGAAGGAAATGGAGTTCAAAATGGATGCACAATCGATGGAACCTGAGAGAAGACGATGAATGAAAAGAATGTCAGCAATATTCCTACGTTCTTTTATAGAATTCATATTGAGAAGTTTGAGGCGGTCCTGATAGGGAGGTAAGATTAAAGGGAAGGGGTCCAGGAAGCAGATTTCCTTTGCCCAAAGAGCTTACATCCTAAATGTTAATATAAATTAACGTTTCGATGGTGGGTGATACAGAGTATCGCTATTGGTAAGTTTTATTGTGTATTCCACCATAAAAAATGTCGGTGAATTTGATGTTACTGGATCTAACCAGCACCTATAATTATACACAGAGCGGATCTATTTTTTAAGATTATATTTTGTGGTTTATACTTTTGGAAATATGTTTTTGAAATAGAAAATATACTTCTGGAGAAAAGTTTCAAGCCAATAATCAGTTTAACATCTGCATACAGGAAAAATAATTTTGCTAATCCTGAATGTACCATATACTTAGCAAAATAGCATCAATAACAGTACAGAGCTAAACTTACTATCAATTAACTCTATAACTGAGTGCACAAGACTACAACAAAAGGATAAATTCCTAGACTATAGGATGGTGATACATGTCAATGATATTTCGAAAGGATATACAAATAACTAAATAGCTCTCTGTATAGCAATAAATGGTTAGAACTAAATAGTAAAAGTTTTAAACATATGTAGATATTTGTTTTAAATCTTATGAGATTGGTACTTGAGATAAAATAAACTAAATCATTACTATACATTTGGAAATTAATGTGTTCCATTTTATAAAAATATATTACGTATATTAGAGTACTCAAAATCAATCATAGCATGTTAGTTAGCACCGATACTGTTATCTGCAAAGATCTAAATTTACTTTTTGGTTGCAAAAAAATGATTATCATACATATGATATGTTTTTATTCACAGGCGATATTAAGTTTAACTTTGATAAAAGTTGTGGATAGAGGATTTGGCAGGCGTCTTTATCGAACTTCTAATACGCTGTTAGTGTGTCAGTAGAAATGAAATCATAAGTCTAAAACTATAGTGGCGGTAGAAGTAATTTTTATAAATTTTTTTTACAATGTATGTTACTCGTATATCAAATCTAGCTACCCCACAGCAATGAGTATTAAAAGTATCCTCAAGTCTCACACGTTCCAGCTGTATAAAAGAAAATTATAAATTGATGGTGCAAAAGTTTGACGTAGATCAAATCCTTGTCTCCACACTGTGCGGTCTGTCTTTTTATTGTATGCACAGTGAAAAGGGCCTATGGGCTTTGATGAATTCGAAAGGATTTTCTGTTTTTCTAGGTACATAATTGAATTCTGACCATCTGGGATAATAGCCGACGAAGGTAGGCAGTGTACCATGATGAGCATCATAACAAAATATATTTCACCAAGGCCTACCGATTTCATTCGTTGTTTCTCAGGGACAATAGAAAATTATATTATAAATTCCAGTGGACCGGTAGTGATTTTACTCGTATTTCCCCGTAAACTCAGTGAGGATGTACAAATGAGTCTCTTTTAATTGGTAGCTTATCCAAGCTACCGGGTACACTTATACGAGTAATGTGATTAATATTTATACCGACAAATGTGAAAGATCGACTTCCGAAAAGGGCTCATAACTCCTTTTTGCCTAGCCTTACTGCAATTAGAGGGCAGTAATGATCTTCTCAGGAGTTTTCTGGTTTTTTGTCAAATATGTTGCAGTTTAAACCTGAGCTAACGAAAAGTTTTCGAAATAGCTGAAATATTGTGGAAGCATAAAATGTATTGTAATTTTTGAATGATAGACAGAAGATATGAAGATACCATATGTATTTACAAATAGGTGAAGAAGATTCACCAAATATAGTCAACATCATAGGTAGGGTGGGAAAGGCTCCTACAGGGTGGAGCTGGCTATAATATTGGTGTACATTAGATGAAATTCAGCAGTAACTGATGTATTGATTACCTAATCATGTCGGGTCGAAAATTTTCAAGGTGCTGTCGGTCTTCTGGCAATGTGAAGGTGTTTTCGGCTAGATATGGGGCTGCATATTCTTGAGGCAAATCACACTTTCCTATAACAATATTTTCAGCAGTGGAAAACCATGAAGCAAAGGAATTCAAGATGTCTACTGTTGTATCTCTCCGATACATTAAAAAGGATACAAACCAGAGTCATCAAATTATCGTGGTAAGGCTTTTCTCAATATGTCATTAAAACTTTTCATGAAAATCTTACGATGTTGTTTTACACCTTCTAAGCGAATCCCAGTCTAGTTTCAGAAAGGGATGCTTGATAGTAGATGTTGTACATTTATTTTTTTATTGTTGGGTAGCTTTCGGCTCTATACACTCAGCGAAATTTAATTAAAGGCAGATGCACTTTTGTCCAGAGAATGTGTTCGTAGTGTAAACGAACATTTATCTCCAATTTTTTTTTGTTTCTTCAACGTATGTTTTGAAAGTACTGTTATTCCCGCTCAGATAATTTCAACATCTCTGTTGTTTTGTCACTAATGATCGTCGAAATTCAATTAAAAGCAGTCGTTTTGTGCTGAAAACCTGTAAGTTGGAAACGAAATCAGGGTTTTTTTTGGTGATTACAATTGAAAATATTTTTTTTACATTTAGAACTTTTGGATTTCGATGATTGTTGGCCGCATGTCGGAATGGGAAAAGGAAAAACGCTCTCGGATGAGGAAATCGCCAAAATCCATGCGTATAAGGATACCGGTATGTCCAATCGCCAAATTTCCATTAAAGTAAATCGATCGGCTTCCGCAATCGATAAAGTTTTTAAATTAGGAAGTAATTACAACGCAAACCGGAGAAATACAAGCAATCAAAAAATCTCACCAAAGCAGGAATCGGCCATTATCCGAGCTGGGTTGCAAAAAAATGCTACTGCTTCTAAAATGATTTCAGATTTAAAGTTGCCGGTATCTAAACGGTGTGTACAATAAACTTTAGCTGTCAGTAATCGACTGGTTTGGAAAAAAATTAAGTCAAAACCACCTCTTAGAGAAGCACATAAAGTTGCCCGACTACACTTTGCCAAAGAGCACATGACAGTGGAAAAGTGTGATCTTTTCGGACGAAAAAAAAGTATAACCTTGATCGGCCAGACGGTTTTAATTATTATTGGCATGATATTATTTTCTGCATGACAAACCTGTACCACAAGTCCAATCCCTTCGCGACCTTGGAATATTATACGATAGAGAGTTAAACTTCGTATATAGACGAGATAATCCTTAAAGCCAACTCATTGTTCGGTTTCATCAAACGATGGTCTAAGGAATTTTGCAACCCTTGTGTGAAAAGATCACTTTACATTACCCTTGTCCGGTCCGTTTTTGAATATGCCAGCCAAGTTTGGTCTCCGTTTCAGCGAGTTCATATATCCTGAATCGAGAACATTCAGCGTCGTTTTCTTCGATTTGCCCTTCGTGGACTACCCTGGGATGATCCCTTTATCTTACCTCCCTACCCTGACCGCCTCAAGCTCCTTAACCTGAATACCCTCGAAAAACGCAGAGACGTAGCTGACACTCTCTTCATTCATCGATTGCTCTCAGGTTCTGTGGATTGCGCTGCCCTTTACAATTCCATTTCCTTCAATACAAACTCTCGTAATTTGCGCTGTCATCGTCTCTTCTATATTCCAACCCACCGCACCTCTTATGGTTCCAACGAACCAATCTTCCGCATGCTCCGTAAGATCAATTCAAACCTCTCCCTTTTTGAGCATAATCAGAGCACTTCTCGTCTTAAACTTGATCTCCTCCACCACTCCATTACCTTCTAACATTTGACCGTTGTTAGTTTTTAAGTCCTAGTTTTTAAGTTGGTCTAAACTTGTATTAAGCGAAATAAATTGGGGGCTGCAGCCCCTACCAAAATTAAATTAAATAAAAAGTCCTGAGAACTTCTCCACTAAGCGAAACTTTGGAGGTGGATCTTTGATGGTCTGGGCTGCTCCAATATGCAAAATCTCTGGCCGAATGAAATCGGAAGATTGGAAGATGTTTTGGTAGACTTTTTGGACCATTAGCCGAATTCAAATACAATTTTCCAGCAAGATATAGTAATGCTGCCATTCATGTATCGCAGGCCAGTCGTGGATGGTTTTCAGACAAAGAAATTCAACTTTTAGAGTGGCCAGTACGTTCACCGGACTTAAACCCGATCGAAAACATGTGGGGAAATCTGTCCCGTCCTGTTTATGCTGGCGGGCGCAAATTTGCTTCGGTGTCGTTACAACGGAATGGGCTCTAATTCCAGCTCAGGAGTTCAAAAATGTGGTTAATTCAATGCCGAGTCGGATTTTCGACCTTATAACCAAGTCTGGCGGTTGACACTCACTATTAATTTAGACTTTTACGTTATTTGTTATACTGAAATTTCTTCTCTTTTTACTTTATCTTGACTGCCTTTAATCGAATTTCCCAGTATAAATTAAGTTTTTTTTTGTTTAACTAAGTAAAGATATGTTTATTTTTTTAGTCAGTTTGTTTCTTTACTTAAATAAAGCATTTGTTTATATTCAATAAGTTTGTAAATAGTATTATACTTAACCCAACTTTGTTTTTATTACATATATTCAAAGGAAAATAAGTTGCCTTTAATTGAATTTCGCTAAGTGTTCATATACTCTTTTCTACTAATCATACAGAGATAATAGAAACAATTAGCACGGCATGGGATGGCAAAAACCTCACCGATTAGTTCTTGTCTGAACTTAAAACAAGGCTGCAATTTCATCCCACTAGCCCTAAACATTGATGATACAGTTAAGACATTACCCTTTAAAATATCAGAAGAGGGATTCAGTATAAAGGTTTTAATGTAAGCTAACGATCTCCTATTCTACTGTAAGCAGAATCACCCAAATCCCTCCAGTTAATGATTAATAGCTTTCGTGACTACTGTTTAAACTGGAAGCTTTTCTCAAAGGATCAGGACATCTGGTTGCAAATGAAAGGTGGTTCTATAGATAAGAACAAATAGAAACAGTTAAAGAGTACCATTACCTCGAAGAAACTGCTATCGGAGTAGTTTGGCAGAAAACGTATGGAAGTTAGGATTTAATGTTTAGCATGAAACATAAAGTAAGGGGTGGGTTTCTGTTGGTTTCTTTTTGAATCATTTCAATTCAGGATTATATCATATATTTTCGCGGTCCGAAATGGATCGAGTTACGCTTGTTCAACGTTGGAAAATATTGCAAAGTTAATTCCAAATTGAATGCGAGCATATTCCTATGTTCTTTCTGTTTGCTCAAGGGAGAGTATTCCAGCTATTGCCGAAAGTGTGTGCCTAAACCCGAGAACCTTAACGCGGAAAGATCTCAGCAATTGAACATCAGTCCCACTAGCCTGAAGAAAATTTTGCATAAAGATCTCGGATTATCCACTTACAAGGTCAAATTAACTCAGGAATTCAAGCAAAATGACCACTCGCTTCATTATCGCTTCTTTGTTTGGCCTCGAAATTGCTCAAAAAAACATCTCTTCAGATGAGCCGCATTTCCATCTAGTCAGCTACGTAAACAAGCAAAATTGCCGTATTTGGGGCTCGGCCAATGCATACTGAACGTATGACTGTTTGGTGAGCGGGCATTATTGACCCATTTTTGTTCCAAGATGAGAATCGAAGAAACGTTGGAGGCATGATAACCGATTTCTTATGGCCAGAAATTGAGGACTTGGACGAGCTATGGTTCCAGAAAGATGGGGCTACTTGCCATACAAACTGTCAAACAATCGATTTATTATACTCTAAGTTCAATAAACGTGTAATCAGACCTTTTTGTGATGTTGCTTGGCCGCCATGGAGCAGCAATTTGACGCCGTTGATTTTTTTTTGTCCCATTAAAGATCGATGTTATGCAAAAAATCGAGAGACGATTCAGGCACTCAAGAAGAATATTGGCCAAACTATTCGTGAAATAGGGGCCAAAACCATCGAGAACGTATTGAAAAATTGGGTTGACAGTTTTTCTTTATAGTCTTTTTAAAAATAAACCAACAGATCACCAACCCTTTAGTTCAAGCGACACCAGAAGTAGTAGTTCTTTATGCGGCGGTCAATATAAGACTATGAAAATTGCTGCGTACAATCCTTTATAAAGGGACAATTTGGACTTCCAAATATCATACTAAATTACTTGTTACGAATAGAAATGCGATTTTCTCTGCTGTTCTCATCTCGTTAAAACAACACTTTGACTACATAGTGAATATACGGCAAAGCCACAACGAGGTGGTTGCTAAAAGATTGAAATAAAAGTAAAAATTTCACAAAAGCCCATGCTTTGATGTTTAGAAAGATCTTGCCGAAGCTTGCCTCATGCCTTTTAATCTAACGCTTGACAATTTTATAGAGTGGAAGCCGTTTCTATAAAACCTGATGCATATTAAATTTAGATAAGAATATATCGACAAAGTAAGGAATTCACAGCACAGAGAAATATACACAACTTTTCAGTACAGCATTAATAAAAATAATTATTTCTGTGGTAGCTTTAGCACAGAAAAAATATCTACTACTTGCCACACAGGACTGATTTAAACAAGAGCTGTACTTTATGCAACATCGGTCAACGAAAAAATGTAATATAACACAATTCAATAAGGAGATAAATTTGGAGGCAGAATTATAATGACCAAACGGCCTTCATTGTCCTTTTGAGTGGAGAGAACTAGCATAAATTATTTCCTTTTACTATGCGAAGATTTTTAAGAATATTAGGCTGTTACTATATAACTATTATAATAAATTATATTATAATAATTAATACAGTGCATGTTATAAAGCTGTCATCTGGCTGACGGCCCTTCTGTCCATGCCTAACTAGATTGAAGTAAACTTATGTTGGAACAAATTGTTTACCTGAAAAATGCCAAATATGGGGCTTGTCACCGAGGAAGATTCTTTAGCTTTAACATACACGCCTATGATAGGACCAATTATATCCGAAGAGTTGGCTGTGCCGTGATGCAAGCTTCCACGAAAATACGTCACTACTTTAGTCTGACTACAAAGAACGATCTGTTCCGATTGTATGTTGTCTGGCTCAGCTCTAGACGCAGTGATGAATCCCCTTCCTCTAATACTCATATCATGGATTGTACTTTCATGTACCAATTCATTTAAGATTTGGCCGGCAGAAAGCGCCTGAAGAATGCAATCCTGGCATCCTTTACCCGATTCACAAGAGAGCAGGCTCTCTTAACTACTTCGCCAATTATCTGCCGTCTTATGTAAACGCGTAAATCCATATAAAAACCCCATCCGTGTGGTTTTAGGCCCGTTATTGATATTAAAGTCGCATCTGATGGCATTTATACACACGACCTATATTGAGCCAGGTCTAGGCTTCGTATCCATGCTAAACTTATCAGATTATGCAGAAGATCGTCATATTTGAGAAAATTGTGCGAAACTCGCAACTCAAAACAAGTCTGTCCAACAACATTGACCTGTCCAAAGAAGGGCACATAAATCACCTACGATGGTTAACAGTCTTCGATTCCAACCGGAGGTACAACGCAGTAGAGAAAGACCTCGCCTTAGGTGGCGTGTAGAAATAGAGGCAGTTAGTCACGTACCACCCTAACTGCAGAGGCCTTTTGTTTGAAGCCCAGGTTCTTGTCGGACTGTAGCCCACGTAAATAGGTATGTAAGATCTTTGGTAGAGTACGGATTGGAGTATCGATGAGCTTCCGCACCGACTATCCTACAACTCTGGCCTTATGGACATGCTGTCGAATCAATTGAAGATGACTTCAAAACCGATCTACAATGCGACGCTGGGTCTATTTGCAGTACAACGTTCGATTTAATTTTTAGTTGGGTATCCTTGCATCTGTCTTCCAAGCGAAGATATACGCAATCCTGATAGCGATAAGAAAAAATACCTGCTTCCATCGCGCCAACCAAGGTGCGCCTAAAGCCTTCACATGACATTCAAGCCAGTTCGAAAATTCTAGGCTTCTCTGAAGGAAGTCGGACAGTTGAATTCACAGCATATTGCTTGGGTCCCAGGTCACACTAATCCACTGGATACGAAATTTCCAAAGAACTTGCTAGGTAAGCCTCAATGAAGAGTTTCCCGTACGGGCGCCAGGAGTTGCTGTGTCCTCAGTTTGTGCTTTATTTGACAATCGGGTTCTTTATGGCTTGACTCTTTGAGATACCGCCAGACCAAATTAATGCTTCCCAATGCCTTTCGGCGGTTAGCGACTTTCGTGTTTGACACGAGTGGCACAAAATCTCATTTTTGAACACTAACACTAAAAACAGAAAAGACCTGGCTCCGAAGCATTGGCAGTTCATTTCATGGTTCACCCTATAAGTGTTTGTACTGACCTTTTCAGTTCGCCCACTTCAGATAAGGACTCTGGTACCAGAAAAAGAATAAAAGATCATAAACACTTATCACAATATTCGTACAGATAAAGAGTAAGAAACAACTAAAGAAAAGAAGATGATAAGTGAATTTTGAAAAAAATTATCCTATCCTATCCAAAGCATATCTGTCATATTCTTTGTCAGCATTCTCTTTCAAATCATCAGCTCAGCAAGACCGTTGAACATTTCAACATTCGTTATGTCTAAACTCAACTGACGAGACAGAATTTTGTTTACAAACAATTCCATAACAAACAAACACCGAGACACCACTTATGCCTTACTAATCGCACCTTTATATTTTCAATCGGTGAGATCGACAGGCCTATTCAGCTCGTAGAATTAGATTTTTTTATTATCTTCTCTGTACCTTCCAAGCATCAAACTTAAAAACAAATTATTTAAAGAAAAACAAAAAGAAAAAAAAATCGCGAACGTTAAAACTACTGATAACGAAGAATAGCGTCATTCCCACAGGTTGGCACACCAGTTTTTCCGCATTACACACCCGAAATCGACGTAATGATATCCGTAGTCATACCATCAACTTTCGTATTAAAATCACTCAAACTCGTTAGAATTATTTGTGGCAAAAATCAACCCTTTACCGTAATTGATTGAAAGTGTTTCCAGTTCGCAGCCCCTCTAGATATTTGTACGTACTCCTACTTGTACTCACCTCAACATCAGCGTGTATTTGCTGTTTTTAGTTGTCCTCTTCCGGGCTAGAATCAGCAGAGCTAGAAAATTGCCCAACACTCCGAGAATGAAGAACAAAATCACTATGATCATCCCAATGCCGGATTTCGTATATGGTCGCTGCACTATTGCACTCATTGTCGTGGACATCATGCTACCCGATGACCAGACACTGTCGTTCGATGGAGTATTCGTATTACTCGAATTTAGTACCATTTGGGGATCCATGTCAACGCGGTCGATGATCGCCCATAAAACCATAAACCATAAAAACAAACAGTAACAGGGTGTTTAGACTTTTTAAATCAGAAGAAAAGCGTACACAAGTTTTTAGAAAAAAAAAATTTTAAAAATCTCAATCGAGTAACTCGTAACGAAGTAGTCCAAGCTGACCGGGTATATGGATAGAGTGAAACTACGATAGAAGCGCACCGCGTTCGAGTATCTCACGAATGCTTACACTCTGGCGTCTCATCACAAACTGAATTTGCTGTACACGATAACCTCCCCAGTTGGGGTGCGCACTACAAACATTTTCGAACAAAGCCCTCTCTGCATCATTTTGCCATACTAGAGCTCACTCTGTGCTGGTACTCGTGTTGGTTTTGGATACTGGTGCTTGGTACAGGAACTGGTGCTGGGTGCTGGTAATACGGCCGCCGCAGCTGCTTCTACCGTTGGTATTGATATAGGATAGGCTATGTCTTGCTGTGCAGTGACGATTGTGTCTATACTCTAGTCCGCTTGGTGGCTTACCATATGGGGGATACCCTCTATCAATTGCTCAGATGTTGCTCTGCATTCTGAGGGGTTGTTACGATTCGAGAGGTACAATACTGTTCTCTAACCAATTTTGGGGGTTATAGATACGAATATATTGTACAATTTGCTTTCGTTTTGTGTGTGTGTTTTTTTTCTCGCCCGCGTTTAGTCAATTGTTGGCGGACGCCTATTGTTCGCCGTAATTGTAATTGAATGGCCAATTAATATTGGGTGGCAGGATGGAATCACAAATGAAGTCATTTGGATAGGCCACCCGATCGGTTGGATGCGTGACTAATGCGAATTAACACAATTACGTTTTTTTGTCGCGCTTCAAGTTGCTCGGCTAGCCTTGGGAGTTTAAAAGATACTTTTATCCTGTGGATAATCCTTTTTATTCTTGCAGTAGAAAATATCCTCCATGATGATTGTAAATTTGTGGTCGGAATAAAAATATTAGGTTTATGTGTGTGGGGGGCATTGTAGTTTTTTATGGGCCATTTTTATGAGTTCTAGGTGAAAAAGTCATTTTCCTTTTAGTGTTTTTCATTTTTGGTAAGTTAGAACAAAGAATTATCACGGCTCATATTCTTTCGCAATACCCTAATCTTGTCGTTCCTATTTGAAGTACGTTGCACTCTGTTAAGAAAACAATGTAATCGAGGAGGAGTGATTTTACCCATCTGTCCTTCTTGGTAATTATTCTAATGCAATTGGGAACTAAGAGAAGAACTTATTGTTCATGTTTGGAAAACATGCAATCGCTCGTTGATTGAGTTCAATTTGAATTTAATTTCAAGGAATATTTTTTTCAAATCGAATTTTAATCAAAGTCTGGGAGGACACAAGCCACAATTTAAATTTTCTGATATTCTTCTCAGTTTGGGAAGTTTGCTTCACATCAATCTGGATAATGACATACATATGTGTATGTTAGATATTTCGAGCGGAAATTAGATTTGGTAAAGAATTTCCGACCCACCGAAGTGCACCTTCACCACTTTCGGGGACTTTTCTTTGTCGATACGTTTCCATAAGATTTTAGAGATGGGAGATATCCTTTTAAACATTTTACTTTGCATAGGGATTTTAGTAAGTAAAATGTTGAATTCACGAGACCCGTTATTTATGCTTCCGTTCTACTTGTCTCAGCACTTCCACTTGAAAATAAAATTTTAAATTTCAAATACACTATGCCAAACAAGTAGCATTAAAGCTGCATCGAAGGATGAGAATTGCTCGTGAGTTTTTTGGGCAGAAAAGGAGGGAAGGACACAGACTTCTCGGAGAGATAAACAAAGAGCATAAACATCTCGCAATCGTGGAAACCCAAAATGGAAACACTGCAGAGATGAACATAGACAACCAGTTGTAAATCCGCAGTGGGTGCTGACAATATGGAAAGATTACTTCTTCAGGCCTTAAAATAGCAATGATGGTCAAAATGCCTCTGTCAGTCTAAAGACTAAAGTCAATATTGAAGCTAAGGACTAATAAAGCTGCTTGCGCAGACGGACTGCCTGCTGAAATTTTAATAACCCCGGGGCCGAGCCGGAGATGACCTGATAGGGAACATGCGCCAACTCACTTGTAAGATCAGAACTGAGCAAGCATTACCGAAACATGGAATCTTAGCACTGTGTGTTAGATCCGTAAAAAATGGATGCCATTTTAACTGCGCGAACTATAGAGACATCGATCTCCTTAAGGTGCCAAAGTCTGAAACCATTTGTTAACCACTTCATTGACTCCTATCAATGTGTTTTTGGATTCGCTAAATCCACAGTTGACCAAATAATGTTCACATTAATGGAGGTTCTAGAGGAAACCCAAGAAATTCAAATCAATACTAACCACTTCCTTATCGGACGAACTCTACATAGCTATATCTAGTCTTAGTATTACATAAAAAATCGTTAGTTTGTTCAGAATGACGAATGCTTGCGGATGCGTTAGACTCGGAAGCAATCTCATCTCATGCGCTGTCATGTGATAATTTTAACATGATGCTTCAGAAAATTGAGTAAAACTCGCAATCCAACACAAGAGGCAGGATTTTCTTAAAGCTCCTGCAACTACTTCCATAAGCTAATGACATTGATATTTTTAGCAGAATACAGTGATACGAGTACGTCACTGGTGCGTTGCAAGTGTTGAAGAAACAGCAAAAATGGTAGCACGAATGCACCTACCCAAACAGTCTTCTGCATGGACATTAGGAAGAAGAGAAAGACTTCGCCTAAGGACGGGAAAAATCGTACCTTACCATCTTGAAGCCGGTTACTGGAGGATGTTGATTAAAGACCGCTCTAACTGAAGAGGTCCATTCCGAAATCTAGCGCCATCTTATTACGCCGATATTTTTTCAAATTTAAGCTACCTGGGCAATAAAATATTTTCCATTTTGAACCAGAAAGCGAAGACCTTTATCACACTGATCTTCAAACGAAAAGCCTGCTGAGGTATAAGGGATAAATTCATCGTCAAGATAAGAAATTCTAGATATACCACTGCCTCTCTCCGTTTTGTCAAAACTCCAAATACTTCTAACTATACCTAGTCCTGCCATAAGTTCTGTTACAAATATAAAAGGCTATAAAAAAAAACCAGCAAATATATTGTATTCAACATTGTTTCATTTATTATATCACAATATTGATTACTAAAAAAAATTGGATTCACTGGAAATGACTACCTTATGCTTTAACACAAGCTTCCAAACCGTGTGGCCATTGGGCTATAGCGGCACGTACGGTTTCCATGGAGATCGTGGACGCTGCTCTGATTAATGCTGTTTTAGGGCTTTCCAAATTTCTGTGGGGAGTCTTGTAGGCGATGTTCTCCAATTCTGACCACAAACCATAATCCAGTGGATTCAGATCTGGCCTATCCGACGGCCAATCTTCTGCTACTATTAAGCCAGGAATATTGCCTCTGAGCCACTCCTGCGTGGTTTTGGTTTTGTGCGTTGGAGCGGAGTCCGGTTGGAAGATCCATCAGTATCCATTGAAAAGGGTATTGGTCAAACCCCTCACAACACCCTCTAGCACATTTTTTTGGTAAACCTTTGCACCAGTTTTTACGCCTTTTCCACAGAAATGGAAGGATGTGACACCATGGTGAGAGACCTCCCGCCAAACCATTACGGAAGCGGGATAATGTCCACGTTGAATCCTTGGAAAACTTTTTTCGCTTCCTTAGATGAAGTGGCATAAATTTTGTCATTTTGTTTGTTGAAAACTTCTACCACGGTAAACATTTTCTCATCCGTAAACAGAATATTTTTATTGCCATTGTCCGCGGATATCTGCAAAAGTCGCTTACGTCTTTCCAGACTAAGTTTTTTTTCGCCAGCACTCTTCCCGCACTTATGCAACGCTATTACCGCGATTCGATTCTCTTTAACGCCCCACTCCATGTTAATAGTTTGCAAACTGAAACCAAACTGATTAGTATTCTTCACTGAACAGTGCTTGTGTTCTGAAAAAAAAGTTAACGATTCTATTCCTGCAAGAAGTTTGGAACGATAAGCGCTGGAAATTGTGTAACAAAACTTCCAATCTTACCAACTGATATTCAAACAAAGGTCAAAGACACTCAACAGGCTACGTCCCTAAAAACCACGAATAAGATATTCAGACCTCAAAAAAATAAATAAATTAAAATGAAGGTGAATCCAATCTCCTCCTCCTGTTCTGAGACAAATGTAAACGAATAAAAATACCCGCTTGCTGAGTGCTGCTTATTAAAGCTCCTCTACAAGCATCTAATAATATGGTTAGCCTTCTACCTGATCCCATTTGAATACTGGATCAGAGCCTGGACTCCATACAGACTGCCGCTGACGGCTTTGGTGAGAGTTTCAGGCTTATGACAGGGGTAAGATCCTTGCGCAGACCAGTACACAGTTACACTGCTGTGATTAAAGATGGCAAAACTGCATGACCATGAACCAACACCGCCTGGATCGTAAGGAAGTCAAGTCGGAAGTCACCCGAAATCAAGAGGAAATCTTTAGAGAACAAGTTCTGGAAGGTGTCATATACTCGTACATAGATGCAGTTCAACATATCGAACAAATAATTAAATCCCTTTGTCGTCTACCACGGAGAACGAACTGGGAGTAATGCAATGGAATCATTCATTCCAAGCTAGGTGAATGTTGAAGTCACGTCCTATGTTTCAGCGCGAGACTTACGAACCTAACATCAAACTTACTTCCTCTCCGAATAAATGGATTCATCTCATACTGTCTTATAGCAAGCAGAACAGAGATAAAGCTTCTGCAGTGGTAGCACAGATATCTCTAAGGATTTCTCTGAAATAACAGAAATAAGTTTAACTCATATAGATTTAAGCAGGACTGGGTAACTTATAAAACCATTTCAAAGATCTAAAAACTGCAAAGTAAGGAAGGTCCAATATAAGTCCTGGTTAAGTTTTCTCAATCACCAGTGCAAGCGAAATCTACGGGATGACATGTTCACATCATCGCGAATCCTGAGCTCTTTCTCTCTCTCTCTCTCTCTCTCTCTCTCTCTCAATCCTACATTGGACATTGGAAAATTACTGTCTCAAGAAGTATACGAGTACAACGACTTTTTGATATCAAGGCAGTAAGTTAAGTCATGAATGCAACGTTTGGTCGGTCTTCTACAAGCAGAAAACCATAAACTGAATTACCACAAGCTGATGTAATCTTTACCCTCTTATGGAATTTAAAACAAAAAACACTCTAGTTGCCTCTTGCACATGCAAGAAGGCTTTAAGTTAAAGATGGTTTCTACAACACAAACTCATGCAAAAGTGTTTCATCGTGGCCATCAGGCTATCCTCACTTATGGCATATACGACTGGTAGGCTGAACTGGAACATGGTCCAAGAAATGTAATATGCAGCATGCATTTCTATAGATAATAGGTACAGACACGTTAAAAACCTCTCCAAAGCCGCCGCGAGGCTCCAAATTCTGCAAATATATTTTTTCAGCATTCAAGTCTATTCATATTGTATGGAGACCTTAATCAATCAAACGGGCTTCAACTTACTGAATCTCATTACGGTATACACTTCAATAACTTGGTTCTGAAAGGAAGAAATAGAGACAAGCCAAATCATTCTTAGTAAAATCCTCTTTATCTTCAAAGGCAGATATAAAAAGACCTCTTCGCACGGTGTACGAAGAGCATCTTTCAAACCGAAGTTTCAGTTATTCATCAGCCCGCTCGAATATTCTCGAGTGTTACTGCTTAATACAAAGACAGACAGAATATTCAGGGTTGAAGAAAAAGATTTGCTGTTAGATGCTCTCACTATTCTAAAAAATAAAAAGTCTCAAATATGTTTCCTTTCTGAAACCAGATTAAATAGCAGGCATAATCCACAATTCGAAGGCTATAACTTCATCCCGGGAAACTCTGGTAGGGGTACAGCCATTATATTGGATCAACGGTATAAATATGACCCGATTCCTTTCCGAAGTAGTTTTTTTTCCAGTATGCTTGGTATCCTTAACCTCACAAGATGCTGCCAATTTATCTTATCGTCTAGTTTTAGGAAGTATATATATTCCTTCTAAAGCTAGTCAACTTTTACAAAATGAGCTCGATAGGCTTTATAATTTAATTAATACATATGAAGCAGCGATTATCGGTGGAGACTTCAACTCACGACACACATCATGGGGGGATAGCACATTAAATAGAAATGGAAACCTTTTTCACAACTGGTTTTATAGCGCACCATTCATGGATTTGGATTTGGTATCTAGCAACAGTCCCACATTTCCAAGATCTTCTTCAGTCCTTGACTTTTTTCTTATATCCGCTACTCTGAATTCAGCAAGAAATGCAAATCTGGCTATTTGTACCATATTTCCTACAATTTCGGATCATTTTGGAATAGAATTGGAGGTCCAACTCAAACTTTTTCCCGCTTATGTTACCACTCCCATATCACATAAGCTTCAAAAACACCGATTGGGAAATCTTTAGATCAAGCCTTCATAATCGTCTTTCGCGGCTCTATATCCCAACCAATAGAAATGTATCGAATATTGAAATAGATGCAATAATTACCCAAATTCGTCCATGAGCGCAAGCTTTTAAAGAAATTGATAGGATCACAGGAAGGAAGTACTTTGGAACAAATATCTCTAGAGACATACTTTTTTATAACGGTCAACAGTTAGCAGATACACAAACCAAGTTATGTGCATTCAAAGAATTCTATTCACAAATATATATTGAAAATACGCCTACGCCTGATCCAAATTAAGAAGGTGAAATATCATCAACAATAAGCCAGTTCTGCCAAACTCAGCTGAACCGTTCGTATACATCATTTTCCCCCGAAAATGATGCTCGTGATTCTAATTCACCTATTTTTACCACCCCAAATAAAGTCAATCAATTTAGACTTGCTTTGAACAATAAAAAATCTGAAGGTATAGATAAAATTTCTAACTTCATCCTGCGAAAATGTCCTTATTCGCTCGACCTCTTTCTCTCACTTTTGTTTAACCACTACATAAATAATGGTTACTTTCCAGATAGCTGGAAAGTGGCCAAGCTTTTACCAATAGCAAAACAAAAATCCGCTAAAGAAATCAAGAGGTCACTCAACCGAACATGCATCCATTACCTTCCACAACAAAATTGTTCAAAACCTAAGGAAGAAAAAATGCACAGTGAGTTTGGATTTTGATTTTGAAAAAGCTTTTGACTCGGTTTGGCATAACGGACTGTTATTCAAAATCATAAGGCTAGGGTGCCCGACGTGGACGACACGATTAATTTACAGTTTCCTGCAAAACAGAACCATTTTTATCGTCATCTGCACAGATCAATCAGAATATTTTAATGCGCGTTCAGGTGTACCACAAGGGTCTGTCCTTGGGCCAATTCTTTTTAATAGATTCCTCAACGACTTTCCTTTTAAGCACCCTATCATAGAAGATCCTGGCGCTATTCTCTACGTCGACGACAGCACAATATTGGTCAGTGGAATAAGATCAATCGATGCCCTTAAAAAGATTAAGGATAAAATAAATATCTTACAGAACTATCTAGAGAAGTGGGGACTAAAGATAAATACCCATAAAAGCGGCTTAACATGTTTTAGAAATGCTATCTTGCAGTCAAGGAAAGCAAACGGTTAGAACTTTAAATTAACGGAAGTCCCATTCCACTGCGAGTTGAAACCAAATATCTAGGTACTCATTTTCAAAATAGACTTCTGTTTAACAAACGTGGCCGGAGAGCTTTAGCCAAAGCAAAAACGGTAACAGGTGTTCTAAAACCTCTGCTCAATTCAAAACAACTCTCGCAAAACACGAAGATATTGTTCTCTAATAAAAAGCTCTACGAGACAACGAGAATGGCCCCCCTGATGATTTATCAAGCAGAACTTCTACTCAAGAAATTGTATCGAATAAAAGAGCATCCCAACCCACTTGTGAGAACCTTGTTAGACTCCAATATTTACAGCTGCGTGAACGAGGCTTAGTCGTTCCCTTTTACGAGAAAGTATCTCCATGTAACCTTAGAGGTTAACCAACCACTCTGGGTTTCATGGACTCCGGTCTCTGATATTAAACAGTATCCAATCTCTTTCGTTTGTAAACTACCTTTATAGATCATTAATGAGTTGGAAACTGTAAAACCCAGTATTTCGTATTCTTAGTTTAAGTTGTTTTATGTTTTATTTAGTATAGTTTTGCCAAAAAGAGCATCACTGAGAATATATGTCGGGAGCAAACATATACTAATAAGTATTGAAATTAAGTAGAATTGTACATTCTGATTGCTAATGTAAATGTAAAAGATACAGTTTGTTCAGTTGTAAATAGCCAGACATACTTGCTAAAGTCGGCCACATGTATATACTTTGTGAATACAAAACCTAACTGATCGAAATTTTGTTATGTCTCAATAAAGTTAAATTGTAATTATAAATTGTACTAGTAATAAAATTCTAGTGAATTTAGGTGACACCTAACACTGCCGTGACCGAGGCGTGCTGTACTGGAAATGAAGTTCAGTCAATCCTCCCAAAACTGACTGGTTTCGCTCATCTAGTGCTTAAAGACATTACGTATACAATCCGTTTCTCCAAAGAACCTAAGGATACGGGTATCACCCTGGGAAACAAACGCGTTGGCTAAATACGTCACATTGAAAGCCTTCAAGGCGCTGTCGGCTTTCAGCCAATGTTAAGCAGTTTTCGGCAAGACATTAGGCTTTTACCGAAGAAGGTCCTTTAGATTTACACGGCTATGATAAAGTTAATTAGAACTTATGCGTAGGTTGTCTGCTGGATCAAGTTTTCACGAACATGCGTGACTGCTGTTTTTACCAGACCCCAAAAAATCGTATGTCTCCTCCAGATAATAATATCATTAACTATGCTCTCAACGTCGTTTTCCATTCAAAAAGAAATGGTATTTACAACACGCACTGGCATTTTGATGACCTTGGCTTTTAACTTTGCAGTCTGATGAAAAATCGATTTCCCTTGGGATCAGAAATGGTTTCGGCCACAGTGTGAGAGGAAAAAATGTAGTCTAGTTTTCCAGCGAAGATACTCATTCCGGGAAAGACACTTTCCAGCGTCGTGACTTTGTACTCCGCTTTTGCTAAAAACCTAAGTGTATTAGGCACAATTAGCATAATATCCTGTGTCTATTGCTGTGAGAGTGATGACGACAACGCGGAGCTTTTCAGCAGTGAGTAGGTAAGCACTTAATCACTGAAGCGTTTTCTTATTTTTCTACTAAAGACGGGACAATACAAGTAAAAGCAATATACAAGGAGTACAACAGACTAGTTATTTGTTTAAGTGCGCTGTTCCGACAGAACACAAATAAAAAATGCGGCTTAAGTCGCTAAGGGTTGACAAGGACCTAAGCATGATGAAGTAGTAGTTATCATAGTACTCGTCATGATTGTTCTGCAATTGTGTAGATTATACATTTTATCGATAGAAAACTATTCTTCAACTCCAATACCATTTCCATAAGTAGAACAAAGGCTTACATACGAAACACATTATTTCTTCAAACTTTAACACTCTATTTTACAATCATACATACCTATTTGAAAATTCAATCAAAGGGTAATGCCTTCATTCTTGAGTAAGTTTTGCACCCTTGCACCCATTCATTCATTTTCTCTATACCTAGAACATTTTCTTGACACAACGTAGCTCTTAATGTATTGAAATTCGTTGGAAAAAAGTTACACAAAAGTAGTTTTCAAAACAAAGAATATTTTTTTTATTTCAAATCATTTGCTATTCAGTAGAAGCAAAGTAGAAAATTACATTTTTTGAACAAAAAAAAAAATCTTACTTAGACAATCAATTACGTGTTGAAAATTGACTTGTATTCAGGAAAACTTGCCAAGTGCGCACCATAATTAAGGATGCATAAAATACATTTTATAAAAAACATACATACATCCATTAAGACTTATATTTTAAATCTCAATTCAAACGGCTTAAAAAACTTTATCAATTTAAATTTGGATAAATTTAAAGACGCTTGATGATTTGTCAGAACAAAACCGGTGGCACCAGAGGTTGCGAAAGCCCGAATCGTATTAGTTTCGAGCCTAATTGCCTCAAGAACTTATAGAATATTACAGTGCCTCGTTCCCCTACTTGTTGTAAAAGCCCACTAAATGTGAAATATAAAAAAAATCGTATTCAGTCGCTTTGACACATAAGAGGTGTATTGACATCTAATATGACTATCTGAAGGTTTTACACATGGTCGGGTTCTCAGGTCTTGGGACTACCCTTTTTGTGTATAGCAGGGTAGTTAAACTGGAATGAATAGATATATTTGTGTCAGCGGTCAACTGGTTTTGCGGTCGAACAATGTGGTGCTTTCTAAAAGTAAAGCACGTATCGTAAATTGAATCGCCAGTACAATGGCGGGTAAAAGTTTCAACCGAGAAAATGTTTTACGACAACGAAAAATCGATCAATTTTTCAAGAGAACAAGTAGCGATATGTGTGAAACAGGGTCCGCGAATTGAATTTGAATAGGGAAATAAGTCAGCTCTGGCCGCTAAAGCTGTGATAATGGATCCAAAATATCATAAGAAAGCGGGAGGAACAAAACCACGTTTTAAAGGAAAAAAATGTAACCCTTTCAAGCGTGGATTAAGCATACAGAAAAGAGACGAAGAACACGTGAGGTAGCAGTGAAGGTCAGAAGTAATAGAAGAGGTGTAACATGCAACAAGCACGTATAAATAAACTTATATTTCTATACAGGGTGTTCCAGTTTAGCAGTGTAATCCTTTAAGGGCATATTCCCGAAGTTCCGCCGAACAAGAAAAAAAAAAGAGAAATCAACCTAAAGAGAGGAAATCAACCTAAAGCTAAACAAAATGGACTGGCTCATTGAAAGGCGATCAGCCTTATTTATCCACAACATACTTTTGATCCACAAACAAGTAATAAAACCAGTATAAACCTATGGCATCCAATTATAAGGGCGTGCTAAGAAAAGTGCCACTAAAACCATTCAAAGGCTTCAAAACAAAGTATTGCGGCGTATTGTTAATGCACCTTGGTACATCTGTAACACAGACCTTTATCATGATCTGAAGATGGAGACAGTATCTAGCGAAATTCAGAGATGTGCAACAGCTCACGCGAAAAACTAAGAGAGCACACAAATGAAGAGGCATCTAAACTCCTAAATGAATGCGAGGAAGTTAGAAGACTCTAACATACGAAGGAACTGGTAGTGCAATAGACAAACTAATGAGTCCGTTGGGTATCAATTAGTTCAATCACTTATCTACTTAAATTTTATTCATAAGCAAGCTGCTTGTTAGTCTTATAGCTGGTTTTAGTGTCATGTACTCGTAACAAAGAAATTGTTTACATAAAAAAAAATAATAATGAAAAAAAAATTTTAACTTCGATGTCTCTGGTTTTATCCCCAGACCTTAGCGCCATCCATTTAAAATATTGGGAAACTTTATTGAATGCTTTTTCTAAATAAATGGAGACACATATACATATACACATCTCTCAAATCGGGCGACGTTTATATATCATTACCCGTAAATTTTCATTCGCATAGTGTATCGATCTACCTCACTGTGGATCACGTTGTCTATGGAACTCTCTCATATGTTTCCATAGTATGCGACATTATCTTCACTGAATGGCAATTGTTTCCGTTTCCCGTGTCGCTTTTGCCTTTATACACTGGAAAAAGAAAGTTATCTATCTAGCTCGCACATTGCTCGTCTCTTTTCTACAACTTTCGTAGCTAAACCCAAGACATATTTTACTGGTTTCGTTATATCAATTTAACGTAGTTCACATTTGAAAACCCTGTCCCGTATTTTTGTATCTTTATAGATCGAGCCATTTGACACATCTAGCAAATTTTTGTACTACTTCTACATTTTTTTTCAAACTTGTTCCACATACATTCCTTTTGCTTTTGATGCCAATTTTCGTTCGTTTTTCTCTGTTTTTTTCATTAATTACTTTAGAACTTCTGACTTGCATCTGTTTCGCGCCATTCAACCATAAATAATATTCTATTTTATCGCTGCAATTTGATGAAAAATATTTCCTCCTTAATCTGCTACTTAAAAGCTCAAGGAAGTCGCCCCGAAATATATTCTTCTTTTCCGGATTGTTCACTGCCCATTTGCACTTAGAGTATTCCAATTTTTGTGTTCAATTATCATGGCCATTACCCAGGAGTTTAGCTGTCAAGATGATGCTAACTCCATTCTCATTTTATTGTTTTCATTCTGTTTCCGAGATCTTGCCACTTTATATCTTTAAGGTATTTTATATTGATTTTTCGTTGCCGCAATACGTCTTCTATGATAGTTCTAACATTTGCCCCTCTTTGAGCGACGCACCATGTTGCCACATGTAATTTATTTCTTGAAAACATAATATTGCTGACACCCAGCAAAGCTTAGAAACGAATATTTCTACCTAAGTTAAATTATTGTAGTAGATACATATATTCATATACATAAGTTTACAACCACGTTAGCATATTTTCGTTGGTTGGCATGAATGTACGAATTAATATCCAACCCCACCTGCCATACTGGGAGTCTTCAGGCGTGGAACATGACCACGCATCGGGTAGTCTCATGCGCCTCAGGTTCATCTTAACTGTTTACGGGTCTGTATATGATTTTCCACATTTTGCCGCCTTTTACGGAAATATATTATTAGCTGTTGCAGGATAATGGCAAAGCTACCGCTTTGATCCAGATGACTTCAGTGCTTAAACACATGTTCGCATTCTAAGTATCTATGGTAGTATATTGTTTCATTAAATGAATACGAGTACTCATATAATAAGACCGTCATTTATGTGGATCTGATAGAATCAGTGATTTGTATCGTTGGGGACTGCTCTGTTAGTGCCTTGCAGATCTCTTCCATTGCAATTATATTGATTAGGAAATTTTACCTTATCTTGCTGTCTTTTGAAAATTTTTACCAAGTGTTTTTTGCTCTTTAATTGTTACTTTTTTTTCTTCTCTTGAATCCGAACTTCGTTACATACCTTGAGAATGGTGCTCATAAAATTCTTAAGCCCACATAGCTCATCGGTTTTCTGACCTAAAGTTATGTCTCCGGTGTTTCACCATTCATCTTCTCTTTACTTAGCACGGAATGCGTTGTCTCCTTGAAATTTTCTTCTCTCATATGCCTTGTTCTTAGCTTGTTTCTGTAGCCATATCTACAATAGCGGACCAATTTGGTCGCTTTAATGCCTGCGTTCTATAGAGTCCGGTTCTCCTCTTTGTCCTTTAACTTTAGTTTATTTTCAAAATTCCTTGCCACTGCCGCTTTTAAGTAAAGCCAAGTGTGCCGAGCCAATAGTGCCGAGCGTTATTGCCTAGACAGAGATCAGGTGCCACTATTTCCTGACCAGATGTTTTTGAATTACCGTATTTATAAGTGTTTATGCTTTTCGGCGCACGCGTATAGATAATCATTATACTGGCACATACTGGGCGGATTCTACTGGTCCTGTCATAAGAATTTCATATGTAGCGTTTCCGTGTTTACTAGTATGATTTATCAGAACCGCTTATTTATTATTTGCTTCCTTGAATACCTAGATTTTGTTCAGTTTTCCGGTACATGGTCTCCCCGCAGTCGAGTTTAAAGCAGCTATAGGCTCACCAGGATAGCTGGTGAAGAAGTTCAAAGGATCTCCCTTCTGAAGGACTTTGTAAGCAAAGCTGAGACGCCATTACTTAGGGATACTTTTATATGGATATACGCTGATTACAAAATCATCTCCTTCCACTCTAGGATACATATGCGTTCTAAGCTTGGATATCCCTTTCTAAGTAAATCAATACCTTTCCTTTTTATTATTTTGTGTTATGTCCTTTTTGATTTTTGCATTGTGCTCATAGAGTAGCTTGAAAATCACGAGTGAAAAATCCATCCACGAATGCCATTTTAACTTCTCAAGGTAATAAAATCGTATACCTTATGTGATGTTATATAACTAATCAAGTCAACTGTTTGCTCCAATAGGTAGAGTAAATGTTTTATTCCTGATGCTCATCTCGTTGCAAATGCCTTATTTATGTCAAATTCGATTTTGCTGTTGCTGGAGTTTTCTTCGCACTTTTCACTTAACATAATGTAATAACACAAAAAAGGCAAAACAGGATTATTTGGTCAGTAAACGTGTATTGAGTAATAGAAGTCTCTCCAAAAGAAAACCCAAACCCTCAAGTTTCATACGATTTCATAGAATTTGGTGAAAAGTGTGAGAATATGTGATAAATCATTACCAAATGACGCCACGTCATCACAATTATTTTATTTTACGACATCCCCGTATTCGATAAAATTATGGGACCGTAAAATACCGTTTAGGATATCGTTTTTCCAGTCAAGTGTCCTTCAGAGACTCTGCATTGTAAGTAGCTATTATTCACGTGCACTTATTTGCCGGAGTCATTATCGTTGTTATTTCGCTTTTATTTAAACAAACACAAGGATGGAAACAAAACAAGAATAGCAAATTTTGTTGAACGAGAAGATGTTTAAGGCTTGTGTAATAGCTTGCTTATCTTCGAATAAATTGTAGAGTGGTTATATTGTTGATTTGATTAACAAAATTTGTTGCGACGAGATTTTCATTAAATTTGGGAAATATCATTAATGTCAAACCGAAGTTGTTGGGATTTTTAAGCAGATTTTTGTATCATGCTTAACCAGGGGATTCGGCACTTAGTTAGTGGGAAGCTAGTGATGATTCCTCAGAGAGCTATCAACACTCTCTTTTATAGTCCGTTGAGTACGTGATATTATAAATTTCTTCTTACTCAGCCCGCAGTTCTCCATAAGAGCTGTCGTAAACTGCCTGCATAACCATCACCAACCACTTCTTGCCCTACGCTGATGATATTCACTTTTTCAAATATATTGTACCACCTCACCGCAAGACACTAAACATATTTAAGATGTCCTCTAAAAGTTTTCTATTATTTTATTTAAGCAGCTCAAAGTAGTACACCAAACCCTTGCGGTCTCACCAATAACATCATTACCTTCTTCTGATGCACACCAGCTTTCGATGCTGATGACGGAGTTTCCCTCTGTAAACATAGGTTGTTTTTCTTACAGCATTTTTAGAAACTCTCTGCTTTTCATCTCCAGTAACCAAGGGATCCAAAAATGGCTTCCTTTTTAGAAGCGCAACGGTTTGAGTCAGAAATTCGGCGCATTATAATTTTTTCCTTAAATTCGTGTGGTACCCATACCGGACGTTTTGACACAAAACCAAGCATTTCAATGGCATCCAATGCAATTGTCTGATGAACTTTAAGTTCTCTAAACTTTATAGATTTTCGAAAGCCACCTTTAACATGTAGGCGAGCTGTTACTTCGGTATCTTCAAACACTATACAAGTTTTTATCTGCATGCAGTACAGTATAGGCAGCATACAATGCGCTTTTGCTAGTTCGGAACTAATGGGGTCTTCCAATTTTACAATGTCGTTGTACCTCTTTCAAGCTGCATAAACTGCTCTTGACTTCAGGGAAAATACGATTGCCACACTATTCTGTTGTAAAATTGAATTTTTCTAGGCAAAATTTGACGCAAACCTCGTTTTTCGTTAATAAGTTAAATACGAGTACAGAACAGTACAGAATCTCCACCCATTTGGCTGGGATTAAAAATTCGTTGCTTCTTAAGCAGTTCCTGAAAATTCTAATACCAGTCATCAGATCCATCTAAATTGGACTTTTCCTCATCTGCAAATATGACATTTCTTCACATTTTCTTCTAATAGGAAAGGCTGCCGCCAAACCCTAAATAGCACGTTTTGAACTTCTGTGAAAAGTGACTTTAAAAGCAGTTTTCGTCGTTGGTGATATTCGAATTGTAAGACCCTCCCTATATTTTTTATAGTGATGCTAACTTCCGTTTTGGCTGCGATATGACGAATCGTTAAAGAAGAATTTGACGTTTCCTGCACAATGACACGTCTTTCTCTTTTTGACACAGTTTTCAGGATCGTTTACTAAATTTCTCACTACTCGACTGTTCGAGTTCATTTCAATGGCTTTGCAATTTTTGCAATATTCCAGCTTTTACTCCTCAATTTCGAAATTGTTTGTACTTTAGTTGAATTGTCCTTTTGAAAATATAAAAGCTCAACTATTATATCGAAGGCTTATCACAGGCTTATCAAGTCCTCGACGATTGATTAAGGGCGTTCACATAATACAGCAGCAAGGGTCTTTTATGCCACGTTTAATAGACTCATGCTCCTGCAGTTGGCGCAGTTCAAAGGGATTCCTTTCTGTAGAATAAAACAGACGATGCTCAGATTCCACTCAGCGGACTCGTACATACCATATGAGTTGGTCCGTACTTCTTACTAGATCATTTTCTTCATCTTTAAAGAGCTCGAAAGGTAAACGGTCAGATCCAGAGGAGTTTTTGGATTTAAATTTGGATATAGCTATCTTCACTTCGTTCTGGTCAGGTGGACGGATGTTTATGCGGTCTTCGTCCGGTAGTATCAGAAATATTTTCATTGTCATCGCTATTTAACAGCCCGCAGAAGTGGTTTCGCGATTTCCAAGTTTCTCTGCTGGCCTTTTTTTTTATTTCCCTGCTGGTTACGTGTCGACAGCAGATCGTCTTCGCGTGCAGTGTTACACGGTGAGTCTCCTGTTTGACATGTGGGTGGCCGTGGCTCAAGTGGTAGTGTATTGGCTTCCCAATCGGACGGTTCGGGGTTCAATACCAGCCATGACCGAGAGACGTTTTTTCAGGCAACTAAATTCTCGTGAGATGAATGGTTGCCTAAATACAACATCAAGTCAATTTACACTAATAATTTAGTCTCCCATTAAATTTTGGAGCAAAATAGCCACTGAGACCAAACATCTGTCTTTCTCTTTCTGTCCCATTTTCCGTAAAACTTAACACATGCTTTGGCATCATAAGTGTAGTCATACCCACTTGAGTGTTAAGTTGTTTTTTAAAATAAAAACAAAATCCTTCATCGAATGTTTCGGGTTTGTGATCACCTTGTGAAACTTAGTACATGAGAGGTGGCATTTTTGATGACTTCTACTGCCACTGGTCCCACTTGATGCTGTTGAAGGGCTATTATAAGATAGGTAGATGGAGACGCGATTAACAAGGGCTCTGGCGATCTCTTGTGACGTTAAAGTGTGCTGGCGCTGTTAGGTGTAGTCAGCAAGCACTAAGGACAGTCAGTCTATGAAACTCATCTTCCGAATGCTGCTTTATGGTGCATGGTTCTTAGCCATTTTGAACACAAAATTCTTCGATGAAAAATGAAAAGAAAACATATGAACACCAACGCTCCAGCGGAGCGTTCCAACCCAGAGGGACAACTCAGTTGAGGAAGACCTCGCCTTAGGTGGCGCCCGCAAGTGGAAGAGGACTTGAACCAAATTGGAGCGCGCAACTGGAGGCAGTCAACTAGAGAACGCGCTAACTGCGCAGACTTTTGGTTGAGGTCCACATCGATGTTGATAACTGGATCAAGATTGCTGGACGATGTTGACTTATCGTGTTTCGACCAGGAGGTCGCCAAGGTGTTTTTTTTTGCTATTTTGGCATTAAATCTACCGAGTATAATCTTTCCGTCGCACTTAGGACACTACTCAAAAGTTCGTACAATACTTGCTTGAAAGCGTCGCCCTTCTGCGTCCGTTGCGGCATGTGCGTATATCGGGCTTATGTTAGTGAATTTAGCTCTAATACAGAATGACACAGGTTGCTCGCTTGTGGGTCTAAGGTGCCTGACTTTATCCTTAAGTCTGCTCCCAATGACAAAGTTTTATCTAAATATACGATTACAATCACCGTGGATCTTGGATGGTGGTTTTATCAGTCTTATAGGGTTACAGTGTCTCCACTAGGTTTTAGGCGCACCTGGTCTGTAAAGTGTCCTCACATTCCGGATACATACCCGAACGTTGTTGCCCTTATTAAGTTCGAGACTGTTATTTTTTCCATCACAATTCGCCTATGCGAAGGAGAAATAATTATGCACTTTACTCAAAACCGCTCGGCATTTACTGACTAGCCACACGGAACGATCCCTACAATATAGAGAGTACACAATGGTCGCTGGAACTTAGTGCTTAATGAACTGCTGATATACCTGTAAGCGGATGGTAGCAGGGTGATTGCCTATGCGGATGATGTTGCTATAGCCGTCTCAGGTAAGCATCTTAATGCCATTAAAGAAAACAGATGGGCAGATCGGTGTGGATTGAGACTAAACCCCCATAAAACTGATCTTGTCCTCTTTCCGAGGATATATAAAATTCAAATTATAGACCCTCCCCCAATAAACGATACCCGTTTTGTCTTTTCCGATACAGCAAAATATCTAGGTGTCATTTTTGAGAGGAAACTAAACTGGATACCTAACAGAGTCAAGAATGCTGCACTAACTTTCTTCTCTTGCAGGAAAAGCCATTGGGAACAAATGGGGCCTTTAACCTCGCATAACCCACTGGCTATACATCTCGGTCATAAGACCGATACTCACCTACGGGGTTGTTACCTGGTAGACGGCCTTAAACAATGCAGTCAATTGCAGCAAAGAACAGCGTCTTTATGCATAAGCGGAGCCCTACGTTCTATTCCTTCCGCAGCATAAGATATTTTGTTTCACTTGACACCTCGACTGCAGCTATTCGCCTTATTGCGACTACCCAGTGGATAAAAAATTAATTTGGCCACGCTCGCTAATATTATTAGGAATACTTACAAAGAACATCGATTACACCATACCTGAACTTTGGTTTGACAAAGACTTCCATGTAAGATTCTTCTGGAAGGAAGATGTTTTAATGGAGGACAAGTCAATCCATGGTGTTTTCTCAGGTAAGCTAAATCTAAGCCCCTCTTTCCGTTTTCTAAATCACTGTAGCGTGTTCCAGGCGGAAATTTTGGCGATTAAAGAAGCTCTGTCCTGGCTGAAAAAAAGCAAAGGATATCCGCATCTTTTCGGATAGTCAGGCAGCTATCAAGTCCCAGGACTCAGTCTCATTAAATTCTCAAACCGCCCTTGAATGGCGATCATCTCTTATGGAGATGGCAGAGCAGTCCAACCTTCACCTTTGTTGGGTGCTGGGCCACAGAGACATTTCAGGGAACTGTAGAGACGATGAACTCGCCAAAATTGGAACCACTCTACCTATTCTACCCGAAAATGGTAGCATAGGTATACCAATCGCTACGTGCAAACTAACATTAAAGCTGGATGCCAATAAAAGAACAGACCTTGGACTGTTCGACCAACACGTCTAGCGACTAAACTGATCTGGCCAAAGCTAGATCCGAACCGCTCTAAGAGTCTGATTCTTTTAAATAGGAAGCACCTCAGCGGCATCATAGGTGTTATCAATGGGCACTGCCTCATAGGCAAGCACTCAAAAAGGCTTGGCGCTTTTACAAACGATTTTTGTAGAAGCTTAATGGATGAGGAAGAAGAGGAGACAATACTCCACCTACCTTATACATGTCCAGTTCTCTCCCAGAGAAGAAAACTCACTTAGGAGCTTTCTTCTACAATGACTTAAACGATCTAAAGGATATAGAAGTTAACAGTCTCCTACGCTTCATCACAAGCTCAAATTGGTTCCATGAATAAGAGGCTCACAAAACCATGTGGTATCACAATGGGCCAATAGACCTAAGGGGTTTGGTCTTTCCAACACCCACTTTTATCTACCTCACTCAAAATGACTTTCACTAAATTTAAAGCTTCTGTTGCATAGAGCAGGACTAAGCTAATGAAATAACAATTAGTACGTGCCTCACTTGATTTCTGATTACGTGTCACTATCAGAGTAAATACAATAGCTGTGAACACAAATCACTCTTATATTGTAGAAGTCATTCATAGGAGTATCAATTCTGAAGTTCTGTATTGTATTTACATTGACTGCTACATAATATTCGTATTGTAAAAGACTGACTAAGAAGTATACTCGCATGACTTAATTGGAATTCACCCCAACCATATACCATTCTGAGGACCTGTTACCAAAGAACACACTTGATATCCCCACCACCCTATCCTAAAATCCACCACAAGCTGGTCGCATAGAATAATTCGATTTATTATTTCATGGCAGGGCAATCACCAGAAATAGAACGTTTGTAAAAATAAATTATGTATATGTATGTATGCAATGAAGAGAATGATCAAGAAATATAACCAATAATTCTAATTATAATATAATTGCAATAATATAATTACAATAATCCAAATCATAGTCGTAATTGTAATGATGATACGCAAATAATTGGAAATCATTATGCCAATAAATCGAGCAATAACTTTACTTGAAAAAAGATACATGTACTTTTTAAAAAAACAAGAATTTATAAGAAATTTTAAAATATATTGTAGATCATATAAATAAATAACCAGGATATGGATAGTATACTTATAGTAATATAATATTATATTATATATATGTGGATTAAGAGGAGCTGTAACAGCTAGCAAAATATTGCTGCCGCTCGTTCCTCTGCTTATCGTCAAAGGAACGCACTTTAAGACATCAGATACGCCTGGTGTGCATAAACAACCTAGCTTCAAATTACTGGCTCTTACCGAAAGCTCTAAACTTAACAATTTCTTTCAACGTTGGTCTTTCGACGTTAAAAACTATTTTACGATTAATCTTATCTATCAATTATACTATGTATATATGAAATTTCTAAGAAAATTACATATTTTTGGAAAAAACCTAGATACCCTATCTTGTAAATTTTGAATAAAATTTAAAATTATAGCCCATATTACTTAATCTACCTAAGCTACTTAACCTGCCTAAGCTACTTAACCTAACTTAACTACAAATAATCGGGATGGTGAGCATTCGTAGTTTCTCTCACCGGGAGGTAACTATCCCAATTGCGACTTCGGGCGCCTGGCATTCGTCAATATCGTGCACACGCACCACCGAGATTTAACCGAGATCCCCCTAACTATCCTTAATCCCACTTACAACGACAAGGTCACACTAACTATCCTTAATCTAGTATGTTACCTTAGCAATGTATCGGCTCAGAAGAACGTACCAAACCTCTCCCTTTCTTAAAGCCACCAGAATTCGGCGTACTGTTTCTCGGCATCGATCCGATCCCTGTCCATAATCGTTGAACTGAAACGAAGGAGCTTTTGAGCACTGGCAACATACCCGTTGTAATTGAGCCGTTTGTCCCTCGCACCGCGGTGGCATAAAGCCGGGATACCATCCCTGCTTTGCACGCCTCTGGCAGGATAAAGCCCGATAGAAGCGGTCTCACGTGGTACATTTCATTTGGGTAATAAGGCTATTATCGTTGGCCATTGCCCTTGCAATATATCTTCGAATCACCTTAATCAGACTAGCCCTATTGTAAAGAGCTTTGTTTGGATAGTATTTTTTGTACTCTGATTAGGGCGTTCTGTGCAAGCCGAGACAGGTTCTAAGACACTGCCTTTCAAATACCCGAATCCTTTCCATCTGATACGGCGCTATATTGAACCACACGGGACAACCAGTACCATGGATGAAAAGAGAATAGTACGCGAAAGAATACTCTTGTCACAGCTCGACGCGACGGTTTCCGCGATGAGCATGATGATGCTTACAAGAAATAAATTAGGTATTTCAAACTTGAACGACGGAACAACGACAAGTTAAAGTTCCGAACTAAAAAGCGTATTACGGCGACAAAAAATCAATATAATATGCGTTCAAGAAATCGCTTCCTGAACTTGCAAATTAAAGCGTAAAAAGTGTATTATTAAGGGACGGAGCAAAGTAAGAACATTGTTGTCATCGTCTTTGCAGCTGGACTCCTCTATAAGATCGTAACTGAATATAAAATCAGGCATTGTTAGCTCCTACACACCGAAATTTGGCAGTGAGTACTTAATCGGAAAAACAAATATTTTGACGTGACTTGGATGAGCTTGTAAATATAGCAATAAGGAGGAAATGCTATTGGCTGGTGAAGTGCATACAACTTTAATGAGATCTTCTGAGAATCTGGGAAAATCAATGAAACGACATGAGCCGAAAAATAAACTGATACGATTTAAACAAGGAATGCGGCCAGTTTTGGGCGCTAAAATGTCTTTAAAAGGTCAAGAGGAAGAATTAAGTGCTCAATGTATATGGAACTACTTCGAAAATAAATATAAGGGTAGCGTAAAAAGCCGGGCTCCACATAAATAAATAAACGTGATGATGGGACGATAAAATGAAAATGAAATAAAAGGCAATCCTTTCAAACTTTTAAGTACAGCAGAAATACGAACACTAAAAAAGAGGCGAGAAAAACGGTGGCAAGAGCACGTCCAATAGGACAAGGGTATTTTATAGGGAAATAGAAGAAGAAGAACCCTTACAACATATATGCAGGCAAGGAATAAGAGCGTGCAAGCAAACGAGCGAATATTTTTATGATTGCTATGTGACGAAAACCCGTAAGAGATTCAATCGCCGAAATATATTAAAGATGAGAAAGGACACCTGTTAACACGTAATAACGAAATTTGCAATAGATAGTAAGATTTTTTCAATGTGCTATTTAACTATTTCCTCCCGGAAGATTAAAAACTGAGATATTTACTAAGGAGGATGTTACAGATAACCGTCGCGACAATGGCGGTCGCAATGTTTATTCGAATGCGAATTCTCCGTAAGAGGAAGACATAGGGGACAAGCATTGAGCTACATGCATGTAAGCAAACGCCTGACGACGAGCTTTTAAAGAGTTAATTCATCCACATAAAATAAGCTTCATAAACGCCCACGCACCTACAGAGGAGAAGGTCGACCTTCTCTATGAACTCCTCGGTACAACCTATGAGAACTTGACGTGAAAATTGTCCATTGTGATTTAAATGCCAAGCCTGGCATATGCAGTGAAGAAATACTGCCTCCACGCCACGGAAACAGACGCAGGCTTGTTAATTTTTCGGCGGGAGGTAATGTATTCGTAATAAAGGAACCTGGTTGAGTGATGATGTGCAAACCATCAACCAAATTGATCATAATGTGATCGACGCAAGACGCACATCTAGTGTTTTGGATGTCCGAAAATTCCGAGTATCTACCATCGGCTCGGACCACATTATCTTATTATAGCCAAGATGCAAATATTCGTAGGAGCACAAATTCCGCGAACCATTGTGAAGGTGAAGAGATTTAACAATTGAAAGAGACCGCCAGGCCTTTTCCGACCGAGTCTCCCTTAGAAAACCAGTGACATCACTGCCAAAGGGCCTCACAGAAAAAGAAGAAAGAGATCGAGAAACGATCGACTGATGTCCTAGAGATTTGCTATAACCAGAATTAAGTTCGGAAGCCTTACCAAATAATAAAACGATCATGCCAAACCTGTAAGCCCCGAATAGAAATCTGTAAAAATAGAGAAGGAAATCTCATAGTAGAACCACAGACAGTGCTAAGAATCTGGGAAGAGTTCCGAACTGATACATACGAGTACCACTTCTCCATTGATTTCAAAGCTGCATATAACAGCGGCTATAGAGATAAAACATATGGGGCCATGTTTAGTTTTGGCATTCTTGCCAAGCTCATTTGACTATATAATATGACGATGGAGAACGTACGTTGCTCCGTCAAGTTCGGTAATGACAAAACCGAGACCTTAAATTCAGAAAAGGACTCAATTAAGGCGACGAGTTGATTTTTTAACAGCATTCTTGAAAAAATTGTGTGAAACCTAGCTCCAGCGACGCCATCTTTCTAAGGTCTGTTTAGTTACTCACATATGCAGACAGCCAGCTGTCAATGCAGCTGCTACTTTAAGAGAGTAAGGGATATTATCTAGTTCGACTCCGCTATCAGCTCCGACAAGGACACCAGCGCAAGAATCATGCTAAGATTCACTCTTGCTAATCGCTGCTTCTTTGAACTAAGAAGGCAATTGAGTAATAAAGCGCTCTCTGACTAATTAAAAATTTATAATACAGTGTGGTCCAAATACAAAACTCAATTATTGTCGATATGTTATGGCTTTATTAAAAAGAGCAAATATTCTCATTAGTTATGGCAGACGATTTCATATATGTGGCTGTCTCAGCTAGCTACGCAGTAGCGCATCCTGATAACCCAATTCTCCAGGACCTTGTTGACTCTTTGTGCCTCTATCTCACGAATGGCTCGGACGATATTCCCTTTAAGAGCTTGAATCGTTTATAGATTATCCGCATGACATCGAACTTTAAAGGGACCCCATAAAAAAAATTCTAATGAGGTCAAATCGTAGCTCCGAGGCGGTCAATTGACATTGTCAAGGCTGCTGATATCACGATTACTGAACTTAGCGCGCAAAAGATCGACTATTTGATGGGCTGTGTGACAATGCGTGCCATTGTGTTGACACCAAAGATGGTCTAAGTCCATGTCTTCAATTTCAGCCCACGAAAATTCGGTAATCATAGCTCTGTTGCACTAACCGTTTCCAGCAGCACTATCGAAATAAAATGTCACCACTCCAAGATAGGCACCCAACTATCACTCTCTGCGGATGCCGATATGAAAATGTTAGAAAAAAATTTTTTTCGGCCTGATTCGAAATCTAATTCGTGCTGCTGCTACTTCACTACTTCCACTTTTGAAATAAGTTTGCAATAACTCTCAACATTATTCAAGCGTAAAGTGATTCATTTCGTTCACTAAGTAAGTAAGTATGATAAATATAACAAAAAATTTGTTCTTCAATTAAGGCTGGCTTGTTTAAAAGTGATTCCAGGCGAGCCAAGAACACATCAGCGTTTGTTCATAGACTTCTTTTGTTTTGGCAAATAATTATTTTTTATTAAAACTATTTTTCATTTTTGCAGAGAGGTGTAAGAAAACTTTACATTGGATATTCAATTACGTTGTTTAATACCATAGTATCCCCAAGTGAAAGATATCCCCAAATGAAAGAAAAATAATAGCAACAGGAATGAAAATGCTATAAATATTATTAGATGTAATAGAACTTTATCTTATAAGAAGAAAACCGCATTTGCAGAAGTCTGCAGATTATGAAACCGATAGTAGACAGTCTTCAAGTAAAGCAAATCGGTTTGTTTTGCCATCCTCAACGAAGGTCGTCGAGAATTCTGTCAAAAAAGCAATATAGGCTTAAGATCCTGCCAAGCTTCGAAGAAGAAGCCGAAAGAGAAATAATTGGATAGCTAAAATACAAAAATATAAGTAAACTTTTGGCCTCACTAACAGGTGGTGTAAAATTAAGCAGCCGCTAGACCTAATTATACGCGTTCAATATTATAATGGTTAAAAGGAGTAAGTTATCAAAATTGGGCAAAGGCGCTAGTCTTTACTATTCTTTCATCATAAACCAGCCTAAGAGATACAATTATTTAACTGTAACTCTGAAGAACGACTACTTAATCTGCTGTTGTGGCCAAAATAATTGCTAATACCTCCTAGCCTCTCTTGTCTCGAAGGTAATGTTCTGCGTTCATTGATAAGAGAAAATTTTGTGAATTTGAACGCAAATTACACATCATATCACGGAATTTTCCACTATTAAAAACAATATTCCTATTGAAGTTCCTAATGCCGTCATAATTGACCTAGTTTTAGCTCTCTCCAAACTTTGCAAGAAATCAACCAACTTATTGGCCACTCGAATGGAATATTAAATAAAAATAAACACAACCTAGGACTTCAAGTACTCGATTTTGAATGATAGGTATTTATAAACCTGTTACTATCGGATTTACTCCAAAACATTTTTTGATATCATGAAATCGGACTCTAATTTCCAGACTGATACGTAGCACCGACCTGATAAAATTGTATCGTGTTTTGGTGCTGCGAAGACATCATAAATTTTCCCCATAAATTGTAAATCCTATACTCCAATGAAATGTATTTATTGACATTTGTTGTTTATAAGGGTACACGCGAATAAACGTCCTTGAAATATTGTACTTAATTTTCCAAGTCATTTAACTTGTATTCATAGAAAAGTAGCTTCGGTAATTTCACTGACACAGTTCTATGGGACTGCTGATGGAGTTTAGTATTATTTATGAGAGCAGTTATTAATGTTAGTTGAAAAAGATAATTATGGCGTTATTACTATTCCGTTTTACCATCTGGATTATAAGTTAATTAAAATATTTGTATCAAAACCTTGAGAATTTATGAATACAATGTTTTGAAATTGTTAGCATAAGTTGACGCTAATACAGTGTCTTTTTAGATTCGACTATTCTGAAAAGATTCTACCAATCTTTGTTTACGTAAGTTAAGTAAGTTAAGTAAAGTTTGGAGAAAATCAAATAAAAACAAATATTTATCATTGGAAATGGCTTTATTGTTTTTGACATTTTGAACTTTTGCATGAGTTTGAACCAATTTTCGAAGCACTCGAAAACATGCCTTTTAAACGCAACATCAGCCACTTCTTCAGGCGTTTTGATGCGCGTGAATAAAAAGAAGTCATTGGGTGCCAAATCAGGGCTGTACGGCAGATGACCCATCAATTCGATGGTTTGGATGTTCAAAAAGTCACTTGTTTGAGCCGACCTGTGAGAGCTCGCATTGTCGTGGTGGAGAATGATCCGCGTTCGGCGGTTGTTTTTTCTTCCTTATCAAATTATGCGGTATCAAACGCGAAGAAAGGTTCACGCAATATTAAATGTATGCGAGTGGAACTAATGCCCAAGCATGCTTAAATTTCACGATAAGCCACATGACGATCTTACCCACACAATTCCCGCAGAGCATCGATGTTTTTTGGCACAACAACCGATTTTGGTCAACCTTCGTCCGGGAGAAAACCAGTGAAACATGGTGGCCCACGATGGTGCCTTATCACCAAAAATTGAAGCGAGCTGATTGGCACACTGTTATTGGTTTAATCAACGTCGAAAATCGTATAAAGAGTGTCCCATTGAACCAGCCTATTTTGAATTTTGAAGAAAACGCAGTGTTTATTTAAAAAGTTATTACATTTATATTTTAGTAAGGAGTATAGACATAGAGGTTATGTATGAAACACAATATTCGATAAATGACTGTCTAATGACTGATGGTAAACGTTGGTGCATAATGTCGGCTCAATTTCATCAATGGGGCGTCGAATCTCTTCTTTCAGTTCAGGAATTATTCTTGGATTATTGGCATATACTCTTCCTTTCAGAAAAATTTAAGAAAAGAAATCCAGTGGAGTCCAATCGCATGATCTTGGTGGCCAATTCACATCGCGTGGCGCGAGATAATTCTCCCTTCAAATTTCGTCTTAATAATTCCATAGTTTCTATCGCTGTGTGGTAGGTTGCGTCGTCCTCTTGAAAACACATGTCTTCGAGATCCATTTCAGCAATTTGATGCAAGAAGTTTAATAACGAACGCCTTTGACGGTGATCGCATTGCCAGCTACATTCTCGTAACAGTGGCCAAAGTGGTAGTGGACTGGCCTTCAAATCGGCCGGTTGGGTGTTCGAATCCCAGTCTCGTACGAAAGACATACTCATTTTTTCAGTTAACGAAAATCAAGCAAGATGAGTAGTTGACTAGAAATCAATATCAAGCCAACTTCAAATAAGAAATTAGTCTCCCCATTAAATATTGGATGCCACCCATGGAGCGAAATAACCTCTAAGCCCAAACATCGGTCTTTCTTTCTCTATCCCATAAAGAATGGTCCAATCACTGCACCAGCCCAAAATCCGTACCAAACGTGGTGAATGCATGGGATGTTGATAGATCACTCTTGGATTTTCAGCTCCCCAAATGCGATAATTCTATTTGTTGACATAATCGTCAAGTTTGAAATGCGTGTCACCGGAGAAGGCGATTTTCTTCGAAAAATCACCATTCATTTGTTGTTGCTGTAAGATCCATTCTGCAATCGTTCGGCGCTGCGCATGGCCTATTTTGTGTCAACTGAGTCCAGTAAGCATGCAAATTCAAATGTTTAGTTAAAATTTGCTGTAAACGGCTTCGTGAAAGTCCCAATTGCGAGAACGATGGCGAATCGAGGTGGAAGGATTCTGGTCAACGCTCTCACTAAGTGCTGCAATGTTTTCATTAGAGCGAGCTGCAGGAACACGGACAAGTATCTTCTGGGTTTGAACTGGTCCAATCACCGGAAAGGTCTCGATTAATCGGACCACTATAGGACGAGAAAGTGCATAATGGTGATCGAAAAATCCCCGACATTTTTGGACTACTTTCGCAAAAATCTGACCATTTCGGTAGTGGATTTTCACAATTTCTATAAGTGCATGTAATTCTCTATAATTAAACCTTGATGTTCACACAAGACAGCTGTCAAACAGCAACGTTGTATGACCGATAAAGAAAATGGCGTACAATTTAAAATAGGCGGACACCCTTTAAAATCATCACACGAAAATGCTCACGATTTAATTCCAATTTTTTGGGTGCTAAGAATTTTTCAAGTCTGTAGAAAACGCAAATAGCACTCGTATGACAAAACGTTCTGAGCACGTTTTCCATTAAAAACGTCAAACTTTACGATGCTGATGTCAGATTTGACGCAGTTATCTATACCGGTATTGCGCATATTATGAGGATGGATCAATAAGTCGGCGACATTTTGGATTTAGCGCGTTGTAGCTTAATAAGCAACACTGCTCTCTATCAGTAGACCACTATTCATTTTGAGAAAGCTTCGTCATTTGTTTGTGTTTGACAGCCATTGAAAGTAGAAAACGGCGTTAATTTAGACAACTACGAGGAAGTTTTTGGTTTTGTTCAACCGCAATCCGGACAAGTTTTTGTGTCCTTTCATTATTGCGGACGATCCACCACAACACATGGCAGACAAAGAAGCAGTGGAAACAGTGGAAACAAAGCAGCAGTGGAAACAATAGGTTTCTTCAGTCGAATCTGCACCGAAGAAGGCCCAGGTGCGACCAGTGGCCAGCAAGGTCATTGCGACTGTTTTTTGGGATCCACGCGGCTTAATCCATATCGAGGAAATTAGGAATAAAAGAAAGAGAAGTGCCGATGTACGTTGGTTTTGAATGTTATAATGACTAGGAAGCAATAGCCTAGGCAGGCCAATCCATAAGCGAGTTGTACGGCTCAACAAAGAACATTTCAACATTTCAGAGAATGTTCGAAAGTGGACTTGGGGGTAAACTCTACAGCTGTACAGCAGGGATATAAGTTCGGGAACGATTAGAAAAAGCAGACGGTACTGTCGTCAACAAAGGTATGGCTGGATTAGTAGTAGTAGTAAATGTGATTTTTATTTTCACGATAATATTTTTTAACAAAAGTTAATAAATTCGCAAATTTTGACATTGACTTTTGCCGTCAGCTAGAAAAGAGATTTAGCATTTTATAATCTATAATATAATTGCGGGACAAAGCTTGATCGAATTATTCAATACGCTATTGAATTGAAAAAGCTTCATCGCTATTTTAGAGTAATGTTTAAATAACTATACAGAACTACCCAATCTAGGCCACTGAGGATTGATGTAATCTGGTTTGGCGATAATTCATTTTTCTCTCAGTGCACTCGCTCTCTTCTAATTTCCGGCATATTCCGGTTATATGAGGAAGACATTCCTCTAACTCGTAGATTACAAAATGTGCATTCTCTATTGCGTTCGGCAAAGCAAAAGCTCATGCCATGGTTTTACCAGAAAAGAAGGATATGTATATTCGTACCATCTTTGTGTTTTTTTTTTGGTTGCGCCAACGATGTTTAATCTTCATAGATACCAGTAGGTCGGCTACTAGCATGCATGATTCGCTAGCCTGGTTGTTTGATTCCACTCTCCCCGCGGGACTGCCATTAGGTATTACTTCAAGAGGCTGGTAAGGAAATCAGGCTATTCTTATTATGTCACCTGCTTCAAAGGTTTCTGACGCTTTTGAGGCTTCTACGCCATGAAGAGTAGATAATAAAATACTGCATGCTCCGTATCTTCATCTTCATTTGGGCATTCGGATCAATATGGTGAGCTGTCGTTCCCAAAACGGTGGAGATACTTTCGATAACCACCATGGCCAGACAGGAACTGCGTAAGGTTTGTCATCCGCTTTTCATTGTATTATCCCAGCCAGCTTGCCACATAGCTATTGATGCTGCCCTTTCTTCAATTTTGGTCCTCCTCACGATTGGCATCGTGTTGGCTTAAGCCTCTTCTGTTATACATCCTCAACATTTCAGCTCCAAGAATGTCGACGGGAACTATTCCAGCTATAACAAAGGCGGCCTCGCCTGATATGGTTCTAAAGCCGCTGATTGTCCGTAGCACGCAGAGTTTGTATATTGACGATAGTCTCATTTTGGTCTCCGTCGTCCTTAGTGCTTGCGCGCAGACTGGGGCGGCATACAACAGAACTGATGTGACAACTCTGGAGAACAAGTTCTTTTTTGCGTGTCCGGGTCCACCAATGTTAAGCAGTATGCGTGAGAGAGCTCACTGCATTTGAGATGTTTTCTTGGTTAAATGGTCCACGTGTGGCACCGTAATCTGTTGTTTAGCTTACTTATTTGGTTATCAATCTGGAAGTTGGCGAACACTACAGTTTTTCGACTGGTTATGTGGACAGCTTTTGTTTTATGGTCGGCTAGTTCTAGGCTCGCGGCTGCTAGCCAATCCTTTATCCGGACAATTGCTTCGTTTGTAGGGGATTCAACTGTACGAATCTGTTTACCTACTATCACGACGGCAATGTCTTCGACGTATCCAATTACCATCTCCCCCCCAGGCAACGCCAATCACACGAATCCATCGTACATGGGCCCTAAAACTGATCCCTGTGGAACTCCGGCAGTGATGTCGTAGTATTTTTCACATTCATTTGCATTATATCTCAACTTTTTGTTGTGGAAATAGCTCGCAGGAAGTAATATGGTGTATCCATCCTGGCAAGCGATCTTTTGATGAACGACCAGTTCGTCGGTTAAAAATGTTTTTAACGTCCAGCGTTACTACCGCATAGTATTCCTTTGTGCCATACAGCCATCTTTCCCCTTCGATGGCGCCTTTTGCAATATCAACTACTGCTCTTATGACATCAACAGTAGATCGCATTTTTCTAAAGCTAAGTTGGTAGTCTGAGAGGGGTCCTTTTTTATTTGCATATTGGGCAATAGGCCGATGATTCTCCTGGAGGGTTCTTTCCTTCTAGTAGCATGACCATATGTTGCATTTTCCACTTTTCGGGTAACGTTCATTCTTCGCGCACTTCTGCATCGTAATTAACAACAGGTGTGGTCTCTTTATGTAATCAAGCAAAAACGAAATAAGCGTAGGCTCAAAAACGTCACGGCAGTTACTAAGAAGTATGCCTGCCTTATTTCTCACATCAATCGCTTACTAAACAACGTACACGATATCAAATATATAGTTGTTAAAGATTTAAAGGACACGTTTTAGTAGATTCCTTTGAACCACTTTATGGTCAAGTCATTTGGACTGTTTAGCGCAGTCCATCGAATGTGTCAGTTAATGGATTAATTTATTCCCCACCAGTTGAAGAAAAACATTAGGCAAAGATATTTACCATGACATCAGGCTTGTTTAATCTGCGAACATTCCATGTATCGATCCGAATGTCGTTTTCCTTCAATGTTGTCAACACGAAAATCGTCTTTATCCGCAGATTTTACGTTTGCTAATAGGCAGTCTTACGCAAAAAACATAGCCTAGGGCCTTTGGGCGAAACATATTCCAGATTCAGTGCCCTTGATTGGTTTGTGATTGTGGATTCATCCGTAAGCATATCTATTTCAGTATCCTAGCTAGTCCTGAAATATCCTTATTAATCTTAGCTCCAAATGCTGTGCTTTTGGATTACGAATTACGGATCGACATTGCTCTTTTTCCATTATATTGTACATATTACAAAGTACCAAACACTTTTAATACAAGTGGTTGTCAAATCAAAACTAGCCGATGAATTAATCTGTAATTTTGTATGGCGTCGTTCCAAGGATGGAATAATTCGATCGTAATGCCAAGTTTCCTTAGCAACTTTAAAAACGGGTACTTATTGATCCATCTGCGTTTATATACATACCACCTTGATCAAAAAGTTTCTGTAATCTATACAGAAAATTAAAAATACAACGTTATTCATCTAAATCTATATTGTCCCCTTCAAAGCAATCCCCATCGACTGCAACACACTTATGCCAGCGCTTGATCCAATCCTCGAAACATTTTTTATATTCGGTTTTCGGTATGTCCATCAGTGCTCCCTGCGATTTTTCCATTACTTCCTCTTGGCTGCTGAAACGCGTTCCCCGTAGTGGTTTTTTAACTCGATTGAACAGAAAGACGTCACAGGGAGCCAAATCAGGTGAGTTCGGTGGCTGTTGGATGGTATTTGTTGCATTTTTCGTCAAAAAATTACGAATAATGATGGCACTGTGCGACGCGATGGTGCGTTATGATGGTGCAAAATCCATGAGTTTTCTGCCCACAATTCTGGTCTCTTTCGGCGAATTGCTTCACGCAAACGTCTCATAACGGCCAAATAATACTCTTTGTTTACTGCCTGGGCTTCTGGCAAAAATTCAGGATGCACTACACCGTTGTAAACCATGAAAACCGTGAACATTGCCTTCTTTATTGACTGAAAACGACGTGTTTTTTTGGTCTCGGCTCATTTGGTAAACGCCATTCACTTGCCTGATGTCTGTATTGCGTGTCGTACCCATAAACCCACCCCCAAATCTCGTCTCCAGTAATGATTCTATTGATGAATGTGGGATCGCATTCAGCCTCGCAAATCATCTCTTTTGCGACGTCAACACGGTCTCTTTTTTGCATGAAATTGAAATCTTTTGGCACCAACTTTGCTGCTACACGACGGAAGCCCAAATCATTAACCAAAATGTCTTAGACGGATCCATAAGCAATGTTCAAGTCCTCCGCTATCTCTCTGATGGTTAATTTGCGGTTATTGACCAACATTTCTTTTACTTTATCAATGTTTTCGTCGGTTTTCGATGTCGATGGTCTGCCACTGCGTTCATCATCTTCGATTGACTCACGACCGCTTTTGAACCGCTCGTGCCACTGATAAACGACCATTTTCTTTAGAGAATTGTTGCTGCAACACTTTTCCAATATTTCCAATGTTCGTGCACCATTAAATCCGTTTTTTACGCAAAATTTAATACAAGTTCGTTGTTGCAAGACGAACATTGTAAAACAACATTGAGATGTACTCTTGGCTACTTTTGCAAATATCAAGCTATGATGCTAAGATTTAGAGGAAATGTTAACAACAGATTTACCAACTTAACAAAAGAAACAGAACTTAAATCGGGACAATGGGAGCGCCACACGGTGAGTGTGGCCGGGAACTTTTTGATCAGGGTGGTATATTTCTATTAATGGTGTTTCTCTATATTTCATAAGATGATTAATTACTACACTGAAAATATGACTGCGCCCTAACTAAAAAATGCAATTCTATTTGTTGCAAGAACACATAATTTTAGGTCATATCTCATTAGCTTCGTGAATATTTCAAGTCCTTCTGCAACACACTTATCTATCCGTACGAATATGATTTAATGACCTTCAGATCAATAATATCTTATATTTTAACCTGCTTACTTATTTGGCGCTACAGTCCGGGGCCTCAACTAACTAGCTTCTTCATCTAACATGAACTCATGCCAGCTGCCTTCAGTGCCGCACTCCCACTCCAGGTTAGTTGAGATCCACTTGCGTCACTACCTTAGAAGCGGTCGTCCTTGAAGACTCTTTGGAGCTGTAGTGTCCTCCTCCACTCCACCGTCAATACAATCGGGACCGAAAATCATACGCAGTATCATTCTAAAAAAATGGCTTTCGAGACAAGGTCTCAGCTTCTTCCCTATAGAGCAAGACCCGAATGATAAGGGTCTTGTATAAAGTCAGTGCTCCGTTAGTCAATTGCCGCCTGAACCCAAAAAACTGCGATTGGCAAGAATACATAATACTGCGTCCGATTTCTGTGCTGATGACATTCTAACTTGTAATTACAGAGCCAAGATAGGCGAAGTCCATACTTATTCGAATTTAAAACTGCTAATAGTGACTTTCTGGCTAAGCCATCGGTCCTTCATTGAAGACTCGCTGTGTTCATTCAATCACAAACTCTGCAGTCTTAAAAAAGTTCGAGCCTTGTTAAAAAAGTCACATGGCAGCGCGTTGCCTTGTCTAAAACCGTTCTTGACATTGAAGGTCTCGATTTACAATATATCATTACCGTTCTTGATAAAATAGTAGGCATTCTCCATAGTCATCATGTATAGTCTGTCAAAACTAGACATAGCGTTTATAGCTTGTCGCTATGGTCACTGCCACATGCGGCTTTGAAATCGACAAATATGTGGATGGTGCGTGTTGATCTGACATTCCCGAGTTTCTCAAGATCTGCGGTAGTGGGATGGTGAACTTTCCTACTCTGAAACCGCAGTGGTATGGACCAATCTGATTGTTCACGAATGCCTCATATATTACGGCAGAAAAGATGTTCTTGGCAATGTTAAGGAGACTTAATCCGCTATAGTTGGACCAGTCAAAAGCATCTTCTTGCTTGTGTGTTGGACAAACTATGCTGAGATTCCATTCTTCGAGTATGCTTTTCTCTGACCAAATCGAGCTTGTGCTTGCCTTCAACCTGGCCATCTCCATCTGCAAAGTCGTCCGTCGGCCACAGCAGCTTTTGTTCAACTTAAGCTGAAATATGAATACCCTCACTTCACCTTTGTCAAGAGGGAATGATTCATTCTGCCTGACAGCGGTGTTTCGTTCATTTTCGCCGAAATACATTCTGCACAAGCAGTCTTTTCATATTCTTAGCACAAACAAAAACTTAGCAACTCTTCCATTTTGGTTTGTAGTTCTGCCGTTATTCTCTGATAAAACTTTCGAACACCAGTCCTGCAGTAACATTTCTCCGTTTCCTTGATTGGGCTCTTCTCCTGTTATCGATTTTTTCCGAAAAGCCAGTGCTCTTCCCTTCTTATCTGCTATACTATAAAAGGCTACGGGCAGCTCTCGTGTTTCGATGCAGCGCACATTCTTGCACATATTGGCTGCATGTACCAGCCTACATTGGTGGCAGTGGCTCAAGTGGTAGTGGACTGGCTTCCAAATTGGAAGGTTCTTTATTTAAATCCCAGCCGCGCCCGAAAGACATTCATTTTTTCAGTTAACGAAAGTCAAGTAAGACGAGTAGTTGACTAGAAATCAACATCAAGCCAATTTCCACTATGTTGGATGCCACCCATGGAGCGAAATAACTACTGAGCCCAAACATTTTTCTTTCTCTCTATCCCATTTTCCAACAAAAGTTAACACACGCTGAGGCATTACAAGTGTATTCATACCCACTTGAGTGTTAAGTTCTTTAAAAAAAAAAAAATAAAAAATTCATCGTCAATCTAAAGGTTTCTTGTGGCCGCGATCTGAAACTAATTGCATGAAAAGTAATTTCAACGTCGGTCTTACTGGAGTGTATTCATACGCAGGCTGTAACGAAGTAATGATCCGAGTCTCCCCGTAAAGGTCGGACATTCAGAATTTTGGGGGAGTGTCTTGGCGGATCGCCAAGTCCAATTATATTATCTTGAGTTGTGTAAACCGTATGCTGGCTACTAAAGGTTAAAAGATCTAAGAACAATAGATTTATTGTCGGACGTTTTGTTGTGCAGGCTGCGCTTTCCGATAACCCGCTCAAAGGCGACCTTCTTTTGATGTTGTCATCCACTCGTATATCCTTCATAGGGGCGTTGAACGCCAATCGGGATTATATTAACGAATTTAGCCTGAATTAGGATTGTTGTAAGGCGTTCACTTACATGTCGAAAACTGAAGAGTTTTTACCTGAACTTCCCTCGAAGAGCAATTCTACCTCCGCTAGTAGTTGGGCAGCAGACTACGTGCTGCCTAACATTCCATATTGTTTTTTGCACTAAACTGCGCGGTGCCGGTACCCTCGCTGAGGGTGGGTTGAGAGTTGCCTGTGGCCTATTCAGGTTCCATACACAGCCATGGAGCCTCCTTTAAAACTTAGGTCCGAATACTTCGAAGTACATAATATAGCTCAAATTGATTAGAAATGTGGATGCCGCCCTTGATCAGTATATGAGATTCCTTCGCCACCGTCTTGATGAACCACAGGTTCCCTACGGTGACCACTCCTCCAAGACAGCAGTCTCGAGTCAATGACATCGCGCAGGGTTTGGATATCGTACCTTCAGTATTAGGCTCTCAGGCTTCACCACGTTATCGTGAAAGTAGGAGTTGATGAGCCGATGCATTAGTGTCAACACTTGTGTCTTTATAAATGGCTTGACAACCATTGGAAACTTCAAAAGCATTGGAAACTTCAAATCTTAATAAATATTGAAAAAACCGCGATGAATTCAAATAATACAACCAACGCCTACTCTGTTTTATGATTTAAAGTGCATATTTTCCAAATTCTTCTGTTTGAAATTCACAAATGGAACTTTTTGGAGGTGGCAATAGGTCTCACTACCAAAGCTACAATATGTTTAGCTGTTGCTGTTCCTCACTTTTTAACGAACCATCACCTGCTTGAAGATGCTGCTTCTGCGAGGTCTTTTGTAGTTATTTTCTATTATGAACATGAAGCAGAATGGCCCTTATATTGGTTTCTATTATGACATAAACTGCTATAGCACTGCTGATCCCATCTGAGTAAAACAATTCACATTTCAAATACAATTTGAACAACAATCAGAAAAGTATATTTATTCTATAACACAGCACACAAAAGTGCTACTAAAGCATAAATTGTTAGCTTATATCAAAGAAAAAAAATCAACTTTGTTTACATATAAGTACGGGTAATTACAAGAGCTGTGAGGGAAGAATAATAAGTACCAATTTAGGACTGTGGCGCCATCTGAAAAAGGCGTAAAATGGCTTCGCACACCACAAAAACATTTCAACTTAAGGAAACACATTCAAGGCAATCACCCACACATGTCCTAAAGCCCCTCATCAGCTTACAAACGCATGTCTTTTGCCACCTAAATGCATGTCACGCATTCCATGCATCTTTGCCGCCACTGAATACCTTTTCCCCAAATCAAGATGCATTTCAAGATACTCGAATGAAATTGCCAATTCACTTTGTTTCATTGTCGTCATATCAAAGCAAATTTTGACGACACCACCTAGAAGTATCTGCGTGAGTAGTGAGCACTGGCCTTCCTTTTGTCGTAATTAGCGTGTTCAACTTTTACTAATTAGTATTGAAGTGACTAACCCTCTAGCTCATACTTTTCGAGAATTTCGTCAATTCCGCTCCGACAATCGCCTGCTTCATCCGTAAAGAGGACAATGACAGCGTCGCTTTGACGTTTCCCAATTCAAAGGACTAAAAATGGTCGTGCGTCCGATCTGACCGATTAATGAAATAATTGAAATTGTTTTGCACTTATTTTCGAGTGCCCAAAATGAATTCGAATTCTTTGGACGTCATTAGCATTCACTTTCCGTATCAGATACTGGTTAATTACTATTCCAAACACACTTACGCGACTACAATTGGTCAAAAAAAAAAAAAAAAAAAAAAAAAAATTTTCTTATTACGACTTAGGTACGGTATGGCTTAGCGCGTTTTTGTAATTTCTCTTGTTTGAAGACACTGCTGTTCTTCAATCGCGCGATGTTCTTTGTGGCTTTGGAGATGGACTGGTATCTGAAGACCGCTAAAATAGCTGCCAAATTTATGTGCTAGGTGTATTTTTATGATTTTTATTGCCACAACTATTTAGTGATGCGACGGTTTGAACATTTTTGCTAACGGCAAATGGCGCCCAAACATAGGGGTATGATATTTTCGCGTCGTTCTGGTGGTGGTCGATTGTTTTGTTGTTTGTCTTTCTAGGAGTTTGACTCGTAAATAATTAAAAGCCCATAAAGTGCTTTAATAGATCTAAGAATGTGCGCTGTTTTTATTTGTACGCGTAGACTTATGGGGTATAACTCTTTGCCGGGTCGTTAAATAAGAACCATAAACGGAGGTCGGATGGGAGGTACACGTATTTGTATTTTGTATTTGTTGGATGTCTTTTGGTAGTTGTATCGCCCGCCAGGACTAAATTCAGAAATGACCTTATAGCTTTGGGGTGGCAGTTATAACACTTATTTTCTTGGCACGTGTTGACCGATGGATTGCCTTGATTTGAAGATGACAAAATGTTTTCGATTGCCTTGATTGAAAACAGAAGTAAATTGTTGCGGAGTGGGGGCGATTTGGTGGGAAAACCTTTACCTCATCACATTGTACTTGTATTATAAAAAATAGAATAATACTTGAAGTCTTCCGGAAGAAGATATCCGTTTCCAAAATTAGGGTCGCATCTATTTTTGGGACATTTGTATATTTGATACTCATATTTTGGTCTTATAACTCTTACTGAACAATGATTCAGCGGACTGACCTGTTTTACATTTCCTCCTAGAATATATTGGGTCTACAAGTAAGTTTCCAGCGTTTGTCAGAGATGGCGCCACCAGTGGATCCCGGGCAGAAATGTCAGACCCCATGTGTTTTATTTGTAGGTTTTGTATCTGTCAACAACTTTGCAGCGTTGAGCAGTTCTATGTGTCGTACATTTTATCGAGCAAAATCATGGCAAGTTTCCAGCCAAATAAACGTCATTTGCGGGAAGCGCTGCTTTTATTCTTTAATATGAAGAAAAGTGCGACTGAGGCCTATCGTTTGCTTTCAGAAACTTATGGGGCGGAATGTATTGGTGAATCGACGTGCCGCGAGTGGTTCAAACTTGCTGCATCCTTGGGCGTCACGCAACAAGCCGTTTCCCTACGCCTAAAAGAACTAAGATTCAAAAGGTTGGAAACTGGGTGCCGTACGAATTGAAGCCAAGAGACGTCGAACGGCGATTTTGCATGTCCGAAATGTTACTGCAGCGGTATAAAAATAAATCATTTTTGCATCGTATTGTCAGTGGTGATGAGAAATGGATTTATTATGATCATCCTAAACGTAGAAAATCGTATACAAAGTGAGGCGAGCCCGCCCAATAGACGCCGAAACGAAATATTCACGTGAATAAGGTTATGCTCTGCATATGGTGGGATCAAAAGGGAGTCGTATACTACGAACTGCTTCCGAGTGGTGAAACCATCAAAGGACTATTATATCGAACCCAACTAATTCGTTTGAAGCTGGCATTAAAAGAAAAACGGCCAGAATATGAGACCAGGCATTAGTCCGTCATTTTTCATCACGACAACGCTCGGCCACATGTTGCGGTTTCGGTGAAAAACTATTCGGAAAATAGTGGATGGGAAATTCTGCCTCAGCCGCCTTACAGTCCAGACTTGGCAACATCTGACTACCACTTGTTTCGTTCGATGCAGAACGCTCGTACGGGAATACGCTTCAGGTCAGTAGAGGAAATCAAAAATTGGCTCGATACGTTCTTGGGCTCGAAAGACGAGAAACTTTTTTGGTCCGGAATTCATAAATTGCCACAAAGATGGGGGAAAGTTGTAGCTTCCGATGGACGATACTTTGAATAAAGCATTGTAACTATGTTTTCATAATAATACTTCAAATTTTGGAAAAAAAACGCTGGAAACTTACTTGTAGACCCAATATTTCCAGAAAGAGGCAGACGTTAAGGCGATTGATCAATAATGCGACACGTTTACGAAATCTTAAACGATATATCGAAAACATATGAGGCAATTCTTGTTCAAATCATTGGATAAAGGATATCTTTCAGAAGTAAAAAATGAGGATATTCGGCGGTGAAAAAAAATGGAAATAGCGTCCAAAATATAGCTCTTCGAAATACTACAACACATTCGGAGCTTGGAACTATGGAGTGCTATGGGGGGATTAGAAAGAATAAATAAGGGAACAAGAGATAAATGTGGTCTCCAGTGGCTACCTTAATTTCTGCCTTAATTTCTTAATTTCCAGTCGTAGTTTCCATTTTGTTTTTCTTTTCTCTGTTGAAACACGTAACGCATAAATTAATTATGCATCTAATGCTACATACCATATTTCCAACACTATCTTCTAAATATGTGCATTGCTATTGCACCGCTTGTAGGATCGACTAAATTTAAAGGTATTAGAACCATTCTACAAGCCGCTTTGTTTTGAATAACCTCTTTACTAAGGCCAAGATTTTGCTAATAGCTTCGCTTTTGGGTGATCCAATTATCTTCCTTTCTGCCTCTTCTTCCGACCTCAGATAAAATTTTTTCGATTGCTTTTTCGGTCGTTGAGCTTTGCAAAATCAACAGCTTGAGTTCAGGCTGAAGTTGGAAGCTTCCGTGACAGCGGGTACTTCTTATTTCATCACGTTTTGTTACAACCATTGACGTTCATTCTCTTTTCGGTCACTGTCATTTTCCCTTTTTACTTTCGTACATCGCTATGCGCATGTTAAAACTGGACAAAAGCCTGCCATATACGACGCAAACGTAGAATAGCTGTCCTGTTAACCGTTCTTCTTATGAAATAAAAACGTTGTCATTCTAAAGTAAACTAAGTAATTAAAAATGTCTTCCGATTTTGTGCGCTTGACATACACATTTAAAACAGTGGTATATAAAATAATAACAATTCACTTACTAAGTAAAAAAAAAACGAAATTATTCCAAGGCAACAAATGTTTGGCCAAGAGATATAACTGGTCTTTACGTCAAATTTGCTTTTAATATCGGCCGTATAACCACTAAATTAAAGCACAATTCAGGATTATGCCATCCCAAACTCCTTGGATCCTTAAGGCATTCAAGTTTTTTGCCGGATTTGTTCTCAATTCATTTTAAATTTTCCTCACAAGCCGGGGGTATTTGCAGGCCACGTTAGAACAGGAATGTTATATTCTCGAAGCCGGTTCGTATTTCGCTTGGTTGTATGACATGATGCGCCATCTTGCTGAAATGCAAAGTTGCTATTTTCTGTTTGCAGCATCGAAATTGAGGGTAAAAGTTGGTGCTCTAAAATGTGTTGGTAGCTACTGACATTCACAGTGTAGTCAAGGAAGCGATGATCGCAAGTCCACTTTAAGTTTGTCTTTTTTTGCAAACAGCTTCTGTAGTAGGATGAACAAACTTGGCTTGCATATTCAAGAAGAGGCCTAACAAAGGTTATATGAAAAGATATGGTAACATAAGGATTGGAAAACTCCTTAGACCAGCACTTGATGAATCCAAGGGCAGAGTTCGCTTTTTTTTTATTATACATGTTATGAGAACGGAAATTGAGTTCCTTATCACAGATAAGATCTAAATCACGCAATTAATTCACTCAGGGAACTGGCAGATTAAAGATTAGATAGCAGCGAGGTGAAGTAGGCGGGCGCTTACGGGTATACGTTATAGCCTGACACTTATTGACGTTAAGCTCAAGAAAGTTCTTCTGACGCCAAGTACAAAATCTATCTAGATCTTCCTGCAGTGGTAGGCTGTCGGAGGAAGATGATATACCATATATCTATAGATGTTCATATCATCTTCGTAAACAGATATTTATGAATTTTTAATGATGCAATCAACATCATTAATGGCCAGAATAAATAATAACGGATCAAGGTGGCTGCCTTGAGGGACACCAGAGAAGGCTTTAATTGGGTCAGAAACTATGGACCTAAATAGAACATAGTAATGACTTGCATTTAGATATGATTGGATCCATGTTATAAAGTTTATTTGGAAAGCAAGAGCCTTTAATTTCAGAAGGATTATATCATTTCATTTCATTTCCAGATTCCAGTGCACATAAAGTGCTTCATACGATATCTGTTAAGTTGGAGGTCGTAGATCTACCTTTGAGAAATCCGTGCTGGTTTTGGGAAACAATTGACTTACAATGGAAAAGCATTATGTCATAAATATTGCTCTCGAAAAGCTTAGGTATGCCGGACAGCTTAGCAATTGGTCGATAGTTGTAAATATCGTCTTTCGGCCTTTTTTATGTAGGGGAATAATAAAAGGCCTTTTTCAGGTTGAAGGCAATAATCCCTGGGTGATAGAAAGCTAAAAGAGAGCTGTAAGAGGTTGGGCTAGGTGCATTTCACATTTTTTTTTTTAAATATAGGGGGAAGATCATCAGGGCCAGCAGAATAATCAAATTTGAGGTTTATTATTTTATCTTTAACCTGCTCTAAAGTTATAGACACAAATTCCAAAGTTGTTTGTGAGCAGCTATTTAAATAGGAAAAGTAAGAGTGGTCTGGCTCTTGGGAATGGGTGGCAAACGCTTGGCTAAAAAAAATTGCGAAGAAATTTGCAATAATTTGGGGATCGCCCGAGGACTTATCTAGAAAATTCAGAGATGATGGATAGTTATCCGATTTACTTTTAGTTTTGATGAACTGAAAGAATCATTTGGGGTCGGAAATGAGTTTGTAGTCCATTTGGTTTAAATAGTTGTCATAGAGAGTTTGGCAAAGTACAGAGAAATTTGTTTGGGCAGACTGGTAGTAGAATAAATCGGTGTCAGAACGCGATTTTAAATAAGTATACCAGAGCTTATTTCTCTTATTACGAAGGGATCGCAGCTCTTTGTTATACCAGGGAGGTGATGATGAGGGATTCTTTTTGGGTAAAAAAGGTACAGATTGGGAGAGACATTTGAAAATGTCGGTGTAAAAGGACGCGAGAGCATCATTAATCGTAAGGTTGTGATTATTGAAAAGAAAGTCAAAATTGGCCATACTGAGGAGGTTGTTCAGCTTGTCGTAGTTAGCCCTATGAAAATTAAAACTGTAAGAATTCTCATAGGAAACGCGATTAAGACCATTGTCATACGCCAACATAAGTGAAAGGGGAGGGTCGTAACTATCCAACTTAGAAAGAGGATGTCTGCTTTCTAAAACGATGCAGTTATCTGTATCAGTGGCGAAGACTAGGTCGAGTTGTCGCCAATGTTATTGGTGACACCACTTAATTGATACACCCAGAGTCAGTAAGGCAGTCGATGAAAAGATTTTCTTTATCAGCGGTGGGAATTGTTGCAGTAAAGAAGGACTAGTCAGTCTGAGCCCATAGAAACTTAGGTAGATTAAAATGACCTAAAAAAATAACTACGTCGTTGGGATCAGCAGCATTAAAAATGCTGTCGATTGCATCAACAGCTAGCTGGTAACCTTGAATTGGTTGAGAGGGGCGAATATAGCAGCAGCAAATATATAGGGTGCGCTTGCAAATGGGAATTCTAGCGCAAACAAATTCAAAGAATGCAGTGAAGGATTTTTTAAAGGGTTTAGACTCGAGACGAGAGTGTATCTATCTCTTTATCTAGGCCATCGTCACGGTGTAAATAGAAGTCTTGGGAAAATAATTCATTATTCTTAATATTAGGGGTGAGATTGGTTTCTGTGAGGACAAAAATGTCGTTGGGCAGAATCTGCGAATTAAGATATATAGCAGAAATCTTAGTTCGCAATCCTCTTACGTTTTGATAATACAATGACAGATATTTGGGAGGCTTCGGCAAAGAATTGGGTGTTGGGATAGGAGCGATGTTAGTTTTTGAAACTAGACCGTGTTCTCTGGAAGTGTAGTATTCGTTTGGAACTTACGTGAAACGCAAAAGAAGAGAGATCATTGGCCATGTCATCAGGAGTCGTATCTAATTGCTCATGAAAACGTATAAAAAGTTGCCGCAGATCATTATGTTTAGTGCGAAGGCCTTCTTGCAGAATGGAAACCATTGGTTTTCGTTATACCGTCGATACAGACAGAGTCTGGCTTATCATGTAGGTATGCGAAATATAAACGAACATTATCGTATAATCTGCGGTCTCTTAATAGAGAGGGAACATACCGGCCATCTTCCCCTGAATCGATAAGGTACTTGGTTAAGTTTGCCTTTGGAGGAAGTATGGGGTCTAAAAAAGAAGGTGGTGTGGTATTAGAGTGGGACTCTAGCTTAGAAAATGGGGAGGGATTTAAAATATGGGAGTGAATAAAGTTAGGGTATGCCGTTTTTGTCTGAGTGGAATGAGGAGATGTTGTTGGGTTTTTTAAATGACTGAGAGGAGGACCAAGATTAAAAGATACACGTTTGGGAATTGGGTTGGACGGTGTAGAAGAACGTTTTGTGTATACGTAGTATGAAGTGAAGAATGAGTTGAAATTATCCAATTTTTGATTCTCTTGTTCCACTCCGAAGTATCCATAAGGTGCCTAATCGTGAGATTATGGGTTCAGGAATTGGTGTAGTAGCATCAATTTCCGGTGAGGGTTGTGGTGGAGGATGAGATGACCCAGAAGTTATTGGTGGTTCCACAATTGCAGATTCCAGCATCTCAATAAGAATCGAGGTGTTGTATGATGCAGTCGGTAAAGCCTGTGATTGCAACGGTGTATCGTCGATTTTAGAAGTTATCCGGATGTGATCAGCAATTTCGTTTAATAGCGCTCGTCATTCGGTTATCTCGCTGCTTACTCGTAAATCTCTCATTTGGCACATGATGTTTATGAGCAACTGATCATTGTTTGGCGGAGAGGCAACGCTGCTTCGGGATGTACTTTGAAGTTGAAAATCGAGGGAAAACCGTAGAGAACTTAAAGAGTCTGTTATTGTGGGGATGTACGATTTTATTATTGATTTAACACTATGGGATATAAATTTTTTTAAACCTTCACTAAGTTCGTGTTTATCGTTTCTTTTTATTAAATCAGTATTTAATATCACTATCACTATTATATAACTATAACTTAAATACGGCAATACAGTTAATGGTCTTCAAGCTTTGAAAGGCTTAATTGAAATATTTCCTACAAGTAATAATGGCGTCAAAGCATGTTGACATGAGAATGAGGAATTCAACTGAAATGGACCCGTCCACCAGGATAAAGAAATAATTGATGACAATTTAAAAATTTTAAGCAATAATGTTGCAGGGTTAAAAAACCAATTGGAATTTGATGACCTTTTTAACTACTTGATGTGTTTATGTTATTTGAAACTCATGTGTTAAATAAATTTAATAATTTATTTAAAAATTACGAATTACGAAATGGATCCATGCCCTGAAAACGAACTTATTTGGTAGAGGAAGTTGTGATGAGGTCATCGCATACCGTAAAAATATAAATACTGTAGATATACAACTCAAGATGATAGAATTAACACATATTTTGGAATTAAAAGTAAATGACTGTGTGTCTCATATAGTATCTACAATACTTATATAAACTATAACCATTGGCAACGCGACTATGATAATCTAAGCGATTCGTTAATAAATCTAAATTCATTAAATCTAATGCTTATCGGTGGCTTTAGAGCAAGAACAGGTCCTTCAGAAAATTACTTTGTAGTGGATCCCCATCGTCGTTTGTAAAACTATACCGTAATACTAAGGACTTAGTTCACGATTAAAAATATGCTAAAATAATTGGGTTTGTAGATGCTTTCGACGGCCTAATTCTAAATGGAAGTTGTGACGGTGATTTTATTGGCGAGTATACGTTCCTACGTGGCACAGCGTGCTCAGTTATTGATTATTGTTTTGTAGCTGGAAACTGGCAATCATGTCTGTCGGAGTTTAGAGTAGCCACAAAAACATTTTCTGACCACATGCCACTGGAAATCACTCTTACGGCGCCAGGATTCCTAAGTACGGTAAACGAAAATTACCTAAATTTATTGCCAAAATTATGAAAAGTCTTGAACAGTACCAATTGAACTTAAACAGATAAATGGTATATCTGAGTAGTATATCGAATATAATACTAGACATTGAAATACCAACGGAGGCAATTAAAAAGGCATCGCCATCAAGACCAAGGACAACTTCTAAAAGTAAGAAGAATAGGCAAAAATGGTTCGATAGTGAGTACACGAAAATTAGAGATAAATCAAAGCATATAAACGCCTATGCCAAGCTAAAAAATGCATGTATGAGCAACAAAAAATTAACGCTTTAAGTTGTGCTAACACTTCTGCGGAGTTCTGGAATGCAGTTAAACATATAAACGGAGGTAGAAATGCTATTGCGCCGCATTTGCATACTGAACAGTTGGGAGATCACTTCAAAACACAGCTAAATAGCCAACGAACTTCTTAACCCCACCAATATGCAGCCCCTTTCTTCGTAAACGGATACTTAGATGCACCATTCAAGGCCCCGGGAGAGGATCGCATACCATTTGAGTTCTATAAGAATTGTACAATTGATTGTGGTACTGCCCTTACAGCAGACCTTAACTGAATATCCAAAACTGCAGATATCCCACAAAGCTTCAGGAAATCGATAATATTTCCGTTACACAAAAAGGGTGATTATGCTAAATATAAAATATTTAGAGCACTGTTGTTCAACAGGCTAACTCAATGGATCTCAAATAATAAAATTCTACACAAATTTCAGAGCAGAATACTCAACTGTGGACTAAGTTTTCACGCTTGTGTACAAGAGAAGAAAGAAGAAGCTTTATGCTTTGTTTGTTGACTTTAGTGCAGCATTCGACTCCACAGCACGCGAAACACTATACTATAAACTCTACAGAATAGGAATTTTCGAATTTCGAATAGTATGAGAACGATACGGCAATGGTTTGGAATGGGAGCAATTCATCTGAGGAGTTCGCGAAAACCATGGGAGTTAAGCAAGGATGTATCCTAAGTACACTCTTGTTCATTTTGTTTATCGACGATATGACCGACAATATTGGAGGCGGAGTTGAAATTAACGAAGTAAATGTCTCTGCATTAATGTACGCAGATGATATTGTCTTTTTAGCAGAGACAGTAAATAGTATGCAGCTTATGATAAACAGACTGAAAAGCTACTGTAATACATGGAATCTGTCAGTTAACTTAGGCAAAACAAGGATCATGATATTCAGAAATGGCGGCGAGCGATACTCAGGAAATGAAGCTTGGATGTATGGAAGAGAGCGCATAGAAATAGTTAAATCCTATAAGTATCTAAGTGTGTTGATTTCAGCTAACATAAATATGAATAGACATGTTGAAACCAAACTATAGGAAGCTGAGCGCGCAATTTCTTCAGTTTGGGGAAAATGTATCAAAAATAAATACATCGAATACAATTTGAAACAAAAAATCATTCGTGCTACTGCAACTACTACATATAATGTTATATGGACCTCATTCCTATCATTCTTATCTGGTCTCCCTTTAGAAGCAAGTTTTATTAACGAAGAAGAAACGAGTCAATGCCGGATCTTAGATCGGTTCTGGAGCCATTCGTGAAAATCCTCCTACATTCCTTTCCTAGACAGCCTAAATGCAAAGCCAATAGAACTCCAAGAAGAGGGAAGGCCCTCACGCAGCCGAGAAAGACCGTTCTTTGGTGTCTGCTAAAAACAACTGTGGGGTATGTATAATTGGCTTTAGCATACGAGTAGCCGTCTAGATTGGATGAACTTTCCCGTTACACAGGTAGAAAGCCGACAGCGCATTGGAGGTTTTTAAAGTAACATATTTAGACCAAAAAGGTTTGATATTCTCGTAAAGAGAACAACCTCAGTCTTGAATTTCAGACTTTAATGAAAGCCCATTATCAGTCCACCAAAGCACGATTCCATGGACAGTATAGCTATAAAATCTACCCATGCCTGAGCGAAGATGTTAGAACTATTGAGAGCGTTAAGGAATGAGTCGCTGTGATGTAACCCTTGTGTACTGCAGCCATCACACTATTGGCCTCCGTCATCATCCGTAATCAAGGTTCTTTTCACTAGAATTGCTCTCATTTACAAAACTAGTGATTCGTCTACGCCGTGCTGTCTGACCGAGTTACATATGCTGTCATGTCTTAATGTAGATGAAAATGGCCAGCGTGTACTTCATCCTACCGAGTGCGCCTTCACCTGCCACACCAGGTTTTAAAACGCAGTCTCTCAGGATTTTCCACTTTGGTAGGGATGTTGCATCTTGGACGAAGTATGCACTCAGAATGTACATAGTTTTACGCAGATCAATCATTTTCTCCATGCTCTTGCATTTGAAGGATGTCTGCCTGATATTTTTGAGGCTCCTGGCAAACGTGTAGTCATCATTTTCGATTTGTGGTAGAAAGACTACTCCTACAGTTTGCTAGGAGCTTGGTATGCACCAGTGATGATTCTCTTCAAAGTTTCTAGCAAATGGTTTATACTTTTTTGTAGAATAATTGGATAAATGTTATTGGTACCAGTCAACTTGAAGCTCTCAAAGAAGCAACAGTGTATTTGATTGCCTCGTCCGTTACCAAAACCGACGACAGGTAAAAGCACTGGCTTGTGTTACTCAGCTCATTTACAGCTTCAGTAAATGAAACAGTTTTTAAGCCGGTTCTGATCAGCTTACCTAGAATTTAGTCTAAAGAATAAAATAGAGAGCCTCTCCTTTTGGATGATTTTACGTGACATCAGATCTTCTGAAATTTTCGTGTCTGGCAGATTTGCCACTTTTGACCCCTGATCTTAGAGCTTAGATCGCAAAAGTCTTTATAAGAGGCTGTCTTCGAAACTCGAATTAGCTTCTTATATTGTTTTTTCTTCGATCCATAAAGATTCCAGTCTTCCTAAAAATTAGATTTAAGGAGTTTTAATTTTTTTTTACAGATTTACTGGTTTAAGCCTTGAACCGGATAGTCTGTAGGAGTTCTCAATGGCTGGCTACGCCAATTATAGAAAGTGTTTTAAACATTAACATAGCATTGCCACCTTTGATTAGCCCCATCTAGCTGAAATCACAGTATTGACCAAATTCGGCTAATGTCTTTGGTGGTGGGGGTAATACCAAATCGTAAGAAAAAACCTGATGCAACCGCGAATTTGCACGATTCTCGGTTTGATATCTGTACAGTTTACCATATATCTGTCGCAACTAAATCTTGGTTGCAGAATCGCCAATGTTAAGATGGTGAGTGCAAATTTGGCACAAAAAGATAAGTTCTTTGTCTTTTCGATCTCACCACGAACGAAACCACAGAAAACACCCATGCGTTCTGGGATATTAAGCGTGGTTTTCTATTCAACACGGAGAGTCTCCGATATAGTGATGCAGAAGAAGAAGAAGGTTAATCACATAATAGATAGAGACTAAGAAAGCCGTCTCATGTCTGTCTCATGTGGAATCCATCCTTCTAAAGTGCAGATAGGGACGGGAGCCTCACTAAGATTTTATGGTCTTAACAGAAGCCTTGTCAAAGCCAACAACAAGCAAAGAGCAGTTTTTGTTTCGCCTAATGTTGCTTAACTGTAAGAACAGATTTTGTACTTTTCAGTTCCAGGGTTCTGGATATGAAGGCGCATCAACACACCCTCGGCCTGAAAATCTCAGTTTCTCAGCGGAGATTTTCGGCATACAATTGCCTAGCCAATTAAGAGTTGTTAGTTGCAGCACTGGTTTCAGGCAGACCAAGTGCGGGGGGATAGCCCCCGATAGGGTTGTTTCTCAGGGTGGATTTATGTTGGTTTAAGCGCACATCGTATGCGGTTAAAACCACCTCTGGTTTTTCTCTTGTCAATGGGTTTGACTGTTTCGTCTGATCGCCGTCCATTGGAACTATTATATTAACTGGATTCATCTGGACATCGTTCGCGGGAAAAGCCGTCTTTAAAGCGAGTGTCAGAAGCTTTCTTCCTCTTGGCCATGGAGGAGTGAGACTAATTTAGACGACAGTATTTCGGAGAGCACCACTTCTTGATTTCGTTTCCCAGTCAAACCGTACTTTGACTAACCACATGTCTTTTTTGATGGAGTTCTCTCTTAATGGTATGTTCGTGGAATGTTCGGACTCTTAACAGGCCACGTGCAGCCAAACAATAAGCAGAGGCTCTTGACTGCTAGCAAGCAGATATCACCGCCATCCAGAAGGTACGATGAGATGGGCCAGACATAAGGAGGATGCAAAAGCGTGAAATATACGATGGTGATTGCTATAGGGAAAAGAAACAGTGCGTATTCCGATGCGGATATGCCATATGCGGCAGACTTAGGTAAGAAGTCTTGAGCTTCCGACACGTGAGCGAGCGTCTTATGATAATCCGCACGAAGGCTAAATTCGTTAACATAAATCTAATACACGCCCATCCCCCTACGAAGACAAGGACGACGCCACTAAAGAATGTTTCTACGAGCTCCTTGACAAGACATATGGGTAATATTGGTATGACGTTAAAACCGCCTAGTACGATAGGATAGGAAAGGAAAGAAGTACATCTTTGTAACACAGTTGGTAAGCATATCCTACGCGACACCACGTTTGGCAACGCACTTCGACTTATTGACTTTGGGGCAATACGAAATATTACACGAATGGTGAACTCGAATCAGCACATTGTTGCAACCAAGGTGCGCATGCGGTTTTCTTAAGCACCACAATAAAGAAGAACTACTGTGAGAAAATATAGTGTAGAAAAGCTGCAATCACAAGAAATGCCAGAATCTTCGCCTATCGCGTATCCCTAAATCTCTCAACAACCCGAAGACTAGTGGCAACGCTATCAACACGCCATCGGGGACGCCGCAATTGATGTGCTGGGTTTCACCCGACCACCACCAAGAAAACTATGGTTTGATGAAGAATGCCAGCAAGCGTATACAGCTAAACAAGAAGCATACAAAGTGGCTCTGCAATGAAAGCTGAGAGCTGCTCGTGAACTCTGGAAGAACATCGGCTTTTCCAGAAGTAGAAAAAAGAACACGAGAAGCCCGTGATAGAGCATATTAAAGATTGTACACCAGGAATAACTTACAGAAGTTTTACCAAAAGTTAAAAAGGCATGTTATGGCAAGAAGACCTGTACAGATTTAGATGGAAATCTTGTAGTGGAGTCACAGTCGGTGCTGGGATATGAAAAAAACTTTTTCTGCAGACTGTATAACAGTCAATAAGCCTAACGTGCTACCGTTAGGCAGAATATACCATTCAACTTAGACGATGATAGCCAAAACTTCCGTCCACCTTACCAAAACGAAGTGAGGATAGCAATATCTAAGTTAAAATTCAACACAGCTGCTGGACCTGACGGCTTCCCAGCCGAGATGTTCACAGCTGAGGAGAACATGCACAAACTCATTTCTCAGATTTGATAAGAAGAGTTATACCTGATGAATGGAATCTCAGCACCGGATGACCGATCCACAACAAAGGAAAACCCCTCAGCTGCGCCAACTACAGAGGAATAAGTCTCCTCAATATCGGATACAAGATCTTATCTGCCGTATCGTGTGAACATCTGAAGCCCTTCGCCAACAATGGGACTGGTCCCTATCAAATCGGTTTTAAACGAGGAAAGGCCACAATCGACCGCCATAGCCTGGAAAAAAACTCAAGCCCAAATCAATACCCACCATCTTTTTATCCATTTGAAGGCCGCATATAATAGCATTTATATAGGCTAGGTATGTAGAGCCATGTCTAGTTTTGGCAGAATGATGATTGAAAACACTGGCTACTCCGTCAAGGTCGGTAACGGCTAAATCGAGACGGTTTTAGACAAAGTGACGCGCTGTCATATGACTTCTTTAACACCATACTTGCGGAACTCACAAGTGAACACTAGCGGCACAATCTTTCAAAAGTCTGTACAACTACTAGCGTACGCCGATCATATCGCCATAATTGGGAGAACTCATCGAGCTGTCACCGGTCCCTTCAATAGTATTTTTATTTGTTTTTTTTATAATTTACGCGCGCCAAAGGGGTTATGATACCCTTTTACTGTTGCCAGGGCGCGGGCGGAAAGATAGAAGGAGGGGAAAGGAAAGCATTGTTGTGATGTAGTGGTATTGAAACTCAGGTGTGTTTGGTTTCGATATTTGCTCTCCAGGGGTGGGATTCCGAATAGGACGGAGAGATTTTCTTCACTCGGAATGATTCAGGTTGTGAATTTTAACGGTTGTTTTGTGCTTGAAAACCTTACAACAGCCAAATCTACATGTCAGTGTTATGCCTTTACACGCAGATTTTTCTGACTGAGTTTCAAATTACACAAATGAAAACTTTGTCGTGGCTAGGATTCGAACCTTGACCCTCCGAGTGAGAAGCGATTGCTAGTACCACTACACCACGGCCACCCCTTCAATAATATTGAAACGAAAGCTGCCAAAAAAGGTTTACCGTCATATCAGGACAAAACAATTTAAATGCTGTCAATGAGAAGGTGCACACAACATCGACGAATTGGACAGAAAGTAATATCGACAGCTATAATTGCGAGGTAGTAAAGGACATTGTCTACCTTGGATCTACTATAAACTCTGCCAGCAACACCACAACAGAAATAAAACGAAGAATCACTCTTGGCAATCGTTGTTGGTCTAACAACGCAATTGAGCAGGAGGGCCCTATCCCGAAAAACTAAGGAGACTCTATATAACACTTTGATCATCCCAGTCCTACTTTATGGCGCAGAAGCATAGATCCTATCGAAAGCGGGTAAAAATATCCTCAGTCGTTTCGAGAGAAAAATCATTCGAAGAATATTCGGTCCCGTTTGCGTTGACGGGCTTTGAAGGAGAAGATTCAACGACAAATAATGCGAGCTATACAGCGACATTGACCTAGTCAGAAATGGCTAGGACATGTAGAGCGAATGGATACAATGCTCCAGCCCGCAGAGTCTTCGAATCTAACCCTGAGGGACAACGCTGTAGAGGAAGACCTCATCTTAGGTGGCGTGCACAAGTAAAAGAGAACCTCAAACGACTTGGAGTGCATAACAGGAGCTACATAGCTAAAGACCCGACTAACTGGACACTCTTGTTAGTTGAGCGCGGCTCAAGCTAAGCTTACCGTAGTTAGCTCAGCCTATTTTGTAATCTTTCAAGTCGCAGAAGGAGCAGTAGAAGTCATCGGAATCGAAAAATTTAGCAAGTAAATCGGCGGAGATGTAATTTGTATGTGCCCTGGCCGCGTTCCATCTGTTACATAATCATGCTGTGTTATACAACACTCGTATATAGAAATTTCACTCCTAAAGCAATGGGGTTAGTTCCATTTCGCCGTTCACGTTGGAATCCCTAAATTGATTTTTTGAAAACAAGACATGGATGTGTTGAGATCGCTTCGGTTAAGAAAGTAACATCGAAGACGGCTGATTGTGTTTACCATACCTAAGATATGGAACAAGTCTAAAGCCGGCACAAGTGATGCTTCTGATTCCTAGTCCCCACTAGCTGCAAACAATTAGACATTCTTTGTTTTAATTTACTTTTTTATAGCACTGCGTTGCAGAAAATGGGCGTAAATTGCTCATAGAGACTGACTCGACGATATTTTGTTAGGTGCTTAGTTAAATTTTGCTTAGGCAATAAAAAAAAAACCATTAAGTCATAAATGGAAAGTAAATAGCTTTATTGCTACTACCTCTAGGTAAAATAGGTTTGGAATAATTCTCAGCGAATTGCTGAAAGTGTCATTTAATCCCACCCAAAGTGTTAAGTCAAATTTACATAAAGTATTGTATCTGATTGTAATGGCTTTTCCCTTTCTTAGAACTAAGCACTGACAGAGAGAGATTTTTACGTCCAGTAGAAAAATAATCGCTTAATATTCAGTCAACGTCACATCGGAGCTTTTTATGAGATTTTTGTGAATAGCTTGGATTAGTCGCCAGCAATATGTTGTCATCCAAATAGTAATCAAAACAATCCAATCAATTGATATACACTGAATGAATCAAAAACGAATTTATAGAATGCATAAAAATTTTAAATTGATTGAAATTTGTAAGGAAGAAAACGAAATGAATAAGGCGTGCAATGGACTTTGATTTTAACAAATTCAAATACATATATAGTACATCTGTACATCTGTACATATGTACGACTTGATGCTTTATTAATATAGTTTTAGTTTAGTGATAATTATGTTAGTTAAAACATTTCGATTGGCAAGCTTTTGTGGACTTCTTTTTATAACAAGGGAGCATCCGCTGAGCTTATGTGTGGTCTAGTTTATAGTGTGTTTGCCAAAACTGTTTGGCTGTTAAAAACTAACCCGTCCGTCGGAGACCACAATTATTTTTGCTTACGACGTGTAACCGAACGTTTTTGCAAATTCCAATACGTAGGGATTTCGTAGTGAGTGCTCTATATAAGGTTCAGTTTGAAGTTGTATTTCTTGCTGCTATTCCACGGGGATGAAAATTATCTAATTTAGCCACAGCAAAATATCTTCAAGTCAGTTTTGTGAGGATTTGCGTAAAACAATCTAACGAACATTGAAACGTTTCCAATTTTCAAACAGATACCTTATTCTATCTATGCAGTAGTCGTGTTTGTCAAAGCGGACCAACTTATTAAGATTAATTTGTTTAAAAATAGATTTTTGCCTTGCCCAACCTCTGCAGATTCCTCTTAATAAGATACGTGGGAAAGTATTTAATAAAATTACTAGTTTCATTTTAGTTCTGTGCAAAATTCAAAATAAATCTTTCCTTGGTGAATCTAAAAACCTCTTAAGCATTTTTATTTTTAAACAGTTTTACTTTGATTTCTAATCAACAACAACAATTGTTATACGAATATAATACTCGTAGGTGTGTGAATATGAAATCTCGATTTAGCTAACAGATGGTTTGTGTCAATGTCAACAAATATGGTTTTTTGGAGGGTAAACATTTATCAATAAAATCCAGTATGTCATAGGTTATGATTGTACGATAGTCCTAGAAGTACCCAACCTAACAAAGTCAACACTATAAATTGGTTAAAAATATGTTTGTTTCTGTACATAGCCTCCATTTAGTTCAATATACTTTTCCCAGCGATATTTAGTAGCTTCGATACCCTGTTTATTGTGAGAATCTCCGAACACCTTAAAATAGCCATCAACCGCAGATTCCACCTCTTTACTGTTGGCAAATCTTTTACCGCCGAGCCTTTTTTTCAAGTTCTGAAATAGAAAATAATCCAAGGGGGCTAAATCTGGCGAATAGGGTGCATGAGGAAGCAATTCGAACTTTAACTCATTGATTTTGGCCATCTCGGTGACGGATGAGTGAACTGGTGCATTGAATTGTTTTGATTGTTCCTTCATCTCGGGTGTGAAGTGATGGACGCACGTTTCATCCATGGTTATGAATCGACGCAAAAACTCAGCTTTATTGCTGTGAAACTTCGCCAAACATTCGATTGAAACATCCTCACGACGCTGTTTTCGTTCCATTGTGAGTCATCGCGGCACCCATCTTGCGCACAGCTTTATCATGTCCAATTTTTCAGTCAACATGCGATGTACAGCGTTTTTTGAAATACCTACCATATCTGATATGCTAGTTCACGCACTTTCAATCGACAGTCATCCAATACCATTTTGTGGGTTTTTTTCAATATCTCTGGTGTACTCACCTCATTTTGGGTGACCACTGCGATGTTCGTCTTGGTAATTCGTCCGCCCTCGCTTAAACTCAGCCACCCAATATTTTATTGTTGTAAACGAAGGAGCAGACTCCCCCAGTTCCGTTTTGATGTTGGTTGGGTTGAGGCCTTTAAAAAATTATTGAGAGCGTTCACTATTGATGCCTGCCGAACAAATACTAAGCAACATACTTCAAATTTAAACTTTATAAAGTTGGCACTTTCTGCAATTGTTATTCTTTTGTAGCGGTCTAGCTACATATTAAACTTAAAATATTTTGTACAAGGTAGTTAAGCAAAAGACATGAAAATAATTTACTTCAACTTTATTTAATTTAAATTTTAAAAACTAGCACAACTGTTCACAAGAAGAAAAACAGGAAGGAAGGAAGGAAGGAAGAAAAGGATCAGTTTTTGAAAACGTATTAAATAATTATCTGAAGTTAGTTACGTTGCAATTTTAAGGTTCGTTTGTAATTTAACCACCAGGGCGCTAGTGTGTCCCCACACTTTTTAAACAACAACTGCCATCTAGTATACGTCAGGTCGGGTACTTCTGGGACTACCATTGTATTAACAATTTTTTTTCTTGCCTTCTCGAGAATGCCGAATTTTGTGGCAGATAAGTGCCATTTACGGGCAACTTTATTCCATTATTTTTTTTTTGTCAAAGAAAACCGTGCTGCTGAAAGTCATCCATTTTTAATGGAAGTTGATGATGAACATGCCCCAACTCAAAGGGCTAGTGAACGTTGGTGTGTTCGGACAAGAAGTGGCGGAAGTGTTTATGAGTTTCCGGTTATTTCATATTATTTCAATTATCACACTGACTTCTATTTGTATCTGCAATTAACAATAAATAATTAAAAACGAAATAAAAATAAAGCTTATCCAATAGTGAATTACCTGAATTTGCCGTGATATCTTAAGAATAAGATGACAAAGGAGTCCCGCAATCGCATGACAAGTAGAGTTGTCTTTTGTTTCCTGATTATCGGAAAGAATAGTACAGTACTTTCTGTTCACTTGAATTCCTTTCCGCGAGGTTTTCAGACCAATGTTAAATATTTCTCGGGATAATTCGAGTATAAAAACTAATTAAAGAATAAATATATTTATTACGTGCATTATTACTGCATCCCCGTATGGGGGGCATTCGAAAAACTAAAAATAAAGATAACAAAAGGGGATCCTCACCTACTAATGTGATAAATACAAAAACAGATATCAATGCAGCACGTCGGCTTCTATTCCGAAAAAGTGATACGGGCAATGTGGAAGTTAAATCTCTGTCTTCAAAAAACGGCTGGTAGACAGCCAAAAACGTAAAATCAACTTGCTCTCCAAAGCTACACGCTTCCACATATACACTAATGGAAAGCTGTATCAACGCGGACGAAAACCCATTCGCAATTCTGGGGGATTTTGTCATACCTCGAAGGCAAGTTAGCCTAAAAAGCAATAACAAAAATAAAATCCCTGACCAACCAACGGACGACTGGCGGACTCCAACTCAATAACCGATTGACGCAGATAGAACATCCTCAGCTACAGTTATAACGCAACAACATCCTGGAATACCCTCGAAAAATAGCTCAACTCCGAGAAAGCGGATCAATCCTTCAGCAGCAGCTGTAATCGTGCAGGTAAGTTTTGCCCACTAATATTCAGGGTCGAAGCGAATACGAAAAAACCCGCAAAAATAAAAGTAAAATACTACTTTTCACTTTTAAATTTGCCGTGTTCAATTCACGTTATGTTGGCAATCCTGGGGTCCACCGGGAGATTATGGAATCTTTAAAAAAAAGCGGTGAGGTTCCAGCCTATTCTTTCACTCTTAAAGAGCATAAATCAGTCAAACTATTACATAAGGGTCTTCCCTCCGATTTCCTGCCCGACAAGATAGCTAGGGATATTAACAGAATAGTTCCAAGCACTGTAGAGAGCTTAGCAAATTTTGAGAGGCCACGGTCCAGGAAAGAAGTTAGGAAGTATTGTATAAGCTATTTTTAGTTAAATTACATCCGCGAAAGTCGGCGGATGAAGTATCACAAATAAAATACCAATTCCAAGATAAAAACCACGAGGTAGAGGAGATTCTCTCCAATGTAAAAGATGGCAACGTTTTGGACACCTAGCCAAAAACTGTGCCAACACATTCCACTGCATAAAATGTGACGGTAAACATCTATCTGGAGAAGCCCTCTTAACAACATCCAGTTAATTATAGAGGATGTGTTTCCTCTGAAGCCTATCTGGCCCAAAGAAAAAACATCATCAAAGAAGATTTATTAAGAAAGAATTTCTTCCGATCAAATACGTTTGCTCCTAATACCCAGTCCCATCCACCCGGAGATTTCATTCGTCGACCTCTTCAAGAAAGATAAAATAGAGACACAGACCCATATATCGAAAACCCTATTCGGAATGGAGGTTTCGAATCTATTATCCAAAATAGAAAACTTTATTAAAAGTTTTAATAACACAACTGAACAGTAACTTAGAAGAGGATGAGCTATCCAAACATCCTTAACGAATTTCTGATCAGCGATAAATAAAGGCTTTAACTTACAATATAGCGTCCTTAATTGAATATAGCAGGAGAATTGAACTCTTTAAATTTCTTCTCTCTAGCGAAACCTCCAGTGTATGCATTCAAAAAACTAGACTGAATAAGAATCATAAAGCATTCGTTGACTCCTATAACAACTTTCGTGACGACAGGGTAGGGTTGTTGCCCTACCTATCAAAATACATTATACGCCTGCGGACATCCCCGATATAAGCTTTCCTTCTAAGATTATCTCGATCAAAATCAAAGCGTCAGGAGTTAACATGAATATACTCCTAGATTCAATTTATATCCAATGCAACAGCGCACAACATAATATCCTCGAGGACCTAGCAAAAATAAAGCTTAAGGCGGACGCTTATGAATACGAGTAGTGACAAAGTGTGTAGGAAACTACAGTCTAGATTTTACGTATGTCCATATATGTATATATAAAATTTTCTTCCCATATCTAAAAAAAAAAAAAATTATTCACGAAAAGGAAAAACAAAAACTCACATAATGAAAGTAGAGTTTGTTATCAATTCGACCTGTTGATAGCAGCTACAACAACCTGTGACTATCCTCTCCCGAACCAAACTTCTCTACCATATATCCCTTTCCAGCCTACTATATGTTTTTTTTTTCGCCTTAGCCCCTTTCCATGGTTTGTGTACCAGAGATCGACATTGCACCCAAAAAAAAAAAAAATAATAATTACAAATTACAAACATCCGACCTCAAAGCTCTATACACCCCATAATTTCACAAGTGACAGGCATATGAAAATTAGAAGGTATCTTAGAGAGAGTATGAAAGATCATTCGGTACAACGGAGTTTAAGAGCAAAGAAAGGTTTCGTCAGTTAGTCTGGTGATAAAAAGGTGTTCGATTCTGGATTTTGAAAAAAAGAACATAAAAGAAATTAAAGAACTAAGAAAAAGCAAAAAGAATTACCAGAAAAAAAAACCCAAAATCAGTTTGTGCGGTCAATTTTAAACACAAAAACAATTTTAAACACAAGTAATTTAAAACAAACACAAACCAGTGATGAAAGCAACATTTAAAAAAAATATATACATAATTCGAACGCGAGAAAACAAAGAACTAAGGACTTAAACGAATAAAATTTGTAAATTTTAATACTGGCTATACTTCCAATGCGTAAAAATTGCAATCCCATTTTGAACCCGAATTACCCTGTATATTCTCTAGTTTCAGTTTGTTATTGACTTTAGTTCGGTGCGGTTTAAAATATTTATAAAATATGAGTCAAGAGGAACGCCGTAAAAAGATCATCGACAAATGGCTTGAAAATACTTCGCGTCCAAACCATTTCATCGCAAAAAATTTAAACATAGCACGCAGTACACTGGATTCTGTTATTAAACGATATTTGGAGACGTTGACAGTTAAGCGAAAACAGAAAAGTGGAGCACATGATACAAATTTGGACAGGAAAATAGTGGGTACTATCGTAAAAAACTGGACTATGTCATCCAGAGATGTTGGTCGGAAATGTACTACCAACCAAACAATGGTACAAAGATCTAAAAAACGTAACGGTCTAAAAACACGAAAAAAAACAAAAAATACCAAAAGTTACTGAAAAGCAAAAAAAAGTCATAAAAACACGAGTAAGAAAGCTATACGAGTTGATCGGCAACAAGAAAGCGTGCTTGGTTTTGGATGACGAAACTTATGTCAAAGCCGACTTTATTACTCTTTCAGGTGCGCAGTTTTACAACTCGTTTGAAGCTGAGATTCTTCCGCAATCAACAACATCGATTGGGATGGAAAAATTCGGGTCAAAATATCTCGTTTGGCAGGCCATTTGCCAATGTGGACACAGCAGCTCATCATTTATTACAACGGGAACAATTAACGGAGAAGTGTACATTAACGAGTGCCTAAAAAAACTGTTGATTCCTTTCTTAAACAAACACGAGGGTTCAACATTATTTTGGCCAGATTTAGCTTCAGCTCACTATGCTCATGCGACGTTGAGCTTTCTTGTTGCTAAAAATGTCGACTTTGTCCCAAAAGACATGAATCCACCCAATGTTCCACAGTGCCGTCCCATTGAAAGATATTGGGCTTTGGTCAAAGCTAAATTGAGGAAAAGTGAGCAGAGTGCAAAGGACGTAAAAGATTTTAGTATTAAATGGAAAAGAGCATCCAAAAAGATCACGGATATAACTGTCACCAACCTTATGAAGGACATTCGAAAAAGTTGAAGAAAGAATGGGAACCCAAATAATTTTTTTTTATTTTTTGTAATTGTGAATGAATTTAATAAAAACAAAGTCTTAAAGCAAATAAAAAAAATTTATTGGGTCCAAAACTCGTGCGGTTTGCTAAGAGATGGCGTAACTTGTATTATTCCATTGGAACATTCTTTGGAAAGCTACTGTCATTGTACGTCATTTCAGTATATGTCATTCATTTGAAGCGTAAACAACAATAATTTTTTTTCACTCAAATATGTCGAACTTTGTGCCTGAAAAAGTGTTTTTGTGGGGAGTTCTTCTTCATTACTTTAATATGAAGAAAACTGCTGCCGAAAGTCATCGTATTTTGGTGGAAGTTTATGGTGAACATGCGCTAGCTGAGCGAACGTGCCAAAAGTGGTTTGCACGATTTAAAAGTGGTGATTTTGGCTTGGAAGACGATGAACGTCCTGGGCAGCCAAAAAAGTTTGAAGATGAAGAATTGGAAGCATTACTCTATGAAGATTGTTGCCAAACACAAGAAGAGCTCGCAGAATCTTTAGGTGTCACTCAAGCAGCCATTTCAAAACGTTTAAAAGCAGCTGGATATATTCAAAAGCAAGGAAATTGGGTTCCACATGAACTCAAGCCGAGAGACGTCGAAAGGCGGTTTTGCATGTCCTAAATGCTGCTGGAATGCCACAAAAGGAAGTCATTTTTGCATCGGATTGTTACTGGTGATGAAAAATGGATCCATTACAACAACCCCAAGCGCAAAAAATCATATGTGAAACCCGGCCAACCAGCCAAATCAACGGCAAATATCCATGGCGCGAAGGTAATGCTCTGTATTTGGTGGGATCAGATGGGTGTGCTGTATTATGAGCTGCTAAAACCGGGTGAAACAATCAATGGACAACGCTACCGAACACAATCAATCCGTTTGAAGAGAGCAGTGGCCGAAAAACGCCCGGAATATGCGACCAGACACGAGGCAATAATTTTCCATCATGACAACGCTCGGCCCCAAGTTGCTATTCCGGTTAAGAACTATTTGGAAAACAGTGGATGGGAAGTCTTACTCCACCCGCCTTATAGCCCAGACCTTGCCCCTGCTGACTACCATTTGTTCCGGTCGATGCAGAACGCCCTCACTGAAATACGGTTCACATCAGAGCAGAATATCAAAAATTGGCTTGATTCATTCTTGGCTGCCAAGCCGGCGCAGTTCTTTTGGGATGGGATCCACAAATTGCCAGAAAGATGGGAAAAAGTCATAGCTTCAGATGCGCAATACTTTGAATAACACTATTGTACATGTTTTTCTTAAATAAACGTTCAAATTTTGAAAAAAACGCACAAATTAAGTTATATACCCAATACATGAATTATGAAAATATTTTTTTTTTACTTTGAAGTTTCCAAATTTTATTTGTTCTTACACCGGAAAAATAAAACAGAAAAGTCAATTAATATCGAGCGAATAGTTTTGGCTAGAAATCCAGCAAAATTGCAGGAGTCATCAAGTGCACCGAAGCGCCAGTGTCCAGAAGCCGAAATCACGGCACAGGAATTAGTAAATGCTCCGAGCAGGCAAAGAAACCACCAGTTAACAGCGCAAGCAAGTGCACCCCCCAGCTGCCCCCCAACTGTTAATTAAATGGGATCGCAGGGGCACAGGAATCCCCAAGTGCATCCGAGGCAGCAAATAGACTTACAAGAAGATAGAATCGAGATCATCCGTTGGAAGTTACCCAGCACAAATTGAGGATAGCCAGATCGCAGACACCCAGTCGACCAACGCAGTGCAGTTTCACACCCTCCGTCCCCATTTTCATCCTAACCCACATCCACAGGATTCTTGCAAAAGGCATTAAGAAACAGAAACGACAAAGAAAGATAAATCACATGATAACATATAAAAACAATAATTAACATCTACGTTGAAGGAGAAGGAGTGCACTTCATCCCCTAACCTGTCCGGTGAGTAACAAAAAGAATTATTTTCTTATTATTATCGATAATTTCTAAAACCAAAAACAAAAATCAAATCAAATTTATATGTACATAAGGACTTAGAAACTTCAAGGTAAAAAAAAAAAATATTTCCATAATTCATGTAAATTTTTTTTTATTTGCTTTAAAACTCTGTTTTTATTAAATTCATTTACAATTACAAAAAATAAAAAACCATTTGGGTTCCGATTCTTTCCTCAACTTCTTTCGAATGTCCTTCATAAGGTTGGTGACAGTTACATCCGTGATCTTTTTGGACGCTCTTTTCCATTTAGCACTAAAATCTTTTACGTCCTTTGCATACTGCTCACTTTTTCTCAATTTAGCTTTGACCAAATCCCAATACCTTTCAATGGGACGGCACTGTGCAACATTGGATGGATTCATGTCTTTTGGGACAAAGTCGGCATTTTTAGCAACAAGAAAGCTCAAAGTCGCATGAGCATAGTGAGCTGAAGCTAAATCTGGCCAAAATAATGTTGAACCCTCGTGTTTGTTTAAGAAAGGAATCAACAGTTTTTTTAGGTACTCGTTAATGTACACTTCTCCGTTAATTGTTCCCGTTGTAATAAATGATGAGCTGCTGTGTCCACATTGGCAAATGGCCTGCCAAACGAGATATTTTGACCCGAATTTTTCCATCCCAATCGATGTTGTTGATTGCGGAAGAATCTCAGCTTCAAACGAGTTGTAAAACTGCGCACCTGAAAGAGTAGTAAAGTCGGCTTTGACATAAGTTTCGTCATCCAAAACCAAGCACGCTTTCTTGTTGCCGATCAACTCGTATAGCTTTCTTACTCGTGTTTTTATGACTTTTTTTTGCTTTTCAGTAACTTTTGGTATTTTTTGTTTTTTTCGTGTTTTTAGACTGTTACGTTTTTTAGATCTTTTTACCATTGTTTGGTTTGTATTATATTTCCGAGCAACATCTCTAGATGACATAGTCAGGTTTTTTACAATGGTACCCACTATTTTCCTGTCCAAATTTGTATCATGTGCTCCACTTTTAGCTTAACTTTTCTGTTTTCGCTTAACTGTCAATGTCTCCAAATATCGTTTAATAACAGAATCCAGTGTACTGCGTGCTATGTTTAAATTTTTTGCGATGAAATGGTTTGGACGCGAAGTATTTTCGAGCCATTTGTCGATGATCTTCTTACGGGGTTCCTCTTGACTCATATTTTATAAATATTTTAAACCGCACCGAACTAAAATCAATAAAAAACTGTAACTAGGGAATATACAGGCTAATTTGGGTACAAAATGGGATTGCAATTTTTAAGCATTGGAAGTATAGCCACTATTAAAGTTTACAGATTTTATTCGTTTCAGTCCTTAGAGAAGCGAGCTGATAAATCTTATAAAAACAAACTTAATACGATATATGCATACACATATTCATACTTATATATATATATGCACAGTCTCGTAGGGGATATACCCCATATAAACATACATTTATTTATAGCTGAATTTCATTTTTAATTTTGAATTTAATTTTCCTAACCTTTATATTTTGCTACTAGGCTAAGTTGCTTTTGAGTACCCCCTTGATCTAAATGTTCCCGCACCACACCACCGTGTGGCGTTCCCATTATTCCGATTTGAGTTCTTTTTTTTTGTTAAGTTGGTAAATCCGTTGTTGACATTCCCTCTAAATCTTAGCATCATAGCTTGAAATTTGCAAAAGTTACGTAGCCAAGAGTACATCTATCTCTGATCTATTTTAGAAATGGATTTAAATTTGCAACAACGAACTTGTATTGAATTTTGCGTAAAAAACGGATTTAATGGTGCGCGAACGTTGGAAATGTTGGAAAAGTGTTTCGGCAACGATTCTTCAAAGAAAACGGTCGTTTACCAGTGGCACGAGCGGTTCAAAAGTGGTTGTGAGTCAATCGAAGATGATGAACGCAGTGGCAGACCATCGACATCGAAAACCGACGAAAACATTGATGAATTAAAAGAAATGTTAACCTTCAGAGAGATGGTTACTTGATTTGGCTCCCTGTGACTTCCTTCTGTTCAATCGAGTTAAAAAACCACTACGGGAACGTGTTTCAGCAGCCGAGAGGAAGTAATGGAAAAATCGCAGGAAGAACTGATGGACATAGCGAAAACCGAATATGAAAAATGTATCGAGGATTGGATCAAGCGCTGGCATGAGTGTGTTGCAGTCGATGAGGATTACTTTGAAGGGGACAATATAGATTTAGATAAATAAACTTGTATTTGTAATTTTCTGAATACATTCCGGGAGCTTTTTGATCAAGGTAGTATGTGTAGACTCGCTTCCATAAGAAAGATTTTTTTTTCATTAGGTCTTTCATTTCAACGCTTTGCCCCCCCCCCCCCCCTTCCCTCCTCTCTTTTGCAGAATAAATTTGTGTATATCTGTATACTCATATAAAAAGCGCTTGGTGTTTTTTTTTTCATTATTTTTCGGGTCAGAGGGAGTCGTAGGAGAAGGTAAACCGGAAATGACAGTACTCAGGATAAGGGAAGTCATTTGCAGTATAAGAATTTTTATTTTTTTTTTGATTTACCATATAGGATGCGTTTCTAAGCGGTAGATCGGAGGAGCGCGAAAATATATTGTCGCGAAACATGGAATGATAAGTAAGGAGCCAACAGACAAAACAAGGGGTAGTAACGCAAGATATCCACGGACCGCGTAGCTACCATGGTATGTCTAGCGACCCCATGCTATACATTAAAGGGAGGTAAATTTTCCGTAGCAGAGCTCTACTCTCTTTTGGTGCAATTGGAGGTGGGAATTTAGTTTCAAGCTGATTTGACGGAAAGAAGATTTACGATTGTCGCTCAGAACGAATTCGGGTCCCCGAAAAAGAAAAAAAATTTACAGCTCCACTAACACCTGGAGAAGGCATGAAAATAATGTAACTGCGGCTGGCCACTTTCAGTAGCAAGATCCCACCCCATTCCGACGAGCCTAGGATGGAGCTAAAACTTATATGCCTGCCCCTGCTGAATGGTCAAGTCCCCTCCTACTCTTTGCCCGGACTGACCCCTTTAGTTGCCTGTACTCGGGAAGGTCAACCTCAAAAGGTTGAGGGAAAGGTAGGAGGGAGGGTTCTTCGTGGAATTGGATTTTGTTTCCAAGGATTAGTTGTTTTTACCATCATTACACATGCAACCATTAGTTTGAAGGACCCTGGGTTTAGTGCAAATTATCTGAGCAAACCCCATATTATTTTTGCCCCGTTTTAATGGCAGAGCAATAATAATTACCGTTACAAGTGGTTTAAGTAAAATATAAAGTAAAGTAAAAGTGGTTGAGAAAAGCGGTTGAATTCTAAATTGCAACTGTATTGGATACAGTGATTATATTGAAAGCAATAAGTTCTACCATTTGTACCTATACAAACGTTTCACATTGGAGTTAGAAGTGGGGTAGGACTTACGGTGTGTGGAGGTGGGGGGGGGGGGGGTGTTTTTGTGATTGTGCTTATAATGGGTCGAACACTATTGAAGTTAACCCTCGTCCAACTCAAATTACGTGGACCTCAGCACCAGTGGGGGAAAAAGCTCTGACCAACGAGCGACATGATCCAGATGCATACTCCTTTACGAGAAAGATCAAATGAGACCTGGCAACGACATGACAGCGATGATGCAATTCCTCTTATCGAAAATGGAAGAACAAAAGAAAAATCTGGAAGAACAGAAGAACAGCATTGAACACAAATTCGACGAACAAACTAACAATCTGCACGATCTTCAACAAAAAATTAATGAACAAAAGAATGATCTGGAAAAGCAAAAGAACATTCTACAGCAAAAGTTCGAAGAGATCCATGACAAATTTGAGAGAATAGAGAAGAATGTTGACGACAGATTTGAACAAATGAACAACAAAGTTGAGGAACTGGTAAAAGATCTCGACACATTACGAAAAGAAAAGCTGCGAGAATGTTCTTTAAGCGGTTTAAGAAGAAAAAAATTGAAACCTCCCTCCTGCGATGGATAGACCTCATGGTCTAGAAACTGTTCGAAATGGCAGCTTGTGCGAACCACTGGGATAAGAAGCGATGATCTTATACGGTTCTGTAGCAGAATTGGCAGAAAAGCATAAAGACTATATGGCCCTAGTGCAGGCTATCGAGAAACGGATTAAGGATAGTCCCATGCGGGAGGTTTACAAGGCTCAATTGCAAAGCCGAATGCAGTAACGAAAAGAAACACTGCAACAACTCCAAGCAGACGTCAATAGACTGGTACATTTGTCATACCCCACCGCAGGCTCAGAAATAATCGACGAAAATGCAAAGGATGCATTTATCAGAAGAATCGCAGATTCAAAGCAACAGTCAGCAGTAAGGATGACCAGAGAAAGAACGCTTGCTGAAGCACTTGCCTTAGATCTGGCGATGGAAGCAGCAAATCAGGCTTCCAAAGGAATACTATACATTTCGTCAGGGAAGTAGCAACGAAATACTCCGCGGGAGAGACCAAGGATGCGTTGCCGGAACTGCGATAAAGTAGGACATCTTCAAGGGCACTGTAAAGAACCGGTACGGCGAAAAGCCTGCCTCATCTGGGGTAACAAGCAAATAGAGGGAAAAACCGGCAAAATCGGCTACCAAGAGGTCGGTCAATCTTCCCGTAGCCATCAGTGAGGAAATGCTTCCTTCACCCCAGGGCAATCATCCAAGTTTCGCAGGCAAAACAATGCAATGAAGGTCTACTGACAGAAGTAGATTGTGGTAGGGAAGCAAAAGAATAGGCCACTATCCGAATGATCGGGACTGAGCCAGTATACGGTTGGAGTACAGACAAAATCTGTTCCCGCAAACAGGCAGACATCGAACAAATATTGGCCTAGAAGGAACACGAGAAAGACCAAGCAGGCAGGAGATATCGGACCGGAGCAGTGAGACTCGCTTTGAGTACAAGAATGTTTGCTGATGAGAAAATGGGAAAGTGCTAATGGAACAACATCTCGTAAGCAGCTAATTGTGATGATAATGGAATCTCAGGAGGTCATTTGGGAATAAACAAGTCGTTGATGAAGTTATTAGCTAAGCGCAAAACAAGATGTCAAGAATTGGTGAAAAAAGTGCATAAGGTGTGCACTTTTTTTGAGTCCAAAAGGCCACAGGGGAGAATGCAACAATCCAATATCGGAGCACCATTCGAACGAAGAGCCCTGCGTAAAAATTGAAGCAATCGGAAGATATGTACGATGTTGAAGTGAATACAGTTTTGATTATCACATGATCAACTTTACTGTAGTTCTTCAGCTATTTCAAACATTATCGTTTGTAAAGTGTGCAAATCGCACGTGAAATTTACGGAAAGTGGTAAGAGCGTTTAGGGATTCAACAAAGTAGTGTCCTGTGAAAAATATGTACACACTCAGATACCTAGTAGTCCATTTATTGAAAAAGGCTTTGAAATAAACTGTAGAATTGTAATTTCCATGCGATTACTTGAAATTGGTTTGCACGGAATAAAAAAGTTTTGTGCATTCATGGAATTACCCCGACCTATGTTTCACTCTTTCTATGATAAGGTTGCCAAAAGAATTTCAACAGATCTTAACTTATTTGCAAGAACAGTATGATGAAAGGAGCGAAAGATGAGAGAACTATTTCTATTGAAAGAGGAGAAAATGGAATTATGAGGCCATGGCGCGTGGAGGAAACGTGGGTTTACGTCCTTGTTTGGCTTAGTGACTCTAACTAGCAAATACAGTGCAAAAATTATAGACTGCGTAGTGAGATAAACTGTAAAGCGTGTGAGTACTGGAAGAATAAAAAAGATACCGAGTATTCGGAATGAGCACAAAATCATAAAGATAAGTGTGATGTGAGTCACGATGGATCAGCATTAAAAATGGAGGTCGATGCAGTTGTTGAGATGTTTCAATGATCCGAAGTTTTGCACCAGGTAAAATACACAAACGACGGCGAATCTAAGACTTTTAAAGACATTACTGATGCTAGGTCCTATGAAAATGTCACAGTACTCAAGAAAGAGTGTATTGATCACGTTCAAAATTGAATGGATACCAGCCTACGTAATTTGAAAAAGAATACAAAAGATCTCGGCGGAAGGGGCAAATTGACGGGAAAACTTATAGGCGAACTCTCTATTTATTATGGATTAGCCATTCGTAGAAACTGTTGAAAACATGAGAAATAGTATTTGGGCAACGCTCGATCATAAATTATCTACTGATGCAAAACTGCAGCACGATAAATGTCCGATCGGAGAGAATTCATGGTACTCTTGGCAAAAGGCTAAAGCTAAAAATAGTTTGGCTGACCTTCCAATTGAAGTGTATGATGCTACCAAGCCAGTTTACGAAGAATTGACCACAGACGATTTACTTACTCGATTCGTCGGCGGTTATACTCAAAACTGTAATGAAGGTTTTAATTCGACTGTAGCATTGACACCAGAATCCATTTCTAGTGTAAAACTGAGTTGGGTGTAGCTATAGATATTGCAGTTTGCGTGTACAATGACGGCTTTGTTTCATTTTCCGCATAATGAAAGCGATTGATTTAGAAATCGGCCCGAACAGGTACGAAATGCGCTTGGAGATTGACAAAGAGTGCATAAAGCTTGCAGAAAGATAGCTGTCTGAAGCTACAAAAGAGTGGAGGATCGCATTAAAATCCAATAGAAAAGAAATGTAAGAGCAGGACAATAATCTAGAAGGCCAATTGTATGGTGAAGGCATCGCGGATTAAAGGTATTGCAAAATTTTTAACGACTTTCTATAACTTCAAATTTTAAACGGGTGTATCTCAAAACTGCATTTTTCAAGTTGGCCGCACCTTTAACTTGAACAATTTTCAACCAATTCAGTTTAAATTTTACAATAACTAGATCTTTAAAAATACATCGTTTAAATTAGTACGTAGGATTTTTTTTCATATGGCATAGTTCATTTGTTATTAACAATTTTTTGGCGATTTTTCTGCGAATTTTGCAATTTTGACTTTGGAAGGGCGCCATTCGGCCAAAAATCAATATATTAAAAAATCTTATTGTTATGTACAATAAAAAAAAATTTGTGACTCATCATAATTCAAAATTTACTGGAGCTGTTGGTACGGCAGTAGATCATTCTAAAAGAGGAACGCTGCACAGCTGGCATTTTCAAATAAATTATTCTATAAAAAATATATTTTACAGCCTATCATATGTAACATACATACAATAATCTTCTACCTTTGTAAACTCGAATTATTTTATATTTTTCCTAAAAAATAATCACAAAAAGTCTATTTTTGCGGCCTCTAGAGTGTCCTAACCCCTTAATATCTTACCAAATATTTCCTTTAACACTATTATTTTCTGTATTTTTTGTCCTTTATACGTGATCTTACATTTGTAATCTTGCGCTCCGATTACTTGTTTCAACATGTTTAAATGGTCTTCAATAATTTAATCAAGACTGTGTGTGTGATGGGTGCCGCGGGGCGATCGATAATTAAAATCTTATCTACGGCACAAAATGGCCTAAGAGTATGCTACCTAAATGCCCGCAGTCTAAGTTTAAGTAAACTTGACTACTTGACCGAAAGTAGATTTGACTTGTGTAACGGAGACTTAAGATGGCTGGGTGCAGTAGAAATAGGTTGGCGATACCTATAACTGTTTCTACAAATCTTATTTGCTTATTTTACCTCCAAGTGGTAAACATCGGGTACTGGTCGATGTCCATTCGGACGAGTTGGCATCGTCTGTAAAATATAGTCGGACGATGGAATGGAACATCAGTATTGTTTGTCCAAACCTTACGAAAGGAGACCCTTTGAACTTGGCCAACTACAGAGGCATCAGTCTTCTTAACATCGCTTACAATGTCCTACCTGCGGTATTATGTGAACGCCTGAAGCCGTTCTAAAACAATCTGATTGGTCGATATCAGTGTGGCTTCAGACCAGGAAAGTCCACCATCGACCAAATATTCACACTACGGCAGATCTTGGAAAACACCCATGAGTTCTAAATCGATACACAACACCTATTGATTTTAAGGCCGCGTGTGACAGCATCTATAGAGACGAGCTATACAGAGCAATGTCTAGTTTTAACATCCCTGCCAAACTCGTCCGTTTATGCGGGATGACAAAAGGAGAATAAACGGTGCTCCATCAGAATCGGGAAAGAACTCACTGAGACTTTTAATGTCAAGAAAGAATTTAGATAAGGCGATGATTTGTCATGCGATTTCTTTAACATCATTTTTGAAAGAATAGTGGAAAACTCACGCGCCAACTCAATAGGCACAATCTTTTAAAAGTCTGTCTAATTACTAGTATACGCCAATGATATTGACATAATCGAATGAAAGCAATGTGATGTGGCATTTTCGTGAGTAGTGAGAAGGAAGCGGCGAAGCTAGGTTTAACAGCCATTGAGAGCTAGACCAAGTATATGCTGTCAAACGGAAAGGACATCCGACACTGACGTCTCAGACAGAACGTCACCCTCGGTAGACATAACTTTGAGGTAGTTAAGAACTTTGTCTACCCATGCTCTGCTATGAAATTCAGATAACGACACCAGCGCTGAGATCAAACGAAGAACAACTCTTGCCAATCGCCGCTTTTTTGGGTTAAAAAGGCAATTGACTAGCAAAGCTTTCTCTTGAAGAACAAAAGCGACATAGGTAAGGCCTTAATAATCCCAGTCTTGCTCTAAGGGGCAGAGGCATGGACTTTATCAAACATAGATGAGGGTGCTCTTATCTGCTTTGGGAGGAACATTTTTCGGGTGGTTTTCGGTCCCGTCGATGACGGGACGATGAGTGGAGGAGGAGATACAATGACGAACTATATGGGGTCATCAACATAGTCAGAAGAGTAAAGGTCCAACGAAAGAGATGGCTGGATCGTGTAGACTGGATAGACAGACACCAATGCTCCGGTGCGAAAAGCCTTCAATCCACGCCAAGGTACAGCGCAGTCTAGAAAGAGCGCGAGTCAGGTGGCACATGCAAGTTGAAGGGGTCCTCAACCAACTTAGCGTGCGAAACTGGAGGCCGCTAGGTAAAGATTGAGCTGGCTGGAGACGCTTGTTGGTCAAGGCCCAGGTCTACCCCGGAGTGTAGCGCCACCTTAAGTAAGTAAGTCTAGCTTCCCGTTTTTGTTCTGAATTGATTGGAGCTCGAAATCGGATACCGTGTCGATTTTGTCGAGTTCACGTTGGTTCGAGAAGATTACTAGATTGTCTAAGAGTTTCCCCGGTTAGCGAAAGTACTTTTTTTTTATAAATATGATTTTTGTTTGTCTTAATGTTGATGTGGCAGTTCATCTGCAGGTTTTATCGAGCACCTTGATTTTTATCTCTATCGGAGTAACCTATAACTGAAGCACCCTGAGCCTAGGTTCATCTTTCTTCTCCTAGTAAAAGTCAAGCAGATTCTCTTATTTGGGTTTATTGAAGACTCTTCCTGCTACATCAGACAGAAAATATAATATCGCACACTTTGCGTTTAGATGAAATATTGCAGTAACAATAACTACTAGATCATTAGCATATTGGATGCTTCGACCAGAGTCTCTACTCATTCTATTCAAGAGAAACAATCAGTGATCTAGAGGTTTTTCTTTGCAACTCAACATTTTGAATTTCTTATGCTCAAGGTTGTATCTTGTTAGTCCAGATCTTCTGCAATAAGCTCAATTTTAATTGCGTTTTGATTCATTTAATAGAGATTTTACCATTTTCTTTACATTTTCAAGTTATCTTACTTGCTTCTTAAAACACAGAAGAAAGTTTTTCAGGGGTCCGAACTTGCATTACTACTGCTTCGCCCATGATAAGGGTTTCATGTTATCTCGAGAGAGTGCCCTAGCACTAACACACATCCTAGGCGCTTGCCGTAAGAATGCTGAAGACACCGCAGAGCAATTCCTCTGTGAGTGTTCAGCCTACGCGCACAATTGTTTGTATGGACTCGGCGCTGATGTGGCACTGTAGATAGATTTTCTCGGAAGCGTGTACTTATATTCCTATGAAGTTCTTTGTTTGAGTACTCTGTTCCAAATAAAATACCAACTGCTACAGGATTGCAAATCATTTTTCACGGTGTTGGCTATCTACCTTCATAAAACGTTCCGAACATTTTCTTCGCTATTACTCTGGTAGTCGGCTGTAAGGCGGGAAAATATGTTACATTTGTATATCAGACCATGACAAATATGAAGGCCTGGCTTGTTACTGCAAGACCAAAGATATTAAACCTAATCTCGTTAGAGAAAAACAGAATATTCCCCTCAAATCTGAGACTGGTTTCCAGTGCATGTTATTTTATTTGTATTTATTATATTTGTTTGGTAACGTAATCCTTCTCCATTTACAAACAACTGACGGTAATATAATGCATATTTTAATACAAAGATATTTTATATTTTTACAAACATCCGGCCAAATTGAGCTGATTCCATTTCAATCTATCAACTCTACTTTAATATTCTAACAAGACCTCACGTCTCCTATTTCGTGCTTCCCTTTGCGTCATCGAACTTAAACGCAAATCTACGAGTATCTGATCAAATCCTGAAACAAATGTGATGTAAATGAAAGCAGCTGAGAGTGACATATGTCAGATATCAAATATTTGAGCGCGTTTTGTTGTTGACATTTAACCTAAAAACAAAAAAAAAGTTGGCGCCATTCGGTCGAGTTTTGTGCTTGCGATTGTGGGTCATGGAGAATTTTGAAGGACATACGTATTCGTCGTATTTTGTTTTATTACTTTCAAAAAGGGAAGAAAGCAACTGAACAGAGGAAAAAGTTGCATAAAGCTTACAGCCGAAATCTCGTCAAAAACGCCAGTGCCAGAACTGGTTCGTCCGATTCCATGATGGTGATGTGGAACACGCAGATCCGTTCCAGTAGGCCTTCTGAGATTGATGACGATAAATTCCAAACATAGGTACATGCGAGAGCTTTCTACCTCGCTCTAGAAGTGTCTATTGGAAGTCCTCATGGCCATTTGAAATGGCTTGGATGACGCTCGACATTTGGTTGCGAAGAAAACGATCCGTTCTTGAAGCGTATGCTCACGAGCGACGGAAAATGAATTGTCTACAACAATATCAGCAGAAAAAAAAAAGTGTCGGAAAGGGAAGCAAAGGCATATATCCACCAAGAGAAGTGATGCTGTCAATATGGAGGAACTGGAAGGGTCTAGTCTTTTTTAAGCTGCTTCTAAAAAGACAAAACGATTAATTCCGATGTGTGAGCAGCTAAAGAATATAAGTGATGACATCGCACAGAAATGGCCCGAGCTGATCAATCGTAAGGATGTGTTGTTTCACCACGACAATGTGAGACCACACAAGTTTGGTTATTCGGCAAAAAACCTTGAAGCTTTGTTTGGATGTGTTGCCACAACCACCGTTCAGCTTAGATCTTGCGCCATCAGGTTTCTACTTATATCGGTCCTTATAAAACTCCTCGAATTGTAGAATGTTTGCTTCTGAAGACCTCTTCCAAGAGCGCCTTGACAAGTTTTATGTATGCGCTATTATGAAGCTGCCGGAGACATGGCAGGAGGTCATTCAACAATACAGCCAATACATCGTTAATGTTCATTAAAAAACGCAATAACTTTTTGAACCAATAGTTGTTCTACGAGTATAAGTATATTTTCGGCATCGATATCAAACTGTGTTTATTTATTTCAGTCCTTGTCCCCATATTAAAGGTAAACAATTAATCAAAATTTAATAATTTGTAGCAGGTTTACCGGCAGTAAAATTTTTTTTTTAAGGTAACAACGAGCCCGCGAACCACACAGGTGACGGTTTGATTGATAATGGCGGTTTGCGTTGCGAATAAAGAAAACAAAAGCAAAATTTGCAAAAGGCAGTCGGTAGCAGGTTAAGTGCTGCCACTTTCGGCTGCTCAGCAAGGGATGGGCTTATGGTAAAAAAAGTATTGCACAATGAATTGAGCGTTATCAAGAAAAATTTACTAATCGGGGTTACGGTTGAAAAGTGATTGCATTCAGCGGGTTCGTTTTGTTTGGTCTTCCTTTTGCGGGAGTTCGTCTTTTCACAATGCGAGCAAAAGCCTACCGGGATCTCAATGCACAATCTAACAACACAATACTTAGCTGCATACACTGTTATCCAGCTTGCTTCGTCTTTCTAACTCTCCCTCCCTCTTGTTCCCACATACCCTTCTTTTCTGCTTCTGAAAAGATTTTTACTTTTCCTTTGCTCTTCCACTATATAATTTTTCCAAATTAAATTTTCCTTTTTTTTCCTTTATCACTTTGACTTGAATGTTGTTTTTTTTTTAAATAACCTCTTTGAAGCATTGTGGTCAACCAAGAAGTGGCCGACCTGATCCAAGCTATGTCCACTTAAATCATTGCCCACCTACACACACATTCATGCATTCCATCCAATCAGTTCCTAGCGGGCCCCGCTATTTAGCCCCATGTCTTGGAGCTCCGCTAGACGGGAGTGGAAAGGGGAATACCAGATAGCGCCCCATTCTTTACATTGCTAATGTTTTTTTTTTATATTTTCGATTGTACAATTTGTGTTTTGGTTTCTGTCTTGTGTTTCGTTTGCGCCTGTGCTTTTATGGTTGTATTGTGTGGTGTGTCTTGCAGAGAGTTGCAGACAGTCCACTTGGTTCTAGGCAACTGGTGTGGGTTTTATGTGTTTCATCTACACAGAGGGTTCCAGACCATCTATCTGGCTCTAGGCGTATAATCCAAATTACAAGACCGTCCGTCATATGTTTAGAGGGTTCCAGGCCGTCCGCGTCGTTCCGTCTTTTCCGGGAGTACCTACTGGTTGTCATCTCCGAGGAGGGTCCAGGATTGGAAGAGTCCACGTTCCTCCAAAGCGACAATGGACATAACAGATAAGGTGGGTCAAAAAAGTGATGTGGCTTGGCTCTGCTGAAGGCTAAAGACAACCCTTCAGGGGAGATAGAACAACACACAAGTCAAGGGTCAACTACTTGGAGCTGGACCCTTGTTAAAAAAAATTATTGAGCGCTTTCCTCACGCTCTTGTAACAGGCCACCCGCCTGCTCTGTTGGTGTTTTTGACCATCCATTTTACCTGTTTATATTGTTCTTCCAAGATACTGAGAAAGTGCACCGATGACTGATGCACCCACTGCTGCCCATCACTTTCTTAGGATGTTGGAAGAACAACTATTTAGCGGAAAAAGGTTCGAAGGGATGAGGGTGAAAGTTTTCAAGGAAAAAGCGTCCAGCTTGTTGTAGTAAATTTTACCGCAACAACTGAACTTATCGTGTTTATTTTTGTAGTCTTTCGCTTTTTTATAAAAGGGTTTTTTTTTTCTTTAGCATTTTTATTTGGGTGCCGATATTCAAATTCAAATTAGGGGTTCCGTTGTAGTTACTTGTAACATAACTTCTTACAACTAACTTCTTGCAGTTGGCTTATACTGTTTAGTAATTCCCTTATACTACCAATACTAGATATTACAGTATATCAAGGATATTTCGATAGATAGATTTTATTTTATTTAGGTTTCCCAGGCTCTTTTGCCGGTGGGTACAGGTAGTCGTAGATTCTTTTAAAATGTCCGCTGGAACACCATCAACATCTAGTGCCATGTTCTTCTTAAGTGCTTTTAATACAGGCTTTTTGCTGTATGTCGAAGTGCGAAAGCGAGCAATAATTACTTTGGACATTTCGGTCAGATTTGGTTGCATATAGCTGACGACTACTCGCATAGAATCTATGAAAGTGAAATGTTTTCTGCATCTTCTAAGTGTGTCCACTTTCCAGCGAAGCAACGAACGTTCTAAGGCTTTCAGTGGACATTGTCTAGAGCTATGACCACCACTCAACTGTTTAGTGATTCTGTAAACGATTCTGTTTTCCAAAGCCATGTGTGCATTTGCTTGTCGGGGTTTAGATCCCCTCGGCGTTCATAATTAAACAGCTCAGCGGAAAGTTCGTCCAGTTCGGTAGCTTTATTAATACATAGTATACTCATATGCCAGAAAAACGCGCTCGTATTTTTCAAACTTATTTTGAAAATCGGTTTTCTTTTCGCGAAGCTTATAGAAGATTGTTTAGTCGTCATAATCGACCAACTCAGCCTGCTTTTCATCATGTTGTTGACAAATTTCGTACCGTCTATGGTATACAGAATTCTCGAGTTGAACTCTTGAGCAAAATTCAGTTTATAAAGTGAAGAAAATTCAGAAGGAGCGATCTTCAGGCTGGTATCATCATCGGCGACTATTTTTGCAAAAACTGGCCAACGTTTCTGGATAAATACTCGAAAAAGTGGTCCTAAATTGGATTGGCAAAAACAGCCGACGAAGCCATATGGCTGATGGGTTCAAAACAAATGTCATGAACCATTCTTCATAATTAATAAATATTTTGATCCAGGATAAATTTGTTTTAATGTTTGGGAAAAATAGTTCGGTCCAGAGCGCTAACAATTTTGCTGATTACATATCCTTTCATCTCTTGCTACTTGCAACTTGGAAATCGATGTCTTCTGTTCCAAAAAGTTTGATAAAGAGTCCAAATGACCACATATATCAAAATAGGTCACCCTAGAAGCGGCTCTACGTGCAAAGACTAGAGCAGGTCATGCGCTCTACAAGCACTAAAAAATGGAAGACCATCGGTCTCTCCGAAATAAAAAGAAAGTACATGAGGAGCCTCGGATTGAGAAAATGAGAGGAACAACTCCAGAAACAATATTTAGGCATTCTACCAAAAGATAAAAAGAATGCTTTCAGCAAAAAGACCCGAACAGATATGGTTAGGGATAAGCAAGGAAAACTTGTAGTTTGCTTATACGACAAGTGCTAGTCGGTACTGATAGGTAAGAGAACCTCACGCTCGCTGTATATCTTCCATTATGTATATGTTATCTACGTATGAAGTTACTGAAATTTCTTTTTAAATTTATTGCTTCTTCGCAAGTTTTCGTATGCCGAGGAAACTTATAGTATTCCCCTGTAGTTGGCGGAGTTCAGGGGATCTCACTTCTTTAAGATCAGCTAACTAATTCATATTTTTGACAAGGTGGGCCATAAATGGCTCTTAATGTATATTTTACAAATAGCGCCGAATGTCAATTCGGTTTTGACATTTGTGAAGCAAATAGAATTAGAATTTCTATGAATAAGCAATGAAACGTACTTCTGAAGAACGTGGAATAATAATGATGATGATTTTTATAAACAATTCGTCAGCCATTTTGGCGCAACATGCATTTTGTGCCTGTTTTTCTGGCCACCCCGCTCCTACTGACAGTTTAATGTTGCGTTTAGCTATACGACTATTAGGGACTTGAACAAGCAATCAATGGAAAGCCTTGAACCTCTCTTTCGACCAAAAATATCACTACAGTGGCTTAAGATGTCATAGGAGCTCCATCGACATCGACCAGACGACGTGCAACGCAATTGGCAATTACAAAGTGCAGAGTGTCCATTAGTTGATGGGTGTTGACCGTAAATCGGGTCTGATCTACATTCACGCCCTCCTGAATCTCAACAACAAGGTGGACGATTTTGCGTCTAAAATCACATCATAAATGACGAGGCCCTTTTACACCTATGTGGATACGTGAACAAATATAATTTGCGATTCTGGGACGCTGAAAATCTGCGAGTAAGGCATGAAAAGCCATTACATCCACTCAAAGTCACTGCATGGTGTGCTGTTTACGCTGGAGGAGTCATTAGACCATATTTTTTTAGAACGGCGGGGGCCAATCGGTTACTGTGGATGGTGAGCTCTACAGAGCAATGATCAAAGAATTTTTCATTCGTCAATTGGATGAATTGGAACTGGAGCACGAGTGGTTCCAGCAGGACGGAACAACGATGCATACTGCAAGAGCCGCAAATGACGTTGTAAAGCAGGGTCATGCATTGTGGCCCACCTTGATTTTATGTAGAAATAAAAATAAACTTTCGCTCCGTTAGATTTTTTCTTGTGGGGTTTTCTGAAGTCGCAGGTCTATGCGAATAAGCCACAAACCACAGCGGCCCTCAAAGCCAACATATCCCATGCCATTGGTCAAATTTAGCCTGATTTATGCGCCAGGTCATGGAAAATTGGACATTTCGGATACGCGCCACCCAGAGAAGCCGCAGCGGATATTTAAACGATGTTTTACTCCATATATGTATAATGGCATCGATAAGCCTTTCAAACACACTTCGTTTTATTTAAATTGAAAGATAGGAAGCACTTAATGAAAGACACTTTACATATGATAATTTAAACTCTCAAGCACCATTTTCACACTTTAGTCATTTCCTTTGTGCATCACTGAATGTGCCAACATTTATTTCCACAGTGAAGAAGTACAACTTTTAAACATATTGTGAAACTGTCTATGAAAAGACGCGCGCCGGTCAGAATGAACGCATGGAATTCCGATCCACCAAAGGAGCCCTTTACATCATTACAATAGCAAAGTCCGTCTTCGAATCTTTCTTTGATCATTTATTCTAACATTTTTTTCAAGCTAATTCCACTGTTTCAACCGAAAAGCTAGAATTTCTGATTTGCTCTTGGGCAGGCTCAGATCTCTAACTAAGTCGTTTAATTTATTGAGGTTAATGAGGTGTGGTTCGGAACTTACTGATTCGATCACGAAGTCATCGCTCTCATAGCTGGTTTGGGATTGAGTTAATATGATATCTTTTAGCACTTGAGGTCATTTTTGAAGCTGCAGGTATACAAAATATGTTTTATCGATGCAAGGTGCATCCGCATACTAGCTAATGAGCCACTAGAGTAAAATGTCAAATCTTCTCCCAACGTTCCTTCTCGATTTTACTTAATACAACAAATCTCTCTTCATACGAGTATACAAAGCGACGCAAAATGAGTCACCCTATCGGAAGATGGTATGATTTTTGCAAATGACGCCGTACGTCAATCATATTTGACATTTGTGAACTAGACAGCTGCAGTACAAAAACAGACAAGCAATGGAGCTCTACTCCACAAGAGCGTGGAAGCGTGGAGTAATTTTGATGTTTTTGACCAATAATCGGTCGGTGGTGTTAGCGCAGCGTGAATTTCGACGTCAATTTCCTAATCGTGTCGCGCCAACTGGCCAAACATTCCGGCGCTTAGCTACTCGACTCGAACAGAGTGGAACCACAGGAGACCATACAGGGCGTGGCCGCCACCGGACTGATCGTTCGGCTGAAAATATCGCGGCTGTGGCTGCCGAACGAAGAAACATCAACCAGACGACGGGCCACGCAATTAGGCATCACCAGACGGACCCTACTGCGAATTTTAGTGAAAGACTTACACATTTTCCTGTACAAAGTGCAAACACTGCATCAGTTAATGCCTCCTGACCGTCTGTCGCGTGTTAATTACTGTAAAGCCATCCTCAATCTCAGCAACGAAGAGGACGATTTTGTGTCGAAAATCATCATGAGCTACGAGGCGCATTTCAACTCAAGCGGTTACGTCAATAAGCAAAATCTTCATTTCTGGGGCACTGAAAAAAGAGCCATTGCATCCACTTAAAGCCACTGTGTGGTGTGGCGTTTACACGGGAGGAGTGGTTGGGCTGTATTTTTTTGAGGCTGCTGAGGCACTGTTAATGGCTAACGCTACAAGACCGTGATAAACGACTTCTTACTGCCGGAGTTGGATGAGCGGTGCTTGGTGAACATGTGGTTTCAACAAGACGCTGCCACCGCACACACAGCATGAGCCACAATCGATATTGCAAAGGAAGTGTTTCCTGGGCGCGTAATCTCCCGTTTTGGCGATTTGGCATGGTCACCAAGATCGCCCGATTTAACCATCCCAGACTTCTTTCTTTGGGGCTACTTGAAGTCGTGGGTTTATGCCAAGAAGCCTCAGACAATCGCAGCCCTTAAGGAGAATATTCGATAGGAATGCCAACAGTTATCACCGGAAATCTTGTGTAAAGTCATGGAAAATGAGACAAAACGGGCACAAATATGTATCAACACTGGCGGCAGCCACTTGGCGGATATCATCTTTTCTACCTAACAGAAGCAATTTTAAAGGTTCAAATAAAGATTTCCATCATTCAAAACCATTTTTTTTTATTTAGTGAAAAAGTAATTCAAAAACAAAATTGGATGGTTAATTTTGCGCCACCTTGTACATACGAGTACTCATATCATAGTAAAAGGTAAAAAAGCCAAGTTTCTCAAAAATAATTCATGAGTTTGGTAATTTTTGGAATAAAGAATTAGAAAATAATCAAACAATTTTTTTGTTTTGCCGACATGTGTAATTATCTGGATTTTTGAACGGTGTTTTGCTACCTAGTGCAATAAAACATCGCAGATCTCATAAATTATAAGAACTTGCACAATGAAGATGTACGAGTATGTCCAATACACGAGTACAGCTCCTGAAGCGTAAGGTCCAAGACGACCAAGGATTGACCGAATCTCTGTGTGTGACCAAGTAGATAAAAGGATGCTTTGACAGGTAACTTTTCATAAAGAGAGGGGCAGAATAAAATGCCTGTTTCAGGCAGATGGTCTACCAACATCATGTGCCTGTTGTCACGTTATTTAATTTGAGTTCGGTGAAAGTCTAGCTTAGACCTGAAATACACAACTTTCAAAAGGCATAAGACGAGTGTGCAAGAATCTTAATTCAACTCGTAAACGGTAGTTGAATGTTGGTTTTGGGAAATGCTATCAGAAATCAATATCTTCAAATAAATGGTGCGTCTGAAAAAGTATTTGTTCTAGAATTGGGTTAATTCTAAAATTACAATTGAAATTTATAGTAATCTTTCCATTTAATCTGATTTGTTTTATAAAACCTTATTACCCCCTCAAGATGTTTTAAGAAAATTTTTATTTTTGTCCTGATTAAAATAATTGCAATTTCTTGACAACGTCAATCCGTATACAAGAGTAGATTTGTGTGTAAAGAGTATGTTTTCTAGAAGTTCAGACTCGTTCGTTTAAATAAGACGCAAAGAAATTAACTCGATAACGATTTATTAAATTATTTATTCGAAATACGATTTCGTGGCATTTGATATTTGAGAATGGTTTCTGGCATTTGTCTGTATTTTACTGGAAGAAGATGTCAGAAATGTTAACTGGAAACGTGTTTACTACTTATATGACTTAACCTAATGAACAAATTGACTCTTTCAATAAAAATGTTTTAAGATTATATGATAGACGTATCCAATTAAAAACAAAAAGTAGTACACCCCAAAGTAAATCTTGGTTCTCTCCCCCAGATTCAATTACTGATGCAGCAGCGCGATCTTGTTTATAAGCGATGGAAACGATTCAGCCTAGACGAACATCGTAATATGTACCGCTCACTCAAGAATCGAGTTGTAATGGCAATACGTTCTGCAAAATCCCAAGTTTTTTCGAATCTTGTTAGCCTTCCTTGAACGGGAGACTGCTATGGAAAAACCTTCGACAAATCGGAATCTCTAATGACGGAAGTCCCATTGACTATGATGCGCTGAACCAAAAATGTGTTTCCTTGCAGTTCCCTCATTTTCAAATTTCATGCGAGATTCAACTAATGGCTATTTGGACCTGGTATCCAGTGTGTCTAGTCCTTCTTTTACTTTTAGGGCGATAGATAACACAGAAGTGGTAGAAAGCATACTTTCAGTCAAGTGAAATGCAGTTGGTTTCGATCAGATGCATCCACTTTGAAACTGATTTTATCTATCTTACTACCCTTTATATCCCATGGTTCCCCAATTCCTAAAAATGCCAAAGGTGGAGAACTTAGGTCAATTTCAATATCTATCAAAAGTTTTTGAAAAATTATTACAGAAACAAATGGCTTTGTACCTCAATAGTTCAACATTACTAACATCAAAGCTATCTGGTTTTTGCAAGAAAAATAGCTACATTACAGCCTTATTAAGTATTAGCGAAGATATACGGCAAGCGATCGATGATGATAAAGTAACCTTTCTAATCCTACTAGACTTCTCTAAGGCGTTTAATACAGTATACCACTCTATCTTACGTGGCAAACTTTAAGGATTCTGTAATTTCACATCTTGTGCTGTAAAGGTCCTAAATTCTTATTCAACGGATCATAGGCAAGCAGTTGAATTTAAACAATGTTTATCAAGTTTTCTGCCAATCACATATGGTGTCCCCCAAGGATCTATCCGGGGACCTTTATTATTTTCGATATATTAGGTGCGCAACTAAGTTTGATGAAAATGAAAGTTAGTTGTTAACAAATCGTTACAAATTATTCATTCAAAGTATTGTCCATCGATAGCTAAAATTTTTTCCCATCTCTCTGGCAGAGCTAGAATACCGTTACGGTAAAAGTGTTCATCTTATGAGGCTATCCACGAATTAAGCAATTTTTTGATAAGTAATAATCGGACGGCGCAATATATGGGGAATATGGCGAGTGGGGTAGGATTTCCCATTTGAGCGTTTCCAGATAGGTTTCGAATCACTTTTCGTGCCTCTGGTCGTATTGTGGCCGTTTTTCGCGCCTAAATCGCATCAATTGAAGGAAGTCGATACCGTGTCTCAGTGATGGTTTTGTTGGGTTTCAACAGTTCATAATAAATAATACCGATCTAGTCCCACCAAATACACGGCATAATCTTCGCAGCTTGAATATTCGGCTCCATTTTTCGTCACCCGTCACGATGCAATGGAGAAAACCCTTCCTTTTTTTCCGCTGGAGCAGTTGTTCACATGCGAAAAAACGACGCTCAACGTCCCTTGGCTTCAAATTATAAGGAGCCCAAGTTCCTTGTTTTTGAATCATTCGCAAAGCATGCAAATGCTTGGAAATGGCTTGGTGGGTAATTCCTAATGCTGAAGCAAGCTTTTATTGCGTTTGGCATGGATCCTCATTGAACAGTGCCTCCAATTCAGCGTCTTCGAAGGATTTTGGCATTCCTTCACACAGCCGGTCGTTAACATCGAAATCACCGCCTTTGAAGCGACGGAACAGCATCTCTGTAAACTTTTTGGAGCTCTCGATGCGCTTCAGCCGCCTTTTCCTTCGAATGAAAGAAGAAAATCAAAAAAAATCAAATGACGATTATTTGGCACAAAATTAGACATTTTCACACAACCAAAAGTATATGACTTCAAAACAAAATCACTAATGTGTTACAAGGGTTTGTTTATCATTTGTCTAAGCTTGGTTCATGACGTTTTGGATATGTCAAAATCGACCAAGACTTACTGCTGGAGCCATCTATTGACAAACATCTACAATATTAGTTGCATATATATGTGAATGAACTGCCCATCATCACCAAACACTGCTCGCTATATGGTATACTACATATAATATATGTACGCTGATGATGTACAGATGTAAAGAGTGAGCCAACAGATGATGTGGATGTTGGCTGCCAGTTACTGTCATTTACTAAATTTAATGTGGTTGATCCTTTTGACAGATGTCATACAATCTTTGGCAATATCAATTATGGAGTCGTTTACCATTACGAAAATGGGCGATCTGTAAAAGAGAATGATTACTTCCTGCCTGGTTTCAGTTTTTATGATAAAATAAACGAAAATTACGTAGCAGGTGGCGTCGGATGCTTTATAAAGAATGTTTTCAAGATCATTGATACGAGTATTTCCCAAGTAGACTGCCTTAGTGCTGACGTCTTAAAGGTGTCCATTGAAATAAATAATGAAATGTTTGTATTTTCACGTGTCTATAGATTGTAAATATTTAATGCGACGAGGTTTATTAACGATTTATCTGTTTTGTTAGATACGGAGAAATCCAAAAGCTTAGTAGTTGTAGGTGATGTTAATGTTGATTGTCTAGATAAAACAGCCCAATTCAGAATTGTATTCAAAGAAAACCAAAAATAAACTTTTCTAGGCTTCGAAATAAGTTGTGTTTTGAGTCCTGGAACAATGCTTATAACTGTAGTGACTCATCAAATACCTAAGCTAATTTCATAACCACTCTTAAAAGCGATAAGTTGCAGCTCACTGACCTCAAGAAAATCTGTAAAAATGTAAATCTTGGATAATATAATTATTTATTTAATAAAGTAACAACAAAAAATAAACTTAGAGTTAAGTGCAAAAGGTGCTCTAGCAATGTATTTCTTAACACAAAGTACAAAAAGCTATGCACTGAGTTGAAAAAGGAAATACCAATTTACCGTGATTCCTATTACCGCTCTCAATTTTATACAGCTAGAGGTAATCTTAAGGAGTGGATAGTTGTAAATACTATTCTTAACAAAAAATTATCTAGTCAAAGAATTATTGTCCTACGTATTAATAATAATGAAATAACAAATAAATGTGAAATTGCTGAAGCTGTTAACAGACATTTCCCAAGCATCGGACATAATCTTCATATTAAACAAACTCAAAATCTGTGCTCTAAATGTTTATCTGTTAGTGGTAACATAAATTCTGTCCACAGTGGTAGTTTTGTTTTTGACCTTATAACTCCTTTAGAGATTTTAAGAACGATTGGCAGTTTAAATAACTCAAATTCATGTGGTGTCGATGGCATTTCTAATGTTGTCCTTAAAAATATTGCATGTTTCATTGTGGATGTGTTAGCTGAAGTATTTCGTAGCGTTTTTTTCTGGAATTTTTCCTGACGGCCTAAAATGTGCAGATGTTATTCTCTTGTTTAAAAAAGGCTCTGCAACTGAAATTGGAAACTATAGGCCGATATCTCTTCTGCCAGGTATTAGTAAAGTTTTTGAAAAACTGATTAAAATGAGGTTAGTGAAATTTTTAGACAAGTTAATGTTCTTTCATCAATCGCAATTTGGATTTTAAAAGGGAAAATCAATCGAGAATGCACTTTTAGAGTTTTGCTCTCAGATAATGTGCAACCGTGACAAAACTGGAAAATGCAGGTGTACGTGGTTTCATGCTTAAATGGTTTGAATCATATCTGAAAAATGAGACGAGAAGTGGTGTACAATTGATCAGGCTTGGAGTATCCCAAGATTCAGTCTTGGGTCGCAGTCCTTTTTTTAGTTTACGTCAACTCACTTTTCCACCTTAATTTCTAAGGCTTATCTACTGCTTTTGCTGAACATCGTCATGTAATGTAATGTATGGTCTAGATAATCCCTTAGATCTTACTTCTGATATAAATTGTGATTTACATACACTAAGGCAATGATTAGCTGAACACAAGCTAGCAATAAGTTCTAAGACTAAACTAAGGTTTTTTTTTAATTTATTTTGTCCTGTTAACCCAAAACCGAATGTATATTTTCACGCACCGAATTGCAAAAAATGTAAACTACATAAATCACTGTAAATGTGCAACAAGTGTACTCGGTCATTTATTTTTTACTAGTGAAAGTTGCAGTGATGATTGTTTGTTGATAGAGAATGTGGACGAATTTATGTACCTGGGACTCTTACTGGATTCAAATATGAAATTCTCATCTCACGTCAGTGGATTGAAGAATTATTTTATCTCTGATGAAGTGACATTTAACTCTATTGAATTACATTTGTAAAAAAATATCGAACGTCATCAATTTTTTCTCATATGTATTACATACTACTTATTAAGATATTGAATTTTATATTATGTTCAAGTTACATGTATATAATTAAGAGAAATAAATAACATACAACAAAAAACAAAAAAAAATGTAACATTTCGTAAAATTGTCATCGAATTTGATCTTTTCCTATGAAGCCCATTTTTTGATGGATGGGTACATAACTAAATAAATTGTCATTTCTGGGAACCGAAAAACCCATACGGGATTCACGAAAAACCAATGTATCCCAAAAAAATCACTTTATGGGGCGGATTATGGGTTGACAGCATCATTGGCCCGTACTTTTTCAAAGATGAAGGTGGAGAGATAGTTACAGTGAATAGAGAACGTTACGGTAACATGTTGAGCAGTTATTTTTTACCAAAATTGAATGAATTGGGTTTGGACGATCTTTGGTTTCAACAGGCCCACACAAGCCATCAATCAATCAATTTTTTTCATACGAAATTGTAACATCGCATTATTTCGCTTAGAGGAGAAGTTGATTGGCCTCCAAGGTCATACGACTTGACACCCTTAGACTTCTTCCTGTGGGGTTATTGGAAGAGTAAGGTCTATGTCAATAAACCAGCGACAATTCAGGATTTCAAACTTAACATTCAAGAAGAAGTTGCAGCCATTAACCCATTTATTCTTTAAAAAGTCATCGATAATTTTGACCTTCGGATGGTCGCTTGGAACAGAAGCCGCGGTCATCATATGAACGATGTTGTATTCCATTCATAATTGACTTGGACCAAACTTTACTAATCAATAAAATTCTGTACTAATTTCGCAATAAATATCTATTTAATTTAATGAAAACTTCCATACTAGCTGTTGGCTCAACTTTATATGAATTGCTCCATAGGCCTAATCGAGTATTGTGTAAGTTGTGTTAGTGAGGAACTTGAAAACATAGTAAGTTGGTCTCAGAGAAATGTTCTTTTATTGAACCCAAAGAAATTCGTATCACTAGTGATTTCTAAAACCAATATCGGCCTTTAAACCAAACGGCTTGGAGTGGTTTTAAATCGCAGGCTGACTTGAGCAAGTCTTATAGTGTCCTAAGAACGTTATGGGCAACTCAATCGTTCACTCCCATCAGAACACGTTTGATGCTGGCGGAAATTAGCCTTACCCACCTTAGTCTATGGGGTTGAAATTTTTTCCAACTGTGATTCCGCCAGTCGAAGAGAACTAAATGTTGCATTTAATAATAATCTAATTCGTTATATTGCACTTTTGACCTGCGTAGATACGACGGAATATCCAAATTCTTGATACCCTTACTCGATATGACATTTTATGATTTCCTGTTTCGTATTCTAATTCTGCTTTCCGATATTCTGTTAAGCCAGAAACCCCATTATCATTATGAGAAAGTACGAATGGAATCCTCCCACAGATCTCGAATGCTTATTCATCCGCACCATGCGTCTCTTACATTCGAACGCAAATTTTTTGTGCATGCCATTCGCGCGTGGAACTCCCTGCCTCAGTCTATTAGAGAAATAAAAAAATAGAACTGTGCTATTATAAAAACCAAAATACGCATTTTTCTGTCACAATAAAATGTATACATGTATACATTCCGTATGTTTATAAACTGGCTAATTTACTCGTAGATATGGATGTAATAATATTTTTATTTTTTAATTCACTCTTTTCATCTCTTCTTAATCATTTACGTGTATATGTGAATGTTTTTATTAATTTTCTCTTCTCTTTTTCCTTATTCCATAACTCTGAACTTGCTTTTATATTTGTTTATTATTATTATTTATTTACTTTAATCTTGTCACATAACAGATATTTTTATAATCCGCTCAGCGATATACCCAATGTAATCATGAACTAATATCCTTTATATATATTTAGTACTCTGGTATATTGTCTTAAATAGTTTTATTGAATTATGAAAAAACACTAAGTTCATAGCTGTAATCGTGTATAACTTATCACTAATTTATAAGATATTTAATTATTGAGAAGAAATAATCAGAAGAAATAATCGTAACTGGGGCTCCGGCCTAATTTTTGACGAAATAGGGGCCATTTATGTAACCGGAGTATCATACGCAACACATTTTTTCTGGATGCAGTGGCGTTCGCACTTTTGTCCAGAAAATGTGTTCGTAGTGTAAACGAAATTTTTTTTCTTTTGTTTTTGCTTTGTGTCCTTCCTTCAAGGTATGTTTTGAAAATACCGTTACTCCCGCTCAGAGAATTTCAACATCTGTTGTTTTGTCCCAAATGATCGTGCGAAATTCAATTTAAAGCAGTCGTGTTTGTGCTGAAAAGCTGTGAGTTGGAAACGAAATCAGTGATTACAATTGAAAATATGTTTTTTACACTTACAACTTTTGAATTTCGATGATTGTTGTCCGCAAAGTCAGCATGGGAAAAATCCATTCGTAGAAGGATGTTGCGTAATAATACTGAACACACCATCTACCCCTGTCAAAATTCCATACACACAATTCCACATGCATATATAGTATTGTTGTATTACTCACTCCCAGCGCCTGTGCAACCACCGGGGCGCGA